>CM058240.1:41587632-42787632 GCA_030180135.1 Orychophragmus violaceus
TGGAATAATTATATGATTTTTAGAGGATTTTTCATGTTTGTTGAAAATTGGTAAATAAAGATTGTTAATATGATAAATACAATTTTGTTCTATGTTGAACATAGTTAAACCCGGTTGTACTAACAAGACACAAACAAATTCAGACAAACTAAAATGGTTCACAAACAAGCTGAAATGGTTCACAAACAAAGAATGACAAATACAAGTTCTGACAAACAACTTCAGACAAATTAAACTTCCTCATTCACTTTTTGGCTGCAACCACCTCTCTAAGTCTCTGCTAGACACAAACTTGTTCCTCTTCTTTAGGTGATGTTTTCGGTAGATGGAAACCGCGCTTATTGATTTCTTCCTTGTTTGGCAGTGTATTGTGGCGGCAAGGCGCACTGTTCTTGAATTTCATCAGGAATACTCCAATGAGATTCATGCGGCACTACATAAATTGTTCGGTAATATGTCGATATCCATGTCTCAATCGAGTAATATTTTAAGAAGATATCATGGACATGGATATTAACTATTCTCCCTTATGCCTCATGAGCTTCATGGTTGTGGTGATTGCATGGACCCACATATATTTGTCTATATCAAAAGATTTGAGAGAAAAATATTTCATTTTGAAGTCCAACAAATACGTCTTCCCATCGAGTCATTTAATGTCATATTTAAGGAGGGAGTTGTTTATCTCAGTCACATGCAACCTTCGTGCAATTTCACATCGTATGTGCAATTCGTTCTCCACAAATGGCACCACTTTCTTGAAGTCTGATGCAGTAGCAGACTCAGCCCTATGTTTGTTAAACCATTCAGAAAGTTTCTCAACAATCTCATTAATCAAAGGCAATAGGGGGTACTTCCTTGCTTGCTTAAACAAGTTATTCAATGATTATGTGCACTGCTAGTGTTTAAGTCGTACTTGTCTCCTTCAAAATAGCACCTTGCCTATTTTCTAGTTTTATATTCTTTTCCAGACACTCATCAGATTTAGGAAATCTACTCTTAAAATCATTATATTCTCTATTGAACTCACTCTGAGTATACACATGTGTGTCGTCCCTGAATCTCCGACGCAACTAGATCCCTTTCAATCTTCACCTTTCCTCTCACATGTTAAGCCATACCATATAAAATCACCATGATTTGCGCTCGCATACACCTTCTCGGATGCTTTGATGATGCTTAAATGTATGTTGCTCATAAAAACCAATTCAGATACTTTCGGTATAACGATTTTCAGATTTGTAAAAAAAAGTTCCAACTAACATCTTTCTCACATCAATTACACCAAACACAATGGGGATAATGGTGATGTCTAGGATTTTGAGCTGTTGCAGAAATTAACACACCACCATATACAATCTTAAGAAAATTTGCATCCACAACTATCACTTTCCTCATTGATCTAAACCCTTTATTGCGAGCACCCAAAGCGATGAATAGGTACTTGAACCTCTTTACTGTATCCAATTCCACACTTTTCACTGTCCTGAGATTGGTCTTCTCCAACTCGTACAAATGAAAAAATAACATCTTCTAGCTTTTTTTCAGGACTCCCCTGCACACCACAAACATGTTATTTTTTACCTCTCAAGGTGGTAGAATAGGAAACCAGAAAACAATGTCTTCCTTGCACAATACTCATGATGCTTTTAGGAAGAGTCTCAATTTTACCAGGATAGTCATCATGAAAAATAGATGTTAGTCATTGATGTGTGCCTCTTAGCCAACTATTTCTTGTAGTCGCAACGACCCGAGAAGATATATATATATATGTATACTATGACAGTCCAAAACACTGATTACTTAGTTCTACCATCTCGTAAATACTATTTACAACCTTCAGAGCACTGCAAGAAAACAAGCTTTTCGCTACTACGGAAAAAATTTGCAAAACAGTCGCAAAACCAAGATTTGCGACTAATTAGCGACCAACATAGAGAGTTTATAATATTTCTCCGCTAGTTATTTTAGTCGTTAATTAGTCGCAAAATTGCGACTATTTAGCGATTACTTTTATGTCGAGTAATATCAGTCGTAACTTAGTTGCTAATTTTGCGACTACTTTTCGACAAATTGCTACTCCAATATGGTCGTTTTAAAGTTGTGAAATTGGTAGTCGTTAAGTAGTCGCTAAATTTAGACATTTTTGAAAAACAAATAAAATAAAAATAAAAAATTATTTTTGTTTGATATAATATATATTTTTAAATTACAAACCTAAAAAATAATAATTATAATACCTAAAAATTTAACAAAACCTAAATACAAAAACAGATATGATAAGTCTTAAGCCTCTATCGTTGCACAAACACCGCCACCGTTGCCGTTATGCATAAACCAACGCCGCAGTTACAAAAACATACATATACGACGATAAATTGGGGGAGATCGGGACCACTTCTATCTTATTGCCAATTTCATCTTGAACAGTATAGTTTTACTTGAGATATGGATTGGACTAAAAGGCTGCATTGGAAGAAACAAAAAAAAAAACCAGAATCTAGGGAAAAAATCGGAAAAGAGAACAACTTGTAACGTGAGATAAGCAGGCTTGTTATTTGCTTTCATAAGATCGACGGGGATGTTCTCAAATTTGTGAGATCGACGTGAGATAAACAAACTGCTTGGACCAGAAAATTTGTGTGGATGGGGAAAGAGATATACAAAGGAGAAGAGGAGAAAAAGGGAAAAAAAGAAATGATTAATTTGTGTCCATTAGATCTAAGCTTAATCAACGATTAATATTAAAGGAGATAGTAGCCCTTTCCTTTCTCTAACAACCAATAGGAATTAATATAATTTCAAAATCACTTTGACTATATTTTTTATTTATAATTAGCATCAATCTAATTTGATTTAATTATTATGTTTAAATGTAAAATTTGAGGATTAAAGTTTATAATGTATAATTTTTTCAACTAAAAGATCAAACTAATTAATATATAAGTAAGAAGATCTGAGTTTATAATTTAGGTTTTATAATTTAGGTTTGGAGTTTGGGGGTATAGAGTTTGTGGTTTATATTTAAGGATTTAAGTTAAGGTTTGAAAATTTAGATTTGGAAAATTTAGATTTGGAAAAAAAAATTATTTCTTATAAGTGTTGAATCTAAGTTTTGAACATGTTTGAGATATATGGTTTGTTTTTTATATTTAAGGTTTGAAAATTTCACATTTGGAAGATAAGAATTATTTTTATAAGTTTTGAATCTAAGTTTTGGATATGTACAGTAACTAGAGTTTTTTATTAATTAGTTTCTTTTATATAATTTACGGTTTTTGGGGGTTTGAGATTTTGAATAACCATAGATAAACTCGTAGCTATTTGTGGCTATCTCGTACAGCCACGGGTAGCTACGAATAAAATAATGGCTATACCATTTATATTTATATATTCGCTCGATATAGCTATAAATAGCCTCAAAAATATGTTATGACTATTTTCACGTTTTCGGTCATAGCTATTCATGTCTATTTGTTTGAAAATTTATTAAATTTTAGCTATAAGTATATAATATATAAAGTATATATTTAAATGGTTTAAATATTAGTTTTATATAATTAGTGATTATATTTTGATTTTATAATTTGATCTTAAGAAATTGCGGAGGAGAAGAAGACAAAGAGAAGAGAAGAAGAAGAAGAGGAAATTAAATTAGGTTTTTACATATGGGATGCTAAATCTGAAACAAAAAATGTGGGTACCAAAACTTAATAATTTGTACAAGTGTTGGACTTTTTATCTGCATAATTTGTTTCAAAAAAAAAAGCCTATCACATGACCATAGATTTGTTTACACTTTAGGGTTTTAGAGTTTGTTTGGGGTTTATAGTATTGAATAGTGACAAATAAAGTCATCTCTATCCTTGGCGATCTCATAAAGCCACATATACCTACGAATAAAGTTGTAGCTATATCATATATTTGTATATTCACTATAGATAGCTACAGATAACCACAAAAATATATTGTAGTTATTTTTCCATGTTTTGTATCGTAGCTATTCGTGGCTTTAGGGGATAGCTACGAAATAAATAATTTTAACAATTATTTGCGACTAAAGTTTCCCCACTCATTATTAGTTGTAGATCAGTTGCAGATTTGCGACTAATTTACGACTTACTTTTTTAGTCGCAATTTAGCGACGTATTTGTGACAAATTTTTGTAAGTCGTAAATGAGTTGCTAAATTTAGCGACTGCAAATATATTCACAACTTAGATTCGCAAAAGAATGTTTTCTTGTAGTGGAAGATTACCAGCATTGTATCATGAGTCGCACCGTATCCAACTTAACAGTTTCAACCACAAAGAAATTCTTAGTTTTAGCTCTGTTAACCAAATCTTACACTGCCTTCGTAGACCAAAATTCTTGATACAATTCAATATCCGTATCATCTTCCCATTCTTCCACCTATTGAGTCGGTTATACAGAGGCTAGAACTCAGCTTATTCATATCTAGCATCCAAACCATCATCCATATACCCAACGTGTTATTCACATCCACAAATTCGTTGCGTGATGCATTCTCACAATCATCATTACCAATATTTTCAATAACGCATTTATTCGTCAACTCTTCAATAATCAGCTAGCTTTGTTGTTCTGTTGTTCCACACTCTCTATAAATGGTAAGGATGTTAGTATCATGTAGATCATCAACAACATCAATTCTGCCATTTGAAATCGCCTCCCCATAATTCAAACCAATTGAAATTCTTCGCTCCACTCTTGAATTTTCTCGACCCTCAGATTTTTTTTACATCCTCGGATAACTCCACATGCAAATAATTTTAAGTCCCTCATTATCTATTTTTGTTAGATAAACATAAATGTCAGCATTGTCTACAATATATGATTCTCTACAAGCTTTAGGCATGCTATAACTCAGTTTCAGCTTCTTCATGGATCTATCTATCATAATCGTCATGCGTATCTTATCTACTAACACAGAAAAACTTATCTCCTCCAAAGATGAGGTCTTGAGCGATATTGCGTATCCAAGATTATTTGAAATCTATTCATGCTCTTTTGAATAGAACCCACTATAGTCAAAATGTACGTTTGTGTTGCTTTTCTTCAGCACCTCTTGTAAATAGAATAAATAAAAATCAATTAAAAATGATGCTATATTCGTCCAAATGTTCTAGTAAAAATGGTATTTTCGGTTCAACTGGTACAACTTATCAGCTATTTTTAACAGTTATCCTATTAATTTCAGTGATACCAGATCTACTAGTTTGACTAATTCCGCATATTTAGATTATGAAATCAAGTTGATTATTCGATTCTAATTTACCTAAGTTTTTGTAAAAAAAACCTAAGATTCAACACGATTCAACACAAATGGATTCAAAATTACCAATGCAGACTTTAATACCAACCAAAATCAAGTAATTAATTTCTCCATGAACCCTAAAATTTACCCAAATTCTATAGATATAAAAAACAACCTAACCCACTTCATTTCAGTAATGTGGGGGAGGAGAGAGGAGAAGAAATCGATGATGTATCGGAGGAGACGGCCGGTGAGAGGTTATCGGAGTACTGAGCTCAGATTGAGAGGAGGAAGAAGGGAGGCTCGGAGAAGAGGGAGGGAGTAAAGAAGAGGGGGAGATCGACGTCGAGAGGGATTGTCGAGCATGAGTTTATTTTTAATTACTTTTCATTTTTTTTTTTCAAAATTAAAAATTACCTCTCATTAAGGTTATATTTGGAATTCCACGTTTAGAGTGTAAACAGATTAAATTATCTAAGATTGTGGCATTTAGGATTGGCGCTCTTATGGATGTTATCAGCTCTTCTGATTTTAACACTTAGTTTTTTTATTTAAAGGTTATTCATATTGAAAATATTTTTTTGTTTTTTTTTTTGCGATATAGGTGCAGAAAGAAAAAAATAAAACGAAAATTACAAATAACAAAAGGAAAAGACCCATGCCCAATCTTAAAGATTAACCCCTAATGGGCCTAAACCACCCTTAACCCTAACCCTGACAGGCCCAAAAGAAGCAACAGACACGGAAAACCTAGGAGAATGTAGAAACCACCACCTTCGAGGCAACCGTAGCTGAACCGAGAGACAAAACGCCGCCAAAAGTCACCGCCATCGAGAGAACAGATCACCGGACCACCGGAGAACAAAAAGCAAGAGCTGTCGAGAACAACGGAGAGAAGAAACCGCAGAAACACTTAGTGCCACTCAGTGCCACTCAGGCCCAATCCTAAAGATTTTAACACTTAGTGCCACTCAGAACCATTAGCTTCAATTCTGTCTTTCAATTTGTTTTAAACGATTTATTCTATTATTTTCATATCTTTTGTTCTTTTTATTTTCTTTTAGAATTAGATTTTTCAAATTAAAATAACATTTTCTTCACAATTGTTTTTCTTAATACTGTATTTTTCTTTCAATACTTACATCAAATAACAACTAAAAAATGATTATCATTTTTATAAAAATAAAATTATAATGTGCCTTATACAACTTATATTAATATTGCTCAATAACAAATATATCCCATTTATAAAAAGTTTACTTTTTAGTTCACTTAAATGTTTTAAAAATAAAATATGAAATTTTGATAATATTATAATTTTTGTTAGAAAATATATTTTAGAAATAACATTTTAATATATTGTGTTTTGTATGAAATTATATTTTGGATCCATCCATAATCGAGCCAATAAATCTTAATAAGCACGAAATTTGGATGTTAATGGATTTAATGGATTCATGAGTTTAGTGAATTGGGTTAAATTAGTTTGGATTAAAATGGTTTAATAGATAATATAATCTAAAGCATTCTTAAATTAAAATTATATTCTCAGTAAAAAAGTATATTGTTCTGTCTTTCTTGCACTCAAACGATTTTATCTTCCGAATCAATCTAAGTCCAAAAGCTTGATCTCTAGGTATCTCTGAAGTCTGAATCTAGTCCATGATTTGTCCATTTTCTATGTGTCAAACTGATAATCAAATGATATTTTCTAGAAACAAATTTTTTGTTACCTCCCTTCTTGCATATATGTATATGATAGGGGGTTTCGATGCTGGGAAAATTAATTATAAATCAAAATAGATATGTATAACTTGTTTGTACATGTTTGATCGTGTATTAGGCCGTATGTTTCAGATTTATCTACTGTAGGTTTAGATTTTGGGTGTTTTCAGAGCTTTTGCTTTGATCAAATAGATACTTCGATTGGCTAATTGGATTTCTCAGATTTGCTGATCATCTGAGTATAGAAAATTGGAGACTCACTTTCGTTTGTGTAAAACTTGATCGTCTGTGCATTTGTGAGGCAAATAATAAAATTTAGAAAGTAAAAACATACAAAGTTTTTTAGATTAGAATTCATTAAAACAGAAAGTAATTATACTAATCGTAAACGCGTAGATCAAATCTATTGAAAGTACCATGAACTCTTTAGGATCACCCAAACCTTGAACTAAACTCCTCTTGAGCCTAGACTTCAAAAATCACACGACCTCATAACTACAAAAGCCCTCTCTTGGGTTTTTATTCTCTTAGCTCATGCATCTTCATAAGGTCACACATTTCTTCTTTATATTAGGCTAAACTTGCTCCTCAAAAAAATTCTTTGTTAAGATATTTCCTACTCCTTTTTCTAACTTTTCTTTTTATCTTGTATCATCTCCCAAAAATAAGTAAATCAATCTAAGATGCAATATTCTCTCTAATATCTTCATTCAGCTTAGCAAATGACTCATAAAACTGAATCACATCATAAAGATTCGTTCATATCTCTGTAATCAAACAAATCCACGTCCTGAGTCACGTCTTGTACTACCACTTGTACTCCGTTGTGACTGACACATCAAATACATCTTCATTCTCTCCCTTTTTGACTGTGTATGTGAACTCAACAACCATAGCATCAAAGGCTTTGTCACTAGCAACATTCAACACCATCCAGCAAGAGCAACACCATTCGCCCCCTACGTGAGTTACATCACAGTCAAAAACTAACACATGAACCTTCTTCCACCATATTGAGGATGAAATCCCATTGCACCATCTCCGAAGTGATTAACTTTATTTCTCCAAATATTCTTGAGCATTTTCCCTCCATGATTATCCCTTTGAACATGTCCTAAAACTCCATAATGCTAACGTACTGGATTATGAAATCTCACTTTATAAGTTTGCTCCACTCATTTCTTCTCCCTCAATAACTTGAAGCATATTTGCCTATTATGCTCAAGAACTCCACAATGATGACAAACATGTCAAAAAATTCGTTGAGATGCACTCTTTACCTTCTAGGATTTTCCTTGTTGCAGTCGCTGTAGCAGCTTTTGTACCAGTTGTCGTACCAGTTGTCATACCAGTTGTCGTACCAGTTATACACTTCGTAATAGTTGCAAATTTCGTAATAATTACATTACCTGTAACAGTTGTCGAAGCAACATCCATTTTTCCGCCATACACAAAACACAGTCAAATTTTGAAGATTCTCCCTTGAATCCAAGACCATATTGATCACTTTTCCAATAGTGAGAAGATGATCCAACTAATTTGTGCCATTATTCAGCATCATCACACATTTTTGAGTTTCTTCAAGTTAAACTTTCGCTTGATGTGCTTCTTCTTCTTTCTATGTTGCATACTTTCGTACTTTAGCAACTTGAGCTTCTAACTTAACTTTCTCCTTAGTCAATGATGAATTCTCCTCAACCATCTTACACCAGTGCTCATACAAAAATTTGTAGTTCTCTCTGAAATCATCATCATTATCACTTCCAGGATCGTCATCATTGTCACTTTCAATTGCACGCCCTATTGCAGACGCTGACATAGATTCTGTCGTAGACGCTATGCAGACCCTGTTGCAGATTTTGGAGCAGAACTAGACTCAAATATTGTGAATGCCAAAAAATTCAATAGTCCTCCACCATCATCTAAATAACTTCGAGAATCATTCTTGATGATTTTATTCTTCTTATTTTGTTGCAAGTTTGTACAATCATGGCAAACATGACCAAATCCATGATACTCATAACATCGTATCTTTGATGGTGGATTGTCTTCAGCTTTAGATACTTAGCAAATTGTCTTGAAAACATTACCACATGATCTTTAGAAGATGAAACCTGTAGAGCAACTCCAACATCAACATCCTTCTTTTTAGGTTTTTTCTCATACGATTTGCTCAACTCAAAAGCTTAAAGTATTCCAACAAACTCATCAAACGCCATCTCATCCAAATTATGAGCTACTTCAACAGCAGAAGTTTTTGACTCAAACTTTGACAGAAGATATCTCTTCAGCTTCTTCACAAGCTTCTTGTCATTGTAGTGCTTTCCAAGAGCGAATGACTCATTAGATATGTCAAACAACTTAGTACTAAATTGAGCCACGATTTCTCCTTCATCCATAGTTAGATTCTCAAATTTAGATGCTAAATTATCCAGCTTAGTTCTTTTGACACTTGTGGTACCTTCAAACATGTTCTCCAATGTTTTCCATGTCTTTTGAGCTGATACACATTGAGAAATTAACTTGAAGTAACTTGCATCAATTGCATTATAAATTGCAGTCTTAGTCATAGAATTGCAATGTCATGCCATCTTTTCTTCAGCATTCCATTGATCTCTTTGCTTAAGAACTTCAACTCCCTTATCATTAGTTATAAAAAGAGAATTCCAACCAATCTCAATTGAATTCCAACAATCTTCATTAAGACCACTAATGAAAGCTTGCATACGAACCTTCCAATATCCATAATTTGAAGAATCAAACCATGGTGATCTTGTCATAAACGTTCCTACTTGATGAGACTCCATCAAAACTGATTCCAAACTTTGCGCTACTTCTTAAGCTACCTTCGGATCATCACCTTAGATCTACCTGAAATAATACTAAATCTCCATTGAGAACCGGCTCTGATATCAATTGAAAATGCATGTGAGGAAAATAATAAAGTGCATAAAGTAAAGACACATAAAAGTTTTTCTAAGATTCAAATTTACTAAAACAGAAAGCAGTTACACCAATCGCAAAAGTGTAGATAAAAACATATTGAAATACCGCTCTGTTCAGTACCATGAACTCTTCAGGATCACACAAACCCTGAGCTAAACTCCTCCTGAGCCTAGACTTCAACAATCACACGACCTCACAAATAAAAAACTCTCTCTTGAGTTATTATTCTCTTAGCTCATGCATCTTCATAAGGCCAAAGACCATGCCTTTATTCTATATATTAGGCTAAACTTTCTCTTCAAGTTTACCTAAATAAAGATATAGCAAATATCCTTTTTGTTAAGATATTTCCTACTCCTTTTTGTAAAATTTCCATTTCCTTGTATCTTCTCTCAAAAATAAGTAAACCACTCCAAGCTGATATATTCTCTATAATATCTTCATCCAGCTCAACAAACAACTCATAAACCAAATCATATCATAATGATTTGTTCATATCTCAGCAATCAAACATATCCACGTTGTGAGTCACGTTTTGTATTATCGCTTGTACTATGACGTGTCTGACCCATCAAATACATCTTCAAACAGATCAAATGCTTTCTTAAATTTCAGTAAAATAGAATCCCCTTAAGTTGATTCAATTTATTGGCTGAGGTATCATGATCTTGGCTATGCAAGAGTAGACTCTAGTGTTACCATTGGGGGAACTATGTTAATGGGAAGGGGATAGCTTCCCCCGACAATAAAATATTTACGAAAATTGTTATGTATATCAATGTTTGTTCAATTCTTGATTCTTACTATTTCAGTTTTTTATTTTTCAAGTTTTTATCATTTACATCCAACTATTGATTCATTCCTATATTTGCTCGCTCCAATCGATGACATAATATTTTTGTATTTTTCTTTCCATATCTTTCATATAAGAGTTAGTTCATTAACTAATTTTATATATCTTTCAATTGGTTAGTTATCTTTATGAGTAAAGTTAGTTTGTTTATTTGTTTCTGTATTGTATTTGTGTGTTTAGTTTACTTTAGCTAATGTTAACAAAAAAATTATATATTTGTAACAAAAATTAAATCATATAAATACTTTTTTTTGTTTTAAATATCAATAATTTAATAATTAATTTAATATAAACAAATATTTATATATCTTAAAGATGGTTTAGTTTAATATAAAATATTATTATAACAAATATTTGTAATTAATTTATGCTTCCGGTCAAAAATGTTTCTTGATCCACCACATAGTATTACGATAAACTTCTCCTACACATTCTTGAGATCTATCACCTTTTGTGCTTCAGTAATTTTGAATATGGAAACACTTGTTGGCATCTGCAACCCATCTTTAATATGATTTCCATCCTTCTTATTTGTTCTTTTGTTTTGAAAACAAAGGAAAAATAGAGAAGAAGATCTAACTCGATTATGTCATCCATGTTGGTGCTTCTTGACTGATATGGATAATATGATCCGTCTGGATGCGAGCAAGCTTATCCACCTTCACGTTTTTTTCCTCGGAACCCAAGAATTTTCAAAGGTCTTGAAAAAATCTTTTCATCTCTCGAAATCTTTTATATGGATTGCAAACGCAGACCACTCCTTTAGTTTAGACACCATCTTTACCAGCTCAGAGCAATCCGTTGCGAATACAATTTTCTCATGTTAAAGATTTTCATACATTCCATAGCTCAAATTAATGCTTTGAATTCTGCATTTAGTGTTGAAAGTCCACTAGGAATATTTATTGCCCCCATCATAAATTTTACTCCTCCTTCAAAACAACTATACCATCCTTGTCATGTGAACAAGTCTCATTTTCCATGAACCATCATTATAACACCATTGTCCTTTTTGAGCTTGATTCATTTCTTGGTAAGGTTTCCATTCTGTTGACTTTGTGCTAACCTTTGATCACAGTTTAATTGGGCTTCTGCCCATACCACATATTCCGTCTCGGTCAATTTTTATTATTTCCTAAGAATTCCAATCCATATTATGGAATTTTTAATCATTTTTTACCCTTTAAAAGATACGATAATATCCACAGAAAACATACGATATTTTTTGTCATCTTTCAATCTCCAGGATAAATAATCTATATTTGAGAAAACATAGATCATAGGGAAAAACACCTAAGTTCGAGGGAATTGGGGATAAAGCCCAAGTTTGAAGGGATGGCGGGAATTCAAAAAGCATGTGGTTTACTGTTTCTTCCTCTATGCCACATATGTAAAATTACATATCACATTTTATCCCCCAGGGTCTCAAATTTTTTTGTCACATAGATGCATCTTGAAAATGTCTGCCAGATAAAATATTTTAGTTATGGGTGACTTTAATTTCCATGCATATGCCTGTAATGATTTTACATCTGGTCCGAAATAAGTTCTTAATTTCATGCATTAGAAATGTCCCTTTCCACCTTATATCCGCATTTTAACGTGTATTTTTATTGTTTTGGAAAAATGCCATCCAAAATGCCATCCAAAGATGGGTATACTAGCAATAACTGGAACATCTTCGGGTTGTTAAATTTCTTGAATCCTTGGGATATCCCATGTATGGGTAGATTTTTCATTGAGTTGATTCACTGTGAGAATATGGTCACAATTATTAGATTTGCTAATGGCTGGTCTCAGGCGAGTTGATGGGATCCAAAGATCATTCCATATTGAAATGGTTGATCCAGTTTCCACCCTTTTGAATACTCATTTTTTAACCAGATGTCTTGCCGATACAATATTTCTCCATCTATATGATGGAGAGTAGGACCTGATTGGGTCCAGGGGGTCTTAATTCCTGTAATATCGACCTTTGAAAACCCTTGCGAAACGGGAGTCTGGTTTTTCTATTAATCGCTATAGTTGTTTTGCTAGGAGGCCGTAATTTTTTTTTAATTCCCGAAATTCTATTTCACCATTATTATTGTACATACATAATTTATCGCAGGATATCCAATGCATACCCTTAGTATTATCTCCTGAATTCCACCAAAATTGAGACACTACACTCATCAATTTTGCTGTTACCAATTTTGGTAGGCGAAAACATGACATTACATGATTGGTTAACATCGTAGTTACCACTTTGATAATAACCTCATTTCTCCCTCGTGAGAGTAGTTTCGAGTTCCATATGCTTACTCGGTCGTGAATCTGATGATGAAGAAAACTAAAAATCTGTGTTTTTAGGCCTCCTAAACTTTATAGTATGCATAAATATGTTCCCATACATATGTTGGTATCAAAATATGCACACGAATTTGGGCTGATAAGGCCCAATGGCTTTATCTCTCAAATATGTCGATGTTGAAGACATCACTCCGACCTATACCGAGGTCCGTTTTATCTCTGCATTATCAACTAGAAAATGACTGTATAAAAGCATTACAAGATATATTCCAGTTGGGTTAATTTAGTTAAATCGGATCACTCCGAGATCAGCTCAACAGTCCGGAGATCGCGAAAATCGTTCCAACAAGAGCATTACAAGATATATGGATGGAGAGCTCGTCTAAAAGGCTATAAAGGGAGTTTGATAGCTTTAACATAAGGACCTTCTTTTCATTCATTATTACATACAAACAGCTCTATGGGCTCACTGTAAACTCTCTCTTGAGACCTCTTTTGTAAAATTCTTTCATTAATACAAGATAATTATGAAAATCATAATCGTTTAAGATAATTCTTTGAAGCATCGTGTGATATTTGAGGTTCTACCCTTCGATAATTCCCCATTCCAAATTAAAAATCTTTAGTGTGAATTTCCGGATCCACAACCTCCAATGGTAGTCATACCAAGGGTGGTTTTCAATTATGCCTTTGTATTATCTGAAACCTTGTGTCCAAAACTAATCAATGATTTTTAGAAATTAATATGTTGCCCTGACACTTTTTCATAATCTTTAAGTATCCTTGAAATAAATAAAAAATACGAGACCAGAGGGCTCGCTCTCGCTACTTTAAGGCCAATTAATAAAATTTCCTCCGGTTTCTCGAATATTTACGATCAAAGCCTCCGTACAGAGAATAAATAAGTACGGGAAAGTGGATCCTATTGATGTAAACCTCTTTTTGGAACAATATGCCCTCTTGTGTGCCCATTCAATAAAATTTTATATTGAACATGTGAAATACACCACATCATGAAGTGTACCCAGTACGTTGCAAAACCCATCTTTATAGTAAGGATTCAATGAATGTCCATTCCACTCTATCATAAGCCTTGTTCATCTATGCCTTTATTGTCATGAAATTTCCCTTGCACGAGGGATTTGTCCTTAAACATTTAAACATCTTGATGAGGACATCAATATAGCTGAGCTAGATCAGTCGATCATGACCGAGGCAGGCCGTATGAGCAATGGGACTGATACTGTAACGCCCCCTTTCTGTTTTTCTGCTGAACGACGAGATGACCGGCCAACAATCAAACAAGAACATGAACGTTCGAACTCATGCAGTCAAATAGAAAGGAGTTGTTACATTTGAAGCTGAGATATTTCAGTCGGGGTAAAAACTCTAGCCAATCCAACTCTAACCTCAATTTTT
Organism: Orychophragmus violaceus; assembly: GCA_030180135.1. Lineage (NCBI taxonomy): Eukaryota > Viridiplantae > Streptophyta > Magnoliopsida > Brassicales > Brassicaceae > Orychophragmus > Orychophragmus violaceus. The sequence continues at coordinate 41,602,145 of CM058240.1, forward strand.
GTTTTCCTTGCTTCTATGGCCAAAGGCATTGCAAGCAGTACCGTGTCAGCGAGTTGTGTTAGACCGGACTAGTATAATATCAAAGTTACTTACATTTTAAATATAAAATACTTAATTTCATTTAGTAAATAAATATCTAATATAACTTATTAATTAAAGAAAATTCTGCGCATACTTAATTGAAAACGATATTACATAATACACAAAATACCACTTTACAAAGGCATTGAAATCGACTCTAGTGGTCTTAACGTTCAGCTTCCACTACTCGGTCTCCCCCTAAGGTTACCTGCTAAACAAAAGAATTGGTGAGAAAACTAATCTTGTTTAGTGAGTTGGTTCCCACTACAAAAGGTTTGATCCAAACTCAAACAAACCTAAAATAACACATAATAGCTAAACCAACAAAAAGAAAGACAAATCGATTCCATGTTACCTCCTCATGATATAATACGCAACGAACATATAACATAAATATGGAAATCGAGAACATTGCGACACTTGCCCTCGTTACACTTGATCTAAATACTAAATATGAATCTAAAGCTTTATCAACACCATGGGACCTATCGCGAACTTAGTAATATTCCTCAGGAAAACCTAGCTGCCTAAAACCATAACATCCAAGACTCCTAGACATAAACACAAAGTACTACGAATAAGAAACCGTTCTCTGTCATTCGATACACAGGGACTCCGGCTACCCATTTTTCATGATAGCCCGAGCTTCCATGAGGCCCGTCCTTAGGACATGACCCCGTTACTCCGAGCTCCCACACCTACCGGCTTCACCCAATAGGATTCGCCCACCAGGACCTGACCACAGGGATATGTGAAATAACTAGGATCACCCGAGGATCCAATTAAGAAGGAAGTACCGGAACGCCTCACACTATACCTGTGGAATCTAATATACCCTAAGAAATGCTAATAACATAAACTAACCTTATGACTTATACGGAAACTACATGGATTCACTACGCATTGCAATCTGACTCACTGATACTCCAAGGCTCGACACAAGGCTGATAAGGTCAACCAACATGACAATAATCCAAAGGAATAAACTCGAATTGTATGCAAGTCTTAACACCACTAAACTCAACCAATAACATAACCAACCTAACCAACCTCACCCGGAATAGGTAACAACAACAAAACAATCTCAACAATCAACAACTCAATAACTAACCTTCCAGTTAAATTAATTCTTAACTTTCTTATGTTCAATTACTTAGCTCTTAGATTTAAATTAAATTATTAATTATATAATCCCGGTTATTTAATTGCTTCTAATTTAATTATTTGCTAACTTAAAGTTAGTAACTTACTAACTTCCTAGCCCATTAACCTCTAATTCTCAGATTCAATTAAATTTTTATTATTCCCTCTGTATAAAAATAAACTAAGTTTAAGGTTTTTACACACATATTAAGAAATCATTAAATTTTGTATTTTTCTAAATCAAAATATCATTTATTACTAATTTTTTAAAAAATAACCAATCATAAACTAATCTAGCTAAAACTTATAATTAATTTTACATTGAAAATTAAACATATGATTTATATTTAGACAAAAAAATTCTCGTAAACTTAGTTTAATTTTATACAGAGAGTAAATAAAAAAGAAGTGAGAGAGAGAAAGTAGAGAGACTTTCTCTATCTGACAAGTCATTTTTTGCTCATGTGTCAGTACTACAATTTTTGACAATTTTCTCTTAATATTTATTTCGGTTTAAATTCTAGTTTCAATAAAAAAAAAATCTTATACCTTTTTCGGAAACGGATCGTATTTTTTTGCCATCCAATGCCTCTCTCTTCTTCATTAGTACAAAGAAAATCTAAGCCATCAGTGTAAGATGAAGCTTTTGAAGTAGCCTTGGAAATTGAACCGAGCCATCTTCGTTCTTCAAACTACCAGAGATCCCATGCTTTTACTATGGTATTGACTATAGATCCTCCTCCCTCTATATACTATAGAAAGTTCATCAAAGACAACCAAAGCGAAATATCTGAGAAGGATTTCAAGACTAAGATGCACAGGCAAGTGGGATTCTCTGGAGAAGTACTAAATCCAAAATCGAACCAACAGAGACCTACGAGTAGATGGAGATCTGGCCAGAAGAATAACCATCAAGCATAAACTATGATCATTCAATGGGATATGTGAGATCAGAACTCAAAGAATAAATCATGTTACTTGCATAATCAAGCCAAACAGAGCGAAAACTTCGAAGTATCATTCAAACTACCATTAAATCCCCGATTTTGACAGATTTTTATTATAGTATAGATATGTGTGGTTAACAGATTAGATTTTGGTTTAGTGAAAATCGGTTTGTACCGGATAGATTATTATTGTATATAATACTTTGCACGTTGACATTTTACTCTTAACAGAGAATGAACATTTCATTCATATCTCCTTTCTCTCTCAAGCTCGAATCATCTTTTTCGTTCTTGATTGAGATCGATCTCTATTCACCTCTTCTCTTGTTTACTAATAATTTTGATTTTTAAACTTCCGACATTTGTTTCACATGGAAAAGAAGAAACAAGAGCTAAATCCAACTTCGATTTTACAAACCCCCGAGAACCCATGAATCGACTGCCACAACGCCGGAGAACGCCTTCAATGCCGTCGCATTTTCCTTGCTCACCGTCGGGAAACGCTTTCACCACCGCAGGATAATCGCCTTACTCACCGTAGGAGAACGCTTTCACGACCGCCGGAGAATCACCTCCTATCTCGATTTAGGGTGATGTTCTACGGAATTGGGGAAAAGCTGGGGAACAAGGAGCTTGAATAGTGTATTAGATTTTGGTATCCATTACTAATCACGAGAGCTAATAAACTCTATCTATTTACTACCAAAAGGTAAGTTTTTATTTTCATATAGCTATTCAAATTTTTTAATATCGCTATAATATTTGAACGTATCTATATTTCATCGTCAATACATACCAATTTTTAAAAATATATAAACAAAGTTCTTAAACTTTTATTCTTTTACCTACCTATAACCTATATTATTATAAAATGTTTTTGTTATACTTAATTTATAGAGCTACAAACTTTCAATGCTATAAAAAAATGTTAAATATATTTAGCTACTTTATATTAGAAAAATAAATTTCTCTATTCTTATTTTCAGCCTATTTTTTATACAATATAATATTTTAAATAAGTATAATTAGTTTTATATATTTAACATTTATGTTTATTTTTAACCTAATTTTGTTGAATTTTCAAAACAGAATTATCAAATTTTCAGAATTCCGCTCCCCTACATCAACAAATGGTTGACAATCGGGAGAATCCATCGTGACGAAACCACAACGAGATCGACGAGGTCTTCGCCCAGCCCGAGACCTGAAAAATCCTTCGTCTCCTTCGATCGGCCTAGATTCAATAGGACTTTCCCCAGACGACTCAGAGAAATCAAAATCACCGCTACTAGTAGAAGAGTGGCAACTAGAATATACTCGCATGCTAACGAATCCACATATAAAGCAACAAAAGCACAACAACTAGAGGAAAAGAATACAAAGCAAAACGCGGTTACCTGAGAAAAAATGATGAGAATTGAAGGAGTGAAGCCTCGCAAAAAGAAAGGACGGTTTTTACAAACACGCAAAATCACACCTGGAGCGGTTCACGTCCGTTCACTTCCTTAGAAACCGCGAAAAAATCAAACGTTTCAAAGTGTCAACGATCGAAGCAAAAACAATCCAACAAGATTTTCGCCTGACTTAAATACTCGAAGAAATTCGCCGACCTCGATCAAACCGTAGATCGACGAACTGGGGGGGGGACTAATTGTTGGATATGTGTTTAGCACCCATCCATTAGCGCTTTGGAAATCTTGCTACTTTGATAAATCATCTCGGCCCAAGAAGACAAGCCCGCTAAGGAGTCAATGGCCCAAAAAAAAGTCAGCTTCCCAACGCTTTAAATAGAACCCTTCACTCTTCATTTTGGCCACATTGTAACTTGCGAAGGGCCCGAGCTACTCTTATAAAGCTCCGAGCTCAAGCAATATTTAGGGAGCACGTCATTCGACGGACTCCCACCTCGCACCATCCTGTTCATTAATCGGCTTCGGCCTTAAGATTAATAAAGAACAATTTCGACCTCACTTTAGTTTATTTTTCACCTCGTAGTTCGGACTTCTCTGATCGTCACCCGACTCTTTGGACTAGATCGAAATTCCGTAACAAAAGGGACCATCCTTTGCTAATCTAAAGTCTGCCAGTTTAGCGTTGTAATACTGCACAAACATTAAACCTGCAAATAAGCAAACACAGTAAGACCGGACAGCACAAACGGTGCTCTCATGTTTCATCAGGCATACTGAATTCCGCGTAGACTTTCTTATGACCTTCTCACCTTCCATATGTTTTAAAAATGGGATCCCAGAAACGCTTTGTTGAGTAAGTACTAATACACAAGCAACATAGTAAGTACATCGTCATTGAAGTCGCTGTCAAACTCATTAGCAACTTCAGCTTATGCTTCATAATTAGCATCATGTTCTTAATGAAAGTAGCAAAAGGTATAGAGATATATAAATGACAACATACATACAAAGTTTCTGTAGTAGCATGCTATCACCTGAGGAAAACTACAAAGAAGAGAGTATATGGTATATAAAGAAAACCTCTTTAAGAGCTTCTTGATTCCAAAACTGTTCATCTTCTTCTACTTCGTCATCAAGCAATTTGGTCATCCTTCAAAAACAAAACTAATGAACAAAGATTCCAAAAGAGAGTTTTTTATCACAAGGCGAAAACCCATTCTTCAAGCAGAAGCTTAGCTTGACTGGTCTCATACCATTTACCCCGTGTTGTTCGGGTTGTACGATCTAAGAACACATTTGCTCTTCTTCATCGCTTTCCATTGATAACTTGCTCGCCTCTTAGCTCTGTAAGTTCACTACCTTATCAAAATCTAACAGTACACAAAAATTAGAGTCTCTAACCAAGCATAGGGCTTGCGAATTTCGAATTCACAATGTGAAACTCTAATGATTATATCAAAATCTTCAGAGTGAGCAGAGTGATCGAAGAAGAGTCTAAGAAAGCAGGAGTGAAATTTAAATTGTTGAAAATATCGCTCGAGAATTACCTTCGTAGAATGAGGTTGGAGCGGGGTTTTCGACGAGCATACTGATTTAGGCTATGCTTTTCAGACTTACTGGACTTCCACATTACTCAACCTGGAAACCAGAGATTAAACATCAAGTTTTTATAGAATCAGAAGTTGGGGTAAAAAGAAAAGATAGAACCCTAAGGATATGGCAGATTTTGAATCTCGTCGTGTTCACTGCCACGAAAGTGGAGTTGAGTCAGCAAACGGAAGCGTCAACGAAGGAGAGCTCTTCGTAGGTAGAAGAAGAAGCGATGGACATGACAGAGTGGTGAAACTCCTTCACCTGTGTCTCACTTGTTCAACCTCAGAGGGAAAGGAACGAGATTTCGGACAAAAGCACCCAAAGGAAGGATCAGAGACAAAAAAAAACTGAATCCTACGGTTTGAGATTGTGCCACGTAAACAATCTTGGGAATCTCTTCCTATTGGTTATAGTTTTTTGAAAGTTTTTTTGTTTTTTTTTGATAAAAGGTTTATTGGTTTTTTTATTTTTTTAAAATGCTTTATAAAATATTTTATTTACATTAGTAATGAAAAATTATTCTTGTTAATGAATTATTGATAAGTTTTTTTTCTAATAATATTCTTAAATATTTTTAAATTATAAAACTTAAAACATATCACAAAAATTGTACATGAAATACTAAACTATATATGAAAGACTTAATTACTTTTTTTGGATTGTATGTTTTTATTTTTTTTCTTTTCTAAATTTATGTTCTTAGAGTAAAACAATAATTTTATTGTATTTTTAATGTTAAATGACAAATAAAAAATTTATGTTTAAGTGTGAACCATAAACCCTATATTCCAGTACCCTAAACTCATACTACAATACCCTAAACTCTAAATAAAGAGTTTCAAAATTATTTTCTTTAAATATATATTTTATAGATTTTGTTATACATATGACATAAATAATGAATTATTTATAAATGAGAAATTAAAAAGAAGTTATATTTCAAACCTTACACCCTTAATTAAACTATAGATGAAAAGACTTAATAACTCTTTTTGGATTCTATGTTTGTAATTTTTTTTCTTTTCCAATTTTATGTTCTTAGAGTAAAACAATAAATTTATTGTATTTTCTTATATTAAGTGAAAAATTAAAAATTATGTTTAAGTGGTGAACCCTAAACCATGCATTCCAATACCCTTAACTTTAAACATATACTACAATGCATTAAACTCTAAATAAAATAATTAGGTTTAAGTATGTTATAGAAATTAGATTTTGATTTATAATTTAGAAATTTGATATTTATTTGGAGTTTAGGGTTTAGGGTTTGGAAATGCCCTAAACTCTATAAATGTTTGGTATTTAAATATTATTTTCATTTGAAAATTGTGTCTATAGCTCATAACTTCATGTTATAGAGCACAACCTGAATTGATAAACATTCTTTTAAGAAAAAAAAACACAGAAACATTTTGCAAACTTGGAAAAACAAGAATAATTATTTTATCATACTCAACAAAAGTTCAATTAATATAGATTCCGAAAAGAACAAGAGTATAAGGAAAACAAGACTAAGATACGATAAAGGTAGACTGCAAAATCATATAAGTCCATTCCTCCTCTTACAAATCCATTTTTGTTCCTAATGTTAATGAGACCATCAAATACAGGCTTTAGCTCGGTTTGAGGGTTACCAGTCTCTGCGTCTGTCGACACAAATGCTATAAATGCCAACAGAAGTCTCTAATGGCTGTCAATGCCTGAAAAATGAAAAGGTACAGAAGAGTTTTCAAGTTAAAGTCGAGATTTTCCAAGCAAATAAAGATACTGTCTTGTTTTAACTCGTGTAAGCGACCAACTTTTCGATAGCATGAGTTACCGAGATGAGTAACATTGCCAAAAAATTATGTACACCAGTTAAAATAACCACAGCCTCAATCTCTCCTTGTGTGCAGGTAGTACTAGAGTAGACACTTACCATCTCTTCGAACCTGAGATGTTGATATCAGCAATTACAAATATCTACAGGAAAAATTACACCCATCAAAGAGCATCAAGAACCATTGAACTCAATGATTAATACCTTAATATTGGGTGTCAAGCGTGCCTTTATAGCAGCAGCATCACTGGTAGCCTTGTTCTCCTCGATGAAACTGATTGTTGAATTGATGAGAAGCAGGACAAATGATCCCAACGAATGTTTGCCAATCGAATTAGATTGACCTTTTTCTAATCAAGTTTAAGTTCATGATAGCTTACTCTTCTATTGGCCAGTGTAATGGACATGATTGCTGCAGCTTCCATAACACATGTCAAAGGCTTTCACATGTATCTGAAGAACATCTTCCACATATTGCCTCTACCTGCAGATTCAAAAATTGTACTTGAATATAACAAGACGCCGTTAATTCCTCCTAGTTTTTGAAGTACAAGAAGTCCTATACCAACCTGTAACACATACATTACAGGAAACACGTGAGTTTCTCTCACACAAAGACAAAATTAGCTCCAGAGGTAAGAGTAACTGTTATTGAACCATCTGTGGGAAATAGTATCTCCTACGCTTGAGGTATACAAACCGAACTGAAGAACGTTTGGTAGATGATGCCACAGATCTCTGTACATTTGAGAACAAACAACAAATTATTTAGCAACCCTGAACTTTTTACATATTGAAACCAACATCATTTTTTAGCATTTTTAAGTTTAGTCAATACCTTGATTTCATTTACCTCAACGGTAATATCAGTATCAAAATCACGAAGAACTTGAAATGAAGTTTCAAAATCATCTGTCAAACCCATCTTTGCCTATGTTTATGAAACCAATAAAAGAGAGAATGATCAGTAAAACAACAAACTCAACAACATAAGCGGATCTAAAGACTTACCAGCCACCGAGGAGATTCAGGAATGAAAAACAGACCCGGTATTAATAATGTACATGGCAATACTCCTAAAACAATCAAGAAGTGATTAGACCCACGCCGAAACCTTCTAACAATCTTCCCATGTAAAGAAAGATGTATCCTAGACAAAACCCAAAAAAATGACTTTAAGAGTTAGAGAGACAGACCAACAATATCAGAAACTTGACAACACCATATACATACTTACTTTTGCGAATGATATTGAAAGCCAGCCTATGATATTGGGAATTGCAGCAATCATCAGAGAATGTGGAAAAAAAACCCTCATAGTAATTAAGATACAATATGACAATATTGTCACAAACTGAGAACAGATTTAGAATCTAAGATACAAAACTCTCTTATCCCTTTCCTCCCGATGTATTCAGCAATCTGACCACTTGCAATTGCCCCAACCATAGCACCCACATTGGATATAGACCCAAACACAGAGTACTAAACATGAAACCTAAACGTTTTGGCTGTGTGCATGCATTAACTCGGCCTCCTTCTCGCCAACAATGATTGTGGTAGCCTGATTCTCCACCAAATACAGAATCTATATGTTGTACTTGTACACTAGCAATCTCCGCCTTTGATTCTCTATATTCGCATACCCACAGCTACAAATTCGACCATAGCGTACACAATCACTCGCATAACAAGTACGAGTATAATCAGCAGCAATAGAAAGATATAATCGCACACCCCTTACTTTCACATAATTCGTTTGTCTAGCTGAATATGAACAGTAATTTTAACGGCCTTACTCAAAATACATGATTCAGCATACGCATGAACAACGTGGCTCAATGCTTCATCAGTAAGCTTCACATTTTTTCCCTGAGATTTTTCAAGACTATATCATCGAAGATCCTATGATTTGCTAAGAGCTACATAAACAAAGAACAAGCAAACCCATTCGAAAAGAACTCGTCGTTTCTCTGATTCGATAGCTATACAAACAGCTTGACGCCGATTTCCACATCTTCGATTCGATCAAAAACGAAAGGAGAAATGTTGACGAGGCGGACTTCATCATCATCGAGTAATCTAAACCATTTTTCTGGGTTTAGAGGAGGTTAACGGTGCGGACGACTTGTTTCCTGATTCTGGGAGTAATCGGAAAATGAGATGGAGGAGGATTGGTGCGAGAGAAGGGTTTTGGACATTATTTTTTTGGTCAGAAGTTTTAGACATTATAAGACATTTTTTTTATCAAGTATTGGCCCCTAGAGCTGGATAGCAGAATTTAGGCTCCAAAACCCAATTTTAGTTTTCCGCTTAATGAAATAACGGTGTAGCACTATTTTATTGCTATAATAAAGTACACTAACCAATCTCCCTATCTATCATAACAATTTCCAAATTCGTGTTATCTTGTTCTGCTATCAATATCCGATTTTTTGTAGTGGTCTAAAGTACCGATGTGAACACTTGATTGAAGAAATGGAACCACGACAAACTATTCCAATTATTTTTGGATGATTAGGAGGTTTGAGTTTATAGGTCTGTATGTGTTTGTAAAATGGATCTAAACTAAAGCTATATTAAGAAGAGTAGACTCCTCCTAAGTAATTGTGTATTTAAACAAAAAAAAAAATATTAACTAAAAATGATAACTATATTCTTCTACCATCTCTGTAAACCAAGTCTAACACGTATTTCATTATCAAGTAATAGCCGATGTCAAATAAATAAACATTAGTCCGTGCAACGCACGGACAAAAATACTAATATTATATATTCCATAATTCTCTTCAAAGCTTTTAAACATCCTAGTCCGATTTATCAAATTATTTCTAATTAACAATAGTCCAGTTATTTATCTTTAAGTTTATTATATATTTCTTAATTACTAATTCTTATCCTTACTATCTCAATTTATTTATAGGTTCATCTATAGTTCTTACATATTATCTTGATTCACTTATAGGTTCATTTTTATATTCTTACTTCAATTTACTTAATTCTATATAATTATGTTATACTTAGCTAGTTAAACGATAATAACTACGCAATCAACATGCAATTTTCAGAATTAAACGTGCAATGCATATTTATATCCTATTTTGTTTATTTAAATTCTTTTATTTAATTGTCCTAATCCGTTCTAAGTTCATTTTCAATTCAAGGTACATTCCTACAGACTCTAGGTTTTATGTGTTCTCGAATCTATATGGTGACTCTATCTAACATAATGCAACAATCAATAAAACAACACCAACTCGCAGTGATTTTGGCTGAAAGACAAATATGACCGGAATGACTCTTGACCAAACCATGACCCTAACCTCAAACCCAATTCTCAACACTCCTTTAACGAATCTGAACTTGAAACTTGCCGCTACCGACGAATATAACTACGTCTACGTGTTTCCTCAATTAAAAAAATCCAGTTTATTGAAAAATTATTACGTCGAAATTTTTTTTTTCAGAAAAATATTCTCGAAAATTTTCCGATGTAATATCTTTCGAATTCTTGTCTTTTTTTTTTTCTTCTCTCCCTTCTCCTTCTCTTCCCTCTTTCTCTTCTTTTTTCTCGCTGTAAATGATGAAAATGAATAGGAGAAGACCTCCTTATACAGAAGATCTGATCAAATGAGGTGTTGTCACTTGTCTTATCTCTTCCTTACCACGCCCAACCACCAAAAACTTGCAAAGTTCTTCTTCTTATTCAATTCACCTCATGTTTCACATGCCATCTTTGTAACTCAAATTTTTCTAGAGAGGCAAATAAATATGTGACAAATTTGCAAACAAAGCTAGGTGCATTTCACTTTCTTTTTCTAACTTTGGTGGCCCATAATGTCTTATTTGGACTGGGTTTTGCTGGATAACATAGTATTTTAATCCTTAATAATATCATCCAATTATCCAATAGTCCAAGAGCATTGGAGATAATTAAATAAATTACTTGTTTAAAACTAGTTATCCAGTTAACCCTTAATTATTTCAAAATTTCATATCTTAGTGATGATAATGCATTTTGACATTTTATCTTTACCATAGCTCTAATATATTAATATCAAGGCACATTTAAAATTTTATTAGATTTCATTTTTGTTTGATATTTTTCGATTCCCCTGATTGCTTCGTATCACCAAATTCCAAAAAAATATTATTTTTATAAACATTATCACAATGAAATAACTACACAAAATAAACTCTTGAATTAATTATTAAAATAAATAATTCTTCTAGTTCAAAATATTATTTTTAACATAATTTTTTTTATCCGGAGACAGGATATTACAATCTCCCCTTCTTACAAGAATTCATCCTCGAATATTCTAAAGCTTTGCCAACCTTCTCCAACACAATGTTTCTGTTGCAATACTCCGATGACTTCTCCAATAATAACTTTCCGCCATTATTTTTTAGAGAACTTCTCTTATTCGTGATAAATATTTTGACTTGATTATGCTCTTACATCTCTTTAGTTGGACTCCCGCAATCTATCTTGTCATTTCGATAAATTTCTATTTTGAACGATATTGCTCCATTCTTTTCCTGGCAACCTGACCATTCCTTGCAGAAATCTTTTCTCCTGATAAGACGTGTATTTCCAAAAATTACCGACTTGCTGACTCAAATTCCGTGTGATTTCTCGGAGGCAATCTGGTCTTTTAAAAAAATCAGATTCCGCCATTCGTGACTTTAACAAATCTTTGGCCTTTGATGTCCTCCATAAATCTCATAACTTCTCATTATCATCCTTTACTTAGATGGCCTCCTTGATGTATTACTGCTTCTTGATTTCTTAGCTTCGCGGTTTACTCAGGTTTCAAAACAAAGCACTCCTTCCCTCAAATGATTCCTCCAATCCCAACGATTTTCTTCTCACGTCTATTTTACCTTTCGACAGACATTTCAACCTTTATTGATACTTCCTTTTTCTTGCTTATAATGATCTAGTCCTTTGTATTTATCTTGTCCTATCAATAGATACTACTTCTGAAAACAATTCTTAAGTTAATTCTTACTCTACATGGGTTCAATACTTATGTAATGTTAGACACTTCCCTTATACAGCCATCAATACTCGATTAAGCAATAATCAAACAAGAACATGCTTGGCCGATTATCGATAGCATACAAATTTAGTTTCCACCACCCTTCATAAGCAATTCCCCATACATCGTAAGGAATGACTTCTGCTAAAATATCTGAATAATTCCACCTTTTCCTCTCGGTGAACCACCTTTGCTTTCTCTCTGACCCTTCTTATCAATCTTCCTCACGCCTGAGATTCTTCATTTCTGCTATGAAACTCGAACTCTGATCCCAATCATCTCCACTGATAATAAAATATTTGAATCTTCATCTTAATACAACTCCAACCGATCATTGCCGTTGCTGATTTTTCAAATTCCAACGATTTCTCTATCCATGTCCATCTCCATCTCACTTTTCGGTAAAATGTGTTTGTTCCCATAATCCTCCTGACCCGTTGTAACATCCTCCTTCAGATAGTCCACAACTTTTCACTTCCCTTGCATTTTTTGAACTCTATTCTATGCCACCCCTCTGAAATTCTGAAATTGTCATATCAATCTTCACGGGTTTTGGTTTGGTTAAGACTTAAAGTCCACTTAACTCTAAGGATTTTATATCCTTAAAGATCTGATCAATATCATGCCATGTACAACACTTATTCAGCTATTGCTCAACTAAAAAATCTAAATCCATGAAGTGATGTTACTTCCACCATACAGTCATTGATAACGGATCGTGCAACAATTAAACAAGAACATGCAAGACCAATCATCAGTGGCGCATAACTTTCATAACACCAAACATATGAACCTAATCTATCCACCCCATTTATTCTTATGTGCCTACTAATCTTACCAACATGCTATCTAAAGCAATTCCACTAATGCAATGTCTAACGCCACCAATGCAATTATATGAACTATTTTACTCTACCACATGTACTAGAAACTACGATCCCCATATCGCAAGTTCCTAAGTAACAACGACCCCAACTATATTTTTCAAACTAATATGCAATCCCTAATATGCAATGTATGCAAAAACCACCACTCAAATCTAAAATATAAGTTTAGTGTCCTACTTACCTCGCACGGGGACTGACGTCCTAAAGCTTTAGCTAAAACTTAAATCTAGGGTTTACTGCCCGCTTAATGGACTAGTGAGAGATTCAGGGTTGCAACGATCACTCATGTTATTCCCGCCTCAGATTCTCCCGGATTCACGTTGCTCGAGTCTGGATCCTCCATTGCTTTTTTCGGTTCCTAGATCCACTTATGGTCACTGAATTCTCCTTCCGGCTCCATTTTAGATCATGGTTCCACTTATCAATGCTTTGATATTTTACCTCTTGATCAATCGCAACCCATCATCAAAACTCACAGCCAGCCTTCACTCTGATAGATTGTTACCAACTGCACGAATAAAAGGTTAATCGTAATTACCTAATTTCTACCAGCTGGACGTGACCGGATTACCCTAAATGCCTTTGCGACTCTTTTTGACTCGATAAAACATTTAAAATGTGAGTTCTGGAAGCATGGACGCAACCAGAATCTGATACCACCTTTGTAATACCCCCTTCCAGTTTTTCAGATGGCCGACAAGCTGACCGGACAACAATCAAACAAGAACATGAACGTTCGAACTCGTGCAGTCAAACAGAAAGGAGTTGTTATGTTTGAAGCCGGAGACAGTTCATCCGGAGTCAGAAACATAAGCCAATCTATCTCTAACCATAATTTTGATTTCCTTGCTTTGAAGGCCAAAGGCTTTGCAACCCGTACCATGTGAGCGAGTCGTGTTAAACAGGACTAGTCTAGTATCAGAGTTACTCACATTGCAAATAGAAAATACTTAATTTTATTTATTAAATAAATATCTAATACAATATCATAATTAAAGCAAATACCATTTTACAAAAACACTGAAATCTACTTCTGTGGTCTTAACGTCTAGTTTCCACTACCCGGTCTCCCCCTAAGGTTACCTGCAAAACAAAATAGTTGGTGAGCAAGCTAATCTTTATAGTGAGTTGGCTCCCACTACAAAGGTTTAACCCAAACCTAGACAAACACAAAATAACACACAATAGCCAAATCAACATAAAGAAACACAAATTGATTACATGATACCTCCTCGTGAGATAACACGCAACGGTTTAAACAAACACATAACACAAAGATGTAAATCGAGAACAATGTGACGCATGCACTCGATTAGACTCGATCTAAATACTTAATATTAATCTAAATCATTCTCTACACCATGTGCCCCTATCGCGAATTCGGTAATCTTCCTCATTAACAACTACTGCCTACAACTAGAACATCCAAGACTCCTAGACGTAAACACAAAGTACTACAAATAGGACACCACTCTCTATCATTCGATACGTGGTGACTGCGGCTTCCCCTTTTTCATGATAGCCTGAGCTTCCATGAGGCTCTGCCCTAACCCCGTTACTCCGAGCTCCCACACTTACCGGCGTCACTAAGTAGGATTCGCTTGCCATGACCTGACCACGAGGTTACGTGAACTTACCGAGCTCCCGCCAAGACCTGGCAAAGAGGGAACGTGAACTGACCGGATCTCGCGAAGATCCAATCAGGAAGGAATTACCGGAATGCCTCACACAAGACTTGCGGGATATAACACACCCTAAAGAATCCTTATAACAGAAACAAACCCTATTACTTGTATGGACCCTACATGGATTCACTACGACATGCAACTCACTGAGACTCTTAAGTCTCGACACAAGACCGATAAGGTCGACCAACACACCAATAACCCAAAAGAATAAACCCAAAATATCCCGAATTCTAATTTAATTATTCGCTAGCTTGAAGTTAGTAAACTTACTAACTTTCTAGCCCATTTACTAAGTTTATTATATCTTATTTTAATTACTAATTTTTATCCTTACTTTTCAAATTATTTATAGGTTCAATTATAGTTCTTACTTATTATCTGGATTCACTTATAGGTTCATTTTTTATATTCTTACTTCAATTTATTTAATTCCATATAATTATTTTATACTTAAATAGTTCAACGATCATTCAATCAATGCTAACTACGCCATCAACATGTCTTTTCAGAATTAAACATGCAATGCACATTGTATCCCATCTGGTTTATTTAGATATTTTTATTTAATTGTCCTAATCCACTCTAAGTCCATTTTTAATTCAAGGTACATTCTTACGGACTTTAGGGTTTGTGTTCTCAGATCTATATGCTGACTCTATCTAACCTAATGCAACAATCAATAAAGCATCACCAACTCAGAGTGATTTTGGCTGAAAGGCGGATGTGGCCGGAATGACCCTCGACCAAACCCCGACCCGAATCTCGGGCTTAATTCCCAATACTACTTTGACGAACCTGAACTCAAACCTTGCCGCTACCGACGATCCTAACTCTGTCTACTCTTTTTCTAAATAAAAAGAAATACGGTTTATCGGGAAAGTTATTATATCGGAAAATCCCTTTTCCGAAGAATATTTTCGAAAATATTCAGATTTAATATCTTTATTTCCCGTTTTTCATTAATTTTAATTTTCTTTTTCTTTCTTTCTTTCTTTCTTTTTCTTTTATTTTTATTTTCTTTCTTCTCTCCCTTCTCCTTATCTTCCATCTTTCTCATCTTCTCTCTCACGTGAATGATGAAAATGAATAGAAGAAGAGCGCCTTATATAGAAGATATGATCAAATGAGGTGCTTCCACTTGTCTTCTCTCTTCCTTACCACGCCCAACCACCAAAAACTTGGAAAGTTCAATGTTCTTCTTCTTATTCACTTTCCCTCATGTTTCACGTACCATTTTTGTAAGTCAAATTTAATGCATCTCTCTATTTCGCTGCTAAGGGGCCACGTTCAAGCCTTCTAGAGAGACAAATAAATAGGTGACAAATTTATAAACAAAGCTTGGTGCATTTTACCTTCTTTCTTCTAACTTTCGTGGCCCATAATATCTTATTTGGGCTGGTTTTTGCTGGATATCATAATCTTTTCATCCATAATAATATCATCCAATTATCCAGTACAAGAGTGTTGAAGATAATTGAAGAAATTACTTTTTAAAAACTAGTTATCCAATTGACCTTTAATTGTTTCTAAAATTCTTATCTTAATGCTGATAATGAATTTCGACATTTCCTCTTAACCATAGCTCTAATATATTAGTTTCAGGCTACCGTAAAGAGTTTATTAGATTATGGTTTAGTTTAATATTTTTTTACTCCCCTGATTGCTTCGTATATCCGGTTGCCGAGAAAGTTTATTTTTAGAAATTATTACAATGTAATAACTTCCCAAAAATAAATAATTCTTCTCGTTCAAAATATTATTTTTAAAATAATAGTTTATTTATCCAGAGAGGGATATTACATATACTGATTAATTGTTGAGCCAAGTTGATGTAGAATAACCGGAGCCAGCCCGTGCAAGCACTAGCTATTAGCCCGAACCATTCCCGGCTATGAAGAATGCACCGAGGGCGCAATCAGGCCACATGAAGCTCTGCGAAGATTCGACCTTGCCATGAATACCTTGATGACACAGACCAGCATAGGAGACATGATGGATTATTTGGTACAGCTGTTTCATGACCAGCCCGTTCTGAATCAAATGGATATGTGAATGGCCGAGACGATCTGCAGAGACACCATCAAGTCACCCGAGCCAGCCTAAAGACTTTTCCAACATGGATATCATTTTGGAGCAGAAGACACACAAGACCATATGCCCATACCAGGCCCATCCATTTGGCTAAGCCCAACAGCCGAATGGCCCTTGATCAAGACCGACAACCCATCCGTGATCTTCACCATCCGAGACATCGAGCCTTAGACCGTTCAATGTATTTGGGACAAGGTTCATACTATTTTTTTGCTTAGTGGTTTTTATTGAAATGGGTTTCCCACTAAGGTTTTTTGCTTAGTGGTTTTCTCTATTTTCGTTAAGTCCTTTTGGCGCTTATTATGTTGTCTAATTTTCGAGAAATAAGGCTATAAAGCCACTTGTTTTTCACTTGTAAAGTCAAGCAATCTATTACAGTATTTTCAGACCTAAAGTTGTATAAACCCTAAACGACCACTGTTTTTTAGATTCGAACTTGAGTGGCTTCCCTTGTTTGTGTGAGACCCTTGTGTTACTGATCTATCATCATCTTCATCTACTGATCCATAAAAGAGTCCCTGTCGGCCAGTTGTTGCATCCCACAGTTCATCGTCTATCCTCGATCCAAGATGAGAGTGCCTTTCGGCCAGATTTTGGCCAAGGAATTCATGATCCACACAGATCATGAAACATTGAAGCATCTCAGAGAACAACTAACCCTCAAATAGAGGCATGCTAGATGGCTGGAGTTTGTGCAGACTTTCCCATAAATCATCAAATACAAGAAGGGCAAGGACAACGCAGTTGCCGACGCCCTGTCTAGGAGATACATCGTGGGAAACACCATGGTGGCCAAAGTCATGGGATTCTAGCATATCAAGAAGAATTATGAAGTTGATACGGATTTTAGTGAGATCTTTCAAAAATATAGCAAAGGGGCTAAGGGATTATTCTATGTGCATGAAGGATTTATGTTCAAAGACAAACGGTTGTGCATTCCTCAAGGCTTAATGAGAGAGATTATGATCCGTGAGCCTCATGGAGGAAGATTGATGGGATACTTTGGCGTGGATAAGACAATGATTTTCTTGGTCGATCACTTTTTTAGGCCTCGTCTGAAGCGTGATGTGGGGATATTATGTTCCAAATGCATCACATACCTTAGAACCAAATACATGTCACATCTCTATGGTCTTTATATGCCTTTGCCTATTCCTAAAAATCCTTGGGTGGATATTTCTATGGATTTTGTGTTAGGTTTACCAAATATCATGCATAAGGACATAATTGTTTTGTGGTTGTGAACAGGTTCTCGAAGATGGCACATTTCATTCCATGTGCTAAGACTAATAATTACACACATACCGCATATTTTTTTTTGAGGGAAGTGGTGAGGTTACATGGACTACCACGGTCCTTTATATAAGACATAGATGCGAAGTTCCTTAGCCATTTCTGGAGAACGCTTTGGAGAAAGCTTGAGACCAAGCTGATCTTCTCTACTTCGTGACATACTCGGACAGATGGTCAAACTGATGTTGTCAACAGAACCTTATATGCCTTCTTAAGGGGCACGGTTGGTAAAAATATGAGTAATTGGTTAGATTGTTTTTAGTTCATTGAATTATCTTCTAATCATGTTAACCACTCTACTAAGTTATCACCATTTGAGATTGTGCATGGATTTAAGCCGGAAACCCCCTTGGACATGAAGCCATTTCCGCCATTGGAGTTTGCAAATCCGGAAGGATCAAGAAAGGTAGAGATCATCAAGAAGCTGCATCAGAAGAATAAGGACAACTTGGAGAAGAAGACTGTCCAATACAAACGCCAAGCAGAAAAACAGAGGAAATATATCATCTTTGAAACATGAGTTTGGGTGTGGTTGCACATGAGACCAGAGAGGTTTCCAAACCAAAGGAAATCGAAACTAACACCCCGTGGAGACGGCCCATTCTGAGTCCTGGAGAGAATCAACAACAATGCCTACATACTTGAACTTCCATGTGAGTTAAGCATTTCACCAAGCTTTAATGTTACTGATTTATATCCTTTTTGTGCAGATGATGTTGTTTTGAGGTCAAAACCTTCTCAAGAGGGTGGGAATAATGAGGACATCAATGTAGTTGAGCTAGATCAGCCGATTGTGACCGAGCCAGGTCGTACGAGCAATGAGATTGATTGTGATTTATTTCCAAGAAAAGCTGATGCAGAATAGCTGGAGCCAGCCCGTGCAAGCACTAGCGATCAGCCCGAGCCATTCCCGGCCACGAAGAATGCACCAAGGGCGAAATCATGCAACATGAAGCTATGAGAAGATTTCAACCTTGCCATGGATACCTTGATCACACAGACCAGAATAGGAGACATGATGGGTTATTTGTTCTAGCTGGAGCATGACCAGGTTCTGAATCATTTGGCTATGCGTATGGCCGAGACGAGCTGTAGAGACACCATCGAGCCATCAAACCCAGCCCAAGGACTTTTCCAACATGGAGATAATTCTGGAGAAGAAGAAATTCAAGACCACACGTCCAAACCAGGCCCATCCATTTGGATTAACCCAACACCCGAATATCCCATGATCAAGACCGACGGCCTATATGTGATCTTCACCATCCGTGCCGTCGAGCCTTAGACCGCGCAATCTCTTTGGGACAAGGTTTATACCCTTTTTCCTTATTGGTTTTATCCAAATGGGTTTTTCCACTAAAGTTTTGAATAAGTTAATCCAAGTCCTGATCCGTTAGAAAGAGAACTCAGTCCATATTGCCTTTTTGTTTATTGTTTTTAAGGAATTTTGGCCCATGTTATTTTTCTAATTTTTGACAACTAAGGTGATAAATCCACTTGTATTTTCAATTTTAAAGTCAAGCAATCTATTACAGAGTATATTCAGATGTAAAACTGTCTAAACCCTAATCGGTGGTTGTTTCTTGCTTCAAACTTTAGTGGCTTCCCCTTGTTCGTGTGAGATCCTTGTGTTCTTGCACTATCATTATCTTCTATCCAGTGATCCAGCAAAGAGTACCTTTCGACCAGTTGTTGCATCCCACCGTCCATCGTCTATCCTTGGTCCAAGAAGAGAGTGCCCTTCGGCATGCTTCTTTTTCCTCAACTAGATCGTGTGTAAGGACCTCTCACGGATCTTACATCATATTTCCTATTCTATAAAGATATTATCTAAGATTAATCAGCCTGCTACAAAATCTGACTTGGTTTCTGATATAAGATTCGCCAAAATCTTTCGTAACCATTGACATAGGATGTAATACCCTGTCTCCCAAAATTGGTCAACGGGCAGCAGAAAAGTCAACAAGGGGCATTTTCACAATTTTCGGAAGTGGATGGGCATTTTGTTAATTTTACAAAAATGCGAGCCGGAAGCTAAGACGGGCCAAATGTTCTTCTTTTAAAATAAAAAAACATTTAGAAGACTAACAATGGTGGAAACGGACCGTAGATAAGTTTTTTGGACTATCGGGAAAGGGAACCGATAAAACCAACAAAACTCGTAAAATTCATAACGGGAGCTACGGGTGTCCGATTGAGGTGAAACGAATTTATAAATGCTTGTAAAATAGTCTAGTATTTTAAAAAGAATCTTGGAGGATTTATTTCAGAGGCTACAGAGTTTTAAATATTTTAACGGTCTGTCGAAAATGGAAACCGACAAAATCGAAAAAACTTGTAAAATCCATAACCGGAGCTACGGGTATCCAAATGAGGTGATTCAAACTGCTAAATTCATCTAAGATCATCTAGAATCTTAAAATAAGGCTTGGTGGATTTATAGAAGCAGCTAAGGAATTTATTAAATATTAAACACAAAACAGCAATATCGGTACGTCGGAATAGTTCGGGATTAAGGAGCTTCTAGAAACGGTTTGGTGCAATGTTTTTGACAAGATTAAACCTCCAAGAGACAATTGTCTTCCTCTCCCAGGCGCCACCTCTTCTTAGTGGATTCAAAGAATGAGTTGATTCATTGAATATATAAAGAGAAACTTGCTCATCAAGCAAAACAATACACTTGGCTGATTCTTGGGGAGGGTGGCGTGGCTGCACCAGATGGAGGAGATGAAGAAGAAGAAGAAGAAGAAGAAGAAGAAGAAGAAGAAGAAGAAGAAGAAGAAGAAGAAGAAGAAGAGATAGGAGGAAGCGTGGGAAGAAGAAGAAGAAGATAGAGAGATGGAGGAGAACCGAAGAAGAAGAGAGAGAGATGGAGGCGAACCGGAGGAGAGCGAGAGAAGGGGAGAACCAGAGGAGAGAGAGAGAGGGAAGAGAACCAGAGGAGAGAGAGACAGAGAGAGAAAATGAGGTTAGTCCGGAGGTTCTTGTGGAGGAAAGATCACTAGGGTCAACGCTCAGGACAAGTTTGGGTCAAGCAAGTAAACGGTTCGGGGAAGGTTCGGGTTAGCGTCGGGTTCGTGCCGGGTCTCGCGGGTTCCGTCAATCCATCCATCATCATGATAACAATGTGAGTCGGCTAAATTGTGTGATGCATTTAGACTAGAACATATAAATCCATGATTTATAAACCATATATTTAGGTTGCATACCTCGATTATTGAATTGGTTAGAACGGCTAGGTTGATTAATAACTCGGTTAAATAAGTAAACGGTTAGGTGAAGAGATGCGTGCTAGTTAGCTTATATCGGTAATTGATTGATAGTTCGCTGATTGCTTGATTGGGTGTCGCATACATATAGAATGGCATGCTAGGACGTATATGCGTACATAAGTAGTTAAGAACATATGTAAATGAATCTATATATGAGGAATTATGAGCTGATTAAAATACGGTTAAAACACATAACACACTTAGAATAAAATAACGGGGTGGGTTAATTAGTCAATAGTCGGGATTATCGGGTTAAATGAATTGATTAAATAATAATGTAAAGTCAGGAGATTAGTAAGTTTACTAATCTCAAGCTGACGGATCGAAGAGATTTAAAATTAGATTATAAGGGATAAGATTAAGTAAATATGATTAAGCCGTCTACGGGATTAGTAATCCACTAACCCCAAGGTAGCGAATTGAATGGGTGAAGATTAAGAAAAGATTAAAACACTAATAAACCTAATTAATTAGTTGTGTGGTGTTGTGATGATTGTTTGTGTGATTGTGTATCTACTTCGGTGTTGGGCCGAGTAGACTGTTGATTGCTTGATTGTGTATCTACTCGGTGTTGGTCCGAGTAGACTGTTGTTGTTTGCTTGATTGGTTATCTACTTTGGTGTTGGGCCGAGTAGACTGTACTGGTAGATACATACTCTGGTGCGGGACTGGGTAAGTCTGGGTAAGGTCGGGTGATGTGGTGGTTGTTGATAGGACTTGCGGGATAGATTGGGGATTGTGATGGTATTTCTAGTTGACCTTGTTGGTATTGCGTGATAGAGTCCCAGTGAGTCTGCTTGTTTACATTACTGTTATTAGGACTCTATAGGGCGCGTTAGATCCCGCAATTCTAGAGATGGCGTTCCGGTATTTCCGACCAGATTGGATCCTCGGGTAGTTATCTGATCGGTTCACGTGCCTTCGGGTAGTGAATCTGGTTATGGTGTTAACCTACTGAGTGACGCCGGTAGGTGTGTGGTCCGGAGAATACGGGGTCGCGTCCTAGGGCCGGACTGCATGGAAGCTTTGGTTATCTAGGGGTAGCCCGAGTCACCGCTTATCGATGGACAGAGAACGGTGTCCTGGTCGTAGGACTTCGTGTTTTCGTCTAGGAGTCATGGGAGGTTTTAGTTACCATGGCGGTAGCTAAGTGTTCCCGTGGAAGTTATCGAGTTCGCATAATGGGCCCAGTTGGTGTGGAGTTAGTGATAGTGCCGCGTTAGATAGATCGAGTCTAATCGAGAGCATGTGTCGCAGTGTTCTAGATTCCCTTGGTTACCTTTCTGTTATTGTCTGTTAATTGAGTGCTTGTGTGTTGTGGAGCTCATCACGTCTTGGTAGCACGTGATCAGCTAGTGTACTTTATTATTATTTTGGGTTTGGGCGGGATTGTTAGATTGTTAGCAGCCTTTAGTTGGGAGCCGTCTCACTGGGTAATCTTAGATTACTCATTAAACTCTTTTGTGTGTTTTCAGGTTTGGCATAGCTTGGCGGATGCGTAGGACACTCGGAGTAGTCTCGGTTTGGCATTGGGTATCGGTTTGTTACGCATTTTGACTTATTTTTGGTTTCAGATTTTGTTGGGATCCCGCTAAATGATTTGTATTAGACTGTATATTGTTATGAATAAGATTTATATTTTTATCTAAAGTAATAAAAATGGAATAATTCCCTGATATACGGTTTAGTCCGAACCGAACACAACTCGTGGAAGCGGTACGGGTTGAAAAGCCTCGTATCGTGGAAACGAGGTAAACGGAGTAAAAGATGGTTTGGTTCGAGCCTTTGACTCAAACCGGACTGTCTCTGGCTTCTTATTGTGACAAACTCTTCTCGTATAACCGCTCGGGTTCGATCGGTCATGTTCTTGTTTGATTGTTGGCCGGTCAGCTCGTCGGTCAGCGGAAAACGGGAAGGGAGCGTTACATAGGACCTTTGTTATAATGTTATAACCCACATTTCATCAGCTAATGAGAAGTTTCCGTCATGCAGCTTGGTCTTTCCATTTTTTGAATTAAAAATATGTTTGTCAAATTCAAACATGGATCCAAATTTTTCGTTCCTCTCAAGTCATTCAGTAATTGAGGAGTATCTTTCTTTATAATTGGCCATGCTTGGCTGTCATTCCATCTTCTATGGGGATTTTCCTGAATGCATCATAAAAAGTGCAATTTTAACCTCTTCGTCTGTTGTTTCAGCTATTAGCTTCGCATTTCATTTGATATGTGATCAGCATGGGTAATTCTCGTCGAAATTCCTCGAAATCTGCCGGATATGTTGAAGTAAAAAAGTCCACAAATAATTAACCGTTACTTTTTAATATCTGATTCTGTGGTAACCCATTCCCCCACCGCATTGTTTAGGCCGATAATCATGTTTCTTGATCTGTGTTATTTTGTCAACGCGAAAAAGAATTTTGTATGTTGATCCCCGAAATGTGCCATGCATTCCGACTTTTTGTTGCCAATATAACTTATCATTCATGTATGCCTCCTTTAGTTTCCATGATATTTTAAAGACTTCTTCCTGATTACGTTTGTCGTCGACTTAAGCTTCTTCAAGTGCTTTTTGCAGCCCCGCTATCTTATCTTTTCCATAGAGGTAATTGTTTTTCCTCCATTTCGAAATCTCATGACGACAATAGATTAAGTCTTTTTGTAGGCCAATGAGTTTTTTCATAAATATGGTAAGGGAAACTTGTGAGATTGAACTTGTTGTGTTGTAATCTATGATGCAGCTAACGTCTAGAGAATAGGTGAATGAATCATTGGTTTAGGAACCAACTCTATTTTTGATTTACATTTAGTGTATTATTTATTAAATTGTTTAGGTTCACAAACTTAATTTTGCTAATTCTAAATTTGTAGAATCATAAACATTTTTCCATAGTATTAGTGATATGATCATCCTAAATCTAATATTATTCTAAATCATATATATAATTAACCACTTTCTCTTTATCTAAAATATCCATATCTGCACAATAAAACGTTAAAGTGGATCCTACCAAAAAAATTATTAAAATCAATTTTATTCACATTTATCATCATTTATTTTAAAAATTAAATCTCAAAATCATAAATTTAACTATCTATCCAAATAGGCAAAAATTGATCTCACAATTAAAAAACCTATGACAGGAATTATACATTTCAATTCCGAGGAACAAAAAAAATAATGCATTTCAATTCCGAAAAAACTATGAATTCATCACGAAAAACAAACTATATTATATTTTTGATTAGATCAAAAAAATATTCAGAGTCGAAGATGAAAGAAAATGGAAAATTTTAAATGGATTAATTAGGTCACATTAATGGCAAAAAAATTACGATTGAACATCTTAGGAAAAACAACTATACAAGTGAATATAAAAAAACAGAAAAGAAGATCCATAGGAAGAGAGAGAGAGAGAGAGAGAGAGAGAGAGAGAGAGAGAGAGAGAGAGAGAGAGAGAGAGAGAGAGAGAGAGAGAGAGAGAGAGAGAGAGAGAGAGAGAGAGAGAGAGAGAGAGAGAGAGAGAGAGAGAGAGAGAGAGAGAGAGAGAGAGAGAGAGAGAGAGAGAGAGATGAAGAATATAAGGGTGAATTGCATCCAATGTATGTTCTCATCTTTTTAAGTGCACTTTATTATCTTTTATGTTTACACTCAATTTCATATCTTTTTTACTATTATTGTGTGCTTTTGTCCAAAATGCCCCACCCATTTTCTTTTCGTTTAGTTTTTTTTTTAATTCACGGATGAACAATACCCCCAGATGAACAGTAAAAACAGATTTGATTTATGGGTAGCTTCTCTTGTAAGACTTAAAACATGTAGACCAGATTGATTAGTGATTCCTAGCCGATTCCTAGCCACTTGTTCCGATGGATAGTAGGTGCTTCATTGCTGGACAGTGTAGACTATGCGTTGATGCCACCACTATACACTTCTGATGGATAGAAGGTGCCCACGAGTTCACAGATCGTGAAATCATACCTAGTAAACACAATTTTAAAAGCTCATTTGGACAATGTCGCCTACTCATAAACACTACCACAATCATATCACATGTTATATGTTTCTGTTGGACAGAAGGTGACAAGAGCTTGCATGATCGTGAATACGTTGATACAAAATACGTCAGGCCCACTATCCATCCAAAAGCCAAACTTCACAGATCGTGAAATCATACCTAGTAAACACAAATTTAAGAGCTCATTTGGACAATATCGGCTATTCGTGGACACTACCATGATCATATCACATGTTATACGCTTCTGATGGCCAGAAGGTGGCAAGAGCTCACATGATCGTGAATATGTGGATACACAATACGCCAGGTCCCACTATCCACACAAGAAAGCAAACTTTGTGTGGCTGCATGATATCCATTGGGAGCGTTTAGCATGTGCTATAAACGTGACACTGTCCATGAACAGCCGATACTGTGGACAAATAGTCTATACTGTCCACTCGAAACTTCCGTATTAAGTCCGATTTTTTTTTTTTGGATTCTGGTACATCGACTGATTATATCTCTAGTCCGACAGTATATAAGGCTGGAAAGCTCACCTCCGTCGTCCTATCCACCATCAAAAAACTAATTGGTGAAAATAATAGATAAAGTAGGAAAGAGAAGAGATTAGGAAAGAAAGAAAGAAAAAAATAGAAGGAAAAGGGAGGGGCATTTTCGTCCAAATGGCTTGAAATAAGTTTGGAAAATATACTAAAATACAATAAAACATAAAAAGATACAAGTTGGGTATTGGAAGTTAAAAATGTATAGTGGATGCAATTATTACAAAATATAACTAAAAGTCTTTAACGCGACAAAGAAATGAAAATGAATCTACTAATTGAGCCAATACAAAAAATATTATAAATATGGTCCAAACAGAACTTTCCCCATAAAAATACGTATAAACCCATATAACAAAATATTTATTTAAGCTATATAGAAGGCAACTCAAATATGTACCACAAAAACCTAAAAGTGTAACTTTCATAAAAAAAAATATAAATAGATGAAGTAAATATTATGAGTTATTCATAAACAAAAGGATGAAAAAAACAAAAGTAAAAATGTTGTCTTATTGAAGAAAAAAACAAAATAATTATAGACAATAGAATGTAATAATTAAAAAACTAAATATAAAGAACATAAATGTACGTCTTTTGTTTTATAAATAAAAATTATTATTAATATAACAATTAAAAAACTTAATATAAAACACAAAATGTAGGTATTTTGTATGATAATAACAATTATGTATGGGACAAGTCGTTAGAACCATAAACTCATTGATTTAAATGAATTATGATTAATCAAATCTATTTACTTAATGAGTTGAGGTAATCCATGATCATAGATTGATTTTGAATGCAAAACTAGATCTCAAATTGAAAGAAATGCAAAACTAGATCAAAGGAGTAGGGAAATTAGGCTTATCTCCTTATTTGAAAACAAAAATGAGAAATCGTAATTACCGTTCTAACATTTTCATCTGATGAGACTTCATGACGAAGTCTCATGTAGGACTTCACAATCAAGTCTAATGCTCTAAGACTTCACAATTAAGTTACATTTACTAATTATATCTTTAATTTAAATTAGATAAAAATAAAAATAATTTGATTACAAATTTTTAATTTCTTGAACATGTTAAATTAAAATTTCATTAAACTAAACCATGGGATGTAAATCATTTTTGGAAAGACATAATAGGTTTAGGGTTTAGGAGATAATGGATTGCAATACATGTATATATCTTTAGAGTTATACTTAGGGTTGATATGATTTGATATAAAATGTTGTGTTTACATATAATTGTTAGATTTGGAATATAATAGGTTAATTTGATGTCATATTTAAGTACTTATTAAGTATTGTTAACAAAAAAATGAAAATGTGTGTTTTAAGAGTTTAGAGTTTAGGGAGACTTCAAAATGGAGTTTCTAAGAATGGGAAATTTTAACCTAATGAAAACTTAACCAGTTTTATTTTTAATATTTGTGTGTGATGAGACTTCATGATGAAGTCTCATTTAAGACTTCGCACTGAAGTCTCATTTAGTAATTAAATATTTTATATAAATTAAATAAATAATAAAAATATTTTGATTGCAAATTTTTATTCAAAAATTTAAATTAATCATATATGAACCTTTTAATTAAAATTTTATAAAAATAAATCATGTGATATAAATCATCTTTGGAAATGGTTGGTTACCTCACACAACCAATTTTGAACCATTAAAGCTCTATAATAGAGTTCACAACCTTTTAGTCTCTTATTTCCTCCCCAACTTCATAAAAAAACTCTCTAATTCACGTTTTAAAATTTTGGATCTCTTGTGATTTTGGTTATTCTTGCATAAAAATGGTTGGTTTGTTGGGCATTGGTGTAACTAGAAGTTTTGGTCACTTGGGGAAGGTAAAAACGAGCTCAAAACCAGATTTATGTGATTTTCACAAGATCTGCCGATTTTCAGATCTGTTTCGCGATTTCAGACTTACCGTCTGATGGAGTTTTATGGTCATCGAGAGGGTAGTTTTTTCAATTGACTTTTAAGTTAACAGACCACCAATGAAGTCTGAGAAATTCTTTTGAAAAAAAAATTATTAGACTTCACCAAGAAGTCTAAATAACCAGAGGGTTGTTTTGTAATTGACCAAAATTTAATTTTTTATTCAAACTTGTTGTGTTGTCTAACAAACAAATTAAGTGAATTTGACCGAATCTTGACTTTTTCTCCAACAGAATCCAAAATCTGAAAATAAAAGGTGTAGAAATAGTAATTGACCAAAATGTTCAAATGCTGACCATAATAAGGGAAAAATTCAGACTTCTATAGCAGCCTGAAAACAAGGAAAAAAAATATTAGATAGATCTAGAAGTCTAAAATGTATTACTTTTGTGAGATGGCTATTGAAATCTGAAATACATAATTTTGGTCAATAGAAAAAATACCCCAAAAATTTGAAGCTTTTTATCAGACTTCCCTTGTTCTCTGAATATCTTCTCAGACTGCTGTAAAAGTCTTTTCTAAAAAGTCAACTCCAAAAATATTTTGGTCAACCCCAAAAATACTCCCTACTTTTTGTCAGACTGCAGTAGAAGTCTAAATTATTTTTAGACTTTTTGGAGAAGTTTGATAAAAAAATCAAATTTTTGGATTAATTGCTAAACTACCCCTTTTTTCTCTGACTTCACAAGCTGTCTGACGAAAAGTGAAAAAATTACAAAGCAGACTGCGTACGATGTCTGAATGGTTGTCAGACAGCATCTGCAGTCTGCTTTGTAACATTCTAATTGCAAAAATACCCTCCTTTTCCAGACTGCAATAGTGATCTAGCAAAAGTACTATTGGAAGTCTGAAATGATTAAAAAAATTAAAAACACAATTTTTTATATATTTGTGATGAAATTCGTTGATTTTAATTTTTATAAATGTGTGTTAGTTGTATATGTTCCTCTTGCTTGATTTTTACATTCTTAAATTTGGTAATGATTTTTTAATCAATTTTTGAAGAATATTACATTGTAGCTAATAGAACCAAACTTTGTGTGCAGTCTGAAGATTGTTATTTTTGAAACAAATCCATTTGTACATTACATATAACGTATTTAAAATATTTTTTAGGTTTCACATATGTTATACTTAATTATGTTGCGCCTCTATCATTTTTACAATATGATGTGTTATATTTATTTGATAATCAAGTTACATAAGTTATTGGCAATGTAACTAAGTTTATAAGTTTTTAACTCATAAGAATCAGACTTCGTTTGAAGCCTGAGTAGTTAACAAGATTTTGGCAAGATTTAATGAATTACAAACTTCGTTTAAAGCCTGAGTAGTTAACAAGATTTTGGCAAGATTTTATGAATTACAATATTATAATGTCTCATTGTAATCTGTCTATTTCCTTAAATAATGTTTGATATTAGGTTGTGACTTTGTTGTGTTGTGACTTAGTTGTTTTGTATTTCTTGGTTTACCAAGTTTATGGCTTGCGTCTTGTATTACTTTTCGTGTTTACATGCTGATTTTCGCAATAAGATCGCTAATGTGAGGATGAGAGAACGGACTTGGCATTTGGACTTGTTAAGTTTATAAGCTTTTAAACGTCTGACGACATATCATCAGACTTCTTTGGCAGTCTGCATATTACAAATGACCCATTTTCCCAAGTCTAAGAAAATTCTCGAGGGTTAAGATGACACATTTTTTTCCAAGGTTAAGGTGACCCATTTTTCCTAAGTGTAAGAAAATTCACCACCACTTAAGGTTATTTTAGTTTGTCATATGTTGGTTTATGTAATCTAAGGGGTAATGTTTTCTAACCAGTTTTCTTAATTTTTGGTTTTTCTAACCAATTTTTCTGCAAGGTTAAGGTGGCCCATTTTCCAATGTTTTATACTTTCAATGAACAAAATTCTTTGTTGATTTGAGTAGACAAAAGTAAATTTATAAAACTTTGTTACCAATAATCTAATACAATACAATTTGTTCAATAAGAAGACTAATAACGAGTAAAAAAACTACAAAATGAGAAAACATCTAATCTAGTTTAAGACTTCAGACTTCAAAAGCAGTCTAATATCAAACTTCATATTCAAGTTTCACTCTCAGACTTTCGTTGTAGTCTGATATTTCACTCTCATACTTCACGTTCTTGAAAGAGAGAAAAAGGTCACGAGGACAAATTGAACCATACAGAATGCACAGACCTCTCTATCATCCCACTTAATCTCTTTGAATCCTCTTCTCTCTTCATTATTCATATTACGAGCTGCAAAATAGAGAGAAATTTGTTTCCTTATTAGCTAATTACATAAACTGAGCTCGTTGAGCATCCATGACAGATTACGAAGAAATAAAACTGAATACTAAGAAAGAATGGGATGTTGCTGAATAAAACAAGAAAATTAAATTAGATCCTAAGAGTTTTGTTCATAAAAAGAGACTTTTTGTTGTTGCATGTGTGAAAAATGACTTTTTTTACAAGATTAGGTTTAGATAGGTGCAGAGAAATTGGAAAGAAATTTTTTTGGGTTTTTAAGAATTGGATTTATTTAGGGTTGTAAAATCTCTGGTATCAGACATCATATGCAGTCTGAGATGGAAATTATGAATCGAGCGGGAATTCTAAAATTTTCAGGCGGTAAATTTCCCACATTTTTTAAAGTTTTTATATGAAAATTTTCAAAACTTCCAAATTTCATACTTTATATTGAGTCTGAAATAAACTTCATGAGAAGTCTAAATACTTCAACCATATTTACTTGGAAGTCTGAGAAACCCTAAAATTTCAAATTTCACTCTCAGACTACGGTTGTAGTCAGATATTAGACCCTCAGATTTCGCGTTCCTCGTACTTCAATGAAGCGTTGGGAGCCATTAGCAACATAAGAAACCCGAATTCCAGACTCATTGGAGATCATCTGGCTCAACCTTAAACCAAGCACATGAAACATCAAAAACAGAGAGCTTTTCATTAGTTAGGGAACAAGTCTCCAAGAAGTGGTTAAGAAAGGATTGTTTGATACCCTACAGAGAGAAAAAAATGAGCAAATGAAATTGTATAAATCAAAGATCCATGTCAAGAGAGTAAAGAAACTATATTTCAGAATCTATTTTATTTTCAAACCTAGATTCAAATTTATAAAAACAGTTTTCACCTCACTAAATCAGAATCCAATTTCCCGATCAAGTGAAGTTAAAAAAAATCTCAATTAGTCCTGTTAAAAAACCTTACCCTAAATCTGAACAAATCCAACTCAAAGAGAATCGGTGAAGAGTCACATATAGAAGAACTCGGATGATAAAATAAGCTTGAGAACCTTCTTAGGTGAGAAATTCGAAATAGGTTTTACAAAAGAGAGAGAAAGAGAGGTTGTGCGAGAAGGAAAATGTGAAGATTTTTTGGCTGTTATATGTATGTGTGGCTGAATTTTTTTTTTACAAAATTAGGATTAGATAAGTTGAGAGAAATTGGAGGAAAATTTTGCCAGACCCGGATTTTTAACAATTGAAAATTGTAAAATATCTTGTATCAAATTTCATATGTAGTCTGAGAAGGAACTTCTGAATCAAGCGGGAATTCTGACATTTTCAGGTTGGAATTTCCCTCCTTTTCTAAAAGTTCCGGGTGAAAATTCAAAAACTTTCAAATTTTCAGACTTCATATGCAGTGTGAAATAAGACTTTATGAGAAGTCTAAATACTTGAACCATATTTACTTGGAAGTCTGAGAAACCCTAAATCTAATTACTACTTAAATACCATCATATTATATAGAAAACTTATAACAAACATCAAACTTATTTAACAAAGTCACAAACTAACCAGTTTATGTAATGTAACATTATGAATGAAAATTTCACAATCTCAATCTAACCCTACATATAAAAACATGATATCCAACTTCATATGTCAAACATATATCAAACTACATGGTGTTTAGAACCAAATTTACCTTCAATGGTAAAATTTGACTAAAGTTTATGTAATTTAATTTATATACGTAAAAAATGTTTATGTGTAATTTATTTATTAAAAATTTGTATCAAATTATTTTTATAATTTTTTTAAATGTAAATTTTCAACTTAAATACGTATCAGATTTCTCTAAGAAATCTGACCAAGCCCAAAATTCAGACTTCGCTGGAAAGTCTAATACTTATCACTTATAAGTAAAAAATTTAAACAAAACACCTAAGAAACATCAAATTCTTTAAATATATGCACATTTATAACACATATGTGAAAATTTCAAATGAAAATGAAAATTTGGTAAACCATGAATCTAACCATAAAGTTATATGTAAATGTTCCATGACAAAACATGTTTTGAGGTTTAGAATCTATTCTACCTTACATATTGTTTAGTTTTACTCAATTTTACCAAATTTTAATTTATATGCTACTAAATTGTCTATATTTAATTTCTATATATAAAAGTTTTAATAAATATTTCTTTTTATAATTTTAAAATCTAAATTTACTAATTTATTATGTATCATACTTCTCCTAGAAGTCTGATAGAAGAAAATAATTTAGACTTCTATTAGAGTCTAACGCATCAGACCCCTATAGAAGTCTAGCACATCGTGAAAGTTATAATGATAATTGCGGCGTCTGTTTTTTTTTTTGGTCATAAGGGTTAATTGTATTTTCCTTAACGCGAAGTGGCAATTTTGTATTTCTTTCAATTTGAGGGGTAGTTTTATCTTTAAAATCAATTTGTCGAGCATTTTACGCAATTCCCCCTAATAGGTTTAGGGTTTGAGAGATAATGGGTTGCAATACATGGATATATGTTTAGCGTTAGACTTAGGGTTGATATAATTTTGATATGCATATAAATGTTAGATCTGAAAATATTAAACTAATTTGATGTCATATATAAGTATTTATTAGGGATTGTTAACAACAACAAAATTTGATTTAATAACTTTGGGTTTAGGGAATCTTCAAAGAAGTCTTGCGATTCTCATATAGACTTCGTCGTGAAGTCTCAAATTTCAGAAAAAAAGTTCTGAAATTTTCAAAAACATCAAAATTTTCAGAAAATTCCAGTCCCCAAAAAAGAAGAAAACCAACAAATGTTTTTTTTGTTTGGTCATAAAGGTTAATGGTATTTTCCTTAAAGCGAAATGGCAGTTTTGTATTTCTTTGAATTTGAGGGGTAGTTTTATCTTTAAAATCAATTTGTCGAGCATTTTAAGCAATTCCCCCTAATAGGTTTAGGGTTTGAGAGATAAAGGGTTGCAATACATGGATATATGTTTAGGGTTAGACTTAGGGTTGATATAATTTTGATATGCATATAAATGTTAGACCTGAAAAATATTAAACTAATTTGATGTCATATATAAGTATTTATTAGGGATTGTTAACAACAACAAAATTTGATTTAATAATTTGGGGTTTAGGGAAACTTCAAAGAAGTCTTGCGATTATCATATAGACTTCGTCGTGAAGTCTCAAATTTCAGAAAAAGTTCTGAAATTTTCAAAAACATCCAAATTTCAGAAAATTCCAGTCCCAAAAAAAAAACCAACAAAACTTGATTTCAGTCTAACAAGAGACTTCACGCTGAAGTCTCATGTTGAGACTTCATAGTGAAGTATCATAATACAAGATGATGAAGAGTCGCGGATTTCAAGGTCGGTTGAGATTTTGAAATGACGCATCGCCCTTCTAATTAATAGTGAGACTTCACCGTGAAGTCTCAAACCATTAAATATTCGGAAACACCAATAGTCTCATCATCTCTATAAAAAAGCTTCAAAAGTTGTGACTTCGTCTTGTATCTCTTTCATATATATATATATATATATATATATATATATATATATATATATATATATATATATATATATATATATATATATATATTCTCTCAGTTCATCTTTTGCATTACCATCATGATTTTAAACCTTCCCGACGAAATCCTACAAAAAATCATACTCAAGGCGATTCAAGATCATGATCGTCTAGGCTTAAAAAACTATGTTTGGGCAAAGTTAACATGCAAGATCATGAGGGACATCGGTGAAATTCCTGAATTCTACAAGTCGCTCGACTTCTTCTGCAGTAAAGTCGGCTTAGATCTTGTGCTAGCCATGATTTCAAAGGCAGTTAATTGAAAAATGTATTCAAAATGGTAATCTCTTCTCTTCTCGTCCGAGGTATGACTCTTTTCATTAACGTGTCGCAAGGCGACAATAATAGACTCTTCGCTTTTAACCCCTCTGTACGGGCTTGGAGAGGCTATGATCAAGAGGTCAACAGAAACCCGATGGAAAATAGGTGTATAGGCATACCCTATGCTCTCTAGGGATTTTAATGAGAGGAAGAAATGATGAACCGTGTGCATATCATCACGAGAGCTATACATTTTTGGATATAGATATGTCATCCAATACTCTATCATAAGCGATACCGTCTAGACGTCGAGGGCCTCTACAGATATAGTTGTGCTGCAATGGAGACAAGTCTCAATTGGTGAAACAAAGGTTGGAAAGACAACCATATGTGCGACAAATGATTTTGGACCCGTGAGTCACTCTTCTTCTGAAAAGTCATCATGGAATACTTATTGGTTTGGCCCGCTCTTGGTCTTGATGAGGAATTGAAAATTTATAATTAAGTTTATATTTTATTAAACTCTTTAATTCAGTTTATCTTGGACTACACATTAGTGTTCAAGTTTAGAACTCAGACTTTACCGTGAAGTCTCGTAATAAATAAGTATAAATCCATAAATTCATAAACTAGATTTAAGCTAGAATATAACATATTGAGTTCTGAAACTCATACAATAATAATATAGTAAATAATAAACATGCAAAAATATAAAATCTCTAAAATACAATATAACTAACCTACAAATGTATTATTTTTTAATGTTAGTACACGAGACTTCAAAAAGAAGTATCCACCCATACTTCATTGTGAATTATGAAGAATATAATCTAAATACATATTAACTTAAGAAATATGATTTAAAAATATTTATGCGTAAAAAATAGCTCAAACTTATAAAACACAAGTTAGGACAAGAAAATAAAAAATTTAAATAATTTAATAAGATAAAATTTCATTTTTACTAGAATTAGCATTTGAGACTCACGGAGTAGTCTCACACCAATTCATTATGAAGTCTCATGAGCGTCCTGTCAAAGACTTCACCGTGAAGTCTCAACAGGGGGTCTAGTTTTGCAATTCACCACAACTTTGACTTTCCATAAGACTTCATCATGAAGTCCCATTTAAATTAGGGTCTAGTTTTGCAATTGATCACATCTTTGATTTTTCCCAGAAACTTCACGATGAAGTCTCATTATGTTTGAGACTTCACGATAAAGTCTCATTACTTATGAGACTTCATCATAAACTCTACGCGAGTTTGAGACTTAGAAAAGAAGTCTCAAAAATTAGGATCTAGTTTTGCGATTGACCCCAGCTTTGACTTTATTGAGACTTCATCGTGAAGTCTCCGACCAAAGGGGTCTAGTTTGGCATTTGACCAAAATAATTTCCTTATAATTTACAGACTTCATTTTGAAGTCTCCCAGTTGACGATGGTTTCAGACTTCATTTTGAAGTCTCATCAATAGCATATATTTTGAATTTGTCAAATACAAAATTAAACCCTCTTTCCGTAAGACATCATAATGAAGTCTCATAAAGTCTTCGTTGCGGTCAATTCAAAATTAACACCCCCTTTTTCGGAGAGGAAAAGTCTTTACTTACGGTCAAATGCAAAGCTAGACCCTTTTACTCTGACTTCATTTTGAAGTCCAAACTCTGTTTTTTTTTGTTTTCAAAGGTGATATAACCTTCCCAAGGATGTCACTTCGAGGATGGGACATATTGGATAATCTTAGCACCAAGGCTACTAGCCAATGGCCCAAGCGTGTAGAGTGATAGGGTCGCACAAGGGTTGCATATTTCCCATGATATTTCCACCGTCTTCTTCTGCTTGATATGACGTACAAGTCCAGAATAGGAGGTTTGAAGCAAGGATATTACGCACCAAACTTTAAAAATGTTCAAGATTAACACAAATAGATTGCTCTCAAAAAGATGAAAGATCAAAAGTTATGAAAAAGGGTTATATTATTGAGTTCAAAAATGGGAATACATATAAAAATGTTTGGACGAGAAATGTGGTCAAAACACTTAGGAAAAAATAAAAGAAATAACTACTAAAGACTTTGACAAAAAACCCAAGACTAACCTAAGACGTGACCCTCGAAATTCCCTTGAGTGCTTGGTCTTCACACGATTTTCTTAAGGAAAAATTGGCATCTAAACTTCATCATTCTACATGCAAATGGGCCATCTGAATGGCCTGGTCATCCCTAGCAAAATGAGTGCACGAATGAGTAGGCCGGTTTAGTACTTCATCTCCACATGCCATTTGGTATTTTGTCAAGGCCAGAAGTGATTGCACAGCCTCCCTCAGCTTCTTGGACTTGGATCTTGTTACTGCCCAAGTAAAATGTGCAAATTAGCTCCAGACTTTGATTTGGCTCCTTTGGACTTAGCGGCCATCCTCGGCAAATAGCTCATAATTTCTTTTAGCTCGGCAATCCTCGCCAGTCAAGACCTTTTCCACCTCGGAAATGCACTTATCCACCTCGGCCATGGCTCCATTTAGCTCGGCCACAAGCTGATCCTCAGCTTCAAGCTTTCCTTTGCTTAATCCTAGCTCGGGTCCATGATTAGGTACCTGCTTTCCATCCATGATCACATCATCTCCTCTCCCTTGAGAAGGATATACCCTCAAATTCAGTTCATTTGCAAAGAAAGGATTTAATACATAAGTATTAAAGCTTGAAGAGACCTTGTACTTACCTTGCAAATCAAGTTGATAGGAATTTTCATGGAGCTTTTTATGATTTTGAATAGACCGTCTACCCTTGGAATTACCCTCATTTGGAAACCGATCCTTCCTTAGATAGTTCCACACTTGATCTCAAACCTTAAACTCTTGGTTACTCCTCCATTTGTTAGCATCCTTAGCATATCTCTTGGTTTTCTCCTCTATGTTCCTTCTTGGCGTTCATGAATCTGTTTCATAACCTCAGCCTTATTTTTCCATCAAGATTTGTTCATTCAATCAAAGGAAGAGGCGTTAGATCCAAAGGAGACAATGGGTTAAAACCATACATGAATTCAAAAGGAGAGAACTTAGTAGCTGGATATAATTCATGATTATTAGAAAATTCCACATGATACAAGCATTTTTCCCAAGTTTTAAGGTTCTTTTTAATAGCTGCCCTAAGCAAGGTAGACAAAGTTCTATTCACAACTTTTGTTTGTCCATCAGTTTGTGGGTGAAAGTTGTTGAAAACAAAATCTTAGCTCTTAGCTTACACCAAATAGTTTTCCCAGAAATAGCTCAAGAACTTTGTGTCTCTATGAGAAAAAATGGACTTAGGCATTCCATGCAAACGAATAATCTATATAAAGAACATATTAGCAATGTTCAAAGCATCATCAATTTGATGACAAGGAATGAAATGCGCCACTTTGCTAAACCTATCAACAACCACAAAGATGGAATCCTTTACTTCTCTAATTCTAGGCAAACCAAGAACAAATGAAATAGATATGTCAAGCCACGGATGAGAAGGAATGGATAAAGGGCTATACATACATTTGGGTTGTGTTGTGACTTTGGTTTGTTTGTAATTCATGCATCTGCTCAAATCTTTTCCACATCTTTCATAAAGTGAGGCCAAAAGAAGTGATCCTTCGCCACCTTAAGGGTCTTAGCCACCGAAAAATAACCCATGAGGCCACCTCCATGAGCTTCCCTAAGAAGTAATTTCCTTAAAAAACAGTTAGGAACACACAAACAATCAGTATAGAACAAGATTCCCTCATACTTATAAAACTTTCCAAAAGCGTGTTTAAAACAAGCTTTAAAGGCTTCCTTGAAGTCAGGATCAGAAGCATAGAGTTCTTTCATTTTTTCAAATCCAAGTAGCTTAGCATCTAAAGAAGAAAGAAGGACATACCTTCTATAAAAAGCATCATCTACAAAAAAAATCCTTACCTTTCTTGTACTTAATGACATAAGGAAAGGTTTCTATGATCTCTACCCAACATGCATTCCTTTTGTTGAGCTTGTGCTGGCCTTTGAGATGTTTTAGAGTCTCATGATCAGTGTGCACCCCGAATTCCTTAAGCCATAAGTAGTGTTTCAATTTTTGCAAAGCCCTTACTAAAGCATATAGCTCTTTGTGATAAGTGGAGTAGTTGAGTGTGGCGCCACCAAACTTCTCACTAAAATAGGCCACGAGCTTCTTATCCTGCATCAATATAGAACCAATTCCAATTCTTGAGGCATCACATTCCATTTCAAAAGTATTGCTAAAATCAGGAAGAATTAGGAAAGGGGCATTAGTCAACTTCCTTTTCAAATTATGGAATGCATCTTCTTGAGCTTGGTCTCACTTTAATCCAACGTCTTTCTTGATTACTTATGTGAGAGGGACTGCAATTGTGCTGAAGTCTTTGACAAATCTCCTGTAGAAGCCATCTAACCCATGGAAACTCCTTACTTCACTCACGGTTTTGGGGCTAAGCCACCCACGGATTGCCTTAATTTTTTCTTCATCCATTTTAATTCCTCCAGCACCTACAACAAATCCAAGAAAAACGAATTTATCTGTCCAAAAAACACACTTCTGATAGTTAGCATAAAGTATCTCATTCCTAAGAACATTTAGAACAGATTTCAAGTGTGAGATATGATCATGCAAGCTTTTTCCATAAACAAGAATGTCATCAAAGTAGACAACAACAAAAACACATATGTAAGCCCTAATCACATGATTCATATCCTTATAAACGTGTAGGTGCATTGGTTAAGCCAAACGGCATCACTAACCACTCATACAGCCCTACCTTAGTTTTAAAAGCAGTTTTCCACTCATCCCTTCTTTCTTCCTAATTTGATGGCAACCACTTTTCAGATCAATCTTAGAAAACACATTAGAACCATACATCTCATCTAACATGACATCAAGTCTAGGGATGGGATGGCGGTACTTACTGTTTCGTTGATGGCACATAAATCTACACACATCCTCCAGATGTCATACTTTTTTGGAACAAGTAAGACAAGCATAACACATGTGCTCATTCTTTCCATAATGGAGCCCTTATCCATGAGCTCTCCAACTATTTTTTGCAACTCCTTAGTCTCCACATGATTGGTTATATATGTTGGCCGGTTTGAAAGAGTAAATCCAGGGACTAAGTCAATCTGATGTTCAATTCCTCTAACCGGTGGCAAACCTGCTGGTGTTTCTTCAGGAAACACATCTCCATATTTTTTTGCAAAAGATCTCTAAGAATACTTGGAAGCTTCAGTGAAAGGTCAGAAGAAGTTAGCAAAGTTTCTTTATATACAAGAAAGATCATTGGATGATGAGAAAGAAAAGCTTTCATAGCATTACTAGACTCAACAAAGAAATTAGTCTTACTAACCGTTTTTGTATTGGCATTGAGCTTTTAATCAGCCATGGTTGATGCTTGTTTCTTTTGCTTAAGTAGCATCTGATCTTGGTGCACTTCATGTGGTGAGAGTGGTGCTAAGTTGATATTCTTGCCATTGTGTTCAAAGGTATGTTGATTGGTGAAGCATCATGCACTGCCTTTTTGTCATACTGCCACGGCCTCCCAATTAATATATGGCCAGCCTCCGTAGGTAGAACGCCACACAAAACTTCATGTTGGTAGCTAATTCCTATGGTGATAGGCTCGAGAACTTTTTGACTCACTCTCAATCCCCCTTCTTCATTCAGACATTGAAGTGAGTATGGCTTTATGTGCATCTGAACACTAAGACAAAGATTCTTCACCAAAGTCTCAATAACCACGTTTGTACAGGTTCCACCATCTATGATCAGCTACACACCTTGTCTTGCACATAAAATCTTGTGTGGAAGATATTTTCCCTCTACTTATACTCCTTAGTCTTGGTTTGGATGCTAAGAACTTTCTTTGTCACCAAGAGCTCTCCATGAACCGACAAATCAATGGTTTCTTCCTCAAAAATGTCCCGGCTCTTTCTCCACCTTTTCTTCCTCTGATTGAAACTCTCCATTCTCAAAAAGAGTCATGACCATCTGGGTTAGACAAGGGTGTGAATAATTCCCAAGTCCTTGTCATTTGAAACACCTAACATCCCTTATCGTGTAGGCTTCGAAACAACATGATCCTTAGCAACATGAACAGAAGAGTTAGCTTTGAAATATGTATTTGTTTTTTATACAAGCACATGCTGTCAAGGCTTGTCTGATCTCGGACTCAAAGGCTTTTGTTCTTGATGGATGGTGATTTAAAGATTAATCTAATCAAACCAATGAACGCATGAGGAGGATGGATTGAAGTGCACCACATAAGCTATGGTAGAACTTGTGATACAACACGAGTGTTTGATGATATGGAGGTTCTGGTCTCAACAGAGCAGTAGAAAGAAGAACATGTTTTCTTTGCAAAGCAATAGAAGAAAATTTGGTTTGTAAACTGATATGAGGTAAATAATACACTGCTTTAAGAGAGGACTTTATAGAACCAGTCCAAACAGCTATGCCCTTCTACGAGACTTGAAGGAAATTACATTGTACTACAAAGCTAAATCAATGGAAAATCAAAACAAGAATCAAATGCATAAATAAAAAGCAGATTACATGGGATTAAGTTAAATTTTGGCCAAGCAAATGAAACCATAAAGTTGATTAGTCAAGCAATATAATTCAAAATAAAAACTTATCTTTCTTACCTTAGGT
Organism: Orychophragmus violaceus; assembly: GCA_030180135.1. NCBI lineage: Eukaryota > Viridiplantae > Streptophyta > Magnoliopsida > Brassicales > Brassicaceae > Orychophragmus > Orychophragmus violaceus. The sequence continues at coordinate 41,642,722 of CM058240.1, forward strand.
GAGTTTGAATGTTTTGGCCGGATTTAAACTTTCTCCTTTATGTGTTTGTATTCATAATTGAGATGGACATCAAGTTGGCTTGGGCTTGATATGGTTATAAGGGCCAAAGTATTGATCTTGAGTATGTGGGCTAATTCCTTTGTCCTCTTGAATAGTTTCTGGATTTGGGCCGGGATGCAACTCTTCTTGAATGAGAAATGGATCAAAGTATTCCATGCTCTTATGTACTTTTGCAATCACCGTAACTTCTTGGTTCAGCTGCTCTAGGACTTTTGTGATGCTTCAGTTGTACTTGTGATGGAGGATTTGTATTGTTATGGTTCAGTTGGGATGTCCTCATCATTCCTACCCTCTTCAAAAGTTTTTGACCTCAAATTGGTTTCACTAGCAAGGAAATGGGATCACTACAAGAAAACATCATTTTGCGACTGCAACCTGCGATTATATTTGTAGTCGTAACATTTTTGCGACTACTTGGAGACACATTTGCAACTACTTTGCGACTACAAATATATGGTCTTCTAGTAGTCGCTACTATAGGACCAAAAATGATTGTCGCCAATTTAGTCACCGATTTACAACTGATTAACGACTATTGTCGAGACCGGAAACAATAGTCGCAATGTAGTCGGTAATTTGGTGACTAATATGCGTCTGATGTGAAGGGTCTTATAAAAGTTGCAAATGAGTCACTATGTGGGCGAATAATTTGCTACTCCGTGCATAGTAGTAACAAAGTCGTTAATTTGTCGCTATTGTTACGACTAATATGTGACTCGTTACTCGTGTCACAAAGTAGTCGGGTATGAGTCGTATCATATAATATGTTTTTGATTTAATAATAAGTTTGGTTATTAGATTTTCTAATACCCTTAATTGATTATCAAAGCTAATCTATACTTGCAATATTTAAAGTGTATAATTGCCTTTCCAACTTCTAATAAACATGTAAAAGTGGCAATATTATATATAAACTAAATTTTAAATCGAAGTTAACCCTTAAAATAGAAACCAAACGGTTAGCAATCTTTACAATGTTTTTAAGAAATCAAAACTTAAAACTTCACAAGTTCTTAATAGTTATAGAATAAGAGTGAATGAGAGTTAGAAGCGATCGTGAGCCTGGTGCTCGTTTGAGTACATGTCAAAAAAGGATTAGGGTAACTAAAAATAAATCAAACAGAGAAATATGTTAGATATTTTTAATAATTTTTATGGTCATAAGATTTTCAATATGATAATTTCAAAAAATTCACACATATCCATCAAATTGTTCAACACATCCAAAGTTAAACGATGATAGTCAATTGAAGAAGGCCATTCTAATCCTCTAAGCCACGTAATCCCTAAACAAAAAAAATTATTATAATTTTGTTCTATAGTAATGTCTTCCTCCTGTTATATTGAAAACATGTCAACATACCGCAAAATCTTTTGATCCAGAAAAATTGGAGCAAAACAAACAAATGCTTGTCGTGAACTTGTTCAAAAGGCCTGGACAACTCCTCAGCAATTGGCCCTCTTCCTTCATTTCTAACAAAAATATTTAGTGAGGTTTATAAAGTGATTATAAAACTCTGAAACTTAAACCATGTGAATAATTTACTCAGAATCTCTTAGCGTGAATTGGAATTTAGCGCGGGTACGTGAATACGAATAGACCTCTGAATAGTGATCTTTCCATTCAACATATCCAATCCATGTTATATCACCAACAACATATATAGGAAAAATTCATTTAAATATAATTTAATCCCCTAAAAGCAGAAAACCACAATTTCGATGATAGATTTTTCCTCTTAATCTAATAATAATGAACTGTAAACAATAATTAACAATTGCATATTTATCTGAAACCATCTTATCATTAATTCCTTGGATTGGTTTGATGCTCAAGAGGTCATCCAAAGTTAGAAGATCGAAGTTCTCAGTGATTTTTGTCTCGTCAGTTATATGAATATCCTTATAAGTTGGACACATTCAGTCATACTTTGGCCCTAATGAAACACTAAAATTGGAAAAATTAAACCACAAACCTTCTTTTTGTAAATGAAAAAGAAACTTTCGTGCGTTGTTTCCAAAAGCCCATGCTTGAATCCGACTTCCCTGTTGATTATTACCAAAAGTTACAAAAGGAAGTACCCAAATAAAAAATATTTGGATTTTGTGCGTGTATGTATAAAAAAATGAAAGGGATATAAAGAAAGACACATGTGTTAATTAAGTAGGATAAAATCTTCATCGAATAAAATTAATTCCAAGGGAGAACCATAGCGAGTAAAACACCACGCCCTCAAAACCTTCGCTCTAACAATCCAGTGAGTATCCCTCAAAGTAATATCAGCAATTCTGTGAAATTGTGAGCTTTGAGAATCATATGTTATATCCGGATTCATTTTATGAATATCTCTTTCAGTATCAGAAATGAAAGCGGAGAGGTAGAAGAAGAAAGTGAAAAGATTTTTTAGGTTTTTTTTTAATAAATAATATGTAACTATTCTAAATGATATGAATCAATTTCAACTTTCCATTAAAATCCACTTGCTTGTGTTGGGCTTTTCTTACCAAGTCTACCGTTTATAAAACAATCTTCATAGTAATAAGATCCGTGATTAGTAACAAAGTCGGTAATTTGTGGTTTAACGAGATACATTGATTTGTTGATGTCATGGTTATCGTATCATAAGCCAATCACATCATTATTAGTATATTTTTGTGAATCTTTTTATGTTTTTATATACTATGGTCATCATTCATTTTTTTAATTTGTGGATATCATGCAATACGATTAAAAACACTAAATTACTAAAGAAAACCATTTTGACAAACAAAATACTATAGAAAATCATAAACAAAGTGCGGGTGATAAATACAAAGTTAATTTAACTTCATAAACCATAAATATTTTCTTCATTTCGCAAATCCGACAAACCACACCCAGCATTCTTAATATATAGGAGGCTTAGGGTACCTGAAGGAAAAAAAAATTAATTTAAAACAATAACACATAAGATCCCAAAAAAAACATAAACATCTATACTATATGATTATGAGGTGTTAGATAAATACCTTTGGACAAAATCACAAAACTCTTCAACTTCATACGCATCAAAGCATATCTTAGATACTCATTGAGTAGCCTCCAACCCTAATCGAAAAAGAAACTTTAATTATTTGTCATTATACAGTAACTGGAAAAAAATTTATGAAAGGTCTGAAATTTCATCTTACCACCACAGTTTTGACGATATTAAAGCACTAGAATAAGCAGAACAATATCCCCTTCGGACTTTTGCCCCATGCTGTCACTAGCCTAACATCAAGATCGTCATTGACCACACAATCTAATGATTGTTTCTGCCAATATTTACTACAAATCATCCTTCAGACATTCTAAGAATATTCTCCATGAAATAAATGAAAGTTTTACTTACTTCAAATCTATAATTTGGAGTTTTACATGAAGACGCCTCGAGAAATAAGTTTCCTGATCATTTGTTCCAAGAACCACTGGATCTCTTCCGATTTCATCAATTCCAAGCATAACACCAATCAAATCTATATGACAAAAAAATACCAAACAAATCCTAAGCAAGTCATATTAAACCAATAAAGTCTCATCAAACTTTTAACCTTAAAACAAAACAAAAACTATATTGATTGGATATGTACTAGTTATAGTGCTGTTTGAAACGCTAACTAAGTAGTGTTGGTCATTAGGGAATGGAATTTTCCTGGTTATCCTTGAACTGGTTTGACACAGAGAGAATAAATTATCTGTGAAGCGGTCAAACATTGTCCTAGCAAGGATTTGAACATTATCCCACTGAACCCAATGGCCCTCAGATTCCAACAGCCACTCGGAGATTCCAACGTAATCACTCCATATTTCTCCTTCTATCCTTTGTCCCTATCGATACAAGACTTAAAACTTTAAACATCGTAAGAACAAAAGTTTATACAGCGTAAGATCAAAACTTTATACAGCGTAAGAACAGGGCAAGAGGTAAAACTTCAAAAGCATAATTATACTATAAAGATAACTCGTTCATCCACCAAAAGTAGTTTGATGGTTTTGTCGGTGAAGACCCCTTGAAACATCCAAAAGCGAAGGACTTTCATTCTCAAACTTGATTTCGTCGTAGACTTGTTGATCTCCGAAAGGAATTGGTATTGCCTTCTAGCCATTTGTTTTTTAAAATAAATATCCTGTAGAGAGAAATAAATGGAAGACAAAAGGAATTTGAGAAACTCTCTGAGTTTGAGAGAGATTATAATGGTTAGGGTATTGGCGGTTTTTTCTTTTGGGTTTGGTGGACCTTAATAAGATTACCCGTACGTTATTAAATGTTATCGATTAATGTAAATATATGTTCGATTCTCCTTATAAATAATGGTTTATTGGTGTCACTTAATGGCTTAGTCATGAAATAATATGTTTTTTTTAAAACAAAATCAACTAATATGTTACACATGGCATATTAAAGGACTAATGTGTGACACTTGCTCTCACACTTGTAACTCATGAATTAGATGTTTAAAGATCTTAGGGTTCATGTAAATAAATCTTGCATGACATCGTGTGACACCAACAACATCATTGATCTTTGGCTTTGTTAATCTGAAGCTTTGGGGTCTCATTCATAGAACTTTTAAATTACTATAAAACATACACTAAATACTACAAAAGTATTTATTCGTAAAAAAATTTATATCTTCAACTTTCATTTTAATGAATATTAACATTTTTGCAAAAAAAACATCTTGCATGACATAATGCATGTGTTAACAAGATTTGACATAAAGTAGGTTAATAATTACTATTTAACATATAGGATCTACATTCACCTTTCTGCACACATGCAACCGACATTAGTGAACAAATGATCATCTAGGGAACTGCCAAATACACGATATTCTAGGTTATTTAAGTTAAGTATAATTTTCGGTTCATTATTTTATTAATTATTTGTGTGGGAGAAAATGAATAGCCGTGTCTTTATGTAAGGTTATATAGAATAAGAAACTCAATCAACAAAATTAGGGATTAATTAACACCTACTCTTAAGATCTTGAAGCCACCGATTCAGAACAAATTAAAGTCAGCTGCTTCGTTAACGCAAACCAGAGCAATAGGCCTGTGGCTTATGCGTACTGGCCATGGCATCGATACGACCGGCCTTACTACAAAACCCGTTCAGTAACAAGAAAATGGAAAGCAGTCATCTCATTCAACCTTCTAGCGTTGTCGGATGATGTGATAACGAAGACTCGCCCGTGTTTTCGAACGGAACATGCAAGATATCTCTCATTCAAAGATAGCTTGTAAGGCCTTGAAGGAGATGACGGAAGCACGAGATTTCTTCAAATCTGTTAATCTACTAGAGATGGAATACTATGGTTGGGCTCTGAATTTTGACTGGAGAAAATACAATGAAAGATGCTACGACGCGGGCAATACATCAGTTATCCTACTCAAAAGAATCTCATATTTCTTTTGCGATAACAAAAGAGATGAAGGACTCGCACACATAAAAGCTGCTGCAAAAAATGGATGCATCTTAATCAAGTATATGTATGGTATCATACACAAATCCTTCGGGGAAGACAGGAATGATGAACTCTTTGGTAGATATGAAATTACTCGTGAACACGAAACGCAACTGAGAAGAATATTATCTCGTAAAGAATGCTTTCTACTGGTTCACAGCGAAAAGTAAAGAAAAATAATATTGATCGTGTGTGCATCTGCCAATGTTCTAAATACGACATGTGGTGCTCTGGGTGGCCAATGGGAAACAACGTTTGCGAAAAATGTTTTTGGATTATGCAGACCGCTTTCTTCTACAAAATTATAGCAAACTACTTCTACCAATTTTGTTATAATCGGTGATGTCATATATATGTATTTTTTCCAATTCCACAGTAGATGTTTTTCTGTAAACATAATTATCTAGTATTTTGTTTAACGGTTCATCTTTATTGCAGTCGAAAAGTAACACTTAATTATTAAGAAGATTATAGTAAACTTGGTTATTAATTATACTATTTAACACCTATCGGACAACTTGACCAACATAGAAGGCTAAACCTTAAACCCTAAATACTAAACCCTAAACCCTAAATACGAAACACTTAAAGGGCATCTCCAACCAACCCTACAATCCTTAAATTTTAAGTTTTGAATAGTGAAACGATAAATTTAAGGTTTCATTATTCAGAACCTCGAAACTTCTTTTTATTCCTTATTTGGTTCTTATCTTATCGTCGACAGATTCAAAATTGTTAGTAATATCTTATCACTATGGAATGCGTTGATTGAGCATATATGGAAGCATTATGGAAGTAATGATTAAGTAATTGGTATTTTGTATGTAACGTTATAAAATTCGTGTTTATGTGTTTTTAATTATATATGTAATTTATATTATCTTTTATTATGTAATATTGTAATATTGTGTGTTGTATAAAGTATTAAATGTATGTTTTCTATGTGTTTGTGTGAATATTTATAAACCCAAACATTATTAAATGTTCATTACAACCAATATTGCACACATACCACTTCATCTTGCTATATATGTTTGATTTTGGTAATTCGGAAATGCTAGGTTTAGATAATAGATTGTTTAGGATTATATATTATCATGTTATGGTAACTAGAGAATGTCCTAGGATAATCATTTATGAGATATATCCTACGGATCATATTTCTTGTATATATATATATATATATCTCCTGCAACGTAAAATATCAAAACAACACACATATATATATTTCCCTTTCCTTAGCACCACGTAATTGAATTTGGTATGAAAAATATATGGGGACATTACCATTTGCCATGTTTTCAGAATCTTCTCCAAACCAAACAAAAGAAACCTTAAAACCTCAAAAATATAAAATTTCATCTTTGCTTTAACATTCAAGTCCCAAAATTATTTCCTAAATGTTTATGTGTACTTTTTCAAGAATCTTTTATAATAGATAAGTATATTAGATCCCGACCAAAAAAAGATAAGTATAAATTTATAAATTGAGACAAGAAAAAAGGAATATATGATGAGTAAGTTACGCCTACAGTTGGGTAAAAATTCAAAAAATTTGCCAAAAAAATTCTGAAAACCAAAACCCAATTTGATATCCCAAAACATTTCAACTACCCTCCTAAACCCAATAATTTTCGTCAAAGTGTCGAGATTTCCTCAGTTACGACAAACCCCGATTTTATTATGTTCTTCCCCTTTTCCGAATCTCCTTTGAACATCTCGCTAATGTCTCTCCAACTCCTCTTCTGTGCTTACCCATCTCAGACTGATATCTCTTCTTTCAATCTCTTATTCGAGGCTCTCAAACGCATCACTAACTTTGGCAGAAACCCTATCGACCCTCTCAAACTCTTCTTAGAATCTCTCAGTCACAAAACTTTCAGTGATAGAAGGGCTACAGCTATAGGTATGATATGACGTTAGGGTGTGTGTTAAAAAGTCTATAGTGCTTATGTTTTGCTTTGCTTTTGAAACATGATTGCTTCTGGGTCTGATTGTTGGTTTGCTTTTGGTTCCACATGTTTTAAACGCCCATTAAATTCCTCTTTCAGTTACAATATGGTCTCCACATACTAGATAAGTTGGTTGTTGTGTTTTCAACGAGTGTTTGATGAGGAAGAGTTTGATGGCTAGGTTGTTAATCTTATAGTTAGCAAGCAATTGAGTTTGATGTCTCTGTTTAACTACTCTTTGTGTTATGTTAAGTTCGATTTTGCTAGCGTTTACAAGATTTTTGCGAGGATATATGTTTGTATCATTTGAGACATGACCAGACCATCCATATCTTTCTTCTTAAACATTTTTTCGAGGATATCTGTCAACGACGGATGAAAGACATGGTCAGCACTCCAAAGGACTGCAGAAGCACTGCAAAGGACTGCGACCTCGGGAGATCTCAACAGATGCATTGAAAGTAACATTTTCACAATCCATGTTCATAAAGTCATCTCTTGTTCTTTATTTAATTGGAATATTCTTACTGTCTTTTTATCACAGGCCGCTGTGAAGGATGGACGGGTAAATCCTTATGGAGTCGAAAAATCTATTAATGGGCAAGCGTAAACTGCCCAGACACTTTTAGCGTTTGTGCCCCACCAAGAATAACTGAAGGAAGCTCAATGTAAAACTACAACAACATCTAATTCATAGGTTACTTATCACTGTCTCTTTCACTTGTTAATTTTCTGGGATAAGTTTTTGCAACTCCTTAATGCTATATTTTGCATATGTAAATCGTTTGTTTATAGCTTACACATAAGTATTATAAGTTATCAATGTTATTTTGAAGAAAATATATTTTACATTTCTTGTACCATTCAAATAAGGTATCACCAACTACCAAATCGTAAATTGAATTAATCCAAATTTTTAGTTTTACAAAGAAAAGTCAATTATTCGCACTACACACGCAAAGTAGTCGCAAAATATTTCCCATCAGCGTATTTTGAAATTCCAAATAGTTGCTGAATGATTGTTAATTAGTCACTAAACCCTAGACAAATAGTCACGTATATTACGACTATGTTGTGACTATATAAGACAGGCAGGCAGTTTTCGGAATGTGGTGACAATATCATTACCATAATCAAATCTAGTTGTTCCGATTAGACACTGCGTAGTCGTTAAATTAGTCATAGTCGCTATTCATAGAAAAAGGTTGACCATAATCATATCTTGATGTTCATCTAAATCGTCAGATCATCGGTAAATTAGTCAACAAACAGTCGCCAAATAGTAACCTTATATTACGACTACGTTATGACTATGTTAGACAGTCACGTAACAGTCGACAAGTAGTGGCCGAATCAGTACCATAATCGTATTTGGGTGTTCCGATTCGTCGCTGGATGGTCGTTAATATGGTCATTACACAATCGCTACATAGTGGCCAATTGTTCTTACTACTTGGTGACTATATTATACGGTCACATATTAGTCGCTAATTGGCCACCTAGTTTAGCGACTATTTGATGACAACATTTCTCCGACTGCATCTTGACACCCTCTTTAGTCGCACAGTTGTCGCAGTGTAGCCAGAAGTTAGTCGCTATATATTTGATTATGCTACATCTAAGATATGACTAGTGTTTTTAGTCGTAAATGTAGTCGTAACTCGCCGACTGTTTTGACGACTATGCAATTTCGCGACTATGGATTTACAACTACGATATTTAGTCATAATATAGTCGTAAACCACGTTTAACGACTATTCTGCAACCAAAAGTACCGTAGAAAAAATGCTGTTTTCTTTTAGTGGATAAATCAGTGACATTGAATGTTGAAGAAACATTGAACTTACTTGGCAGCTCTAATCGGTATGCATAGTTGTTTATCTTCTCCAACACTGAGAATGGGCCATCTCCCCTTAGTGCTAGCTTTGAACTCCTTTTAATTGGGAACCTCCCATGCCTCATATGTAGCCAAAACAACTCTCCATGTTCAAATAAAACCTCCTTATGACCCTTGTTGGAATGCTTAGTGTACTAGTCTGCCCTCTTCTCAAGTTCTCTTTAGCCTCCTGATGAAGTTTTTTGATGAATTCTTCCCTTTCTTCTCTATATAGGCTAACTACTTCTGCTGGTGAATGTGGTGTAAGGTCAAATGGTGTTGTTGGATTGAACCCATAGACTATTTCAAATGGAGACATCTTGATGGTTGAATGTTGAGCTCTATTGTAACCAAACTCTATGAATGGCAGACACTCTAACCAGTTCTTTAAAATATTGTCAATGCTTGTCCTTAGCAATGTTGATTGAGTAAGGTTGAGAACTTCACTCTGTTCATCTATTTATGGATGGAAATTTTTTGAGAATAGGAGTTTAGTCCCAAGCTTCTTCCACAGTGTCCTCTAGAAGTGGCTCAAAAACATGTTATCTCTGTCTGAAACAATGGTGTGTAGTACACCAAGAAGCTTAACCACTTCTTTGAAGAACAAATCAGTAGTTTGAGATTCATATTTCCTTTTGACACAAGGCTTTGGACCTAGCCTTCTTGCAAACCACACATCTAGCAATGAGCCTCCACGGGTTTTTTCAAGTGTGGCATGTAGAAGTGTTCCTTAACTATGGCCAGTGCCTTGTCTACTCCGAAATTCTCCATGAGCCTTCCACCATGTGCTTTTCTCACTATCAAGTCTCTTAGAGAGCATTGTGATATGAAAATCCTCTTCTCTCTGAACAGAAACTCTTCATGAATATAGAACTTACCATGATCTCATTTGCTACATTCCAAGTAGCTATCCTTCAAATCTGGATCATCCTTGTACAACTCTTTGATGAACTCAAATCCCATCACCATAGCTTCCATTATTGAAATCAAAGCATGTCTTCTGGAAAGTGCATCATCAACTATGTTCTCCTAGCCATTCTTATACTTGATGATGTAGGGAAAGGTCTCAATGAATGCCATACATCTAGCATGTCTATTCGTGAGATGAGTCTGCCCCCTTAGATGCTTCAAGGTTTCATGAGGTTTCATGATTTGTGTGCACTACAAACTCCCTTGATAACATGTAGTGTTGTCATGTCTCTAGAACTCAAACTAGTGCATACAACTCCTTATCATATGTTGGATAGTTTAGTGTTTCTCCTCCCAACTTCTCACTGAAAAACGCCATTGTTTCGCCTCCTTGTGTTTACCACTGATCCAATACCAATTCCTGATGAATCACACTCCACTTCAAAGGTCTTGTTGAAATAAGGTAGTACGAGAACCAGTGTATTGGTGAGCTTCTCCTTGAGAGTGTTTAAGGCAGATTGTTGATCTTCCCCCCCCCCCCCCCCCCCCAAGTCAATCCCACACTCTTCCTGACCACATCTGTGAGGGGTGCAGCAATGCTACTTAAATCCCTCACAAATCTTTTGTATAAGCTTGCTAACCTATGTCAACTTCTAACTTGACTGACATTGGTTGGTGTTGGCCATTCCTTAATTGCCTTGATCTTCTCTTCATCAATTTGTAGGTCATGTGAACTCACAATAAAACCTAGGAAACCCAGTTTATTACACTTCTTTAAGTTTGCATAAAAGCCTTCTTGACGAAGAATCTCTAAAACAAGCTTAAGATGTGTTACATGGTCAGTTAAACTTGCTATAAATCAAAATATCATCAAAACCACAACAAACTTATTGATGTATGCTCTAAGAACTTGGTTCATTAGACGCATAAAGGTGATAAGAGCATTGGTGAGACAAAATGGCATGACCATCCATTCATAGAGACTTTGTTTGGTCTTGAATGTTGTCTTCTACTCATCTCTTTCTTTCATCCTTACTTGATGATACCCACTTTTCAAATCAATCTTGTAAAACAATGTGGCTCCGCTGAGTTCATCAAACATGTCATCTAACTTCGGCATTTGGTGTCTATCTTTGATGGTAATGTTGTTGTTGGCACAGTAGTCAACACACATAAGCCATGAGCCATCCTTCTTAGGCACAAGTAGGACAAGACCGCACCTAGACTGAGACTTTCACGCACATGTCCCTTGTCCATAAACTCCTTCAATTGGCGCTCCAACTCCTTAGACTCATCAAGGCTCATTATGTATGCTGGTTTATTGGGTAGAGCAGCTCCTGGTATGAGTTATATTTAATGTTCTATGCCTCTTAGTGGTGGCATACCTTCAGGCCTTTCTTTGTGGAATACATCTTTAAATCTGATAAGAAAAGAAGTTATGTCTAGTGGCAGCTCAAGCTCACTTAAACATGCGCTCAAAACCTCGTTAAAGATCATCAGTAGCATTAAGTTTTTGGTAATAATTGCCTTTCTAACTTGACTTGGCTGAATTAGGAAATTAGACTTAAAGCTACTATCTTTCTCCTTGGACATTTTCAATTGCAATTGATGCACTTGATATGGTGTGAGAGGAATTAAGCTAACCTTGTGCTTATCATGCATAAAAGTATACATATTAGACCTACCATCATGCATAGTTTCTCTATCCCACTGCCATGGCCTACATAATAGCAAATGACCATCTTGCATAGATACTACATCACCTGTAACTTCATCATTGTATAGTGACTTGTTCACTAACTCTAATTTTAGAGCAAGATTTAATAAATCATAGTCAACAATAAGAATTCATTTATCAATATTCAACCTTATCATATAGCCATCTCAACCTATATGGACGTGGATGCATAGACCTTTCAACACTCAGCTTGTTAACCATGTGAGCACTAGCTACATTGGTGCATGATCCTCCATCAATAATGACATTATATACATTGCCTTTGATAGTGCATCGGCTGTGAAATATGATCTCCCTTTGAATGGTTTCTTCTAGATCCACCATTGCACTTAATATCCTCATGGTGACAAGTGCTTATCCACTATCTGGATACTCAATGTCTCCATAGTCATCTTGTGGTTGTTCAGCTTCTGCCTCATCTTGAGATTCATAGTCTCCAGCTTCTATGATGAGCATGACTCTTTGATTGGGACATTCCTTAGCATGTGACATATTCCCCTACACTTGAAGCATGTAATGTATCTGGACCTTTGAGGATAGGTTGTCTTATTGGTTACTGCTCGGTTGTATTTGCTTTATCCTCCCGAGAATCAATCTCAATGCCCTTTCCTTATCCACTGGTTTGCTTAAGTTTGATTTCCAATTTTTTGTGGCTTGCTTGAGTTTGATGCCCAATTGTTTTGTGGCTTGCTTTTGTTATTGTTGGACTTCCTCTTAATGTGTTGTTCAGCTTGTATGGAGAGATGTAATAGGTCCTTGAAGTCTTGGTAAACTTGCATCTAAACCTTGCGGTTGATCTTATCTTGCAGACAATCTAGGAACTGACCCATCAAAGCTTCCTCACCTTCGTGAAGTTACAATATGTTTCAAAGCTTCTCAAACTCTTCATAATACACCTCCACTTTTTTGGTGCCTTGCTTAAGTGTCTTTGCAAGTCTATGTGGAAGTGAGGTGGAATATATCTCTTCCTCATCAAGTCTTTCATGTTCACCCATGAATCAATGGCTCTCTGCCTATTTCTTCTTCGGTCTGATATGACTTTATCCCACCAGATGAGTGCATTATCAGTCAACTGAGCTACAGAAAGTGCAATCCTCTTTGGAACATGATGGTTGTAGTAATCGAAGATATAATCTATTCTCTTTTCTAAGACTCCAGTCAAGATAAGCTTCAAGATCTACCTTCCCAGGAAATTTAGGTGTTGTGAGCTTTATGATCTCATTGTAGACATGCCTTGGTGGTGGTTGAGTCAAATCATCTTCCTCATCGTACTCATAATCCCTTAGGAGACCTCCTCTTCTCTGGTTTCTTTGAGGCTGTGGATCATGGTCATCATCAGGAGGATGGTGTTTCTCTAGTGCACGGTTGTTTGGACCAGAATCATCTTGAATGTTGATTATATTCCATCTGTTGGCTGGAACAAAAGGTGGTGCTCTAAAGATGCAGCTGGCTCCTAGTCCTCCTACATTGTGGATGGGTTAGAATGGAGTCTGTTCAATTCGCTTAATCCTATCTCCAAGCTCTTGTCTCATAGACCTCATATATTCTCTCATTGAATTCACCAGTTGCATCAAAGTATCTTGAGTGTTTGTGTTGTTAAGTTTGATGCCTTCATCTCCCAAGGTTGCCTCTGTTTTTTTTTTCCGAACAATAGAAAGACAAAATAGACTTAAAGAGTTTGATTTTCGAAATCTAAAAATAAGGAAGACAGATTAATGAGAAAATAAAAGGTAAAGGTTTCTATTCTTTTTGTAACTTCAGTAAAAGAAATATTTCGAAATGTTGAGTGTGAATAAGAAACATAAAAGACTAGATACAATTTTCAAGGCTAACAGAAGGAAATAATGCAAAACTAGGGAAACAAAAAAGAGGAAAGATGATAATCTTGTACGATTAACATATTTTTTATGGTTTTCGAATTGGAAAAGATCTAAATGATAAAAGTAGAGAAATTATGCAAGGTAATGAAGAACATAATGCAACAAAATGAATTTTTATGGTTCTGGGATTTATAAAGATGCAAGAGATGAAACATAAAGATAAATGATTGAAACTAAAGATATGTTGGATAGATACAACATAGTCTGAAATGAACTTCAGCTCTGATACCAAAATGATATAAGCACAGACACTCAAGGCATGTATGATCTTAGACTCAAATACTTATGTTCTACATGGATATTGATTCAATGATTGATCTAGTCAAACCAATGAACCAATTAATGAATGAGGAGGATGGATTGAAGTGCACAAAAGCTATGGTAGAACTTGTGATACAACACGAGTTTCTGATGCTATGGAGGTTCTGGTTACAAAGCAGTAGAAAGAAGAACAAGTTTTCTTTTCAAAGCAATAGAAGAAAATTTGGTTTGTGTATTGATATGAGGTAAATAATACACTGATGTAAGAGGAAATTTTATAGAACCAATCCAGACAGCTATGCCCTTCTAGGGTACTTGAAGCAAAGTGCACTGTACTACAAAGCTAGATCAAAAGAAAATTCAAAACAAGAATCAAAAGCATAAGTGAAAAGCATACATGGGATTTAACTTAATTTTGGCCAGAAGCAAATCAAGCCAGAAAGTTGATTAGTCAAGCAATGTAATTCGAAATAAACTCTTACCTTTCTTACCTTAGGTGAGTTTGAATACTTTTACCGTATTTGGACTTGCCCCATTATATGTCTGGATTCATAATTGAGATGGACATCAAGTTGGCTTGGGCTTGATATGGTAATAAGGGCCAAAAGTATTGATCTTGAGTATGTGGGATGATTCCTTTGTCTTCTTGAATAGCTTCTAGATTTAAGCTGGGCTGCAACTCTTCTTGAATGAGAAATGTATCAAAGTATTTCATGAACTTATGTACTTTGGCAATCACCGTATCTTCTTGGTTCATCTGGTCTAGGACTTTTGTGATGCTCAGGTTGTACTTGTGATCGAAGACTTTAGCTCTTGCTCTGGTCATGGCTCCATCAAAGACAATTGGTACCATATCTGCCTTTTCTTTTCCTGGTTTAGTTGGGATGTCCTCATCAGTTTTGATAGGAAGCTTACCCTTGTCTTGGTAGGACAATTTATGAGCTTGAGCATAAAGGTTCTTGAAATAACCCTTTATCTTTACTTATTGCTCCACCATAATAGCTTTGTGAAACATCTCCTCCAAGCTACCATGTCTTGCATAGCCAGCTTGTCATGAATGTCACAGCTTAGCCCACCTAGAAAACTTGGCATAATGGCTTTTAGATCCTAATCAGCATCAGCTCGGATGGGTCTCCATCTCTAGGCAATAGTCCTCCACATTCCTAGTTCCCTATGTGAGTCGCCTATGTTTTTGTTGCAAGTCTTTGTGATAATGACTAGGCACAAAGTGTTTCCTCATAAGAGTGGTTAGGTTATCCCATGTAGAAATGGGTCTTTCTCATGTCTTCCTCATGTTGGTCACAATCTGATCAAACCAGTTAATAGCATATCCGGTGAATTCAGTAGCTAGCTGCTAATCTAACCTTTTTCATTTCAGATTGGCAATCAAAAACAAGTTCAATTTTATTTATCTAAATAAACATCCGGAACATTTGTCTTAGTTCTGGTTGCATTAGTTCTGCGTGGTCTTTCCTCAGGGTCTCTCCTAGACCTAGAACTAGATCTCCCACCAGAAGATTGGTAGTATTCATCAACAGAATCAGTCTCCTTCATGGTCCTTCTCATTGGTGATGTTATCTCATGCATGTTGGATGCATCAACATTATCCTGTGGAGTGTCCTCTTTCACTTTGTTCATGCATGTGTGGAGCTCATCCATTTCTCTTCTAATTCCAGTTCTGATGAGTTTGATGATCCCACTCATCATGGCTTTCATTTAGAGCTTTGATAGACCGGCTTCACTTCTGTCTCAAGCACTCCTTTCTCCTTGGCTGCTTTGAGACATGATTCATGTAAACACTTAGCAAACAGATTAGAAGAAACAACTCTTTCTCCCTTACTGTCGTGTGTTTCACTCAAGTGTTTATCTTTCAATAGTTTCTCTAAATCTCTTATGGTTCTTAATTATCAAATTCAAGACGCAAGTGAGTTCAATCTTTTAGAAGAAATAAGAAGAAAAAGATAGGTGGATTGCAAGATTTTGGTTGCAAAATTGATTAACCACTACCTTGATCTGATTTCTCCTAGATCAATACTCTTTCTTTTTTATTTCTTTTTTATTTTATTTTGAGGCTTCTAACCTTCTTTTCTTTCTTTTTTTTTTAAAATGGTAGGGCTCAGTTTTCGAAAACAGATAGATAGAAAATAGTTTTGATAAGAAGATGAAGAGATGAAATCGGTTAAGAAGATGAAGAATATGAGAATGGTGATTTTCAGAAAATGATACCTCTAAGTTGCTCTATTGCCACTTGATGTAACCTTCACAAGGATGTCACTTAGAGGATGGGATGGATTGGATAATCTTATCACCAAGGCTACTTGTCAATTGCCCAAGCGTGTGAAGTGATAGGGTAGTACAAGGGTTGCGGATTTCCACTAATATTATTCTTATGCCTGATATGACGCATACGTCTATAATAAGAGGTTTGGAGCAAGGATATTATGCACCAAGCTTCGAAAATGTTCAAGATGAACACAAAGAGATTTCTCTCAAAAAGATCAAAGATCAAAAGTTATGAAAAGGGGTTCTATTACTGAATTACAAAATGGGAATACATATAGAAAGTGTTTGCATGAGAAATGTGGTCAAAAATACTTGGGAAAAAAATAACTACTAAAGACTTTGACCAAATACCAACACTAAACTAAGAAGTGACCACCGAAATTCCCTTGAGCTTTTTTGGTCTTCACACAGTTTTATTAAGGTAAAATGGGCTTTCGGACTTCATCATTTGAAATGATAATGGTCCACCTGAATGGCCTGGTCATCCTTAGAAAAATGAGTGCACAAATGAGTAGGTCGGTTAAGTACTTCATCTCCACATGCCATTTGGTATTTTGTCAAGGCCAGAATTGATTGCACAGTTTCCCTCAGCTTCTTGGACTTAGATCTTGTTACTGACCCAAGGGAAATGTGAAAATCAGCTCCATAATTGGTTGGGCTCCTTTGGACTTAGCTCGTCATCGTAGCCAAATAGCTCGTAATCGCTTTTAGCTCGTCCATCCTCGTTTGTCGAGAACATTTCCACCTTGATAATGCCCTTATCCACCTCGGCCATGGCTCCATTTAGGTCGGCCACGAGCTGCTCCTCGGCTTCAAGGTCTCCTTTGCTTAGTCCTAGCTCGGTTCCATGATTAGGTACCGGCTCTCTATCCATGATCACATCAAAAGGAGAGCTTGAGACATGATTGTGAAGTTACATAAGAAAAAAAAGCCAAATGCAAAATTAGACCACAGTTGACAACCAAACTTTAATATGAAGTCATGCTTCTAGAAAATCGGTAAAAATCGGTGAAAAACAAGTATAAATTATCTACTTTCGGTTTGAGCTTTTTTTAACTTCTTCGTCGGCTAAGAACTGCTTGACCCACTAATACCCAAGAAATAATTCACGAATCTTGGTAAATTGCAAGATCTAAGAAACGTGATTTTTCAAAATAATATATTTAGAGTTTAATTGATGAAATTGGAGTGGAGATCGATGACAATGAAGCTTTAGCTAAAAGATGGAGTATTAACATCTATAAATTCGGTTTCTTGAAACATTTAAAACTCAATTTTGGTTGGTAATGGTGGTTTGGGAATATTGAAGATGATAGCATTTTCGTGATTACGTGATATTTTGGGTTATTTTCTTTGAAACTCATCCATTAGATTTATTAGTGAAGTCTCTATCAGATTATTTCGTGAATAAACATGCTGGGAAAAAGCAGTCTAAGTCATTTTGAAAATTTGGGAAGAGCTTATATGTTTTTGCATTTGACTTCAATTTAACTTCTAGTTTTGAAAACAACCCAAATACTAAATCCATTTTGATATGGATTGGTTTGGGTTGGGTTATCCATTTTGACATACGTAGCTATGTCAAAACCATTAAGTACTTACAATTTTAAATTAGAAATATGTACTTTTAAAATTTTGTCAATTCCCCCAAAATCGTTAATAAAGTTAATGTTCCCTTAATAGAGTTAATAAATTAATTTAATTTTTATTAACTAAGTCAACCAAATTATGCCATTTTGCGCTATGTTGCATGGAAACTCCGTCCGAGGACCGTTTTCCGTTTCAAAAACGGAAACGCATGGAAACGTGATAGAAACGTGTTTCTTAAAAATTATGATTTGGAAACGCGATGGAAACACGTATCCATTTTTGGAAACGCGACGAAACGGTGTATCTATTTTCGGAAACGTTATCTCTTTTTAATTATATTCTGTTTTAATTGTAAATAGTTTAAAAATGTAAGAGTTTAATAATTTGTAATTTGTTTAGGAACAAAAAGATGTCATTAAGAAAAATAATATAAAAGCTTTGCCTAAATTGTACCCTAAAAAAAGCTATCAGGAAAATGCAGAGAAAGAAGACGACTTTACCACTTACAATGTATTTTTATCATATTAAGGCTGATAATTTCAAAATTAAGTTAAAATGATTCATGTTCGTTTGTATTTATAGTTTTTTCCAACTAAAGTTTGTGTTGTTCCAAATTCTATTTTATTTTTTACAAATATGGGTGGACTTATGTTGTTCAAATACTATGTTGAGGTTCTTCTTTTTTCGGTAATCATTGCATTCTTATTATATATATTGTGTGTACAAACGTTTCGCTTCTTATTTTTTCTAAAAAAAATCGTTTGCACGTTTTAGACGTTTCGCATCCACGTACCCGTTTCTGTTTACATGCAACGTATGTTTTGCTTTTGTCTTATTGATTAAGGATAATCTGGGAAAACATAAAATTAGTAACAAAATATTTGTTTTTTATTAACTGAGCCAACAAAACAAAATATTATATATCATTAGTCATTTTACTCTTCATCTACATTATTCATATACAAAAATAAGCATATATTAAAACAAAATCTTAATAACTCAATTAATTCACATAATTTTCTTATAATCATCTATTAAAAAGAACTAAATTCATACAAAACTTAGATGCTACAAAAAAACAAAAACAATATCAAGTATAAAAATATTTTATATTATAATTTGATAAAATTAAAATTAAATAATTATAACTTCAGGTAAAAACAATAAAATAAGAAATAGGGAAATTCTCTAAAATGATATAAAAATAGGGCGCATGAACAAAATAGAAATAAAGAAGAAAATGGACCAAAATAACATTCATTAAAGGGGATAAAAACTAAAAAAAAAATACAACAAAACTAAATTAAACAGAATCAATAACAAATCTATTTAATATAAAATTATATTTAATTTAAAAGATATTTATTATAATATTTTGTTTTTTAAATCTAATTTTGTTTTCAAATTCTTTTTTCAATTAATTTTCCCAAAAGATTTTTCCAAAATTATATAAATACTTTCATGAAAAATAAATATTGTTCCATGAATGTCTTCAAAAAAATTGTTTATTTTGCGTTCACTAAATTCGAACATAGGAGTTATGATTAAAAAAGTGCATAAGTTGGTGATATGTATATATTAATCTACGGTACTAAATACCTATATAATAAATAATTTTAAAAGTTTTCAGAAAATAAAATAACAATACAGTTTCACAAAGATCTTCCACAAGCTAAAACAAAATCAGGATAAACTAATACAGTTTCAGGAAGATCTTCCAAAAAAAAATTACTTTGCACTTTGTTGGAATCGAACCTCAAAAATTGGAGTTAGAAATATGCACTTGCCTACTGCGTTACTTCTAGAAGAATTAGAATTTACAAACTTCTGTAACAAATAGCTTTAAATATTTTCATGAAACAATAATACATTCCATGAAGGTCTTAAAAAAAAATTCATTTCATTGGAGTAAAACCTTAGACATAGAGATTATAAGGATACAGATATGGTGGTATGTAGCCACTAAGTTAAGGTATTACTTTGTAAATTATAAGAATTTACAAACTTATATAATACATAGTTTTAAACTTTTTACGAAACAATAATACACTTTCATAAATGACTTCCAAAAACAAAACAAATTTTTTTTTTTTTTTGCATTTCGTTTGGAATTGAACATAGAATACAAAACTTAGAAAAATTTACAAGTTAGGGATGTATAACCAATAAACTTTAGTATTACTTCAGAAAATATAATAACTCGCAAACTTATACAATAAATAGCTTCAACATTTTCTTGGAACAATAATATAGTCTCGGGAAAGTCTTCTAGAAAATAATTTGAAAACAAAAATTGAAAACAAAAATTTTGGAAAAAAGGTTTTGCAAAAACAAATATTTTATGAAATTTTTTTTTTCAAAAATGAACATTTGAAAAAAAAAACAAAATTTGAGAAAAATTCGAAAATTTTATATTTATTATATTAATATTATTAATATATGTATATATAATATTTATATATTATATATGGGTACAAAAGCCTTTACAATCTAAAAAAAAATGTTAAATATGTCAATTTTTTTCTTTGTTGTTATTTTTGTTACATCGACCCATTTTGTTGTATCCTATTGTATTTTTTTAAGAAATAACTAGATTTTGACCTGCGCTACGGAAGCGCGGGTTTATTAAACTTATATTTTTATAAATTAAAATTTTTAATTATTCAATACAATCTGCTTAAGTAAAAAATATGATGATATGGTGCTAATTGTGATAATTTTTTTTAATATGATTTGTTTTTGTCTTGATATTATTTTATTATATTTATAATAATTGTGGTTTATTGTTATTTTTAATAGATACTTAGTTTAACCTTATTACTCTAAAAGCGTATATATTTTATTTGATTTTTTATTTAAGTTAATTCTAACATTGTTCAACCCGTGATTTCACTACTATAAAATTAATATCAATAATTTTTGTGTATAAAATGCAATGTTAGTAGTATATAAGTTGTTAGATTCGATATCTTAGGTTTTCAATTTAATATTATATATATATAATTATTATTTTTAAATAGTATAGTCTTAACACGTAAATATAAATTTAAAATATATTTATTTTTTTATAAAATTAAAAAGTATATCAATTAAAATTGAGTAATACATCTTTTTAATCCGTCTTCAAGTATTTAAAATTTCTGTGTATTTGTTTTCTATTGTTTACCACTTTAGCTGGTTAGGAAGATTTTTTTCTCTCTAAAATAGTTATTATTAGGTTACTATTAATTAATGGTTGTTTCTATCCTATAATATTGGTTTGTAGTTGTCATAGTAATATTGTTTCAATAAAATATAGTAAATTTGTTAGATGTTATTATGAATAGGAAAATCTCTAAAAAATTTACTTTTGGCGATTTGAAAAGTAAAATCTATATTATTAAAACATCACTACTTTGATTTTATATTGGATTGATGGAATTAGTTTGGTTTAATTAGATTAAAGTTTGTTATAATAACTTGGCACTTTAGTTTTGTAGAAGATGTACATTCAGAGATTGCTTACGAATTTTATTTTGATTTTGGATGTATTTCATTTTGTCAAAGATAAATTCGTATATATATGGTTTTCCATTATGTTGATGAGTTCAGTAGCTAAGGAGGAACATATTTGGTAGGATAGGTGCGTTCTAGTTGTAGAAGATTTACGTAATATATGTTTCTTAATTAATTATTTCATGGGAATATTGTGGATCAAAAAATTTAATTATTTCCTTATGAACAAAGGACTTCGGCAGTTTTGTACACTAATTAATACAAACTCTACAAAGACATGGACTTACAAAATTTAATTCATAAAATCCAACAATCAAGATTTGCTCGCCTGGACCCACATATATATTGGTTAGCCTGCGATAATTAGTATTGTGTGACCAAAATTTTTAATACCATAATACCCTTAATGAATTCCCAAAATAACAAATAAAATCAGTGGCACAAAAAGTAATATCCCACGTAAATCTAAAGGTAATTTTAAAAAAGGTCATTTGTTTTAATAGTATAGATTCCTCAAAAGTGAAAACACAATTTTATAATATCTCTGATATATAATAAATACTAATTTTAAAAATACATATTTAAAGGTAATTTTAAAAAAGGTCATTTGTTGTATACAATGATCAAAGTGCATCAGTCCATGTGCAGTCACATGCATGCGAACTCAGGTCTAAGGACTATACTCTATAGTCGTAGTGAGAATCTCTTATGACACAGATATAAATATCCTGAAGAGTTCTCATAAGCGGGTCGTGTCCGGTCGTATGTTCCCAAGATACACCTATGTATTGACTTTGATGCCGTGCATCTATGACACCATGAAACTTGGTCATAAGTCACATACCAATCTAGTCTCTCACGGTTGTTGGTGTTCCAATTTCAACAACCTTCGACTAGGGACATGATGATATAAGCCATCTATCAAATATAGGGTCTCATGATCAAGCTAAATGACTTCGATAACTCAAGATCAAGTCACTTACTTCGATGACCTATAAAATGGTTCATATCATTTTGGAACGATTATTTCATCACAGTTAAAATAATCTTGAAATAATAATTTCATTAAACATAAAAATGTTTTACAAGAACATATCAAATAACTAAATAAAGCCCTCAAACTCCCACTCAAATTTAGATTACATTTCAATGTTTCAAATGCCTACAGCTTCAGTCAGGAACTCGAGCTTAGGTCTTGGGAGTGGCTTTGTCAACGGATCAGCGACGTTATCATCAGTTTGAACTCGGCTGATCTTAACTTCCTTTCTATTAATGATGTCACGTATCAAGTGAAATCTTCTTAGAACATGCTTGGATTTCTGATGTGATCTGGGTTCCTTTGCCTGAGCAATAGCACCATTGTTATCACAAAACAGTGCCAGAGGCTCAGCCGCATCTGGTATCACACCTAGTTCAATAATGAACTTTCGTATCCAAACAGCTTCCTTCGCAGCTTCTGAAGCGGCGATATATTCAGCTTCTGTAGTGGAATCAGCAACGGTGTCTTGCTTGGAGCTTCTCCAACTGATTGCACCGCCATTCAGACAAAAGATATAACCGGACTGTGACCGGAAATCATCTTGGTCTGTCTGGAAACTTGCGTCTGTGAATCCACTGACTTTAAGCACATCACTTCCACCGTATACCAAGAACTTGTCCTTAGTATGTCTTAGATACTTCAGGATGTTCTTGACGGCAATCCAATGGTTTTCACCTGGATTTGACTGGTATCTACTCGTCATGCTCAATGCATAAGCAACATCAGGACGAGTACAGATCATGGCATACATGATAGATCCTATTGCAGATGCATAAGGAATATTCTTCATGCGCTCAAGCTCAGCAGCCGTCGTAGGGCTCTGCTTCTTGCTTAGCGTTGTGCCATGTACCATTGGCGTGAAGCCCTTCTTGGAATCTTTCATGCTGAATCTTTGTAGGACTTTGTCAATGTATGAATCTTGACACAAGCCTATCAGCCTTCTAGATCTATCCCGGTAGATCCTGATTCCAAGAACGTATGCGGCTTCACCCATGTCTTTCATGGAAAAACAACTTCCAAGCCATTCCTTTACCGACTTCAGCATTGGAACGTCGTTTCCGAGAAGCAGTTTGTCATCGACATACAGAATAAGAAATACTATCTTGCTCCCACTAGTTTTCTTATACACGCATTGTTCTTCTTCGTTTCTAATGAAGTCAAATTGCTTGATCGCTTCATCAAAACGAAGATTCCAGCTCCTCGATGCTTGCTTCAATCCATAAATGGATTTATGAAGCTTGCATACTTTCCCAGCATTCTTTGGATCTATGTAACCGTCAGGTTGTGTCATATACACATCCTCTTCCAGAATTCCATTCAGGAAGGCGGTTTTCACGTCCATCCGCCAAATTTCATAATCATGAAAAGCTGCAGTTGCTAGTAGAATCCGAATAGATTTCATCATAGCCACTGGTGAATAGGTTTCATCGTAATCCACACCGTGAACTTGTCTGAAACCTTTTGCCACCAACTTGGCTTTATAAATCTGGACATTTCCATCCACGTCAATCTTCTTGTTGAAGATCCATTTGCACTCGATGGCTTTTACACCAGCGGGTAAGTCAACCAACGAAAACACTTGGTTGACCGACATGGAGTCCATTTCGGAATCAGTGGCCTTACGCCACTTTGAGGAATCTGGGCCCATCATGGCTTGATTGAAGTTCGATGGTTCATCACCATCAATGATCAGAAGATCATGACAGTTAGTCACGAGGAATCCTTGATATCTCTCGGGTTCGTGACTGATCCTCCCGGATCTTCGAACTTCAGGTACTACAGGTTCAGGCTCTACAATTTCTTGTAGGTCTTCCTGCTGCTCTTCCTCATTAGGTTGAGCAGTATCCTGTTCATCTTGAATTTCTTCAAGCAGTACCTTACTCCCACTGTCTTTCTTAGAGAGAAACTCCCTCTCAAGAAAGTTACAATCCCGGGCAACAAAGATCTTGTTCTCGGAACGTAGATAGAAGTAATAAGCCTTGGTTTCCTTCGGATAACCAATGAAGTAGCATTTATCAGACTTTGGTGTAAGCTTGTCTGAGATTAATCTCTTGACATAGGCTTCACAACCCCAAATTCTAAGATAAGACAGCACTGGAGCCACTCCAGTCCATAATTCATATGGTGTCTTTGCTACTGCTTTCGATGGCGCTCTATTTAGAGTGAACACTGCTTATAGCAGAGCATATCCCCAAAGGGATATTGGAAGGTCTGTGTGACTCATCATAGATCGAACCATATCCAATAAGGTCCGATTTCTCCTCTCAGACACACCATTCCATTGAGGTGTTCCAGGAGGAGTGAGTTGGGACACGATCCCACACTCTCTTAGATGATCACTGAATTCTTGGCTTAAGTATTCTCCTCCTCGGTCGGACCGAAGAGCCTTAATGCTTTTGCCAAGTTGGTTCTGTACTTCATTTTGGAATTCTCTGAACTTCTCAAAAGATTCAGACTTATGTTTCATTAAATAAACATATCCATACCTACTGAAATCATCAGTGAAGGTAATGAAGTACTGATAGTTTCCTCTTGCATTTGTGGACATTGGGCCACACACATCAGTGTGTATCAGGCCCAATAAGTCACTGGCCCTCTCGTTAGGTTTATTAAAGGGGGCCCGTGTCATTTTGCCCATCATGCAGGATTCGCATTTCTCACATGACTCAAAGTCAAATGAGCCAAGAAGTCCATTCGAATGGAGCCTCTTGATGCGTTTCTCGCTGATGTGCCCTAAACGACAATGCCATAGAAACGTTCGGTTCTCCTCATTAGGTTTGAACGGTTTGGTATCAATGTTATAAATTGGCGCGGATTGATCAAGTATATAAAGCCCATTCGTAAGAGGGGCACAACCATAGAACAAATTGTTGCGATTGAAGGAACATAATTTATTCTTAACTGAAAAATCATAACCTTCCAAATCCAACAAAGAAATTGAAATAATATTCCTGCTTATAGCAGGTACAAAATAACAATTATTGAGTTCTAAAACCAATCCCGAAGGTAAAGACAACAAGTATGTGCCTACAGCTAGTGCAGGAACTTTCGCTCCATTCCCAACTCGTAGCTCCACTTGTCCTTGCTTCAGCCTTCTACTGTTGCTGAGTGCCTGCATATTAGTACAAATATGAGCCCCACAACCAGTATCCATAACCCATGAGGTATTATCAGAAGTAGTTGTATTAACTTCTATAACAAAAATACCTGATGAAGAAGTCTCGAGAGTCTTCTTCTTCAATTCCTTTAGACCTTCTTGGAATTTCTTACATTCTCTCCTCCAATGCCCTGGTTCTTTACAGAACCTGCAGATGTCAGTAGGCCCAGCCTTAGACTTGGGCTTGGGCTTTGGCGTGTCCTTGTCCGAGACTTGGACTGCCTTAGCCTTTCCCTTATCCTTAGCAGAGGATTTCTTAAAGCCCTTGCCCTTTTGCACCATAAGCACATTGGGGTCCTTGGCGGTTTTCCTCAAGTTGGGCTCTGCAGTCTTGAGCATTCCGTGAAGCTCAGGCAATGTCTTACTCAAGCCATGCATATTAAAGTTCAGAATGAACTGATCATAGCTTGCAGGTAAAGACTGCAGAACGATGTCGCAGGCAAGTTCCTGGCTGATAGGACAGTCGAGTTTCTGAAGATGATCGAGATAACCCATCATCTTCAAGACATGAGGACTCACTGCCGCATTTGCAGCCAACTTACAGTCTAAGAGGTTCTTAACTGTCTGAAACCTCTCAGTCCTTGCTTGCTCTTGAAAAAGCGATTTCAGGCTTGCCATTATCTCGATGGGTGACAACACACTCTCGAACTGCATTTGCAGCTCAGCAGTCATTGTCGCCAACATCAGGCAATAGACAACATTTTCATCTGACGAATGCTTTTCCCAAGCATTATGCAGAGTCCTGGCGGCATTGTTAGGAGGCCTCTCGGGGAGAGGATCACGAAGGACATAATCCTTCTTCTCCTGCTTGAGGACCAGCCTCAAGTTCCTAGACCACGTCAGGAAGTTTGTTCCAGTCAGCTTCTCCTTTTCGAGAACAGACCGGATTGAGAATGTGTTTTGTGTGCTTGTAGTAGTCATAGCTGAGATATATAAGATAAAAAGGTTATTAGTTAATATGTTCAATATGATTAATCTCGTATTAAATTTAATATGATTAATCACGCATTATATTCAATAACATAAGTTACCCTCAATAGAATATAATGATTCCAAGATCCACATATAACTAAGATCAAAGTGGGCCACTGGCCGTCACCCAACCTTAGCTTATATCGGTAAGCCCTATGTCGGCTAATTATATCCGTGATATAACTCTTGGTTGTGAATCTGGGCCCGAGGCCCAATCCACTATGATGTCTCAAGGCCCGGGACTCCCGATGGCCCAGTCAAGAGAACCAGACTATACAGTCATGTAATCATTAATGTCTGGGACTCCCAATGACATTTATGAATCACAAACCGTCTTATCCACGCAAAAGTAGACACCCTCACACTGTAAGGCCATGAATACAATTGAATGGGCTTCGACAGCTGACATAGACTGGACAAGACATCCAACGCTTGATATTATTTGAGGTTTGTAGGTTTATTAAAAATTCATCCCAAAATAGAAGATTACTATTTTGGGAAACTTTCCTTTTTGGGAAACCTACTAATTTTGGAAACTTTCTAAAATAGGAAACTTTCTAACTTTAGAAATTTCTTAAAATCCAAAACATGCAAATCTAGAAACTTCTATTTTAAGAAACTTTCTAATTTCAAAATTTCGGAAACTTTAATTTAAAATCGATTTATATAACTTTATAAAATAAATTTTAAATTAATTCTGAAGAAACGACTCAAATAATTGGCCCAATTGTTTTAACTTCTTGGCCCGAGGCCCAAGAATTGGTCTATGTCCAAGACATAACCCAATTGTCCAATTAAATGACATAACCGGTCTGGTTCATTAAAATTGGTCTAACCAAAATTAATTACTACGATGACCACAATTGTCAACCGGTTATTTACTAAACCGGATTTTCTCAATTTATTTGGTCCAACCAAATCAAATTAGAAAATCCTGGTTTAGGCACAAAATCCAATTTTTCGACTTTGGATTTCTTATCCCGGTTTAACCAGAACTTAATAAAATTATTAAACCTGTTTATTAAACCGTGACGTTTTGATTTTAATCAGTTTTAAACCGAACCTTAAACCGAACCGAAACGATTGATCACGTGAACCGATCACGACCTAATCGTGAGTTTCACGCGATCACGTCAGCCGCAAGCCGCACGCAATCGATCCGAGATCGAGACGGCAGCCGGACGAGACGGGACGGGACGGGACGATGCTGGCCGAGACGCGAGAGAGGCATGGCGCGATCGCATCGATCTCGGGTCGTGGCTTCACGCGATCGCCTAGCGATCGGGACAGCCGGGCCGTATGCGGGACGAGACGCGATCATCGGGACGTGACGAGGCATGCGATCGGGACGATCCAGTCGGCTCTCGGTCACGATATTGGCGCGGGACGGTTGCTGGCCGAGACGCGATCGATCCAACCGGCCAACGCGATCCATGCTATCGATCCGTGATCGATGAATGCGATCGGCTTGGCCGATCGGTTTAACACTCGGCCGATCGCAATCCAAATCATATAGTTTGGGTTTTGCGATTTCATTAGTTTAGGTTTCAATTCTTGTTTCTTAAGTGTTTTGCTCTTATCAGTAGATTGATTCAAAAACACCTCTTTAAACAATCCTAAACATGATTCTAAACAAGAAAAACCACAGAACCAATGGCTCTGATACCACTGAAGGAATGTTTAGGTTAATCCTGATTCAGTTCTTCAGATTAAACAGTCATAAACATACAGATCTAGGTTCTCTTGAATAGAAACAATAATGGATCTCACCTTTTACCTGTTTATGCAGCGGAAAGAGAGAACAGGTCAGAGATCAGCAGAACCACCAAGAGATGGATCCTCCAAAGGCTCACACACGCTTCACAGGAAACTGGCTGCTAGACCGAGCTGATGGGAGGCGCAGAGAGAGAGAGAAATCGCGGCTCGGGCTTAGGGTTAGAGGAGAAAGAGATTTGGCTTTTAGTTTATAAAACCCTTCTCTTTCCCTTTTGGGCTTTTGGGCCCAATTCTCAGTTCTGATTAAATCCCTTGGATTTAATCAGACCCATTAATCTCTCTCTAAGTTCGGTAAATGCCTAGCACTTTTACCGTACTTCTGCTAAACCGTTCCTCCACATTTTCCTGTTAGCTTAGGCGTGTGACCCATATGGGATCATATAATAAAGGCAATAAGTCCAAGACTTATAGATCATGAGCGGACTCTAGCAAGCCATCATGACCCCCAGCATTATATGACTTATGTCTGATCATTGACATACTCTTACTTTCTAGAGACAGTACCGAGATTACTGGACACAATTCCAACAATAACACAAGACAAGGACAGGTTGTACGTTTGACTCCTCAATCAGAATTTCTTTCACCCGCAACCATATCAGAAAAATCTTCCGATTATACATTCATGCTTGCCTTGGCAACTCGATTTTATAAAATTAAATTTTAATTGATTGAACCATCTCTTACAAAATGTAATGAATGAGAATTTAAACCAAATGCATGCAAGCAGACCAAAAAGCTCTTAACCAAATGTAATGAATGAGAATTAAAGGTTGCATCTCTTCAGTGGAAACCATCATTACACCTCTTTGCAGGTCATTTCAAATCAAATTAATTAGTAAAATAATAAATAAAAAACAATAGAAACTGTTTGGTTTCTCACGGTTATTTTGAAACATAAATAGAGGCAGTTAGGTCGCCTTCTTTCTCCCCTTTATCATCTATTTTCTCTGCAAAACCACACAAAAAAAAAATCACAAGCCATTCAGTAACATCATGTCGTGGTGCAACAAGCTTTCGGACTTGGAGGTTAACGACAAACTCAGAAAGAAATGAGAGAGAAATCCGAAGAGAGAAACCGAGATTTGGCTGAGTATTTGATCGAGTTTGCTTACGGTGATCAAGAAAGGCTGCGAGATCGTCTGTTCTATTGGACTCGAGCAAAAGAGGTGTCAGAAAACCACTCTCATCATCCGAACCGAAAGACTAAGTTGAGTGCGTGATTGTGGCTATAGATTGATCGTCTGCTTGCATAGATTCATTGAGTCTAGTTGGCTAGGATTGTTATGATTGCTTTCTTATCGATACTTCTATTTCTGCTATGACTTAACTGATTGATCGATTCCTTTGACTGAGCATCTAGATCAGATCATGCGCTTAAGGGCAGTTTGCTCGGTAAGGCTTGATGTTGGATCGTGGAAGATGGCTCGATGACTCGGAATGTTCAGATCGGGTTAAGAAACTTTCTGTTCATGCCATTATGTTTTTACTGACTTGATCGATTGATTGGTTTCTTGCCTTGAGATGCTGGCTCATTGCCTTGAAACAATCAGATCGGATTAATTGTCTGTACTGATGATAAGTTTGATAGATTGACTGAATGTATGGCTTGTTGCGTGATTATTTATGTGGCTAAGTGAGACGGGACGACCGCACTCACTAAGCAATCCGTTTGCTTATGCCTCCTTTATGGATGCAGGTGATAGTTCTGAGAAGGCTTAGGCGCGAGACTAAAGGCGGCTGGATGGAAAGGATGGTTAGATTGGGTAGATTTGGTTAAGTATGAATGTAATAGCTTAGTGGCAAACTGATCATTGTACTTAAACCTCGAAAATCTATCTAAGTCTTATTTATGCTTAAAAATGCTTGTCTAGTTCGGATTGAAAACGCAAAATAATTCTAAGTATGGAAAAATTTGAAATTGGCCTAAGTCTGATCGAGGAAGTCGAGCTAGACACTACCCGCGGGTGGGAAAAATTGGGCCGGGACGTTTCAAGTTGGTATCAGAGCGTAGTTCGGTTCTAGGACAATTTAAGCATAAATGGGTTAGTGGGTAAACCATCCTTCCAGCGTCGGTCTCGCGGTAAGTCATTATGTGTTCTGTTAACAAGTTAGTGAGGGGGCTAACTTGATTGATCTGTTATTTGCAGATGGCTAAGTGTAACCGAAACGCCAGGAGGAATGTTGGTGAAACTGGGGCGACATCAGGGAACAATGCGGCAAGGAATGCTGCAAATGAAGAAGTTCATGATGCTGAGAATGCAGCAAATGCTGGGAATGCTACGAATGAGATGAATGCTGCCAATGCGGTTAATGATGTTGTTGCTGCCGCGGCTGCTGCTGCTGCCACGGCTTCTGCTGCCGCTACTAATGTTTCTGCTCCTCCAGCTGGTTTGGAGGCAGTATTGGCACTTTTGGCACAAGTCTTGGAAAGACTGCCGGTTGTTGCGGCTATCTCGAATGCTCCACAAGTTGATGTGAATGTGGAACAAGTGGTGGTGGAAGAGCAGGGTGTGTTTCATGCGCCTAGGAACATCCTATCTCCAAGTGATGGATCATATGAGGAGGCTGGGAACAAAGTTCTTATGTGGAGGAACAAAGCTTATTGATGCGGAAGAATGGTTGACAAGGTTGGAGCGGAATTTTGACTCAATCCGTCGTCCTTATATGCTCAGGGTTTAATTCCCTAAGTTAACATTGCAAGTGCACAAGACAATTGTAGTATCTATGGGTCGAACACAGAGACTCAAGAAATCTTACGATAGACTATAGAAATTCAGGTTAAGCTAAGCGATGCAAATCATAAATAATTAAAACTAACTAAGCAGAAAGTAAATCAGTTGCAAATCGGTTTTGTGAAGCAAGTACTAAAAGCGTCAAGTCTAGGGAGTTCTCAAGAAATCAGACAAGTAGATCAAATATCAGTAAGGATCAAATTAAGTTCAGTTCTAGAACTCAATTACAAAGATAGAATTAACCAACTTTCGTTGCGAGAATTCACTAAGTTCAATTATCAGAAACCCAAATTTCTTTGCAACTCCTAACAGATTAAACTAGCCTTAAGTGCAGGTTTGTTTTGTTCACAATTCAATTAAACCAAATTTCTTTGCAGATAATTAAATTGCATAACCTAAACAGATCAGATTCTAAACCACACTTTCGTGTCAATTTATAAACCTAAAGTCTAGATTCTAAGTGATCAGATTAGAAACTAGTATTAAGCACAATTCAGGTTGAAGAACAAATAAGATATGAATCCTTAACTGATAAATCAATCTAGCAAGTCATGAAATCCCTAACGAGAATCCCTAAACCTAACTATGAATCTACTCAGACATGATCAATGAAACAGAAATCAATGAATAAGTAAGTTGCATATAATACAAGAGTAGAGAAATAAAGAGGTTCGAAATCTTCTCCAAGTAGTACAAGAACGATCAGCCTCAAGCTTTCTCTCTCTCTCTCTCTCTCTCTCTCTCTCTCTCTCTCTCTCTCTCTCTCTCTCTCTCTCTCTCTCTCTCTCTCTCTCTCAATAGATAATAGTATGAAAGCGTAAACTGAACAAAACACCAAAAACCTAATTATAAAGTCCTAATCACGTCTTGGGTTCTTTCTGTAAATATTGGAACTTTCAAGGGCAAAACTACAAATCTCAAAAGTCTTCATTAATGTGCTGGCGCGGGTATGCAATGATCGATGCCAAGGGTGCAACGATCGTTGCACAGGTCAATTAGACTTGGTGAAATTAGCTCTCTCGGCTTAAACACCCAATCTTGGCCAAAATTCTCCAACATCTCCAGTAATACTCCAAACATGCATGTAGCTAATAAACACCTGTAAATGACTCGATAGACACTCCAAACGACTCTAAAACACACTTATATCATGGCTTAAAGCAGGTAAAAACCATGATATATCAACTCCCCCACACTTAGCTTTTACTTGCCCTCAAGCAAAACACAAAACCAGAATGTGGTGAAGAAGTTTGAAAACTTCAGAAACTCCTTTCATCTTAGAAGCACAACACTCAGATTCCCCTTAGTAAGCCACATGAAAGATTCACCTGCAAATATCAAGACCAACATGTACTTCCCCCACACTTAGCAATTGTCCTGAGTAAACTCCACAATCAATCCAAAACATTCAAATTCACCCTACTGATTTCTATAAGTTATTAAGTGCGGTCTCACCTAAGGAGTATCGATCAAAGGGCACATGGACTCTTACTCTGTTAGCTCTTGACCACCATACTATCTTTTTCTGGTTCCTTTCTTCTCTTTTCCCTTCCTTAGCAACTGATTTTTCCCATTGGGTATCATTTTATTTTTTTATCAGTGCTCTTCCTGCATTGGGGTGTACTTTGGACACATTCCATGGATGCACAGGAGGTAATAGGGGTCTCTACCACTCTTGCGACCACTTCGGAGCTACTATCTCATCCTCAGTTTATCACTCTCTTTTTTTACTTTAAGGAAGGGGAGAAGGGAATCTTACTTGGACAGGTTTACAAGTTGTGTCAGAACTAAC
The DNA here is from genome assembly GCA_030180135.1 of Orychophragmus violaceus. Taxonomy (NCBI): domain Eukaryota; kingdom Viridiplantae; phylum Streptophyta; class Magnoliopsida; order Brassicales; family Brassicaceae; genus Orychophragmus; species Orychophragmus violaceus. Next base: position 41,675,727 of record CM058240.1, read on the forward strand.
AGAGGAATCCGACTCAAAGTATACCAAGCCCTTAGGTGAGAAAAGTAAGTCAAAATTAGGGGTGAAGTCAGTAAAGGATCCTCTGAATACCTGAAGTGATATGGGTGTCCTCATTAGGCTGATCTGCATTGGGTTTTCTAATAGTCATAGATTGATGTGCAAGCTCATCCCAATGGTCACTTAAGTTCCTGCAAGTGTTGTTATCTTCTAAAAAATTCATTGTTTCCTACTTAAACTGTTTTGATTCGATAAAACTGACACTAAAACACAACTGACTTTTAAGAAAAGAAAAAGATTAATGTCAGTACCACCTCCCCCCACACTTGAAACACACTGTCCCCAGTAGTGTCAAGCTTATGATCGGTAAAGAAGAAAGATGTTAAAGGATGTGTTGGGTTCTGTTGATTTTACCTCTCTCGCACCTGCATCGATCGTTGCTCAGGACCGTGACGATCGTTGCAGGGCGATTGCGATTTTTGTCGAGCATCACTCAGGATTGTGACGATCGCTGCAATGTGATTTTCGTTAAGAGACGATCGTCACACAAAACTGTGTCGATCGTTGCACTGCGATTTCGTCGGATCAGTTAGCAGTCAGCAGTTAGTGCGTGAGAAAAATCTCAAAACTCAAACCTGAAAGTTGTAAACATCACAAACAAGGAAAATCAAAGCAACAGCTAGTCTAAATCAAGCACATTATCCAAAACATAGGTACCAACAAGAAGCAAAAGAGAACTCAAGAGAAAAAGTGAAAAAGATATAGAACTGATAGTCTGGAAATGGAACTCTAATCTCACTCGCTCTCGTCATCAATACCAGCATAAGGATCAGAACCACTCGAAGAAGCAGGAGTCGGAGAACGCTGGCGACGTCTAGGAACAGGCTGATGGACTTGTGGCTGACTCCTGCAAGTGCAGCCACGCATCCAATCCCACATCCTCTGTAAACGAGTATCAACATGCTCACACCAGTCTCACTCAGACATCTCACGAGCTCATTGAAGGAGCAGGATAAGGACCAAGATCAGCAGCAGCAGGCGGCGCAGAAGAGGAAGAAGCTCTTGAAGAAGGCTCACCGAGCGGATGGGCCATCGTAGGTACTATGCGCTGATCGTTCCTAGGAGGCTCAAAGCTCAAGGAATACAATGTATCAATCCTGGTCAGATCAGCAGCTGGAAGCTCTACACCGCGCTTCTGCTCGCGTGTGTCATAGTAAACCCATAAGTGATCCTCCTTCATCCATGTAGCACTCTTCAGGTGACTCAGATCCATGTACATCTCTCTATCATCATGCGACCTACCCTCCAAAGGGATCCTGCAGTGTCGAAAGATAGGAGTAAGCAAACTCCCTACTGTCTCAGTGCTCGCTCCATCAAATGCCTTTTTCGTCAATGAGCACAAATGGTGAGCAAACACAGCTCCTAAGTTCAGCTTTGGCGCAGGATCTCTCAAATCAGTACCAGCAAACAGCTTCTTCAATCCAATAAAAAGCATCTCCAGCTCATTCTTTCTCATCTTTTTTTCTTCAGCCTTGCATAACAGTGTGTAACCCAAGATGCGTATCAAATATCGTAGAACCGGATGCCTAACAGCAATCAGCTTCGTAGTCCGCGAGTCGTATGGTCGATTACCAAAATGGTCCCAAAAATACTGAGCGCTTGGTACATCCCACTCAAGAGAGATTAAGCATCGTGTAGGCTCCACACTAAATCCATAGATACGACAGATATCGAGAAGTGGAATACGATACATGGCTCCCAGACACATGAAGGTAAATGTACCCTCTGAAGCTCTCCTGCGAATCGGATCAGGGTAATAGACTCTGCAGGTAGCCAACAACTGTCTCACCAAATCAGGATAAAGTTCGTAGTACTGCATAGGCATCGTCCCTAACCCAATGTCCTTAACCAATGTGTGCACCTGCGTATCAATGCCCATGATCTTGCAAGTCTGATAGTCAGCAAATTTGGTGGGCTGAATGTCCATACCCAACCAACCGTTGTAGAGCAACGTGTCGTAGTTATCCAAATGCTCTGATATCGGCCTGTCAGTAAACACTGCACGCTTAACCAAGTCCTTAGGCGCAATGTCCCATACTCTATCAGTCGGAATCGGATCCATCTCTCCCTTAGGCCACAGAAACTGTATGGCCTCACAGTCTCTCTGATACGGCTCAGGTGGCAGTGAATCTCACGTAAACCACTCATCTGTAGGAGGAGACTGGTCTGCAGCAGCTGGAGTAGCTCTGCTGCGCTTACGAGGCTGTCCACGAGGAGGCATCTGAAATCAAAGAGATAAGAACAAATTCCCAAAATCAGCACCATAAACGACATCAAACTAAGCAATATAAGCAGCTTATTCACGTTCTATGTCTGTCAAATCCGCGCAAATGACAAGTCTCATCACAAAAATCGAATTTTCAGAAACTTGCAAAATTGAACATGAAAACTACTTAGGGACCTTCATTCATCTACCAGATAACCTAAATCAACACCATCTCATCACGGAATCCAAGTATCAGAAGCTAAAATTCGAACTTTTTCTACCTTGGATTCACTTCTGAAAATTCAAGATTGAGGGAACATACCTTGGTTTCGGCTCAAATTGATCACATATATGGATAGAGGGTGAAAATTCGAGCAGGTTAGGCCTTTGAATCGTTAAAATCGAGCAAGAATCGAGAGAGAATTCAGGAGAGGCGATTTTGTTTAGGGTTCGTCGCGAGAAGAAATGAGGAAGAAGAAAGAAGGAGAAGAATTAATCGGCACTTACCTGCACGTGACTGCATCGATCGTCACAACATGTGCAACGATTGTTCGGTTTAAGCTCCTTGTATCGTCGATTTCAATTTGGACCAGCTGCGTCGATCGTTGCACAGGACCACAACGATCGTCACAACACGATGTCATTCCTTCTTCAAATCGCCATGCAGCGATCGTTGCACAGGGCCGCAACGATCGTCACAATGCGATTCTTCCTTCGTCAGATATCCACCTGCATCGATCGTCACAACATGTGAAACGATCGACGCAGTACTCAGACTTCGTATTCTGCAGACAAAACACACCAAAAACGAAAACAAAACGTAAAATCCTAACAAAAACACCAAAACGATTATGTACAAACGAACCAGTGGGTTGCCTCCTACTCAGTTCACCTTTAACGTCACTAGCTTGACGATTCAGCTGAATCAGGCAGAGGGTGCATCATCCAGAGGCAAAATCTGACCTCTTGAAATCTCGGCCTTAGCCCAATAATGCTTCACCCTCTGTCCATTTATAGTGAATTCTATACCTTCCTGGCTGATTAGAACAACATCACCGTAGGGACGAACCTCCTTGATTGTGAAAGGACCAGACCACCTCGATCTCAACTTACCTGGAGACAATTGCAAATGATAGTTATACAAAAGTACCTGAACATTAGGCTCAAATTGTCTAGAGACAATCTTTTTGTCATAATAAGCCTTAGTTCTCTCCTTGTACAGCTTTGAGTTTTCATAAGCGTGATGCCTAATCTCATCCAACTCATTAAGCTGCACCAATCTCCTTTCTGCAGCAGACTTAAGATCGAAATTCATCTGCTTCACAGCCTATGCTGCCTTGTGCTCAAGCTCAACTGGAAGATGACACGCTTTTCCACACAGCAGATGAAACGGAGTAGTCCCAAGTGGCGTCTTGAACGCAGTCCGATAAGCCCATAATGCATCATCAAGCTTTGTAGACCCCTTCCTTGTCTTCCCAACTGTCTTCTCCAAGATCTCCTTGATCTGTCTGTTAGAGACCTCTACTTGCCCACTAGTCTGAGGATGATAAGGAGTATTAACTCGGTGATGAACTCCATGTTTCTATAGCAGCTTCTCGAAGCCCTTTATTAATGAAATGAGATCCTCCATCACTGATCACAATCCGAGGTACTCCAAATCAAGGGAATATGTTGGTCTTAAACAGCTTAATAACCACCGAAGAGTCATTGGTTGGACTAGCTATTGCTTCCACCCACTTAGACACATAGTCCACAGCAACCAAAATGAACTTATTCCCATAGGATGAGGGAAAAGGACCCATGAAATCAATGCCCCAGCAATCGAAAACCTCAACCTCAAGAATGAAATTCTGAGGCATCTCATGCTTCTTACTGATTTTCCCCCTCCTCTGACAGGCATCACACTGAGAGACAAAAGAATGAGCGTCTTTAAACATCGTAGGCTAAAAAAGATGCACTAAACTCACTAATAGTTTGGAATCCTATCCCTCCGTCAATCTTAGAGTCACATATGTACTCCTTATAAAATCCCTTGTAATGTCCAACAAAGAAAAAAGAAGGAGCACACAAATTTTGTACTCCTTATAAAATCCTACTTAATAATATATATATATATATATATATATATATATATATAATCTAAAGTTGCTTAGTTAAGGATATAAGAACTAGGTGCCCTCGATAAAATGCTATTTGTGTGATCGTCACCGGTTCTTCTCTTTGAGAGAAGATAAATCCAGATTATGACTTATTGGCTGCTTAAACAAAAAGTTTGACTTTCACTTTGCGTGATGCAAAATTAACGGCAGCAACGAGATGTGGTTCCATCTCCCTCTCAATCTGCCTAATAAGTTGCCGGTCAACAAGCACTACTATTTGTGTCAGTTTCCTTCACTAGAGAAGTGACAAATGTACTTTTATATGTTTTTCCGTAATTTAATATTTTAGTTATTAAAATCTTAAACAAATAAAATTGCTAATATTTATTTTTATTTATCATTTGCATAAAATATATCTTTTGTGCCATAATTGTTTTCATATTTTGTTTCACTCTTTTAATGATCATACTTGAATAATATATGTCAAAAATATAACTAACTCAACATATTAATATTAAAGATATTTCAACATATATTTTTATTTGATTTTGTCTTTGTGTTTTTTTTGTTAATCCCAGAGGTAGATCCAGACCAAATAGTCCAGACTAATTTTCTGGGTCCGATCAGGCCGCCAACCAGCTTTACCTGGGAGGTTTTGCCCTGTATCCACGTTAGGTATCCAAAAGAGGCATGTTAGTTTCCTTATGGGGAAAGAATCGAACCCGAATGGTGGTTGCAACCACAGATCCGTCCTTCCACTTATACTATCTGGTCCGGACTGGGTCTTTGTGTTAAATGTCTCTTTTAACAGTAAGTGATCTAATGTTGTAGTGTACAAACAATACCAAAGGTATAAAACTCTTTAAAACAAAATATCAACTTTAAAATAAATCCGACTTTCGCTTTTCAAAAGTTTATGGGACAACTATTTCTTTGTTCAAAAAAATCTTCAAGTATGTCTTTCTTTCTGAGCATGTATATAATCACATTTTCTCTAGGTATGGTGAAAAATAATGTATTTATTTTTATATGTGTGTTTTGTTGTGGTAGCATTTGTGCATTATAATCAATTATTTTGTTTTTTTAGTTTTGAAATTTATATTGTTTTTTGAAACAAACATATTATAACAATTTTAAAAGTTAAGTTTCTTATCTGGTTCTACTAAGTATCAGGTGTGATGGTAGAAAAACAATTATTATAATCATAAGCAAAACCATCTACTTTTTGTTTTTAGAACAAAATTGTAGAAATATTTTGAAAAACTATATTTTGATTTAAAATTTAAGATGTATACTGTATTTTCGTTATATTAATTATAATCCTTTTTTTACATACTCAAAATCATACATATTTTAATATTTCAATTGAATAAATCCTAAATATTTTTATTGATTGAAGATATAACTGTAGTCTGTATATATACTATTCTGCAGTAAAATATTTCAATACTTTATACTAATAATATTTAATTTTCTTTAATTTATCACCATTTTCATATTTGTTTACTTAGTTTGTCTGTATATTATTCTCTTTTAACATATATTAAATAAAGTAAGAATCAGAAGTTGTTTTTATTTCTTTAATGTTTAAATTAAATACTTTAAATAGAGTTGGTACTTTAAATATGATTTATCGTTTAATTATTTTAGTGTTGCTGATAAGGATACTTTGGAGGAAAAACTCTCCTATTATATAATATAATATACAATAGATTTCTATTGTTTTTACTCTCTTTTTTGTAAAAGAACTGCCAAGCAGATCGTACTTTTTTACTCTCCTTTTTTGTAAAAGAACTGCCAAGCAGATGAATCTACCAACTAGACGGACGCGCGCGTGAATACATGCGATCATCCGATTTCTCTCTCGACAAGCAAAGGTTTCGTCTTTATTTTTTTTTGCTAGTTCGGAGGCTTCTCCGGTGGCCGACGGTCTCCGTTGGTGCCGTGAGAAGCCTCAGATGGTTGGTCGAGCTTCATGGTGAGCCGCGGTCGCCGATTTGAGCTAAAAGAGTCGCGGACTTATCTCAATGATAGCACCGCAAGGGTTTCTTCGCGTCGGAGCAGGAGGCGGTGAGGGCTTCTTATCGACAGATCTCGTGAGTCGCCGGTCTGGAGTGTCGCTTGAGGATGGTGGCGAGGTGGATCGAGCGCAGAGGGACGGAGGTGAGAAGTAGATCTAAGCTTTCTCATGCGCGGAAGTCGGCGCGAGGATTGGTGGGTCGGAGCGGTGCGAGGAAGAGCTTAGCGGTGGTCCTGGCCAACGCTCGTCTGAAGATTGTTCAACGGCGACTGGTGCTAGCCCTTACGTCCGGCGGCGGCGTCGGATTGTGTCTCTTCGCTCGGCGAGGTAAGGATTTTGACGGGCCTGGAAAGATAGACCGGTGAATCGGGAGGGAGAGACGAGAGGTCGACGAAGGGTGCTTGTCTCGGCGAGTATTGTCGGTTCGGTCCGTGGTTGGCGGCTCCGTACTCGCAACCGTTGAGTATCGGAGGCGGAGCCGCCGGATTGACCCTAGATTAGTCGCCGATGTTATCGGATTTCTTTTTGCGATTTTGGTTCATTCCGGTCTGGTATTGTGTTTTGTCTTTGGTTTCGGTTGGTTATGTAACCCGGTTATTGCCCTGTTTGGGGCTAATATATATAATATATTAATTAAAAAAAAAAAAGAACTGCCAAGCAAATTAATTAGTCCGTATTTCCAATATGATGCATGGTGATTACATAATTATTCATCAAAGGAAATAGATAGATAAAATTGACTTTAATGAAATTATATTTGTTTTCAGCAGTAATTAAAGAGCATCGACAGAGTTGGATTATTTTAAAAATTGGTTACATAATTCATAAATTTTATTTTTAATTTCAGCACAAGTAATTTGATAATGGACAATTTGGTACAGAATATTCGCATCATGTTGTTATATTGTGTCTACGTTGGTCTCGAACTACTGATTTAAATAACTGAAAAGTAGTATATTTTTATTTTATTTTGTATCTTGTGGATAAAAAAAATTATTTTTTTGTTAAAAAACACTATATAGATTATTGGGATAATTTGAAAAGTACCTCTTTTATGTTTTAAAATTTGCATCTTGTACTAATTTTTTTAGTTTTTGAAAATTACACTTTTCTAAAATGTAAAGACTTTTTTCTTATCAGATTAGTTATAAACTAAATATTTTCATAAATAAAAAATAAATACGAAAAATGCTATTATTTTTACTTTTGTTTTAAAATTAATACATGATTGAGATAAATATGTTTAATATTTACAAATAATTTTGATAAGTTTTACGAAATATAAAGTTTATCTCTAAAAATTTAGTTTTATAGGGATCTCAGCAATATTTTTGTCCACTGGCATTGCCGCCACAGTGATAGACTCATTGTTCCTCTCAACCAAAACCATGCAAAACCTGTGCCCCACGCCATTTTTTTCTTGAACATCAATTCCTCAACAAGGTCTCAAGGTCTCTACCAGAGAAACGGTCTGGAGAATTTTTCGTCATCATAGTGTTCATCGTCATTTGGAGCTGTCGTCAAACTCCGTCCTAGCAGTAGGAGATTCTCAAGCGCGGAAAAGACAGACTCTGCTGCATTGTTTACTCTAGAACCATCCTCTACCCAAATCTTATCTAAAAGATATCACAATATTTTTTTCAACCGAAAATCTAAGTAAAAAATCTGAAATTAGTTAATTCTCTTTAATTATTAAAATAAATATGATGACAAAATATTACAATAATTATAAATAATCAGATTGGATAATATTGTCATTTCACTTTTATAAAAGTGTAGTTTTCAAAAAAAATTAAATTCAAGCCTAGTTTTCAAAAACAAAACTCATTTGAAGGTATTTATCCAAATTTTTCCTAGATTATTATATAACCAAAGGAAACAAATAGATTAGATTAAACACATATCCTCTCTGGTTCTTTTCCCGATACTGTTGTAAGTTCTCCGCCGTCGACGTCTGTTACCTCTCCGGCGGTCGGCGATTCGCGCCACGGTCGCCGGAAAAGGCCCATTTGCTTTGGTTTTTGGTTAGATCTGTAGCCCCCCTTCCGACCTGGCTCGATCGGTGTCCTCCTCTCCGTTCTCGTCCCTCCGGGTGTGTCTGTGGTCGCCTCCGGAGGATCTGGTCACGGCGTCTCTCGGCGAGCAAGTGGTCTAAGGCTTCTGGTTCGTCTCGGGTTGGGGCTTCTTCCTCTGATGTGTCCTTCATTCGGCGCAGCCGGTGTCGCCTCCAGTCTCCGACAGTTCCCTCTCCGCCTTCGTTGGTGCGGTGAGGCTGCATCTGCCTCCGTTTGTCCTTTGGGTAAGCTGGTCTTGCGGTTTGTTTTGCGTAGATCTAGGGTTGTTTTCCCTGAGGTGGTTCTTAAACCTGGGTTAGTGATAGGGTCTAAGTTGTAATCCTATTCTACTGCAAGTGCACAGTTAAGGCAATTATAGTATAAAGGGTATCGAAATCCACAGAGACTCTAGACCTACGATAGATTTTAGAACGGTCAAGTTAAACTAGGAGAAAGTGATGAGAAAACTAAAAGCAAACAGAAAAGTAAATCAAGTAGCAGGATTGGTTTGAAAGCAATTAACTAAAAGCGCTAAGTTTAGGGAGTTCTCAGGAAATCAGACAAGCACATCAGATAATCAGTCAGGATCAAATTAATCACTGTTCTAGAACTCGAACACGGATATAGAACTAACCAACTTTCGTTGTGAGAATTCTCTAAGTCTAATAGCAGAAATCCAAATTTTTTTGTAATTCCTAACAGATTAAACTAGCCTTAAGTTCAGGTTCGATATGTTCACAATTCAATTAAATCAAATTTCTTTGCGAGTAATTCAATTGCTCAACCTAAATAATTCAGATTCTAAATCACACTTTCGTGTCAATTTAACAACCTTGAGTCTAGATTCTAAGTGATCAAGTTAGAAACTAGTGTTATGCATAATTTAGATTGAAGAACAAAATATGATATGAATCCTTAACTGAATTAATTAAATCTAGCAAGTCATGAAATCCCTAACGAGAATCCATAAACCTAACTATGAATCTACTCAGACATAGATAATGAAAACATAATCAATAAATAATTAGATTGCATAAAAGAGTAAGAAACAAAGGGGTTCGAAATCTTCTCCAAAAGCAGGAAGCAATACAGGTTCAGATCAGCCCCAAAAGCTCTAAAAACTCTTAGCTCAAAAGTATGAAAGCGTATGTAAGCGTTATGTAAAAACCTAATTATATTAGCTTAATCACGTCTTGGGGCTTCTTTGTAAATACTGGAACATCTGGGAAAATCTGCAATTTCAGCATTCTGAAGGATTGTTTAGTTGATCCTGATTCAATTCTTCAGATTCATATCAACCTAAACATGCGGATCTAGGTTCTTCTTGATTAGAAACATTGATTAGATCTCACCTTTTACCTGTTAATTGCAGCGGAAGGAGATAGAACAGGTCAGAGATCAGAGAAACACCGAGAGATGAATCCTCCAAAGGCTCACACACGCGATCACAGAAAACGGCTGCTAGACCAGTAGGGAAGGAGGCGCAGAGAGAGAGAGGAAATCGCAGGCGGCTAGGGTTAAAGAAGAAAACAGACTCGGGTTTTATTTATAAAACTCGTCTGGTTCCTCTTGGGCCATTTGGCCATTCGCGCACTGTGTCGATCGACACATCATGTGTATCGATCGACACACAGTGGCTAAAACCTTTTATTCTCTCTAAGTACAGTAAATGCCTGGCACTTTTACCGTACTTCTGCTAAGCCATTCCTACACATTTTCCTGTTAGCTTAGGCGTGTGACCCATATGGGATCATATAATAGAGGCAATAAGTCCAAGACTTATAGATCATGAGCGGACTCTAACAAGCCATCATGACCCCCAGTGTTATATGACTTATGCCTGATCATTGACATACTCTTACTTTCTAGAGACAGTACCGAGATTACTGGACACAATTCCAACAATCTCCCACTTGTACTGGAATCTCTGTATTCATAATCCTTTTGTCACAATATCTCGATTAGTCATAAGGCAAGATTGGTGTCATCCTTATAAAGCCTAATCTTGTTCATCGGACTCTGATTCGATACTGACAATCCAAACGACTCGGGACAGTCCGTTTGAGCATGGCCATGCATTTTCCAGTATTCAAATCTCTGATTGCCCTAGAGATATTCACTCCATTTATATTGGAGGGACAAATTCCGTCTTATTCCATCACTGTAAACTACTCATTTCATAATGTACCCAAACAAGGTCCTTATAACTATCGCAGAACGATAGCGTTAGACAATGATCAAAGTGCATCAGTCCATGTGCAGTCACATGCATGCGAACTCAGGTCTAAGGACTATACTCTATAGTCGTAGTGAGAATCTCTTATGACACAGATATAAATATCCTGAAGAGTTCTCATAATCGGGTCTTGTCCGGTCGTATGTTCCCAACATACACCTATGTATTGACTTTGATGCCGCGCATCTATGACACACTGAGACTTTGTCATAAGTCACATATCAATCCAGTCTCTCACGGTTGTTGGTGTTCCAATTTCAACAACCTTCGACTAGGGACAGGATGATATAATCCATCTATCAAATATAGGGTCTCATGATCAAGCTAAATGACTTTGATTACTCAAGATCAAGTCACTTACTTCGATGACCTATAAAATGGTTTATATCACTTTGGAACGATTATTTCATCACAGTTAAAATAATCTTGAAATAATAATTTCATTAAACATAAGAATGTTTTACAAGAACATATCAAATAACTAAATAAAAGCCCTCAAACTCCCACTCAAATTTAGATTACATTTCAATGTCTCTAATGCCTACAGTTTCAGTCAGAAACTCGAGCTTAGGCCTTGGGAGTGGCTTTGTCAACGGATCAGCAACGTTATCATCTGTCTGAACTCGGCTGATCTTGACTTCCTTTCTATTAATGATGTCACGTATCAAGTGAAATCTTCTTAGAACATGTTTGGATTTCTGGTGTGATCTTGGTTCCTTTGCCTGAGCAATAGCACCATTGTTATCACAAAATAGTGCCAGAGGCTCAGCCGCATCTGGTATCACACCTAGTTCAATAATGAACTTTCGTATCCAAACAGCTTCCTTCGCAGCTTCTGAGGCGGCGATATATTCAGCTTCTGTAGTGGAATCAGCAACGGTGTCTTGCTTGGAGCTTCTCCAACTGATTGCACCGCCATTCAGACAAAAGATCTAACCGGACTGTGACCGGAAATCATCTTGGTCTGTCTGGAAACTTGCGTCCGTGAATCCACTGACTTTAAGCACATCACTTCCACCGTACACTAAGAACTTATCCTTAGTATGTCTTAGATACTTCAAGATATTCTTTACGGCAATCCAATGGTTTTCACCTGGATTTGACTGGTATCTACTCGTCATGCTTAATGCATAAGCAACATCAGGACGAGTACAGATCATGGCATACATGACAGATCCTATTGCAGATGCATAAGGAATATTCTTCATGCGCTCAAGCTCAGCAGCCGTCGTAGGGCTCTGCTTCTTGCTTAGCGTTGTGCCATGTACCATTGGCGTGAAGCCCTTCTTGGAATCCTTCATGCTGAATCTTTGCAGGACTTTGTCAATGTATGAATCTTGACACAAGCCTATCAGCCTTCTAGATCTATCCCGGTAGATCCTGATTCCAAGAACGTATGCGGCTTCACCCATGTCTTTCATGGAAAAACAACTTCCAAGCCAGTCCTTTACGGACTTCAGCATTGGAATGTCGTTTCCGAGAAGCAGTATGTCATCGACATACAGAATAAGAAATACTATCTTGCTCCCACTAGTTTTCTTATACACGCATTGTTCTTCTTCGTTTCTAATGAAGTCAAATTGCTTGATCGCTTCATCAAAACGAAGATTCCAGCTCCTCGATGCTTGCTTCAATCCATAAATGGATTTATGAAGCTTGCATACTTTCCCAGCATTCTTTGGATCTATGTAACCGTCAGGTTGTGTCATATACACATCCTCTTCCAGAATACCATTCAGGAAGGCGGTTTTCACGTCCATCTGCCAAATTTCATAATCATGAAAAGCTGCAGTTGCTAGTAGAATCCGAATAGATTTCATCATAGCCACTGGTGAATAGGTTTCATCGTAATCCACTCCGTGAACTTGTCTGAAACCTTTTGCCACCAACCTGGCTTTATAAATCTGGACATTTCCATCCACGTCAATCTTCTTCTTGAAGATCCATTTGCACTCGATGGCTTTTACACCAGCGGGTAAGTCAACCAACGAAAACACTTGGTTGACCGACATGGAGTCCATTTCGGAATCAGTGGCCTTGCGCCACTTAGAGGAATCTGGGCCCATCATGGCTTGATTGAAGTTCGATGGTTCATCACCATCAATGATCAGAAGATCATGACAGTCAGTCACGAGGAATCCTTGATATCTCTCGGGTTCGTGACGGATCCTCCCGGATCTTCGAACTTCAGGTACTACAGGTTCAGGCTCTACAATTTCTTGTAGGTCCTCCTGCTGCTCTTCCTCATTAGGTTGAGCAGTATCCTGTTCATCTTGAATTTCTTCAAGCAGTACCTTACTCCCACTGTCTTTCTTAGAGAGAAACTCCCTCTCAAGAAAGTTACAATCCCGGGCAACAAAGATCTTGTTCTCGGAACGTAGATAGAAGTAATAAGCCTTGGTTTCCCGTGGATAACCAATGAAGTAGCATTTGTCAGATTTTGGTGTAAGCTTGTCTGAGATCAATCTCTTGACATAGGCTTCACAACCCCAAATTCTGAGATAAGACAACACTGGAGCTTCTCCAGTCCATAATTCATATGGTGTCTTTGCTACTGCTTTCGATGGCGCTCTATTTAGAGTGAACACTGCTGTTAGCAGAGCATATCCCCAAAGGGATATTGGAAGGTCTGTGTGACTCATCATAGATCGAACCATATCCAATAAGGTCCGATTTCTCCTCTCAGACACACCATTCCATTGAGGTGTTCCGGGAGGAGTGAGTTGGGATACGATCCCACACTCTCTTAGATGATCACTGAATTCTTGGCTTAAGTATTCTCCTCCTCGGTCGGACCGAAGAGCCTTAATGCTTTTGCCAAGTTGGTTCTGTACTTCATTTTGGAATTCTTTGAATCTCTCGAACGATTCAGACTTATGTTTCATCAAATAAACATATCCATACCTACTGAAATCATCAGTGAAGGTAATGAAGTACTGATAGTTTCCTCTTGCATTTGTGGACATTGGGCCACACACATCTGTGTGTATCAGGCCCAATAAGTCACTGGCCCTCTCGTTAGGTTTATTAAAGGGGGACCGTGTCATTTTGCCCATCAGGCAGGATTCGCATTTCTCACATGACTCAAAGTCAAATGAGCCAAGAAGTCCATTCGAATGGAGCCTCTTGATGCGTTTCTCGCTGATGTGCCCTAAACGACAATGCCATAGAAACGTTCGGTTCTCCTCATTAGGTTTGAACCGTTTGGTATTAATGTTATAAACTGGCGCGGATTGATCGAGTATGTAAAGCCCATTCGTAAGAGGGGCAGAACCATAGAACAAATTGTTGCGATTGAAGGAACATAATTTATTCTTAACTGAAAAATCATAACCTTCCAAATCCAACAAAGAAATTGAAATAATATTCCTGCTTATAGCAGGTACAAAATAACAATTATTGAGTTCTAAAATCAATCTCGAAGGTAAAGACAACAAGTATGTTCCTACAGCTAGTGCTGGAACTTTCGCTCCATTCCCAACTCGTAGCTCCACTTGTCCTTGCTTCAGCCTTCTACTGTTGCTGAGTGCCTGCATATTAGTACAAATATGAGCCCCACAACCAGTATCCATAACCCATGAGGTATTATCAGAAGTAGTTGTATTAACTTCTATAACAAAAATACCTGTCGAAGAAGTCTCGAGAGTCTTCTTCTTCAATTCCTTTAGACCTTCTTGGAATTTCTTACATTCTCTCCTCCAATGCCCTGGTTCTTTACAGAACCTGCATATGTCAGTTGGCCCAGCCTTGGACTTGGGCTTGGGCTTTGGCGTGTCCTTGTCCGCGACTTGGACAGCCTTGGCTTTTCCCTTATCCTTAGCAGAGGATTTCTTAAACCCCTTGCCCTTTTGCACCATAAGCACATTGGGGTCCTTGGCGGTTTTTCTCAAGTTGGGCTCTGCAGTCTTGAGCATTCCGTGAAGCTCAGGCAATGTCTTACTCAAGCCATGCATGTTAAAGTTCAGAATGAACTGATCATAGCTTGCAGGTAATGACTGCAGAATGATGTCGCAGGCAAGTTCCTGGCTGATTGGGCAGTCGAGTTTCTGAAGATGATCGAGATAACCCATCATCTTCAAGACATGAGGACTCACTGCCGCATTCGCAGCCAACTTGCAGTCCAAGAGGTTCTTAACTGTTTGAAACCTCTCAGTCCTAGCCTGCTCCTGAAAAAGCGATTTCAGGCTTGCCATTATCTCAATTGGTGACAACACACTCTCGAACTGCATTTGCAGCTCACCAGTCATTGTTGCCAACATAAGGCAATACACATCATTTTCATCAGACGAATGCTTTTCCCAAGCATTATGCAGAGTCCTGGCGGCATTGTTAGCAGGCCTCTCGGGGAGAGGATCACGAAGGACATAATCCTTCTTCTCCTGCTTGAGGACCAGCCTCAAGTTCCTTGACCACGTCAGGAAGTTCGTTCCAGTCAGCTTCTCCTTCTCGAGAACAGACCGGATTGAGAATGTGTTTTGTGTGCTTGTAGTAGTCATAGCTGAAATATATAGATAAAAAGGTTATTAGTTAAAATGTTCAATATGATTAATCTCGTATTAAATTTAATATGATTAATCACGCATTATATTCAATAACATCAGTTACCCTCAATAGAATATAATGATTCCAAGATCCACATATAACTAAGATTAAAGTGGGCCACTGGCCGTCACCCAATATTAGCTTATATCGGTAAGCCCTATATCGGCTAATTATATCCGTGATATAACTCTTGGTTGTGAATCTGGGCCCGAGGCCCAATCCACTGTGATGTCTCAAGGCCCGGGACTCCCGATGGCCTAGTCAAGAAAACCAGACTATACAGTCATGTAATCATTAATGTCTGGGACTCCCAATGACATTTATGAATCACAAACCGTCTTACCCACGCAAAAGCAGACACCCTCACACTGTAAGGCCATGAATACAATTGAATGGGCTTCAACAGCTGACATAGCCTGGACAAGACATCCAACGCTTGATATTATTTGAGGTTCGTAGGTTTATTTTAAAATCTCATTCCCAAAATAGAAGATTACTATTTCGGGAAACTTTCCATTTTAGAAAACCTACTATTTTTGGAAACTTTCTAAAATTGGAAACTTTCTAAAACCGGAAACTTTCTAACTTTAGAAATTTCTTAAAATCCGAATCATGCAAATCTAGAAACTTCTATAAATTAAGAAACTTTCTAATTTCAAAATATCGGAAACTTTAATTTAAAATCGATTTATATTCTTTATAAAATAAATTTTAAATTAAATCTGAAGAAAGACTTAAATAATTGGCCCAATCGTTTTAACTTCTTGGCCCGAGGCCGAAGAATTGGTCTATGTCCGAGACATAACCCGATCGTCCAATTAGATGACATAACCGGTCTGGTTCATTAAAATTGGTCTAACCAAAATTAATTACTACGACGACCACAATTGTCAACCGGTTATTTACTAAACCGGATTTTCTCAATTTATTTGGTCCAACCAAATCAAATTAGAAAATCCTGGTTTAGGCACTAAATCCAATAATTCTTTCGACATTGGATTTCTTGTCCCGGTTTAACCAGACTTAATAAAATTATTAAATCTGTTTATTAAACCAGGACAAATTAATTTTAATCAAAATATTAAACCGAGCCTTAAACCAACCATGTCGATCGATGAACCAACCGTGTCGATCGATCCATCAACCGCATCGGTCGATGCTCTTAGCATCGATCCTGCATCGATCGTGCATCGATCCTGTATCGATCGATGCTCTCACGCATGCACGGAACCAAGCCAAAACCCTAACCGTGTCGATCGATGCACCAACCGCATCGGTCGATGCACCAACATCGAACCTGCATCGATCCTGCATCGATCGATGCTTTCACGCGTTAACAGGGTTAGCCGATAGACTGTATCGACCGATCCATGCGATCGTATCGATCGATCCATGCGATCGCAGTCGATACTGACTTTTGAAAATCGCATTCTACCAAATCAATATAGCTTGGTTTCTGCGATTTTAAGTGTGTTTAGGTTTCAATTCCTTGTTGCTTAAGTGATTTCTCTTATCAGTAGTTGATTCAAAACACTTTTAAACAAGAAAAACAATCCTAAACTTGAATCTAAACAAGAAAAACCAGAACCAATAGCTCTGATACCACTGAAGGATTGTTTAGTTGATCCTGATTCAATTCTTCAGATTCATATCAACCTAAACATGCGGATCTTGGTTCTTCTTGATTAGAAACATTGATTAGATCTCACCTTTTACCTGTTAATTGCAGCGGAAGGAGATAGAACAGGTCAGAGATCAGAGAAACACCGAGAGATGAATCCTCCAAAGGCTCACACACGCGATCACAGAAAACGGCTGCTAGACCAGTAGGGAAGGAGGCGCAGAGAGAGAGAGGAAATCGCAGGCGGCTAGGGTTAAAGAAGAAAACAGACTCGGGTTTTATTTATAAAACTCGTCTGGTTCCTCTTGGGCCATTTGGCCATTCGCGCACTGTGTCGATCGACACATCATGTGTATCGATCGACACACAGTGGCTAAAACCTTTTATTCTCTCTAAGTACAGTAAATGCCTGGCACTTTTACCGTACTTCTGCTAAGCCATTCCTACACATTTTCCTGTTAGCTTAGGCGTGTGACCCATATGGGATCATATAATAGAGGCAATAAGTCCAAGACTTATAGATCATGAGCGGACTCTAACAAGCCATCATGACCCCCAGTATTATATGACTTATGTCTGATCATTGACATACTCTTACTTTCTAGAGACAGTACCGAGATTACTGGACACAATTCCAACACATTCTTCATTAAACTCGCCGAGAAAGGCCCATCTCGCTCGTGTGTCGATCGATGCACAATGTGTGTCGATCGATGCAATCCTCTGTTTTGGACAGTGAACTCTATCTCTTGGGTCAAGACTCCAAAATGCTCCAAAATGCTCCATAATCTCCAATTCCGCTCCAAACGTGCATGTACCTAATAACACATGTAAATGACTCTAAAGAAACACCAAAAGACTCTAAAACATACTTATATCATGGTCTAAAACCGGCGAAAACCATGATATATCAACTCCCCCACACTTAGCCTTTGCTTGCCCTCAAGCAAAACAGAGAACTAAAACATGGTGAAGAGGTTTGAAAACTTTCAGAAACTCTTTTCATCCTAGAAGCAACAACACTCAGATTCCCCTTAGTAAGCCACTGAAAGAATCACCTGCAAGACATCAAGACCAACATATACTTCCCCCACACTTAGCAACTGTCCTAAGTAAACTCCACAATCACATTCAAGCATTCAAATTCACCCTACTGACTTCTATAAGCTATTAAGTGATGTCTCACCTAAGGATTATCGATCAAAGGGCACATGGATTCTTACTATGTTAGCTCTAGACCACCATGCTATCTTTTTCTGGTTCCTTTCTTCTCTTTTCCCTTCCTTAGCATTCTGATTTTTCCCATTGGGTATCATTTTATTTTTTTATCAGTGCTCTTCCCGTTATGGGGTGTACTTTGGACACATTCCATGAATGCACATGAGGTAATAGTGTTTGCTACCACTCCCGTGACCACTTCGGAGCTACTAGCTCATCCTCAGTTTATTATTCTCTTTTTTTTTACTTTAGGGAAGGGGAGAAGAGAACCTTACTCGGACAGGTTTACAAGCTGTGTCAGAACTAACAGAGAAGTCCGACTCAAGGTATACCAAGCCCTTAGGTGAGAAAATTAAGTGAAATTAAGGGTGAAGTCAGTAAAGGATCCTCTGATACCTAAAGTGATGTGGATGTTCTCAGTTGGCTGATCCGTGTTGGGTTTTCTAATAGTCATAGATTGATCCTGCAACTTCATCCAAATGGTCACTTAAGTTCCTGCAAGTGCTGTTAACTTCTCAAAAATTCACTGTTTCTTACTTAAACCATTTTGACTCAATAAAACAAATTTCAAAAAAATATGACTGGCTCTAAGAAAACAGAAAGATAAAAGTCAGTACCACCTCCCCCACACTTGAAACACATTGTCCCCAGTAGTGTCAAGCTAAGGATCGGTAAAAGAAACTAAAAATGTTAAGGGATGAGTTAAGTTCTGTCTGATTTTTACCTGTCTCGCTCATGCATCGATCGTTACGCATAAATGCGACGATCGTTTCAAGGCGATTGTGATATGAGTCGATCGTTGCTCAGGTCCGCAACGATCGCTGTAATGCGATTTTTGTGTTGTGACGATCGACACACAGGACCGTGTCGAACGTTGCATTGCGATTTCGTCGAGACCTGCAGACAAAACTCACAAAAACCAAAAACAAACGTAAAATCCTAACAAAAACACCAAAAATGAATATGCGAAAACGAAACAGTGGGATGCCTCCCACTCAGCGCTCTTTTAGCGTCAATAGCTTGACGTTTTTAGCTGAATCAGACAGAGGGTGCAACATCCAGAGGCAAAATCTGACCTTCTGGAATCTCGGCCTTAGCCCAATAATGCTTTACTCTCTGTCCATTTACAGTAAATTCCTTACCTTTCTGGCTGATTAGAACGACAGCTCCATAAGGACGTACCTCCTTGATCGTGAAAGGACCAGACCACCTTGATCTCAGCTTACCTGGAAACAATTGCAAACGAGAGTTATACAAAAGTACCTGATCATTGAGCTCAGATTGTCTAGAGACAATCTTCTTGTCATGATAAGCCTTAGTCCTCTCTTTGTACAGCTTTGAGTTCTCATAAGCATGATGCCTAATCTCATCCAACTCATTAAACTGCACCAATCTCCTCTCTGCAGCAGACTTAAGATCGAAGTTCATCTGCTTCACAGCCCATGTTGCCTTGTTCTCAAGCTCTACTGGCAGATGACATGCTTTTCCATACAGCAAATGAAAAGGAGTAGTCCCAAGTGGTGTCTTGAATGCAGTCCGGTAAGCCCATAGTGCATCATCCAACTTTGCTGCCCAATCCTTCCTTGTCTTCCCAACTGTCTTTTCTAAGATCTCCTTGATTTGTCTGTTAGAAACCTCGACCTTTCCACTAGTCTGAGGGTGATAAGGAGTAGCAACTCGGTGATGAACTCCATGCTTCTTCAACAGCTTTTCAAAGACCTAATTAATAAAATGAGATCCTCCATCACTAATTACTATCTGAGGTACTCCAAATCTAGGGAATATGATGGTCTTAAACAGCTTAATAACCACCAAAGAATCATTGTTTGGACTAGCTATTGCTTCCACCCACTTAGACACATAGTCCACAGCAACCAAGATAAACTTATTCCCATAGGATGAGGGAAAAGGACCCATAAAGTCTATGCCCCAGCAATCGAAAACCTCAACCTCAAGAATGAAATTCTGAGGCATCTCATGCTTCTTACTGATTTTCCCTCTCCTCTGGCAGGCATCACACTGAGAGACAAAGGAATGAGCATCCACAAACATCGTAGGCCACCAGAAACCTGCTTGCAGAACCTTAGACACAGTCTTAAAAGTAGCAAAGTGTCCAGCATAATCTGATCCATGGCGGTGAAACAGAACATCTGGAACCTCTGATTCCGCAATGCATCTCCTGTAAAGTCCATCCGAACAGTGCTTATACAGATAAGGCTCATCCCAGTAGTATCGTCTGAGCTCTCGGAAAAACTTCTTCTTAGCATACCCCTTCAACTCATCTGGTTCAGTCTCTGCAACCAGGTAATTAGCAATATCCACAAACCAGGGTCGATTGGTCGTCGAAACAGCTTGACCATCAAAGTTATAGTGTCCAATTTGAATCTGTAAAGATTATGGGTTCGTAGGCGCATTGCAACGATCGCTGCAAATGTCTGCGTCGATCGTTGCTCTCTCGACACCTGCATCGATCCTTGCCGAGGTGGCATCGATCGACATAGTGCGCTGAATCCGACAGTTCTGTATTTTCCTGTCCAAATCCGTCTGAAACACTATCTCAATCAAATTGACGTTCTCCTCAGGAAAGAATTCATTATTAGGGACGTCTTCTTCAACCCTAATCCGTGACAGATGGTCAGCAACTACGTTTTCAACTCCCTTCTTGTCCTTCACCTCAATATCAAACTCTTGAAGCAACAGAATCCATCTTAACAATCTCGGTTTAGCATCCTTCTTCTGCATCTGATACTTCAGATCTGAATGATCAGTGTGTACAATCACTTTAGAACCAACAAGATAGGCCCGAAACTTCTCAAAGGCAAAGATAACTGCCATCAACTCCTTCTCCGTAGTGGCATAGTTCCTTTGCGCATCGTCTAGTGTTTTGCTGGCATAGTAAATAGCATGAAGCTTTTTGTCCTTCTTATGCCCCAAAACAGCTCCTACAGCATAATCTCTCGCGTCGCACATTACCTCAAAATGTATCCCAATCTGGTGGTTGTATTATAGGAGCACTCACTAATGCTTGCTTGATCTGCTCAAATGGTGTTTGATAATCTACAGTGAACTCAAACTTGGCATCCTTACACAGCAAAGCAGTCAGTGGTCTAGCAATCTTACTGAAATCCTTGATAAACCTTCTATAGAAACCAGCATGTCCAAGAAAGCTCCTTACAGACTTCACAGAATCAGGCGCCTAGAGGTTGGTCATAACCTCAATCTTAGCGCGGTCTACTTCAATCCCTGCTCCAGACACTCTATGTCCAAGAACAATGCCATCCCTGATCATAAAATGGCACTTCTCCCCATTAAGAACCAAGTGCTTCTCTTCACATCTAGCTAGCACTTTGCACAGATTGTCCAAGCACTCATGATAAGATAACCCGTAGACGGAAAAGTCATCCATAAACACCTCCATAAATTCCTCAATCATATCAGTAAAGATGAACATCATGCATCTCTGGAAGGTGGATGGTGCATTACAAAGTCCAAAAGGCATCCGGCGGTATGCAAATGTGCCATATGGACAAGTAAAAGTAGTCTTTTCCTGATCCTCTGGATGGATGGGAATTTGAAAGAAGCCTGAATACCCATCGAGGAAGCAATGATAAGGGTGATTTGCTAACCTCTCCAGCATCTGATCGATAAAAGGCAAAGGGAAATGATCCTTCCTAGTCGCAGCATTGAGCTTCAAGTAGTCTATGCACATTCGATGTCCAGTCACAGTCCTCGTAGGAATCAGCTTGTTCTTCTCGTTCTTCACTACTGTAGCACTGCCTTTCTTAGGCACTACAAGAACTGGACTAACTCAATCGCTGTCTGGAATCGGATAGATGATCCCAGCATCTAGTAGCTTCATGATCTCCTTCTATACTACTTCCTTAAGATTGGGATTCAGCCTCCTCTGATGCTCAACAGACGTCTTAGACTCGTCCTCAAGATGTATCCGATGCCTGCACAGCTGCGGAGAAATACCTGAAATGTCATCAAGAGAATAGCCAAGAGCTTTGAGATACTTGCGCAGCTTGCTTAGCAGTAAAGTGAACTCTGCGTTGTTCAAACTAGCATTAACAATCACTGGATATGTCGAATTAGGTCCAAGAAATGTGTACCTTAGCCCGGATGGAAATTGTTTCAGCTTAATTTTCGGGGCTTTCTCCTCTGCCCAGTCGCCTGCGACTTGCATCGATCGTTTCACAGGTGGTGTCGATCGTTGCAATGTCGCGACAGACTCTTCCAACTGCATCACTTGCTCAGTAGAATCCATCAGCCTCGCATAGCAAATTGCGGGCTCGTCTTGCAGATGCTCCAGCTCCATTATAGAGCTCAGTAAAACTCTTTCCAATGGATCCTCAGCATGTGTCTTGTGGAAGAAATCCGCAGCCAAATCACTGAGAGTATCAACATAAAAGGTCTGTCCGTCGATGGTTGGTCTCTTAACCAGCTTGTCCATATCGAAGCTCATCTTCAGATCACCCACATTCAGAATTATCGTCCCCTTCTTACAGTCAATCATAGCCCAGGCAGTAGCTAAGAATGGTCTACCCAAAATTAGTGGATCCCTTGGTTCCTCTTCATATTGCAAAACCACAAAGTCAGTAGGGATCACACAGCCACCAATTCTGATTGGCACATCTTCTAGCACTCTTTCAGGAATCCTGACTTTTCTGTCAGCTAGGACTAATGAGATCCTAGTAGGCATAAAGTCAGTCATCCCAAGTCTCTTAACAACAAAATAAGGCATGAGATTCACACTTGAACAGAGATCACACAGGGATCTCTCAAATCTGTCTCTGTAGATGCTACAATCAAGCACAAATCTCCATGGATCATTCAACTTCTCTGGTATCTTACCTTAAATCACATCACTACACACCTCTGTGATCATCATTACACTCTCCTCGTCAGTCCAGTTACCAGCAAGTAAGTCCTTAAGACATCTTCTCATCACAGGAGTAGTCTGCATAGAATCAACCAAAGGCACTTCAATCAACACCTTTTTAATGATTTCTTTGCATTTGGCAGCTGCCTCTCGTTCTAAGTCCTTCTGGGGTCCTTAGGAAAGGGAATATCAGGCTTATAGATCCTTTCATCAGCCTTATTCAGTGTTTATGCGTTTGAACTCTCGGGAATTGCTTTGCGTCGATCGTCGCTAATTTTGCGTCGATCTTTGCTAGGCGATTCAATCACGACCTCTGCGTCAAGCTTAGGTTCAGAATCCTCGTTCACGATCTATGCCGATCGTTGCATTGGTGCATCGGTCGTCGCAGTGCGAAACTCACGGATCCCATCTTCCATCTCTTCGATTTCGACGATTTCCTCCAAACTCAACGGCTTTTTCTGACCAGAAACAAGCTCCGTACCACTTCTCAATGTCACTGCATTGCACTGGTACTTAGGATTAGCATCAGTCCGTCCCGGAAGAGATCCATCTGGCCGCTTAGCAGACCCAGCAGTCTGCGCAACTTGAACATCCAGCTTCTTCACATGTGTACTCAAAGCATCTATCTTACCATTCAGATCCAAGTACAAAGCATATATTTTCCCATTGAAGTCCATTGTACTCTTCTGTTGTCCTTCCAAAAGCTGTTCCAACATTCCCATCATCTTATCATTCTGCTCATTCTGAGGAGGAACAGGTTGATAGGAAGATGATCCATAATTCCTTGTGAAATAGTTAGTGATGTTTCCAGGGCTGCTAGTACTCTGATAAGGCTTCTGAAACTGAGGCTTAAAAGTGAAATTGGAGAAGTTTTGATTACCTGTGAAGGCACTTCTCTGTCTCATTCCATTGTAGCCACCTCTACCTTGCTGATTTCCAAATCTGTTCCCTTGAAAACCAGTCCCACCAACATAGTTCACATCCTCTTCTTCGCAGCCAATTTCAGGCTCAAATACTTCAACATCTTGAGCAACGAGAACACTTTTCTTGAGAAGTGTATGAACAGAATCAATCTTCTTGTTCATCTCATCTATTTGGGAATTGTCACCTTTACCACCAGACTTCATCCTCTCCATATCAGCATTCTTGACACTATTACTAGTGACCAAGTTCTCAATAAGCTCATTGGTTTCTTCTGGAGACTTAGTGTAGAAATTGCCATTACTTGCAGCATCTAAAGCCATCTGATACCACAAATCAACTCCTCGGAAGAAGATACACAACAGCTGCACCTCAGAGAAACCATGATGAGGGCAATCTCTATGGTATCTTTTGAATCTCACCCAGGTTATCTTAAAAGGCTTTGTAGATCCTTGCTTGAAGGTCAAGAGATCTTGTGGAAGCTGATCGGACCGAGCATCATCATAAAAGTGTCGCAACAACTTCTCCTTCACTGCATTCCAAGTAGTCAAAGTCCCAGGTGGAATCTGACTTAGCCAATCAGCAGCTTCTCCTACAAGAGAGTGAGGGAAAAGCTTGCAGTGCAGGTAGTCGTAGCTTACTCCATTGTGCTTCATTCCAGTCACTATAGACTCGAAGTTCTCTATGTGGTCCATGGGATGCTCATGTGGAAGTCCGCTGAAGACATGATGTCCCACAAGTGTGTAGTACGAGGTCTTCAGCTCGAAGTCATTACGCGGAAACGCAGGAGGAACAATCGCAGATCTATTAGCGTAGAACTCATCTGGGCGATTGTAATCCGCTAGTTTCCTCCTAACTGGTTGAGCAGGTGCTCTAGGTGGGTCTTCTGGTTGTGGATTTCCTTGTCCACCTTCTACTCCTCCTCCCTGAGCTCCTCGCTCATGTTGAACAACATGTTTCTCAATCACATTACCTTCAGCATCTAACATCTGTCCTTGAGCGTTGTGAGGATTGTTCTGCTGGTCTCTCAGAACACCTTCAGCATCCATAATCAGAATCAATGGCGTAGGATTCACGTTAGCCATCTTCACTGGTTTCTGAGCTTTCATGTTCGTCCTTTCTAACCTTGCAATTTCTTCAAGTCTGAGATTCACAAGATTCTTGCCAGGATTACTTCTGGTTGCGCGAATAGGAATAAACCGTCGGCAATCGTCAAGCAACGATCGATGCAAAGGTCTGCAACGATCGATTCAGTTCGGTAGTCGCCTTGTGTCGATCGCTACAAAGGATGCGTCGATCGATGCAAATGCGTAAGACCTGAAACACGCAAAGCCAAAGAGAAAAACAGAAAATTAGTAACCAAAAATAAAAACGAAAACCTAGTCTAAACACTAGATTCAAATCTATCGAAGACTCAAAAGAGTCCCCGGCATTGGTGCCAAAAACTTGATATGCTCAGAGTTTAATTCCCTAAGTTAACACTGCAAGTGCACAGGACAATTGTAGTATCTTGGGGTCGAACATAGAGACTCAAGAAATATTACTATAGACTATAGAAATTCAGGTTAAGCTAGGCGATGCAAATCAGAAATAATTAAAACTAACTAAGCAGAAAGTAAATCAGTTGCAAATCGGTTTAGTGAAGCAAGTACTGAAAGCGTCAAGTCTCGGGAGTTCTCAGGAAATCAGACAAGTAGATCAAATATCAGTCATGATCAAATTAAGTTCAGTTCTAGAACTCAAACACAAAGATAGAATTAACCAACTTTCGTTGCGAAAATTCACTAAGTTCAATTAGCAGAAACCCAAATTTCTTTGCAACTCCTAATAGATTAAACTAGCCTTAAGTGCAGGTTTGTTTGTTCACAATTCAATTAAACCAAATTTCTTTGCAGATAATTAAATTGCTCAACCTAAACAGGTCAGATTCTAAACCACACTTTCGTGTCAATTTATAAACCTAAAGTCTAGATTCTAAGTGATCAGATTAGAAACTAGTATTAAGCACAATTCAGGTTGAAGAAAAAATAAGATATGAATCCTTAACTGATAAATTAATCTAGCAAGTCATGAAATCCCTAATGAGAATCCTTAAACCTAACTATGAATCTACTCAGACATGATCAATGAAACAGAAATCAATGAATAAGTAAATTGCATATAATAAAAGAGTAGAGAAATAAAGAAGTTCGAAATCTTCTCCAAGTAGTACAAGAACGATCAGCCTCAAGATCTCTCTCCCTCAATAGATAATAGTATGAAAGCGTAAACTAAACAAAACACCAAAAACCTAATTATAAAGTCCTAATCACGTCTTGGGCTCTTTCTGTAAATATTGGAATTTTCTGGTGCAAAACTGCAAATCTCCAAAGTCTTCATTAATGTGTTGGCGCGGGTATGCAACGATCGATGCCATGGGTGAAACGATCGTTGCACAGGTCGATCAGACTTGGTGAAATTAGCTCTCTCGGCTTAAACTCCCAATCTTGGCCAAAATGCTCCAATATCTCCAGTAATACTCCAAACGTGCATGTAGCTAATAAGCACTTGTAAATGACTCGATAGACACTCCAAACGACTCTAAAACACACTTATATCATGGCTTAAAATAGGTAAAAACCATGATATATCACGTCCTGATGCCTACAAGAAAGACATCGCGGTGCACTATCTGGATGGAGATGTGCACACTTGGTGGAAAGGTGTGGCAAGTCAGATGGGTGACGGACTGTGCACTTGGGCAATGTTCTGTGAGAAATTCAAGAGGAAGTACTTTCCGGCTGAAGCCTTTGAAAAGTTGGAAGGTGCATTCCTTAAGCTGGAACAAGGATCTATGACCGTGAGGGAGTATGAAGCTGAGTTCAATCAGCTTAAGAAGTATGTTTTTCGTGAGGCAGAGGATGAAGAATCCTTGGTGCGCAAGTTCATGCGTGGATTGCGTGCTGATGTGAACACTCGTTGCAGGATCCGAAAGTATGATTCTGTTGCCGAGCTGGTGGAAAAAGCTGCGGAACAGGAATATGGATTGAACAAGGAAGCAAAGTTACTGGGAATTGGGAATGATGCTGGGAAGAATAAGAAGTTTGGGAAGAACAACCCTTCTGGCAAGTCATCTGCTGGCCGCAGTGTTTGTTTGACTTGCAAGAAGATGCATGTGGGATCATGAAGGAAAGCTTTTGGAGCATGTCACCGATGCGGAAGTCTGGAGCATAAGGTGCGTGACTGCCCAGAGGAGGATACAAGGCCGAAGGATCAAGTTAAGGGTACAAAAGAGCGGTCGTGCTACAATTGTGGTGAAGCTGAACATTTCAAGAATGATTGTCCTAAGTTGGCTAAGCAGACTGGGAAACGTCCAAGTGATGGATAGCAGCCGAACGCGAAGAGGCAAGCCATCATGCCACGTGTGTACACAATCGCAGATGAGTCTCAGGATCCTTCCACCTCTCGTCCGATCTCTGGTGAGTCCTATCACTTACCTTAGAATTTATGTATGATTTGCTTTGCCTGATGCATGTTTAGTCTAGGTTCTTAGCATTCAGGATGATGAATGAGTAGGGACCTTAGTCATGGGTGGTGTGGCGACCCATGTACTGTTTGATTCCGGTGCATCACACTGCTTTGTGCATCCGGACATGATTTGACTCGGTGAGCTTCAGAAGGAAAATGATGGGGAAGTTATGAGAGTTCAAGCAGCTGGTGGGCAGGTTATGTTCACAATGGGAAAAGTCCGAAACATCAATGTGATGATCGGTGAAGTGAACATGCCAGCCGATTTGATGATTTGTCAGGCGAAGTCTTACGATGTGATCCTTAGAATGGGTTGGCTTGGGAAACACAGGGCACATCTAGATTGTCACCGCGGTCGAGTTAAGTTTGAAACTGACCAAGGAAATCTGGAATATCAGGGAGTTAGACAGACTAATGGAAGTTTGATTGTTTCGGCAATTCAAGCAGAACGGATGTTAGAGAAGGGATGTGAAGCATATCTGGCCGCAATCACCACGGTGGAAGTTGGGCCGAATGCTGAACTGAGCGAGATTCCTGTGGTAAATGAATTTGAGGATGTTTTCCAGTCACTGGCTGGATTACCACCTACTCGTTCTGATCCGTTCACGATCGCGCTTGCCTGGGACGGCTCCAATCTCTAAAGCTTCTTATTGGATAGCTCCGGCATAGATGGCCGAGCTAAAGAAACATCTTAACGAATTGATGGGAAAAGGGTTTGTGCGACCAAGCATCTCACCTTGGGCGCACCGGTTTTGTTTGTCAAGAATAAAGATGGAAGTTTCAGACTTTGCATCGATTACCGTGGATTGAATAGAGTAACAGTGAAGAACAAGTACCCTCTTCCAAGGATAGATGAGTTTTTGGATCAACTATGAGGTGACACTTGGTTTTCAAAAATCGATCTGGCTCAGGGTTATCATCAGATTCCGGTAGCTGAGCAGGACGTTCCGAAGACAGTCTTCAAGACAAGGTTTGGGCATTATGAGTTTGTGGTTATGCCCTTCGGATTGACTAATGCACCGGCAGCTTTTATGAAGCTAATGAACAATGTATCCAGAGATTGCCTGGATGAATACGTGATCATCTTCATAGATGATATCTTTTTTTACTCCAAGGAGAAGGAAGAGCACAAGGCTCATTTGAGGATGGTTATGGACAGACTGCGGGAACATCAGTTGTTTGCTAAGCTTAGTAAATGCATCTTTTGTCAAATGAAAATCGGATTCTTGGGTCATGTTGTCTCGGACAAGGGAGTGTCTGTTGACTCAGAAAAGATCAAGGCAGTAGCGGATAGGCCTAGACCAAGAAATCCGACAGAGATAAGGAGTTTTCTGGGATTAGCTGGCTACTACCGACGGTTTGTTAAGGGTTTTGAGAGTATGGCTCAGCCAATGACTCAAATGACTGGAAAAGATGTTCAGTTTGTGGGGTCAGCGGACTGTGAAGCGAGTTTCTCTAAGCTAAAAGATATGTTGACGAGTACTCCAGTATTGGCTTTGCCTATGGACGGTGAGCCTTATGTGGTTTATAATGATGCATCAAGAGTTGGGCTTGGATGCGTTCTGATGCAGCAAGGCAAGGTTTATAATGATGCATCAAGAGTTGGGCTTGGATGCGTTCTGATGCAGTAAGGCAAGGTGATCGCCTATGCATCAAGACAGTTAAGGAAGCATGAAGGAAACTATTCGACTCATGACCTAGAGATGGCCGCAGTTGTTTCTGCCCTTAAGATTTGGCGGTCTTATTTATATGGTGCAAAGGTACAAGTCTTCACGGATCATAAGAGTTTGAAGTACATCTTCACACAACCAGAATTGAACTTGAGACAGAGAAGATGGATGGAGAAAGTGGCTGATTATGATTAGGATATTGCCTATCATCCGGGAAAGGCAAATACAGTGGCTGATGCTTTGAGCAGGAAGCGACTGGCTTCAGATTCAGAGAAAGACATGGACGGATTAGTCAATATGATCAGTATATTTCGTATGACTGCCTTGACTGGCAAAGTGGAAACGTTGGGTCTAAGTGCAGCAGATAAAGCGGATTTGTTGACCAGAGTGCGGTTAGCTCAAGAGAAGGATCAAGATTTGATCGATGAGGCAAGGAAAGAAAAGACTGAGTATCAGACATCAAACAATGGGATGATTTTGGTAAACGGCCGAGTTTGTGTTCCAAACGATCAGGGGTTGCGGGATGAAATCCTTAAGGAAGCACATCAGTCAAAATTCTCGATATATACAGTGACAACTAAGATGTATCGTGATCTGAAGCGGTATTATCATTGGGTTGAATGAAGCGTGATGTTTCTCGAGGACGAGTCTAAACCAAGTGGGGGAGAGTTGTAACGCTCGCGTTCTAAGGATGAACGGGATCGGATCGTGGATGAACAAATTGGATTATGGATGATCATCTGGAATGGCCTTTTAAGACAGGGAATATTAAAAACTCGGGGGTTCATCTGATAAGTAAGGCTTACGCTGTGAAAGCCGAGCTAAAACGAACTGAATGAGTTCAGACCGTGATTTTTGGACCAAGAGTGGATATTGAGCTGATTTGGTCGAATTCATACAAGTTTGGTCAGCATTCGGATAAGTTTGATCGGCTTTCAGACATAACGGTTATGATTGTCGGAGTAAGCTTAAGTCCGCGGAATTATTATCTGACTGAGTTTGGGCGGGAATGGTTATTGGCCGAACTCAGCATTTTTACCAAGGAAAGTGAGCGGGAACAGGTTTAAGTGATTTTCCGCGCAGCCAAGTGATGAAAGTTGGGGGGAGACGGTTGGATTGGATTGGCCAATCAGAATGACGCGGAAGCAGTTTTGGGACGGGTTCGGGCAGTTGGCTTAACCGAGATCGCCCACAAACATATAAAATCAGCCCTTAGGCGATTTTTGTTCAGTTTCCGCGACCAAGAACTCTGAAAGAAATGAGAGAAAAAGTCTGAAGAGAGAAACCGATATTTGGCTGAGTATTTGATCGAGTTGGCTTAGGGTGATCAAGCAAGGCTGCGAGATCGTATGTTCTGTTGGATTCTAGCACAAGAGGTGTCAAAAACTTCTCTCATCATCCGAACCAAATGACTAAGCTGAGTGCGTATCGTGGCTATAGATTGATCGTCTGCTTGCATAGATTCGTTGAGTCTAGTTGGCTAGGATTTTTCTGACTGCTTGCTTATCTATACTTTTGTTTCTGCTATGACTTAACTGATTGATCGATTCCTCTCACCGAGCATCTAGATCAAATCATGCGCTTAAGAGCAGTTTGCTCAATAAGGCTTGATGCTGGATCGTGGAAGATGGCTCGATGACTCGGAATGTTCATATCGGGTTAAGCAACTTTCTGTTCAGGCTATTCTATTTTTGCTGACTTGATCGATTGATTGGTTTCTTTCCTTGAGATGCTAGCTTATTGCCTTGAAACAATCAGATCGGATTAAGTGTATGTACTGATGATAAGCTTGATAGACTGACTGAATGTATGGCTTGTTGCGAGATTATTTTATTGCCTTGCGGGACGACCACTCCACTAAACAATCCGTTTGCTTATGCCTCCTTTGTGGATGTAGGTGATCGTTCTGAGAAGGCTTAGGCGCGAGACTAAAGGCGGCTGGATGGAAAGGATGGTTCGATTGGGTAGATTTGGTTAAGTATGAATGTAATAGCTTAGTGGCAAACTGATCATTGTACTTAAACCTCGAAAATCTATCTAAGTCTTATTTATACTTAAAAACGCTTGTCTTGTTCGGATTGAATACGCAAAATAATTCTAAGTATGGAAAATTTCGAAATTGGCCTAAGTCTGGTCGAGGAAGTCGACCTAGACACTACCTGCGGTTTGGAAAAATTGGGCCGGGACGTTTCAAGAAGCTCCCCATATTGCCAAAGTTCACGCAACAGTGAATCAAATCTGGTCCACTAAGGAGAAACGGATCAAGATCGATGCCCAGTTCATAAACCCAAAAACGGCTCTGATCAAAATTGAGAATAGCCATGAACGATCTCGTGTTCTTCGTCGTCATTTCTGGCACATTGCGGATATACCGCTTGTAGTGAAATAGTGGAGTCCGGACACGGCATCATTGAAGCCTTATCTAACAGCCATACCGTTGTATGTCGATCTACATGAAGTTCCGGGTCACATGTTCTCGGATAAGGGTCTTACATTTCTGGGGGATATCGTTAGAAAAACAGGAAAGATCCATCCGAATACAGAGAGGTGCACACGCCTGGATGTTGCACGACTACTGGTTGTGGTTAACCTCAAGAAACAGTTGACGAAATGCATAATTTTAAAAGGTACAAACACTAGAATTCCTGTAAGCTATCCTTGGCTTCCACCTCGCTGCAATGGCTGTAATCAGTGGGGACATTTGGACTAGAAATGCGTTGTCCAGAATAAAACGATCTATGTCAATAGAAAAGAGATGATTGAAGCATCACTGGCTGCCTCGGAACAGAATGGGAAGGATCAGACTGGTCACCAAAGCACTCAGACTACTCCAAATACCATTACAAAGGATTATGTATCATCGCTGAGATCCAGTAAAGAAGAAATATGTCCTACAAAAACGAACGTAAGGGTTGATGGAAAGAAGTACAGAAACAGAGTTATAAACAGAGCAGAAAAACGAACAATGGATCATGGCCACAAAAACAGCAAAGACAGACATGTGAACTGAGAATGAAAAGGCCAACAGCAGATATCAATCTCCAATCAAAGAACAAGGGAGCACTAGCTCGCCATCTCGGTTTCAGATACTGAGTACTGAACTTGAAGAGGGCAAAGTTGAAGCAAATGAACAAAATAACGAAGCAGTTTCAGATGAAGAAACAAGCCAAGCATTAGACAAAAGAGAGCAATCACCGGTAAAAGCTGCAGGCCGAGGAATGAGCAGAAGCAAAGCTAAGCAGACGGTTAAGCAGCATGCTGGACAACAATCAAAGTCAATTCAGAACAAGGGCAACAAACAAAACCAACAAAAACCAGCCTCTTAGTGGAGGCACTAAATGATGATATCTCTTTTTGCGTGGAATAGTCGGGGTTTCAACAAAATGCGCAAACACAAAGCTCTATGTTCTTGGATAAATATTGAAAACTCGTCTCTAGGCTGCTTAATTGAAACGCGTGTTCAAGAAGGTAACGACGAGGCAATTCTTAAAAAAGCTCTTCGTGGCTGGCATTATCTCACCAATTATGATTACCACCAGCTTGGTAAGATTTGGTTGTGCTGCAATGATAATGATACTACTGTGCCACTCTTTAAAAGCACTCAAATGATCACCATTTGGGTTACTTAGGTTTCTTGAGAACAGTTCATCTACTCTTGTGTTTATGCATCGAACTTTCAAGTTGATCGTGAAAATCTTTGGGTAGATATGGTTCATAATCATGTGCAGTTCGGTTCATCAGGTGCTCCTTTGATTGTTATGGGGGACTTTAACGAAACTATTTTGTCACCAAAGCACTCTCTAGGTGCATATACACACTCAAAGGGTGGTATGTGCGCATTTCAGAATACCGTCACTTCTTGCAACCTCACAGACCTTTGCTCAGTTCACTTGGACCCTAGCCAACCACTACAAGAAAACAACGTTTTTGCGACTACATTTGGCGACTAAATTTGTAGTAGTAATTTACGACTACTTAGAGACTAATTTACGACTGTATTATGACTATTAATATATAGTCGTATATTAGTCACTAATTCACGACCAACAAAGTTAGTCGCCAATTTAGTCGCCAATTTACGACTAACTAACGACTATTGTCTACACCGGAGAAATTAGTAACCAAGTAGTCTCTTTTTGCGATTAAATTAGTGACTATCTTCGTTGGTCGTAAATTAGCAACTAATATACGACCATATATTGGTAGTCACAATACGGTCGTAAACAAGTCTCCGAGTAGTCGCAAAATATACGACCATATAAGAGAAGAAGATTAGAGAGAGTTTGAGAGAATAAGAACAAGAGAGAGATTAGAGAGAGAATTGGAGATGAGAATAAGTCTCCTTAGATTCAAAATTCAAAATCAGAAGTTACAATATAGAGCAAGAGCTATTAGACTATTTTAGCTTACAAGAGAAGCTAATCCAAAATATCTTAAAGTAACAAAACTGTTTTTACCGTTCATCCGCAGGTACTGTCCACGGATGCTTCGTGTCTAGTTTGGTTACTCCAAGAGCTCCTAGCATCCATGTGGAATGATAGTCTTTAAGCTATCCACCTTTTATCATTAGAACTTTATCTCAATAGATATCTCATGATCAATACTCCCCCTCAAGCTTAGACTTTGGAATCACCCTAAAGGCTAAGCTTGGAATGATCATGGCAACACCCCATTAAAAACCTTGATGTGGAAAACCGCTTGGGACAAAACCACATCAAGAGAAAAAGAATATGCTGCTCATGAATCAGGAGATTTCTAATCATGAATGGATACAAGTCCTAGTTTGCTAAAGATATGATCGCAAACCATGAGACTTGCAGCTTTGATGAAGATGTCTGCTAACTGATCTTTACTTCTTGTATAGCAGGGTATGACAGTTCCATCTTCAATCTTCTCTCTGACCTTGTGACAATCAATCTCTATGTGTTTAGTCCTTTCATGGAACACAGAGTTTGTGGCTATATGGATTGCGGCCTGATTGTTACAATGGAAGGTAATGGGACTTGTTTTGTCAATGCCAAAGTCCTTAAGAAGAGCCTTTAGCCATGTCAACTCGTTTGTGAGTTTCCTCATTGCTCTATACTCAGCTTCAGAACTTGAGCAGGAAACAACCTTTTGCTTCTTGGTCTTCCAAGTCACTAAGTTTCCTCCAATAAAGGTGCAATAACCGGTTGTGGATCTCATATCACTCTTATCACCACCGGTTGTGGATCTCATATCACTCTTATCACCAGTCCAATCTGCATCACAATTCCCAACAATCTCAGTGTTGTCATTCTTACTCATCCAAATGCCTTGTCCTTGAGAGCCCTTGAGATATCTGAGTATCCTTTCTATCATTCTCCAGTGGTGGACAGTAGGTGTTTGCATATGTTGGCTGACTTGGTTCATAGCAAAACATAGGTCTGGTCTAGTGAGTGTAAGGTAGATGAGCTTCCCAACCATTCTCCTGTATAGAGACACATCCATGAACTTCTCATAATCTGATTTCTCCCCCTTTCTATTGACTTGGTAGCCATTTCAAGAGGAGTTTTAGCTATCTTGCTTTCTTGCATCCCTGTTTCTGTCAACAAGGTCTTTCACATACTTTTTTGGGGACAGAAACAGACCATCTTGAAATCTGCACACTTCAATTCCCAAGAAGTATTTCAACTCACTGAGGTCCTTGATGTCAAATAAACTTTTGAGGAATGCTTTGGTAGATTGGATCCCTGATTTATCACTGCCAGTAATGATCAGATCATCCATATATATGAGTACTACAACCACGTCTGAGGAGCGTTGAAGAGTGAACAAGGTATGGTCAGATTGAGACTTCTTGAACCCATGATCCTTAAGAGTGTGGCTCAGCTTGTGATACCAGGCTCTTGGTGACTGCTTCAGACCATAAATAGCTCTTCTCAACTTCAACACTTCCCCTGGCTTACACAACTATTCAAGACCTGATGGTGGAGTCATGTACACCTCTTCTTCAATTTCTCCTTGTAGGAAAGCATTTTTGACATCCATCTGCCATAGATCCCATGAAAGGTTGGTAGCTAAGGAGAGAGTAACTCTTACAGTGTGAAGATTTGCTACTGGTGCAAAGGTGTCAGTGTAGTTTTCTCCATAAGTCTGAGTGAATCCTCTAGCAACCAGCCTTGCCTTATACCTCTCTATATCCCCATTGCTCTTATACTTGATTGTGAATACCCATTGATATATCATGGTTTTTACCGGTTTTATGCCATGATATAAGTATGTTTTAGAGTCTTTTGGTGTTCTTTTAGAGTCTTTTACAGGTGTTATTAGGTACACACGTTTGGAGTGGATTTGGAGATTATGGAGCTAAATGGAGCATTTTGGAGTTTTGACACGAGAGTTTGTGCTCACTGTCCGAAACAGAGGAGTGTGTCGATCGACGCACATCAGCATCGATCGATGCATAGCGTGTTGGGCCAGACTCGCGGCGGTTTAATGAAGAATGATGATATTGCAAAGTTGCCCAGAAGTTCCAAATATTTACACAGAAGCCCTAAGACGTGATTTAGCTATTTAATTAGGTTTTAACTTCAGTTTTTAGATACGCTATCATACTTTAGAGCAGAGAGTTTTTAGAGCTATTTGGGGCTGATCTGATCATGTACTACACCTTATTTTTGGAGAAGATTTTGAACCCCTTTACTTGTTTAATCTCTTTTATGATATCTAATTATTCACTGATTGTTGTGAATAGAAGATAGAAGAATTGGTGATGTTTATTCCAATGAATGAAGGCTCCTTTATATAGGAGTACAAGAACTTGGAGACCAAGTAAAACCTAGTGTACAAGTAATTCTAGAAGCTACTACGAGATGGGCCTTATAATGGGCATCCATCTTATTATTCATAACACTCCCCCTTGGATGTCCATTATAATGGAATTGTTCGTAATGCGTTTAAGATGTTGCCTCATTAAAAACCTTACCAGGAAAACCCAATGGGAAAAAACCATGGTTAAGGGAAAAAGAGTGCAACACGCAATTACTCCCCCTCTTGAGTACACGTGTCAAGATCTTTGAGACGGCGTAACCCGATCTGATGAACTAACTTCTTGAAACTAGAAGTAGGTAGCGCCTTTGTAAATAAGTCAGCCAAATTATCGCTCGAACGGATATGTAGAACATGTATATCGCCGTTCTTCTGTAGATCGTGTGTGAAGAAGAATTTTGGTAGAATGTGCTTTGTTCTATCACCTTTAATGTATCCGTCTTTGAGTTGTGTGATGCATGCTGCATTATCTTCATACATAATTGTTGGAGCTTCTTTCCCTACAGAAATACCACAATCTTCTTTTATATGATGAACGACAGATCTTAATCATACACACTCGCGACTAGCTTCATGGATGGCTAAAATCTCTGCATGGTTAGAAGAAGTGGCGGTGAGAGTTTGCTTCATAGATCGCCAAGAAATGGCAGTACCTCCGCAAGTGAACACATATCATGTTTGCGATTTAGCAGTATGGGGATCGGATAAGTATCCTGCGTCTGCAAAACCAATTATGCCTTCCTTGGATAAGTTAGAAAAGAATAAGCACATGTCTTTTGTACCTTGGAGGTAACGAAGTATATGCTTAATCCCATTCCAATGTCTTTGAGTTGGGCATGAGCTAAACCTTGCTAACAAATTCACCGAAAATGATATATCTGGTCTTGTGTGACTAGCAAGGTACATTAATGCTCCTATTTCACTTAAGTATGGTACTTCAGGGCCAAGAACTTCTTCATTGTTTTCTCAAGGACAGAATTGATCTTTTGACACATCAAGTGATCTTACAACCATTGGACTACTCAAGGGGTGTGCTTTATCCATATAGAACTTTTTGAGCACATTTTCTGTGTATGTTTCTTGATGTACTAGAATTCCATTCTTTACATGTTCAATTTGTAGTCCCAAACAAAATTTTGTTTTTCCAAGATCTTTCATCTCAAATTCTTTCTTCAAATACTCCACTGTATATGAAATCTCTGCAGGAGTTCCAATAATATTTAAATCATCAACATATACTGCAATTATCATAAATCCTTTCCCAAATCTCTTTATAAAGATGCATGGACTAACACGGTCATTCTTGTAGCCTTCTCTTAACAAGTATTCACTAAGGCGATTATACCACATACGCCCTGACTGTTGTAGTCCATAAAGAGATCGATTTAGTTTTATGCAGTATTGTTCTCGGGAATTCGAATTTACTACTTCAGGTAGTTTAAATCCTGCTGGGACTTTCATATAAATGTCATTTTCCAATGGTCCATATAAGTAGGCTGTCACTACATCCATTAAACGTAAATCAAGTCCTTCTTTTATCGCCAGACTAATAAGGAACCTGAAAGTAGTTGCATCCACCACAGGAGAGTAATAATCAATTCCAGGTCTTTGTGAGAATCCTTGTGCAACTAAACGTGCTTTATACCTCACAAATTCTCCATTTTCATTCCTCTTTCGTACAAAGACCCATTTATGTCCTACTGGTTTCACACCTTTAGGTGTACGGACTACTGGTCCAAATACTTCTCTTTTAGCGAGAGATTTTAATTCTGCATCTATTGCTTCCTTCCATTTTGGCCAATCACTTCTTTGTGTACACTCTTAAATAGATGTTGGTTCATGATCCTCATCCATAATATCAACTGCTAAATTGCATGCAAAAATATCATCGACGTCGATTTGCTTTCGGTTCCATTTTATTCCAGACATGACATAATTAATTGAGATCTCATTATTATCAGGTACTTGAATTTCATTCTTTGTCATGTTTGAAGTCTCTTCTAGAGATCCTTCATTCGTAACTATTTCATCGGTTTCACCATTGCCAATTTCTGCTCCTTTTCTTTTTCGAGAATTTTTATCTTTGGAACCAATAGGTCTACCACGTTTCAAACGTGCCTTAGACTCATTAGCAGTTTGATTTTGTCCTTCTAGAATATTTATTCTTATCGGAGCATTTACAGCTGGTATATGTGATTTGATCACACTTTTTGGGTCAGTAAACGCGTCTGGCAACTGATTTGCTAAGCTTTGTAAATGAATTATCTTTTGGACTTCTAATTCACATTCTTTAGTCCGAGGATCAAGATAAGACATTGATAATTCATTCCAATTTATATCTTTTTCTAGCTTTTTATTTTCTCCCCCTAGAGTTGGAAAAACAGACTCATTAAAATGGCAGTCTGCGAATCGAGCCTTGAATAAATCCCCCGTAGATGGCTCAAGATATTTAATTATTAATGGAGAATCATATCCAACATATATTCCCAACCTCCTTTGAGGACCCATCTTAGATCGCTGTGGTGGAGCAATTGGAACGTATACAGCACATCCAAAAACTTTCAGATGGGAAATATTTGGTTCCTGACCCCGAATCAGTTGTGATGGGGAGAACTTTAGATTACTTGTTGGCCTGATGCGAATCAATGCTGCTGCATGTAATATAGCATGTCCCCAAGCAGATATTGGGACTTTTGATTTCATTAGTAATGGTCTAGCAATCAACTGTAGACGTTTGATCAAAGATTCTGCTAAACCATTTTGTGTGTGAACATGTGCTACAGGATGTTCAACACTTATCCCAATGGACATGCAATAGTCATTAAAAGCTTGAGACGTGAATTCACCAGCATTATCAAGGCGAATTGCCTTTAAGGGAAAATCTGGAAAATGAGCTCTTAGTCTAATCAGCTGAGCAAGTAATCTCGAAAACGCCAAGTTTCGAGTTGACAACAAGGATACATGTGACCATCTACTAGATGCGTCAATTAAAACCATAAAATACCTAAAGGTTCCACATGATGGGTGAATCGGCCCACAAATACTCCTTGTATTCGTTCCAGAAAACTTATTGATTCTGAATTGATTTTTACTGGTGAAGGCCGTATAATCAACTTGCCTTGCGAACAAGCAGCACATGAAAAGTAATTAGGAAGAATCTTCTGGTTCTTTAATGAATGTCCACATGAATTAGAAATAATCTTTCGCATCATTATTGTACCGGGATGGCCTAACCGGTCATGCCAAACTTTGAGGTTTTCTGTGGACTTATGAACTACTATAGCATTTGCTTCAATTGTATTAATTGTAGTATAGTAGAGTCCAGTGGAGAATGCAGGTAGTTTTTCCACATTGTCTTTAGAGCCTTGGGTATTACTTGTGATTTGAAGGTATTCGATATTACCTTCACTCGTAGTCTCAATATGGTATCCATTTCTGCGGATATCCTTAAAACTTAATAAATTTCTTTGAGACTTAGGAGAGTATAATGCATCAGTAATTTCGAACTTTGTTCCCATAGGCAATGATATATTTGCTCTTCCAGAGCCTTCTATTATCTTAGCACTACCTGTTACGGTACTTACACTTGCTTCTTTCATTGTCAAACAAGTGAAATAATTCTTATTTTTCAAAATAGTGTGGCTAGTCGCACTGTCTGCCAAGCATAAATCTCCACCATTCATTTTCTTCAAAAAGACATATAAAATAAATAAATATTTCATATAAATAACTCAATAATAATAATAAAATAAATCAACTTTAACCAGATTCATCAATTCGTAGAATAAAAATAAAAACCAAAATCCGAATAATTAAAAACCATAATATAGAATAAAATTTAAGCAACAAAGTTCTATAAATGATTATAACTAATCACTTGTTCTCTTCGTCAAGGAGAAAGTCGTCGAGATCCATGTGAGTAATATCACCAAGGGCAAAGTCATATTCTCCCTCTTTGTACACCAAATTTGTTTCCACTTTCTTTCCCTTTTGCTTCACTGATTGTTGATAGAGCTCAACAAGATGCTTTGGTGTACGGAATGTTCGAGACCAATGATCTTTTCCTCCACAGCGGTAACATATATTCACAAATGTTGATTTCTCTTGCTTGTTACCATCTTTGTTTTCCCACTTCTGGTGAGAGTATGGGTTCTTAAACTGAACTCCACGGCCTCGTCCTTGAAAGTATCCACGTCCACGTCCACGACCACGACCACGTGTGTATCCACTTCCTTGGTCATTGCTCTTATCATAGGATGTCACATTCACTTCAGGAAATGGATCAGGGCCAGTTGGACGTAATCCATGATTTTTCAGCAACAACTCATTGTTTTTCTCAGCCACAAGGAGACAAGAAATAAGTTGGGAATACTTCACGAAACCCTTTTCACGGTATTGTGTCTGCAGGACAATGTTATTAGCATGAAAAGTAGAGAATGTTTTCTCTAACTTTTATGATTCTGACATTTTCTCTCCACATAACTCCAATTTAGAAGTAATCTTAAACAAGGCAGAGTTATACTCATTTACAGACTTAAAGTCTTGTAATCTCAGATGAGTCCAATCATAACGAGCTTTGGGTAAAATCACAGTTTTCTGATGATCATACCTTTCTTTTAGATCATTCCACAGAATTTGTGGATCTTTCACACTCAAGTACTCATTCTTGAGGTCCGCATGAAGGTGATGGCGAAGAAATATCATAGCCTTTGATTTATCTTTGCTTTGAGTTTGATTTCCTTCTTTGATAGTCTCAAGGAGATCCTTTGAATCTAGATGAATTTCAGCATCTAGTGCCCATGCCAAATAGTTGTCTCCACTAATATCACGAGCTTCAAATTCAAGGCTCGTAAGTTTTGACATAGTTACTGAAATATTAAGAAAATATATCAAATTTCATAAAATTTGGAATAAAAAATATGTATACGGTATATTTTTATTTCTTTTGCTATGAATTATGGAAAGTGTATAACTTTTAATAAAAATCGTATACAAAAACGTTGACATAAGTTTTATAACTTTAAAAAAGTGTATAACTTTAAAAAAAAAAATCTTTACTATTCGTATCAGACTTTAAGTATATTGTAAAATATACTATTCGTATCAAACTTGCTATTCGTAAGATACTATTGTAAAATAACTTTTTAAGTATATTTAGCAGGCTATTCGTATGCTAAAAAAAAATTTTGAAAAGTATAAAATATGTTAAATATTTTAGAAATAGATATTAAATCAAAGGTTTAAATTTTTGGAAATTCAATGCAAAGAAAATCTTTTATTTTAATAGGTAATATAGCATAATATAGATATGATTCCATTAAGATGAACCATGAATTAATAATAAACATGATTTAAATACATGATTAAATCATGACAAATATCAATAAATTATTATTCTAGATAAGTATTGATAATCATCTCTATTATGAATAAGATCAGAGATCATAATCGTGAAGGCATAGCCTATCATAACGATATTCAGAGAAGATATCACTTATCATCCCAGAATAAGACATAAACATAAAAAAAAAAAAAAAGAACAAGAGACTATC
The DNA here is from genome assembly GCA_030180135.1 of Orychophragmus violaceus. NCBI lineage: Eukaryota > Viridiplantae > Streptophyta > Magnoliopsida > Brassicales > Brassicaceae > Orychophragmus > Orychophragmus violaceus. The sequence goes on from CM058240.1 coordinate 41,717,101, forward strand.
GTGCTATCAATAAATAATATTTTGATTAAGTATCGATAGAACTGAATCCATTCTTACGAATTATGAGTTGATAATAAACATGATTCGAAAAAGGACTAGACTAGAAAGAAAAAAAAATGATTACTTTAAAACTACCTGCCTTCTAACTCTAATGATTAGAGAATCGTGTTGATAACGTATTGTGAATAGAAGAGAGATAGAAGAATTGGTGATGTTTATTCCAATGAATGAAGACTCCTTTATATAGGAGTACAAGAACTTGGAGACCAAGTAAAACCTAGTGTACAAGTAATTCTAGAAGCTACTACGAGATGGGCCTTATAATGGGCATCCATCTTATTATTCATAACAAGCTACGCTATCATACTTTAGAGCAGAGAGTTTTTAGGGCTATTTGGGGCTGATCTGATCCTGTACTACACCTTATTTTTGGAGAAGATTTCGAACCCCTTTACTTGTTTAATCTCTTTTATGATATCTAATTATTCATTGATCATGTTTTCATTATCTATGTCTGAGTAGATTCATAGTTAGGTTTAGGGATTCTCAATAGGGATTTTATGACTTGCTAAATATATTTGATTTAGTTAAGGATTCATATCAATAGATGTTCTTCAAACTAAATTGTGTTTAATGCTAGTTCTAACTTGATCAAAACTTGCTACTTGTTTACTTTCTTGCATTGCTTTTAGTTTTCTCAATACAATTTGCTTTCTCCTAGTTTAAGCTTGACCGTTCTAATTCTATCGTTGCCTAGAGTCCTTGTGGATTCGATCCCTAAGTACTACATTGATATACTGTGCACTTGCAGTTAGTATAGGGTTAAAACTTAGAGCCTATCAAGTTTTTGGCGCCGTTTCCGGGGACTCTTTGGAGTCCTCGATAGATTCGAACTTAGGGTTTTTACTAGGATTTTTATTTTTTGTTTTAGTTACTGATTTTTCTCTGTTTCTTTCTCTGTCGCAGGTTTTAATTTAGCATAGCATCGATCGTTGCACCTATTGTGTCGATCGTTACTAGGCGATTGGAGTTGAATCGATCGTTGCACTGCTAGCATTGATCGTTGCTTGACGATTACAGACGGTTTATGCAGACGCGTGATACCAGAAGTAATCCGAACAGTAATCTCGTAAACCTCTAACTTGAAGAACTTGCTAGACTAGAGAGGACTAACAGAAGAGTTCAAAGAGCAAGGATGTTTGTTGAATGTGTGATCATAATGCCTGATGCTCAAGGTACCCTGAGGGACCGACAAAACAATTCGTACAATACTGGTGGAGAACGGATTGATGCTGAAGGGAATGTTATCCCTGATCCTCCTGAGAAACCACGCCAGGAGCAGAACCAAGGCCAAGGATAGGCCCAAGGTAGAGAGATGGTTGTCCATGAGAGGACTTTGGCTGACTATAACCGTCCGGATGAGTTCCATGCTAACCGGTCAGCTCTTGTACCTCCTGATTTTGATAGGAATGATTTTGAAATCAAGACCATCTACTACTCGCTTCTGAGGCAGAATGCCTTCCATGGCTATCCTAATGAGCAGCCGATGGATCACATAGATGAGTTTGAGGACATAGTCACTGGGATGAAGTATGATGGAGTGAATTACGACTATCTGTTTCTCAAACTCTTCCCCTACTCTCTCGCTGGAGATGCTGCTGCTTGGCTGAAACAACTTCCACCTGGGAAGTTTGTTACATGGGATGCTTTGAAGAGTGAGTTTCTGCGACACTTCTATGATGATGCTCGCTCTGATCAGTCAAGGCAGGACATTCTCGCTTTCTCTCAAGGTCCGACAGAGCCTCTTAAGACTACCTGGATGAGATTCAAGAAGTACCAATGTGACTGCCCGCATCATGGATTCACTGAGGTAACATTGCTGGGTATCTTCTTTAGAGGTATAGATCTTCCATATCAGACTGCGCTGGATAATTCTAACAATGCAAATTTCAACACTAGGACTCCTGCGCAAGCTAAGCAGCTAATAGATAACTTAGTAAGCAGTAAAAGCTGCAAGACTACTGATGAGAGAAGGAAGAAGTCTGGTGGAAAGATAGATAGTCAGGAGATTGCTGATATTAGATCTAAGCTGGACACAGTTTGTAATCTTCTAACTGGGAAGAAGGCTGTCCATTTTGCTCAAGATGTTGAAGTGATCAATGCTGAAGAGGATGGTCAGGAAGAGGATGGTCAGGAAGAGGATGTGAACTACATCGGAGGATCTGATTTCCAAGGAAACAGGTTTGGAGGACAGCAAGGTAATAGATTTTTCAGTGGTCATAAGAGTGCTTTCATAGGCAATCAAAACTCTTCTGGCTTTGGATAGAATGCTGGTTTTCAGAAACCTTTCCAACAAGGTAATCAGCGGACTTATGGATCTTCCTCTTACCAGACACCTCCTGTAGCTACTACTCATGAGAGTAAGATGGAGGCAATGATGGAGCAGCTACTGAAAGGACAAACCAAGATTGATGTGGACTTCAACAAGAAACTGGATTGGGTGCATGATGATTTGAATGGGAAATTCGAATCTTTAAGCTCACATGTGAAAAGGCTTGATGCTCAAGTTGCACAGACTGCTGGACATTTTAAGAGGGAAGATGGATATCTTCCGGGGCGAACTGATGCTAATCCCAAGTATCAATGCAATGTAGTAACATTGAGAAGTGGTAAGGAGCTGTCTCCTGGCCAGAAAAAGCAGTTAAGTGTTGAAGAACTCGGAGATATTGAAGAATTAGAAGATGAGATCCGTGATATTCGTAATGCATCGATCGACGCCACTCAGCAACGGTCGATGCAAAGCGAAAACGAAGAACCTGTCTTCACAAAGTCGCCCGACAACGATCGACGCAACACCAGCGACGATCGACACAAGAGGTCTGTAGAGAGTTCAAAACCAGAGAAGCCGAGACAGTCAAGTGAAAGGGTTTACAAACCTAAAGTACCTTATCCCAAAAATCCCAGGAAAGCCAAGAATGATAAGCAATATGCTAAATGCCAAGAGATCATTAAAAAGGTGAAGATTGAAGTGCCTTTGATTGACTCTATTGAGACTTCTCATCTGATGAGGAGATGTCTTAAGGACTTACTTGTTGGTAAGTGGTCTGATGAGGAGAGTGCAATGATGATCACGGAGGTATGTAGTGCAGTGATTCAGGGCAGAATTCATGAGAAGTTGAAAGATCCTGGAAGCTTTGTGTTGGATTGTGCCATCTACAGATAAAGATTTGAAAGATCCCTATGTGATCTTGGTTCTAGTGTGAACCTTATGCCCTTCTCTGTTGCTAAGATACTTGGGATGACTGACTTCCTACCTACTAGGATCTCACTGGTTCTGGCAGACAGAACAATCAGAATTCCTGAAGGAATATTGGAGGATGTGCCTATAATGATTGGCCGATGTGTGATATCTACTGATTTTGTGGTTCTGCAGTATGGAGAGGAACCAAAGGATCCACTGATTTTGGGTAGGCCTTTCTTAGCTACTGCTGGTGTGATGATTGACTGCCAAGGAGGTAAAATAATTCTGAATGTGGGTGATCTGAAGATGAGTTTTGATATGGACAAACTGGTGAAGAGACCAACCATCGACGGACAGACCTTCTGTGTGGACACACAGGTGATTTGGCTGCAGAGTACTTTCACAAGTCACATGCTGAAGATCCACTAGAAAGAGCTTTACTGAGCTCTATAATGGAGCTGGAACACTTGCAAGACGAGCCCGCAATCTGCTATGCGAGGCTGATGGATTCTGCTGAGCAAGTGATGAAGTTAGATGTGTCTGACGCGACTTTGCATCGATCGACACAGCCTAAGCATCGATCGTTGCAAGTCGACAGGGACTTGGCATAGGAAAAAGCTCCGAAAATTGAGCTGAAACAACTTCCATCCGGGCTAAGGTACGCATTTCTTGGACCTAATTCAACTTACCCAGTGATTGTTAATGCTAGTTTAAACAACGCAGAACTCACTTTACTGCTAAGCAAGCTGCGCAAGCATCGCAAAGCTCTTGGCTATTCTCTTGATGACATTTCAGGTATCTCTCCGGAGCTGTGCATGCATCGGATACATCTTGAGGACGAGTCTAAGACATCTGTTGAGCATCAGAGAAGGCTTAATCCTAATCTACAGGAAGTGGTTAAGAAGGAGATTATGAAACTCCTAGATGCAGGGATCATCTATCCTATTTCAGACAGTGATTGGGTGAGTCCAGTCCATGTAGTGCCTAAGAAAGGCGGAGTTACAGTTGTGAAAAATGAGAAGAATGAGTTGATCCCTACTAGGACTGTGACTGGACACAGGATGTGCATAGATTACAGGAAACTCAATGCTGCAACAAGGAAGGATCATTTCCCTTTACCCTTCATTGATCAGATGCTGGAGAGGTTAGCAAACCACCCTTACTATTGCTTCCTCGATGGATATTCAGGTTTCTTTCAAATTCCTATCCATCCATAGGATCAGGGAAAGACCACCTTCACTTGTCCATATGGCACATTTTCTTACTGTAGGATGCCTTTTGGACTCTGCAATGCACCAGCTACTTTCCAGAGATGCATGATGTCCATATTCACTGATATGATTGAGGATTTTATGGAAGTGTTTATGGATGACTTTTCAGTCTATGGGTCATCTTATAATGAGTGCTTAGATAATCTATTCAAGGTACTAGCTAGATGCGAGGAGAAGCACTTGGTTCTTAATTGGGAGAAATACCATTTCATGGTCAGAGATGGCATTGTACTTGGACATAAAGTGTCTGAAGCAGGGATTGAAGTAGACCGCGCTAAGATTGAGGTAATGACCAGCCTTCAGGCGCCTGATTCTGTAAGTCTATAAGGAGCTTTCTTGGACATGCTGGTTTCTATAGACGGCTCATCAAAGACTTCAGTAAGATTGCTAGGCCACTAACTGCTTTACTGTGTAAGGATACCAAATTTGAGTTCAATGCAGATTGTCAGACTGCATTTGAACAAATCAAGCAGGAATTAGTGAGTGCTCATATAGTTCAGCCACCAGATTGGGATTTACCTTTTGAGGTTATGTGTGATGCAAGTGACTATGCTGTAGGAGCTGTTCTTGGGCAGAAGAAGGACAGAAAGCTTCATGCTATCTATTATGCTAGTAGGACACTGGATGATGCGCAGAGAAACTATGCCACTACAGAAAAGGAGCTGTTGGCTGTCATCTTTGCATTTGAGAAGTTTCACCCCTATCTTGTTAGCTCCAAGGTGATTGTACACTGATCATTCAGCCCTGAAGTATCTGATGCAGAAGAAAGATGCTAAGCCAAGATTGTTGAGATGGATTTTGTTTCTTCAGGAGTTTGACATTGAAGTGAGGGACTGATAGGTCAAGAATTAATCCCTATACTAACTGCAAGTGCACAGTGATATAGTTGTAGTACTTAGGGTATCGAATCCACAGGGACTCCGGTCAACGATAGATTATGAAACAGAAGAAATTAAACTAGGAAAAGCAATGTGAGAAAGCAGTAAATCTTTTTTTTTTTGGTGCTAAGAAAGCAGTAAATCAAGCAAGCAGAAATGTTCATCGAGACAGAAAACATCAAGAATAGAAAACCAAATATTATAAAATCAAAGTAAAGAACTGGGGTTCGAAATCAAGTCTCTTTCGAGAACAAGATCAGCCCCTAAAACTCTCTCTGAATAAAATAAGACTTAGTTAAAGCGTAGCCTAAACAATGGCTTAAAACCCCTAATATAATGGTCTAAAGTCGGCTGGGGCTTCTTTGTAATTAAGAAGAACTTCTGGGCAAAATTGCAATATCCAATGTGATACCCCGTATCAAAATACGGTCAACGGGCAGCAGAAAGTCAACCAGGGGTAAAATTGTCATTTTACCAATGTCGGGGGTAAAATGGTAATTTTACCAAAAGTCGAGACGGAAGCCGAGACGGGCCAAATATTCTTATATTTTAATATAAAGAATGTTCACAAGACCAGAGTTGGAGAAATCGGAGTAGAAACATGTTTTTCGGTGAATCGGGAATGGAAACCGACAAAACCGACGAAACTTCAAAAATTCATAACCGGAGCTACGGGTGTCCAAACGGAGTGATTCAAAATGCTAAATTCATCAAATAGCATGGATAATCTGATTATGGAGGGTTGAGGATTTATGGGATCGTCTAGAGAGTTTTTAAAATATTAAACGCGAATTCGGCTAATCGGAAACATCGGGATGGTTTGAAAATAAGGAGTTTGTTGATTGGTTGGAAGGTGGCGTGGCATGAGGTATAAGGGAGAGTTTAGTGCATTATTCCTGGTATGTCACGTGGCTGTATATAAAAGAATAACAAGAGATACATTGCACATGAATAAACACATGTTTATTATGTGAGAAATGAGATGGGTACAATGAATCTTCTATTGATTCATGAGTTCTGCCGTGGCAAAAGGGAAGAGATGACAACAAGTGTGGTAGGCGTGGCTTAATGGGAAGGAAGAGAGAGCATGTGGCTGAATATTAGAGATGACACTTGCGCACCTTCTAAGCTATGTATTTTCCTATATAAAGAAGCTAATCTTCTCCTCATTTCATCACACAACAACAACAACAAAAAAAGAGAAGAAGAGAAAAGCGTGAGCAGAAAGAAGAAGAAGAAGAAGAAAGAGAAGAAAGAAGAAGAAGAAGAAAAGCGTGAAGAAGAAGAGAAGAAGAAAAGCGTGAAGAAGAAGAGAGAGGAGGAGAAGAGGAGAGAGGAGAAGAGGAAGAAGAAGAAAAGCGTGAAGAAGAGGAGAGAGGAGAAGAGGAAGAAGAAGAAGCGTGAAGAGAAGGAAGAAGAGAAGAAGGAGAAGAAGAAGGAGAGCGTGAAGAAGAAGAAGAAGGAGGAGAAGAGGAGAAGAAAGAAGAAGTCGGGGGAGGAGAGAAGAAGAAGGGAAGAAAAGCGTGAAGAAGGAGAGAGAGAGAGAGAGGAGAAGAGAAGTAGCACAAAGAAGGAGGAAGAGAAGAAGAAGGAGAGAGAAGAAGAAGACCGGAGGAGAGAGAAAGAAGAGAGAGAAAGAAGAGAGAGAGAGATGTGAAGATGAGGAAGAGAGAGAAGGAGGCATGAAGGAGAGAGAAGATGGTCCGGAAGCTTGGTTAGAATTATTCGGTCAACGGTCAGGACGTTCGGGAAGCTTCGGGGTTCGAGTTCGTGCATTCGGGAGGTTCGGGTTCCAGTTCGGGGGTCTCGGGATTCATGACGTGTCAGAGCCGCCATTACCGCACCTATCTCACTGTGAGTCGGCTCACAAACTCGTAGATTCATATAGACCATAAATTGATAAACCGTAGTGCTAGGATTGCATACCCGTTACTTAGCCTAATGAGTATTTAATAATTAATTGGACGTTTAATGTTAAACCGGTTAGGAACGGATAAGCATGTTAGGGTTTAAAGAATTAAAAGGTTAATTGGTTGTGTGCCGCTAGGTTGTTAGTAATGATTGGGTGATGCATTCATATAGACCCGTTTGATTAGGACTGTATATGCATATATATAGTGTATAAGAACGATAATTAATGAATCTATATACGGGAATTGAGACGAGATTAAAATATGGTTGAACCTGAACAAACGTATAGACTAAAGTAACGGGATCGGGTTTTAAGTTAATAGCGGGAATGGGTAATGAATAAAGTTAATTAATAATGAGACGTCAGGGAGTTAGTAAGTTTACTAACTCTAAACCGACGGACCGAGGAGTTAATAAAAGATATATAGAATGGGTTAAGTTAAAGGAAGTGGTGTGAGTTGTAAGCCGTCTACAGGTTAGCAATCCGCTAACCCAAGGTAGCGGATAAGAATGAATTAAAAGACTTAGAAACCCTAATAAGCCTGCTTGTGTGATTGTGTGAATGTGTGATTGATTGTGATTGCGTGATTGTATTGCTGTTGTGTGAGCTTTGTGTGCAGGCTTGTTAGACTGCTCGGTGTTGGGCCGAGCAGTTGCTGTGGACACTTACTCCGGTCACGGGACCGGGTAATTTAGTGGTGCTGACTAGGTATCTTACCTAGTCAGAGCGGTGGTAGTGTAGAGGCTTGCGGAATGGTTGGGGATTTATTATTGATATTGATTGCTTGATCTGTGCTAGAGTCCCAGTGAGTCTGCGTGTTTATATTTCTGCACTAGGACTCTAGGGTGCGTTAGATTCTGCAAGCCTAGGTTTTGTGTACGTTCCGGTACTTCCGACCCGATTGGATCCTCGGGTTTTACCTAATCGGATCATGGTGATTCCGGTTATGGTGTTAACCTACTGGGTGACGCCGGTAGGTGTGCGATTCGGAGAATACGGGGTCATGTCCTAGGGCCGGATCGCATGGAAACTCAGGTTACCTGGGGTAACAGGAGTCACCGCGTATCTATGGACGGAGAACGGTGTCCTAGCCGTGGGGACCTTGTGTACACGGTTAGGAGTCGTGGGTTAGTTACCATGTAGGTAACGATGTAGACCCGTGGAAGTTACCGAGTTCGTAGGGCCCAGTGTTGTTTTGTTATTTCTTTTGTTGCGCGATAGATAGATCGAGTCCAATCGAGGACATGTGCCGCAGTGCCTTCGATTCCCTATTTCTCCTTATCTTTGGCATTGATTGTGTGATGTGGGTTTATCACGATGTGGTAGTGCGTGATCGACTATTTATTTCCGTTGATTGTTATTTTGGGTTTTGGGGCGGGAATTTGTAGACTCTAGATAGAAGCCATTAGTGGGGAGCCGATTCACTGGGTGATCTTAGATCGCTCATTATACTCTTTTTTGTTTTTCAGGTTTAGGTAGCGACGGACGTGGGAGGTCCTCGGTGTGGTTTCGGGTTGCTTGTGACGGGATTTGATTCGTGGGTTTTTGGGTGTTTTCTCGGTTCAGCGTTATTATTATTTCGTGTGTTGATTTCTTTGTATATTTGACTTGACGATTGTTTGTGAAATTCTATTAAACGTTGTACTCAACGTTGATTACTCAGAAATGAAATTGTTTCCCTGATATGAGGTTTTAGTCCGAACCGACACAACTCATCGAAGTAGTGCAAGTGGTACCGCTTGTGCTATGGATATGAGGATAGCGGAGTCGAGGATAGATTGGTGCGAGCCTTTGTCTCAAACCGAACTATCTTTGGCTTCGTCCTGTGGCGAACTTTTCCCGTTCGACTTGCTCGGGTTCGATCGGTCATGTTCTTGTTTGATTGTTGACCGGTCAGCTCGACGGTCAGCGGAGAATGGGAAAGGGGCGTTACAGAAAGGTGGTATCAGAGCATGGTTCTGCATGGGTTTCAAAACATTTCATTTTTGAGTGTTTTCCGTGTTTTATCGAGTCAAATGTGTCACACAAGCATCCATTAGGAAACCGAGCCGCGTCCGTTAAACCCGGGGTTGGGATGGGGAGTAGCATTTTTGTATTATTTGTACTAACTTATCTTTGTGTTGTGATTGCAGTCGTGCAGCAGTGTGTCCTGGGTGGAGTGGAGATGTGTGTGTGTGTGCGCGGAGCATTTATAGTTGAGCGTCATGAGTCAGCCGGGACCAGTTAGTCTCGCCGCCAGCAATACCGGAGTACAGGACGTGCAACGGATGTGGAGTGTATGAGTTAATTTACAGTGGTGTCCCCAAGCAGTAGTCCCGCATCTTCGAGAACCATACCATCCATTATCGGGATCCGATCACCATCCGATGTGTGGTCACGAGGGCCATGGAGCATTGACTTGTCCTATCGTCGGATCAGGAGTGCGTGTACCCGATGGAGAGTCATATCGAGCACTAGTACCAGAAGATTATTGAGCGGGACCCAGCCGCAGAGATCCCGAGCCCAGTCAGCCGCCCGTTGTGCAGTACCGGTTGGTTCATTGTCCAGACCCGAGCCAGTGAGGACTTATCAGTTGTGTGGAGGTTGTGATCATCAGGCCTTCGCGTGTTATCGAGGATGCACTCAGAAGCTACTCCAGTTGTCAGGTTATGTGGCCGCGCAGGTCACGTTGCTCATCTTTTCCCAATAGCCGAGCCACAGCATGTCGGAGCACCATCTCGAGACACACACTCACCACACCCTCCCGGCGCACCTGCCAGCGGATACTTCAGCGAGCCGTTTTGCCAGTGGTGTTGGGCATTTCGGTCTTGCTGAAAGCGTTAGGATAAGATAGTGGTAGTTAGGCCAGGTAAGTTGGGGGCACTAACTCTATTTTTGTCTTGTAGATAGATCGGCGGATAGGCGACTTTGCGTGTCGTCTTTGACTTTTCGGATGTATAGCAGAGTCGTATGGGTTTTTGGATATGATGACGGTCTTATGTGTAGACTCTGATCATAACCATGTACTGAAAACCTTATTGTGTACGATATATTGTTTCATGTATGTGGTGGATGCAGAGTGTTCCGCTGATCGTTTTGAATAGCTTAGTAACTATTTGCATGAATGAGATGGTTCTGAAAGCAAATAGATTACTGTGTGAAATCAAATGATGAGCAGAACTGACGACCGTTCATCATGACCTGAACCCAGACCGACGACGCATCCGACCGATCATTAGATTGCGTGAATGTGTGTGTAGTGATTGCTTGTTTTTGTTTTCATGTTGCTTGATTGATTGTTTGATTGATTGATTTGTTTGTGCGGTAGTTTGCATAGTGTTAGCGTGCATGGTTTTTGATAGATGAATCGTTTTGGGTCTTAGAGACCGTTGGGTTGCTAATTGCGCGGAAATTTGAGTAGTGATTTATCGCTTTTCTTCGGTTTTGTTAAAAAGGTAAAGTGTTGATTTTGTTTTAATTTCATTTCAAGTTTTGAGCCGACTGAGAACGGTTGTGTTTAACCGTCAGTTCACGAGGGAACGGACTTATAGTGTATTGTTATTTAATCACGAGTAACCGTCGGGTACGTGATTAAGTAACCATATTTCTATGGGAAAGTGACATCGGGATGGACCGGGATGAAACTAATTGTTTCAGTGAGTTGTTGTGTTGATTGTAGGTCGGACCGAACCCGACGGCGAGATGAAGTGTCAAGACACCGTGAGACCAGTGGATCGGACCGTGAAGCAGTGATGGGTGTTGTCAGTGGAAAGTGTATCAACGTAACAAACAGCCGACAGAAAGAAGCCGAGAAGTATGAAGTTAGCAACGAGAGTTGGGAAGAAGAGTCAGTGAGGTTGTTGGAATCAGTCAGCCGGAAGCAGGTAGTCAGATTCTTGAAGAGTGTCTCAGAAAGAAAGAAAGAAGTCACAAACCGAAGAATGTGGAGGTCAAGGCAAAGTGGGGAAGACGGAAATAAGAAGCAGAGTAGAGAAGTTAACCGGGAGTGAGTTCGAATATTGAGACCGATAGAGACAGTTAAGAGCGGAGCGGATCAGGGTACAAGTTTGGGATGTCAGATCGGATCAGTGTTGAGGTCAGTGGTATTCAGCAGTGTTCGAGTGTCGAAGTGTCGAAGTAGAGCGATGAAGCGACTTACAGGGTTCGGAACCAATTTGAAGTCTGTCAGTGACAGATAATTCGGGGACCGAATTCCTGTAAGTGGGGAAGAATGTGATACCCCGTATCAAAATACGGTCAACGGGCAGCAGAAAGTCAACCAGGGGTAAAATTGTCATTTTACCAATGTCGGGGTAAAATGGTAATTTTACCAAAAGTCGAGACGGAAGCCGAGACGGGCCGAATATTCTTATATTTTAATATAAAGAATGTTCACAAGACCAGAGTTGGAGAAATCGGAGTAGAAACATGTTTTTCGGTGAATCGGGAATGGAAACCGACAAAACAGACGAAACTTCAAAAATTCATAACCGGAGCTACGGGTGTCCAAACGGAGTGATTCAAAATGCTAAATTCATCAAATAGCATGTAGAATCTGATTATGGAGGGTTGAGGATTTATGGGATCGTCTAGAGAGTTTTTAAAATATTAAACGTGAAATCGGCTAATCGGAAACATCGGGATGGTTTGAAAATAAGGAGTTTGTTGATTGGTTGGAAGGTGGCGTGGCATGAGGTATAAGGGAGAGTTTAGTGCATTATTCCTGGTATGTCACGTGGCTGTATATAAAAGAATAACAAGAGATACATTGCACATGAATAAACACATGTTTATTATGTGAGAAATGAGATGGGTACAATGAATCTTCTAATGATTCATGAGTTCTGTCGTGGCAAAAGGGAAGAGATGACAACAAGTGTGGTAGGCGTGGCTTAATGGGAAGGAAGAGAGAGCATGTGGCTGAATATTAGAGATGACACTTGTGCACCTTCTAAGCTATGTATTTTCCTATATAAAGAAGCTAATCTTCTCCTCATTTCATCACACAACAACAACAACAAAAAAGAGAAGAAGAGAAAAGCGTGAGCAGAAAGAAGAAGAATAAGAAAGAGAAGAAAGAAGAAGAAGAAGAAAGAGAAGAAGAAGAGAAGAAGAAAAGCGTGAAGAAGAAGAGAGAGGAGGAGAAGAGGAGAGAGGAGAAGAGGAAGAAGAAGAAAAGCGTGAAGAAGAGGAGAGAGGAGGAGAAGAGGAGAGAGGATAAGAGGAAGAAGAAGAAGCGTGAAGAGAAGGAGGAAGAGAAGAAGGAGAGCGTGAAGAAGAAGAAGAAGAAGGAGGAGAAGAGGAGAAGAAAGAAGAAGTCGGGGGGAGGAGAGAAGAAGAAGGGAAGAAAAGCGTGAAGAAGGGAAGAAAAGCGTGAAGAAGGAGAGAGAGAGAGAGAGGAGAAGAGAAGTAGCGCAAAGAAGGAGGAAGAGAAGAAGAAGGAGAGAGAAGAAGAAGACCGGAGGAGAGAGAAATAAGAGAGAGAAAGAGGAGAGAGAAAGAAGAGAGAGAGATGTGAAGATGAGGAAGAGAGAGAGAAGGAGAGAGAAGATGGTCCGGAAGCTTGGTTAGAATTATTCGGTCAACGGTCAGGACGTTCGGGAAGCTTCGGGGTTCGAGTTCGTGCATTCGGGAGGTTCGGGTTCCAGTTCGGGGGTCTCGGGATTTATGACGTGTCAGAGCCGCCATTACCGCACCTATCTCACTGTGAGTCGGCTCACAAACTCGTAGATTCATATAGACCATAAATTGATAAACCGTAGTGCTAGGATTGCATACCCGTTACTTAACCTAATAAGTATTTAATAATTAATTGGACGTTTAATGTTAAACCGGTTAGGAACGGATAAGCATGTTAGGGTTTAAAGAATTAAAAGGTTAATTGGTTGTGTGCCGCTAGGTTGTTAGTAATGATTGGGTGATGCATTCATATAGACCTGTTTGATTAGGACTGTATATGCATATATATAGTGTATAAGAACGATAATTAATGAATCTATATACGGGAATTGAGACGACATTAAAATATGGTTGAACCTGAACAAACGTATAGACTAAAGTAACGGGATCGGGTTTTAAGTTAATAGCGGGAATGGGTAATGAATAAAGTTAATTAATAATGAGACGTCAGGGAGTTAGTAAGTTTACTAACTCTAAACCGACGGACCGAGGAGTTAATAAAAGATATATAGAATGGGTTAAGTTAAAGGAAGTGGTGTGAGTTGTAAGCCGTCTACAGGTTAGCAATCCGCTAACCCAAGGTAGCGGATAAGAATGAATTAAAAGACTTAGAAACCCTAATAAGCTTGCTTGTGTGATTGTGTGAATGTGTGATTGATTGTGATTGCGTGATTGTATTGTTGTTGTGTGAGCTTTGTGTGCAGGCTTGTTAGACTGATCGGTGTTGGGCCGAGCAGTTGCTGTGGACACTTACTCCGGTCACGGGACCGGGTAATTTAGTGGTGCTGACTAGGTATCTTACCTAGTCAGAGCGGTGGTAGTGTAGAGGCTTGCGGAATGGTTGGGGATTTATTATTGATATTGATTGCGTGATCTGTGCTAGAGTCCCAGTGAGTCTGCGTGTTTATATTTCTGCACTAGGACTCTAGGGTGCGTTAGATTCTGCAAGCCTAGGTTTTGTGTATGTTCCGGTACTTCCGACCCGATTGGATCCTCGGGTTTTACCTAATCGGATCATGGTGATTCCGGTTATGGTGTTAACCTACTGGGTCACGCCGGTAGGTGTGCGATTCGGAGAATACGGGGTCATGTCCTAGGGCCGGATCGCATGGAAACTCAGGTTACCTGGGGTAACAGGAGTCACCGCGTATCGATGGACGGAGAACGGTGTCCTAGCCGTGGGGACCTTGTGTACACGGTTAGGAGTCGTGGATTAGTTACCATGTAGGTAACGATGTAGACCCGTGGAAGTTACCGAGTTCGTAGGGCCCAGTGTTGTTTTGTTATTTCTTTTGTTGCGCGATAGATAGATCGAGTCCAATCGAGGACATGTGCCGCAGTGCCTTCGATTCCCTATTTCTCCTTATCTTTGGCATTGATTGTGTGATGTGGGTTTATCACGATGTGGTAGTGCGTGATCGACTATTTATTTCCGTTGATTGTTATTTTGGGTTTTGGGGCGGGAATTTGTAGACTCTAGATAGAAGCCATTAGTGGGGAGCCGATTCACTGGGTGATCTTAGATCGCTCATTATACTCTTTTGTGTTTTTCAGGTTTAGGTAGCGACGGACGTGGGAGGTCCTCGGTGTGGTTTTGGGTTGCTTGTGACGTGATTTGATTCGTGGGTTTTTGGGTGTTTTCTCGGTTCGGCGTTATTATTATTTCGTGTGTTGATTTCTTTGTATATTTGACTTGACGATTGTTTGTGAAATTCTATTAAACGTTGTACTCAACGTTGATTACTCAGAAATGAAATTGTTTCCCTGATATGAGGTTTTAGTCCGAACCGACACAACTCATCGAAGTAGTGCAAGTGGTACCGCTTGTGCTATGGATATGAGGATAGCGGAGTCGAGGATAGATTGGTGCGAGCCTTTGTCTCAAACCGAACTATCTTTGGCTTCGTCCTGTGGCGAACTTTTCCCGTTCGACTTGCTCGGGTTCGATCGGTCATGTTCTTGTTTCATTGTTGACCGGTCAGCTCGACGGTCAGCGGAGAATGGGAAAGGGGCGTTACATCCAAACTCTTCATAAACTCACGTGAATGTGTCTGTCACGATCTTGTGTCGATCGATGCACACCTTGCAATGATCGACACACATGTCTGATATGGGCAGTGAACTCTTCCTCTCGGGTTAAATCTCCAAAATGCTCCAGAATGCTCCAATAACTCCAATTCCGCTCCAAATGAGTCTAGGCCTGTAAACATAACTAAAAGACTCCAAAACATAACATAAGACTCGATAAATAAGATATATACCATGGTTAAAGTCCCTAAAATCCATGGTATATCAACTCCCCCACACTTAGCTCTTGCTTGTCCTCAAGCAAGTAGAGAACCAAAGTATAAGAAAAGAAGTTTGAAAACACAGAAACTCATTTCGTCCTAGGAACTTTCGCATTCACATTCACATAGTAATCCATTGAAAACTTTCCTACAGAACTCAAGACCACAATATACTTCCTCCACACTTAGCAAATGTCCTAAGTAAACTCCACAATCACATTCACGCATTCAAATTCACCTACTGACTTCTGCGAGTATTTAAGTGCGGTCTCACCTAAGGAGTATCGATCAAAGGGCACATGGACTCTTACCTTGTCAGCTCTAGACCACCATACTATCTTTCTCTGGTCCCTTTCTTCTCTTTTCCCTTCCTTAACAACTGATTTTTCCCCACTGGGTATCATTTTATTTTTTTATCAGTGTTCTTCCCATTTTGGGGTGTACTTTGGACACATTCCATGGATGCACAGGAGATGATAGTTGTAGCTACCACTCCCAGAGACCACTTCGGAGTTACTAACTCATCCTCAGTTTATTTTTATTTTATTTTACTTTATGGAAGGGGAGAAGGGAACCAAATAGGACAGGTTTACAGGCTGTGTCAGAACTAACAAAGGAATCCGACACAAGGTATACCAAGCCCTTAGGTGAGAAAATTAAGTCAGTATTAAGGTGAAGTCAGTAAAAGGTTCATTTGATACCTAAAGTGATGTGGGTGTTCTCAGTAGGCTGATCCGTGTTGGGTTTTCTAATAGTCATAGAGGCTCTGTAAGTCTGTCCAATGGTCACTTAGTTCCTGTTCAAGCGAAAAGTTTCCTCGGAAAATCATAGTTTCATACAATTTTGACTCAATAAAACAAATTTGAAAAACAAGACTAACTCATAAGAAAACAAAAGCGTGCGTCAGTAGCGACCTCCCCCACACTTAAACTACATTGTCCCCAGTGTAATCAAGCTCAGGATCGGTGAGAAAGAATAATCAAATTGAAACAAACCGAAAAGTTTCAGATTACTTACTGTCGTCGCCCTGTGTCGATCGATGCCACAAGGGTGTCGATCGATGCAAGGTGAATATGCTCGCGGTTATGTAGATAACCGATGTCTGAACCGCAATCAAATCGGTAAACCATGAATCGCAACTGCATCGACCGATGCACAATATGTGTCGATCGATGCAGTGCGATTTTTCCTGTTTCTCTTGGCTCTGAACACAATCAAAAAGAAAAATCAAAACACCAAAATCAAAACAAAAAATGAAAAGAAAAACGAACCTACTAGTGGGTTGCCTCCCACTCAGCGCTTTTTTAAAGTCAGTAGCTTGACTATGGGAAAGGAATCAGACTCATGGGGGTTTCAACAGAGACTTTGAGTGTCTCTGTGAATATATCTTCATCCAAGGTGGCGTATAGGCATTATGATCATGAGGTTTGCCAAGGAACGAAGGAAGAGTTCCAGGGCGGGAGCGAAGCTTGGGTGGGATTCTGCGTTTTCCTGCATTCACAGCTGATGGATTAGGAGGTTTAAGTTTAGGATTTTTATACATGTGATTTGGTGGATGCAAGAGATTAGGAGCTTTCTGCTTAAGAGCAGTTGCAGTTTCTGAAGATGTTAGAGCAAGTTCAGAATGAACTACCATCTTCTCCTCTCCACTAGGAATCTCTGGTTCCTCTTCAACACTGAAGGTATGTCCATCAATGGTGGCTTTCTGCTTCCTATCCATCACTTTCATGCAGTTAGCCACTTCTAGCTCCTGTTTAGACAGTTTAGGAACTTTAGGATACGGCACGGAGGGCTTATAGACTCGTCCTGTGACTGTTATAGGTCTCTGGTCACGTATGCGTTCTGTGTCGACCGATGCACGATGTGTGTCGATCGACACAAGGTGATTTCGAGCAGTTTCATCAGACGTATCGGGACTGTGTCGATCGATGCTTGAGTTGTGTCGATCGATGCAAGTCTCAGACAGACAGAATTCATCCAGACAATCCGAGATTATGCTCTCTTCTTCTCCCAGCAAGTCAATCCCATCTCTTAAGGTCACAGCTTTGATGGATATGTACTGTTCAGCTTTCCTAGCTTCATTTTGTCTTTGTATTGCTCCAGCTGTCTGCTGAACTTGGATATCTAGCTTCTTCACATGTGAGCTCAAGTATTCAAACTTCCCATTCAAATTTTCATGTATAGCATCCAACTTCATGTTGAAGTTTACAGCAGTCTTAGCCTGATCCTCTATCAACTGCTCCATCATGGATTCCATCTTGCTCTTATAAGCATCAGCAGCAGGAGGTGTCTGATAAGAAGATGATCCATAGGCTCTCTGATAAGAATTACCTTGCTGATTACCAAACCTGTTTCTTTGGAATCCAGAGCTATTGATGTAGTTCAAATCCTCTTCATGTCTTTCCAACAACTGCTCCATCATGCTCATCAGCTTACCAGATTGTTTATTTTGAGGAGGAAAAGGCTGATATGATGGAGATTCATAATCTTTGGTGAATGAATAGGAACCATAGTCTCCGCAGAATGAGTTATTCTGCTGATTCTCCAACATCTGTTCTATCATTCCCATCATCTTACGCGCTGTGTCGATCGATGCAGAGTAGCGTCGATCGATGCAAGCTCGAAAATGCAACGATCGACACACAGGACCGTGTCGATCGATGCAGGGCGATTACAGGCGTACCTGAAACGCAAGAACAGAAAAGAAAAGAAAAAAAATTAGTAACAAAAAATAAAAACGAAAAACCTAGTCTAAACCCTAAGTTCAAATCTATCGAGGACTCAAAAGAGTCCCCGGCAACGGCGCCAAAAACTTGATAGGTCAAGAATTAATCCCTATACTAACTGCAAGTGCACAGTGATGTAGTTGTAGTACTTAGGGTATCGAATCCACAGGGACTCCGGTCAACGATAGATTATGAAACAGAAGAGATTAAACTAGGAAAAGCAATGTGAGAAAGCAGTAAATCAAGCAAGCAGAAAAGTAAATAGCGAGTTTGTGAGCAAGGAAGCGAAGCGTTAAGTCTAGGGAGTTCTCAGGAAATTAGGAACACAGGCAATCAATCAAGCGGGATCTAATTAAGGACAGTTCTAGAACTCAAACACAGATATAGAATTAACCAACTGTCGTTGCGAGAATTCTCTAAGTCTAAGTGCAGCAATCCAAATTCCTTTGCAATTACTAACAGATTAAACTAGCTTTCAGATCGAGTTCGATATGTTCACAATTCAATTAAACCAAATTCCTTTGTGAGTAATTCAATTTCTCATCTAGGTTCTTTCTAGCTAATTAACCAACTGTCGTTGCATCAATCAACCTAACATCAATAATCTAAGTGGCCAATTCAGATTAAGCATTAAGAACAATCCTAGACGAAGAACTAGAAAGTATGAATCCCTAACAAATTGATTAGCCTATAATTCCATGAAATCCCTAATGAGAATCCCTAAACTTAACAGGTAATCTACTCAGACATGTTCATCGAGACAGAAAACATCATGAATAGAAAACCAAATATTATAAAATCAAAGTAAAGAAATGAGGTTCGAAATCAAGTCTCTTTCGAGAACAAGATCAGCCCCTAAAACTCTCTCTGAATAAAATAAGACTTAGTTAAAGCGTAGCCTAAACAATGGCTTAAAACCCCTAATATAATGGTCTAAAGTCGGCTGGGGCTTCTTTGTAATTAAGAAGAACTTCTGGGCAAAGTTGCAATATCCAAACTCTTCATAAACTCGCGAGATTGTGTCTGTCACGATCTTGTGTCGATCGATGCACACCTTGCAACGATCGACACACATGTCTGATATGGGCAGTGAACTCTTCCTCTCGGGTTAAATCTCCAAAATGCTCCAGAATGCTCCAATAACTCCAATTCCGCTCCAAATGAGTCTAGACCTGTAAACATAACTAAAAGACTCCAAAACATAACATAAGACTCGATAAATAAGATATATACCATGGTTAAAATCCCTAAAATCCATGGTATATCAGGGACAAGAAGGGAGTTGAAAATGGAGTTGCAGACCATCTTTCAAGGATGCTGGTTGAGGAAGACGTGCCCATTAATGATTTCTTGCCTGAGGAGAACGTCAATATGATTGGGGCAGTTTTTCAGACGAATTTGGGCAGAAATTTGCAAAACTGTCGGATTAATCGCACGGCATCGATCGATGCCACATCTGTGACGATCGATGCATATGTCGGGGCTGCGACGATCGATGCAACCTTATGCGACGATCGTTGCAATGCGGATACAGAACCAGAACCTTTCACGATTCAAATTGGAGACTATGTCTTCAAGGTAGATGATGTCGCAACCACCGATAGACCCTGGTATGCATATATAGCTAATTACCTGGCTTTAGAGACTGAACCAGATGATTTGAAGGGATATGCAAAGAAGAAGTTCTTCAGGGAGCTCAGACGATACTACTGGGATGAGCCTTATCTCTACAAGCACTGTTCAGATGGTCTTTACAGAAGATGCGTTGCTGAATCAGAGGTTCCAGATATCCTATTCCACTGTCATGGATCAGATTATGCTGGACATTTTGCTACTTTCAAGACTGTGTCTAAGGTTCTGCAAGAAGGTTTCTGGTGGCCTACAATGTTTGCAGATACCCATTCCTTTGTTTCTCGGTGTGATGCCTGTCAGAGGAGAGGGAAAATCAGTAAAAGGCATGAGATGCCTCAGAATTTCATTCTTGAGGTTGAGGTTTTCGATTGCTGGAGCATACTTTATGGGTCCTTTTCCCTCATCATATGGGAATAAGTTTATCTTGGTTGCTGTGGACTATGTATCTAAGTGGGTAGAAGCAGTAGCTAGTCCAACCAATGATTCTTCGGTGGTTATTAAGCTGTTTAAGACCATCATATTCCCTAGATTTGGAGTACCTCGGATTGTGATTAGTGATGGAGGATCCCACTTTATTAATAAGGTCTTCGAGAAGCTCCTAAGGAAGCATGGAGTTCATCACCGAGTTGCTACTCCTTATCACCCTCAGACTAGTGGACAGGTCGAGGTCTCTAACAGACAAATCAAGGAGATCTTAAAAAAGACAGTTGGGAAGACAAGGAAGGATTGGGCAGCAAAGCTAGATGATGCACTATGGGCTTACCGGACTGCATTTAAGACACCGCTTGGGACCACTCCATTCCATTTGCTGTATGGAAAAGCATGTCCTCTGCCAGTAGAGCTTGAGCACAAAGCAGCATGGACTGTGAAGCAGATGATCTTCGATCTTAAGTCTGCTGCAGAGAGGAGATTGGTGCAGCTTAATGAGTTGAATGAGATAAGACATTTTGCCTATGATAACTCAAAGATGTACAAGGAGAGGACTAAGGCTTATCACGACAAGAAGATTGTCTCTAGACAATTTAAGCCTAATGATCAGGTACTTTTGTATAACTCTCGTTTGCAATTGTTTCCAGGTAAGCTGAGATCAAGGTGGTCTGGTCCTTTCACAATCAAGGAGGTACGTCCTTATGGAGCTATCGTTCTGATCAGCCAGGAAGGTTAGGAATTTACTGTGAATGGACAGAGAGTTAAGAATTATTGGGCTAAGGCCGAGATTCCAGGAGGTCAGATTTTGCCTCTGGATGTTGCACCATCTGTCTGATTGAGCTAAAACGTCAAGCTATTGACGTTAAAAGAGCGTTGAGTGGGAGGCAACCCACTGTTTCGTTTTTGCTATTCATTTTTGGTGTTTTTGTTAGGATTTTACGTTTGTTTTTGTTTCTGGTGAGTTTTGTCTGCAGGTTTCGACGAAATCGTAGTGCGTCGATCGACACACCCTTGTGCCGATCGTCACAAAACGAGAAATCGAACTGCAGCGATCGTTGCGGTCCTGAGCAACGATCGACACATGACGAAAAATCGCCTAGCAACGATCGTTACATTTATGTATCGATCGATGCATGAGCGACAGAGGTAAAAATCAGACAGAACTCAACACATCCATAACATTTTTGCTTTCTTTTTACCAACCCTTAGCTTAACACTACTGGGGACAATGTGTTTCAAGTGTGGGGGAGGTAGCTACTGACTTTTGTCTTTCTGTTTTCTTAAGAGTCAGTCCAGTTTTTCAAAAAAATTTGTTTTATTGAGTCAAAACAAGTTTAAGTAGGAAACAGTGAATTTTGGAGAAGTTAACAATATCTTGCAGGAACTTAAGTAACCATTGGGATGAAGCTGAAAGATCAATCTATGACTATTAGAAAACCCAACACGAATCAACCTACTTAGGACACCCATATCAATTCAGGTATTCAGAGGATCCTTTTACTGGCTTCACCCTTAATCCTGACTTTAATTTTCTCACCTAAGGGCTTGGTATACCTTGAGTCGGACTCCTTTGTTAGTTCTGACACAGCTTGTAAACCTGTCCGCGTATGGTTCCCTTCTCCCCTTCCATAAAATAAAAAAAGTAATAAACTGAGGATGAGTAACTCCGAAGTGGTCACGGGAGTAGTAGCAAACACTATTACCTCCTGTGCTATCCATGGAATGTGTCCAAAGTACACCCCTTAACGGGAAGAGCACTGATAAAAAAAAATGATACCCAATG
Organism: Orychophragmus violaceus; assembly: GCA_030180135.1. Classification (NCBI taxonomy): domain Eukaryota; kingdom Viridiplantae; phylum Streptophyta; class Magnoliopsida; order Brassicales; family Brassicaceae; genus Orychophragmus; species Orychophragmus violaceus. The sequence continues at coordinate 41,738,919 of CM058240.1, forward strand.
GGAAAAAATCAGAATGCTAAGGAAGGGAAAAGAGAAGAAAAGAAACCAAAAAAAGATAGTATGGTGGTCTAGAGCTGGCAAGGTAAGAATCCATGTGCCCTTTGATCGATAATCCTTAGGTGAGATCACACTTAATATTCTTAAGAAGTCAGTAGGGTGAATTTGAATTGCTTGGATTGATTGTGGAGTTTACTTAGGACAGTTGCCAAGTGTGGGGGAAGTACATGTTGGTCTTGATATCTTGTGGTTGATTCTTTCGGTGGTTTACTAAGGGGAATCTGAGTGTTGTTGCTTCTAGGACAAAAAGAGTTTCTGAAAGTTTTCAAACCTCTTCACCATGTTTTAGTTCTCTGTTTTGCTTGAGGGCAAGCAAAGGCTAAGTGTGGGGGAATTGATATATCATGGTTTTTACCGGTTTTATGCCATGATATAAGTATGTTTTAGAGTCTTTTGGTGTTCTTTTAGAGTCTTTTACAGGTGTTATAAGGTACACACACGTTTGGAGTGGATTTGGAGATTATGGAGCTAAATGGAGCATTTTGGAGTTTTGACCCGAGAGTTTGTGCTCACTGTCCGAAACAGAGGAGTGTGTCGATCGACGCACATCAGCATCGATCGATGCACAGCGTGTTGGGTCAGACTCGCGGCGGTTTAATGAAGAATGATGATATTGCAAAGTTACCCAGAAGTTCCAAATATTTACACAGAAGCCCCAAGACGTGATTTAGCTATTTAATTAGGTTTTAACTTTAGTTTTTAGATACGCTATCATACTTTAGAGCAGAGAGTTTTTAGAGCTATTTGGGGCTGATCTGATCCTGTACTACACCTTATTTTTGGAGAAGATTTCGAACCCCTTTACTTATTTAATCTCTTTTATGATATCTAATTATTCATTGATCATGTTTTCATTATCTATGTCTGAGTAGATTCATAGTTAGGTTTAGGGATTCTCAATAGGGGGGGATTTTATTACTTGCTAGATATAATTGTTTTAGTTAAGGATTCATATCAATAGATGTTCTTCAAACTAAATTGTGTTTAATGCTAGTTCTAACTTGATCACTTAGAATCTAGATCTTAGGTTGCTAGATTGACACGAAAGTGTGGTTTAGAATCTGAACTATTTAGGTTGAGCAATATAATTACTCGCAAAGAATTTGGTTTAATTAGATTGTGAATATATCGAACTTGATCATTAAAGCTGGTTTAATCTGTTAGGAATTACAAAGACATTTGGATTTCTGCAATTAGGCTTAGAGAATTCTCACAACGAAAGTTGGTTAATTATATATCTGTGTTTTGAGTTCTAGATTAGTGTTTAATTAGATCATGACTGAATGATTTGTCTGCTTGTCTGATTTCCTGAGAACTCCCTAGACTTAGCCCTTAGTTAATTGCTTACAACCACAACTTGCTACTTGTTTACTTTCTTGCATTGCTTTTAGTTTTCTCAATACAATTTGCTTTCTCCTAGTTTAAGCTTGACCGTTCTAATTCTATCGTTGCCTAGAGTCCTCGTGGATTCGATCCCTAAGTACTACATTGATATATTGTGCACTTGCAGTTAGTATAGGGTTAAAACTTAGAGCCTATCAAGTTTTTGGCGCCGTTGTCGGGGACTCTTTGGAGTCTTCGATAGATTCGAACTTAGGGTTTTTACTAGTATTTTTATTTTTTGTTTTAGTTACTGATTTTTCTCTGTTTCTTTCTCTGTCGCAGGTTTTAATTTCGCATAGCATCGATCGTTGCACCTCTTGTGTCGATCGTTACTAGGCGATTGGAGTTAAATCGATCGTTGCACTGCTAGCATCGATCGTTGCTTGACGATTACAAACGGTTTATGCAGACGCGTGATACCAGAAGTAATCTGAACACTAATCTCGTAAACCTCCAACTTGAAGAACTTGCTAGACTAGAGAGGACTAACAGAAGAGTTCAAAGAGCAAGGATGGTTGTTGAACGTATGATCATAATGCATGATGCTCAAGGTACCCTGAGGGACCGACAAAACAATCCGTACAATACTGCTGGAGAACGGATTGATGCTGAAGGGAATGTTATCCCTGATCCTCCTGAGCAACCACGCCAGGAGCAGAACCAAGGCCAAGGACAGGCCCAAGGTAGAGAGATGGTTGTCCATGAGAGGACTTTGGCTGACTATAACCGTCCGGATGAGTTCCATGCTAACCGGTCAGCTCTTGTACCTCCTGATTTTGATAGGAATGATTTTGAAATCAAGACCATCTACTACTCGCTTCTGAGGCAGAATGCCTTCCATGGCTATCCTAATGAGCAGCCGATGGATCACATAGATGAGTTTGAGGACATAGTCACTGGGATGAAGTATGATGGAGTGAATTATGACTATCTGTTTCTCAAACTCTTCCCCTACTCTCTCGCTGGAGATGCTGCTGCTTGGCTGAAACAACTTCCACCTGGGAAGTTTGTTACATGGGATGCTTTGAAGAGTGAGTTTCTGCGACACTTCTATGATGATGCTCGCTCTGATCAGTCAAGGCAGGACATTCTCGCTTTCTCTCAAGGTCCGACAGAGCCTCTTAAGACTACCTGGATGAGATTCAAGAAGTACCAACGTGACTGCCCGCATCATGGATTCACTGAGGTAACATTGCTGGGTATCTTCTTTAGAGGTATAGATCTTCCATATCAGACTGCGCTGGATAATTCTAGCAATGCAAATTTCAACACTAGGACTCCTGCGCAAGCTAAGCAGCTAATAGATAACTTAGTAAGCAGTAATAGCTGCAAGACTATTGATGAGAGAAGGAAGAAGTCTAGTGGAAAGATAGATAATCAGGAGATTACTGATATTAGATCTAAGCTGGACATAGTTTGTAATCTTCTAACTGGGAAGAAGGCTGTCCATTTTGCTCAAGATGTTGAAGTGATCAATGCTGAAGAGGATGGTCAGGAAGAGGATGGTCAGGAAGAGGATGGTCAGGAAGGAAACAGGTTTGGAGGACAGCAAGGTAATAGATTTTTCAGTGGTCAGAAGAGTGATTTTCCAGTCCCTCTTTTCAAAATATCCCTTTCCTTCTATGAACTTGACATCCCTTGAGACATAGGTGCGGTTGTTGATTGGATCATAGCATTTGTACCCCTTCTGAATAGTTGAATATCCAAGGAACATGCACTTGATGCTCTTAGCTTCTAGCTTGTTTCTTTGATCACATGAATTGTATACAAAACACACACACCCAAACACACGTAAGTGTTCAATAAAGGGTTGGGTTTTGTTTAATACCTCAAATGGTGAGATGTATTGGAGAACTTTTTTTGGAGTCCTATTGATGAGATAGCAAGTTGCTAAGACCGCATATCCCCAAAATCTTTTAGGCACATTGGTATGAAACATCATGGACCTAGCAACTTCCATGAGATGTCTGTTCTTTCTCTCAGCCACTCCATTTTGTTGGGGTGTATGTGGACAGCTTGTTTGATGTAGGATTCCATGTTTGTTCAGATTAGCTTTGAATCTTTGACTTGTATACTCTCCTCCATTATCGGATCTAAACACTTTGATCTTTTCATTAAACTGATTAGTAATATAATTTTGAAAGTGAATGAAAGCTTCATAAACCCTATCTTTAGATGGAAGCAAAGTGACCCAAGTATATTTCGATTTTTCATCTATGAAGGTCACAAAATATTTGTTCCTATCTCTAGATAGACAAGGTGAAGTCCAAACATCAGAATGCACTAGATCAAAGCAGTTTTCATAGGTAGCAGATTTAGGAAAGATAGTTCTACAATGTTTGCCAAGAATGCAAGATTCACAAGTTGAATGATCAAAGTTAGCATTAGGCAATATTAAACTGAGAGCACGAGCATGAGGATGTCCAAGTCTAGCATGCCACAAAACATTTTGATTAACAGGAATTGAAAGCTAAGGAATCCGAATTGCTTGGAAAAGTGTTTTCAATGAGGTAAAGCTCATCTTGTGTTCCACCTCTTCCAATTACCTTGCCATTCTTAATATCCTGAAAGCAAACTTCATTAGGCCCAAATATTACATTGCAATTCAGATCATTTGTAATCCTTTTCACAGACAGATGATTAGACTTAAACTTAGGCACAAAGAAAGCATCACTATCCTTGTTAAAGAGACTTAACTTTTCTGTTCCTACAATGGGAATACCTTGACCATCAGCAATAGTAACTCTACCTAGAGCCAGTTTAATGTCTTTTAACAACTTAGCATCACTAATCATATGGTGATAAGGTCATGAGTCTACTACCATTTTATGATCAGATTTTGCAAGCAAATTATGAGACAAGAGCGTGATACCAGAGAGTTTAGAGGCATAAGCCTTGATGAGATCCTCCAGATCACTTCTCCTCACATACTCAGTGTTAGTGAACAAGGCAAGCTCTCCTCCTTGAGTAGATGAAGTCGCTTGCTCAGTCACTTCTTGAGAGATGTTGGCTTTTGAATCCCTGAACTTGTATGGCTTGAGATGTGGATGGAGGATCCAGCACTTGTCTTTAGTGTGTCCCTTCTTCTTGCAATGCTCACAGAAAGTGCTTCTTCCTGTCCTCATGCTTGAACACGCTTTTGTCCTCATGCTTGAACACACTCTTGTTGGCAGTGACAAGCTCCCCCTTTCCTCCAAACAGTCCAATGCTCCCTTTTTTCCTTTTGGATCCTTGAGCACACTTTTTCAAAGTCAGAAAGAGTAGCCTCCCTTAGAATGGACTTGATAACATCATTGTAGACCAAATTCAGATTGAGGAGGAGTCCAAAGATCTTGTCTTGCTCCTTTCTTTCATTAAGAACCTTTGGGTCCATGGTGCTTGGCCTTAATATGTCAAGCTCAGACCAAGCAGATGAGAACTTCCCAAAATACTTGGTGAACTCACAGTCCTCTTGGTTAAGGTCACTGATTATCTTCTTCACTTCATACACACGGCTGAGATTGGAGACATCACCATATACTTTCTTAAGAGTGTCCCAAAGTGATTTAGCAGTTTCAAAATGGGAGTAAGCTTCAAGGATGGAGGGATCCAGTGAGTTTTGAAGGAATCCAAGAACTGATTGGTCTTCTTGAAACCATGTTGCCTCCTCCTTCTTTGTTGCTTCATCTTTCTTCCCCTTTGGATCTTCATCAGGCGGTGTCTTGTCCTCAAGGATGTGCTGCCAAAGTCCTCTGCCACAGATTGCTGTCTTGGTTGTTCTCTGCCATGTTATGTAGTTTAAGCCCTTTAGAACCAAAGGAATGACAGTGGACTTGAGGCTTGAGTTAACTTGGACAGTATCTTCCATTGATGGGTTTGAGAAGCTTAAGAACACAAAGAAGAGTATTTTTAAGAGAATATTGAGAGATTAAAGAGAATCAGTGAACAATAACATCTATTGCTTTGATACCATGTTAGAATTTAAGAGAATAAAAGAGAGATTTGTAGATTTAAGCACAAAACATAAGAGAAGAAGATTAGAGAGAGTTTGAGAGAATAAGAACAAGAGAGAGATTAGAGAGAGAATTGGAGATGAGAATAAGTTTCCTTAGATTCAAAATCCAAATTCAGAAGTTACAATATAGAGCAAAAGCTATTAGACTATTTTAGCTTACAAGAGAAGCTAATCCAAAATACCTTAAAGTAACAAAACTGTTTTTACTGTTCATCCGCCGGTACTGTCCACGGATGCTTCGTGTCTAGTTTGGTTACTCCAAGAACTCCTAGCATCCATGTGGAATGACAGTCTTTAAGTTATCCACCTGTGATCATTAGAACTTCATCTCAATAAATATCTCATGATCAATATCAACAACACAACAATAATCTGCCTGAGAGATCTCTCTTCCCATTTACCTATACATTTGGTAACATGTTAGAAAATATCGAAAGCATTGCTAAGAAAAACAAGTTTTGAATTACTACAGACAAAGTGTTTGGATTCGATAGCCCCACAAAACAAGTCTACGAATATGGAGCCAAGGAGGTTGCTCTTTCTGTACACGACGGAATCAATTGTAACAAAGAACAAACCTTACTATGATCTGATTTGTCCTTGTCCCAATGAGTTTTGTTTGACACATTTGGTTTTGCAGCAAGCATTTTTGCGTACACGATGAGTGGCATCACTGAATTCGCAATGAATGACGTTTTTTGTTACATTCAAAAAGGTTTGAGCATTGACGTCGTTTCTTCCTTCATTAGTACCGAACCAACACTCTTCTTGTTTGCCTCGGCATAAAGAAGGCGAATTCACTCTCAAATTTTCTGCAATCGAGATCTACAGACTACAATGAAGCTGTGAGGGATCTCCTTAGTGGGGATAATAATCCATAGGCTTCTAGATGATCCAGAGGTTAGTTCTTATGGATTTACACTATTAAACTTCAATCACCATGGAAATAGCTCAAGCTCAAGTGAAGATCGTGAACTTAGAACAATGTAGAAGATGAATTGAAAATTTGTTATTCAGCTCAATCAATCAACCGTAATCACTGTTACAACCATGTACTTATAGACTTAATTACATGATTAAGCAAAAGGAAACTTAACCAGAAATAAATCATAACCAGAAGTAAACCAAACCGGTTATCTAATACACCCCCCTCAAGTCTTTAGCTTTGTATGATCCAGAAGATAAAGACTTGACAATGATAGCCTCTTGAGTAAAGAATGAAAAGGACCAGGGTGTAAAGACTTTGTTAAGATGTCAGCCAACTGGTTTCCTGTAGAAACATGTAATGTCTTCAAACGTCCAGCTTTGATCTGGTCACGAACGGTATGGCAGTCTATCTCTAGGTGTTTGGTGCGTTCGTGGAAGACAGGGTTATTAGCTATATGAATAGCCGACTTGTTGTCGCAGAACAACTTGGCTGGACAAATTGTACGTATATGCAGATCTGTGAGTAGTTGTTGCAACCAAATTAACTCACAAGTAGCTAAGGCCAAGCTCTTGTATTCAGCCTCAGTACTGCTACGACTAACAACAGACTGCTTCTTAGACTTCCAGGAAATCAAAGATGTACCAAGATAAACGCAAAATCCAGTGACAGATCGCCTTGTATCTTTACAAGTTGCCCAGTCTGCATCCGCAAAAGCATTTAAACAGAGATCAGTGGTTGCTGAGAACATCAATCCTTGTCCTGGATTATTCTTAATGTATCTGAGTATCTTGTGGGCAGCTTGTAGATGAATGTCAGTTGGAGCTGAGAGAAACTGACTTAAGTGATGCACAGCAAAGGTGATGTCTAGCCTGCTTATTGTGAGATAGAGTAATCTCCCAATAAGCTCTCGGTATTGTTTAGGAGTGTCAAGTAGAGTACCCATATCCTTTGTCAGATGTAGAGTAGGATCCATAGGGATGGAACTTGGTTTACAACCTAAAAGACCAGAATCCTCTAGCAAATTCAAGGCGTACTTACGTTGACACACAGAGATACCTGTAGATGATCTTGCTATTTCCAAGCCTAGAAAGAATCTAGCTGGCCCTAAATCCTTGATCTTAAACTTAGAACGAAGAAGAGCCTGAAGCTGTGTCACAGCAACATTATCATCACTAGCTATAAGTATATCATCAACATATACTAAAATGGCAATGAAGCTTGTCTCTGTCTTTCTCACAAACAGGGTATTATCAGCTGGTGACTGCACATAGTTTGCTCCCAAGAGAACTGAAGAGAAGCGCTTATACCACTGCCTAGAAGCTTGTTTAAGACCATACAAGGATTTCTTCAATCTACAGACTGGATGGTGAGGTAAGATAGTATCTGATGGTGGTGTGTATCCTTGTGGCAAACTCATAAAAATCTCTTCATCAAGATTTCCATGCAAAAAAGCAATAGAGACATCCATTTGTGTTAAACTCCATCCTTTGGCAGAAGCAAGAGCTAGAAGCAGTTTCACACTAGTCAACTTAGCAACCGGAGAGAATGTATCCATGTAATCAATACCCTCTTGTTGTGTGAAACCTTGTGCAACTAATCGTGCTTTGTATCTTTCCACAGTGCCATCTGAGTTGTACTTGATTGTAAAAACCCATTTACACCCTACCACATTCTTCCCTGATGGTAAAGACTCAATCTCCCATGTCTTGTTCTGATCAAGAGCATCCAGTTCCATATTCACAGCTTTAATCCATTTGTCAGATGCCATGGCCTGTTTAAAGGTTTTGGGTTCTGTTTCAAGGGTATAGGCTAAAACAGAGGACTGAAATAGAGGAGTTAGTTGATCATAAGAAAGAACAGAGGAAATGGGATAAGGTGTAGTTGTAGGATTGTTTAGTTTATCCTGATTCAATTACTCATTGATTGATCCTACTAAACATGCTTGGATCTAGGTTCTCTTGCTGAATCATAAAAGATCTCACCTAATACCTTGTTATGCAGCGGAATGGAGAGGTATGGGTCAGAGATCAGCAGAACCGCCAAGAGATAGCTCCTCCAAAGGTTCACACACGCACACTTCAGGAAATTGGCTGCTAGACCAAGGAGGTGGGAGGCGCAGAAAGAGAGAGAGAGAGGCGCAGAAGAGCTTAGGAGAAAAAGTGGCTAGGTTAAGTTTTAATCATAAAACTTATGCCTAGTTCCTTTTGGGCTTTTGGGCCCAATTCCTAGTCTGATTAAATCCCTTAGATTTAATCAGGCCCTTTTATCTCTCTGAGTACAGTAAATGCCTAGCACTTTTACCGTACTTCTGCTGAACCGTTCCTTTATAGTTTCCTGTTAGCTTAGGCGTGTGACCCATATGGGATCATATAATAAAGGCAATAAGTCCAAGACTTATAGATCATGAGCGGACTCTAGCAAGCCATCATGACCCCCAGTATTATATGACTTATGTCTGATCATTGACATACTCTTACTTTCTAGAGACAGTACAGAGATTACTGGACATAATTCCAACAATCTCCCACTTGTACTGGAATCTCTGTATTCATAATCCTTTTGTCTCAATATCTCGATTAGTCATAAGGCAAGATGAGTGTCATCCTTATAAAGCCTAATCATGTTCATCGGACTCTGATATGATACTGACAATCCAAACGACTCGGGACAGTCCGTTTGAGCATGGCCATGCATTTTCCAGTATTCAAATCTCCAATTGGCCTAGAGATATTCACTCCATTTATATTGGAGGAACAAATCCCGTCTTGTTCCATCACTGTAAACTACTCATTTCATAATACACCCAAACAAGGTCCTTATAACTATCGCTTAACGACAGCATTAGACAATGATCAAAGCGCATCAGTTGATGTGCAGTCACATGCATGCGAACTCAGGTCTAAGGACTATACTCTATAGTCGTAGTAAGAATCTCTTATGACACAGATATAAATATCCTGAAGAGTTCTTATAAGCGGGTCATGTCCGGTCGTATGTACCCCAACATACACCTATGTACTGACTTTGATGCCGTGCATCTATGACATCCTGAGACTTTGTCATAAGTCACATACCAATCTGGTCTCACGCGGTTGTTGGTGTTCCAATTTCAACAACCTTTGACTAGGGACAGGATGATATAAGCCATCTATCAAATATAGGGTCTCATGATCAAGCTAAATGACTTTGATGACTCAAGATCAAGTCACTTACTTCGATGACCTATAAAATGGTTCATATCATTTTGGAACGATTATTTCATCACAGTTAAAATAATCTTGAAATAATAATTTTTATTAAACATCATAAAATGTTTTACAAGAACATATCAATAATTAAATAAAGCCCTCAAACTCCCACTCAAATTTAGATTACATTTCAATGTCTCTAATGCCTACAGCTTCAGTCAGGAACTCGAGCTTAGGTCTTGGGAGTGGCTTTGTCAATGGATCAGCGACGTTATCATCTGTCTGAACTCGGCTGATCTTGACTTCCTTTCTATTAATGATGTCACGTATCAGGTGAAATCTTCTTAGTACATGCTTGGATTTCTGGTGTGATCTTGGTTCCTTTGCCTGAGCAATAGCACCATTGTTATCACAAAACAGTGCCAGAGGCTCAGCCGCATTTGGTATCACACCTAGTTCAATAATGAACTTTCGTATCCAAACAGCTTCCTTCGCTGCTTCCGAAGCGGCGATATATTCAGCTTCTGTAGTGGAATCAGCAACGGTGTCTTGCTTGGAGCTTCTCCAACTGATTGCACCGCCATTCAGACAAAAGATATAACCGGACTGTGACCGGAAATCATCTTGGTCTGTCTGGAAACTTGCGTCCGTGAATCCACTGACTTCAAGCACATTACTTCCGCCGTACACCAAGAACTTATCCTTAGTATGTCTTAGATACTTCAGGATATTCTTGACGGCAATCCAGTGGCTTTCACCTGGATTTGACTGGTATCTACTCGTCATGCTCAATGCATAAGCAACATCAGGACGAGTACAGATCATGGCATACATGACAGATCCTATTGCAGATGCATAAGGAATATTCTTCATGCGCTCAAGCTCAGCAGCCGTCGTAGGGCTCTGCTTCTTGCTTAGCGTTGTGCCATGTACCATTGGCGTGAAGCCCTTCTTGGAATCTGCCATGCTGAATCTATGCAGGACTTTGTCAATGTATGAATCTTGACACAAGCCTATCAGCCTTTTAGATCTATCCCGGTAGATCCTTATTCCAAGAATGTATGCGGCTTCACCCATGTCTTTCATGGAAAAACAACTTCCAAGCCAGTCCTTTACGGACCTCAGCATTGGTACGTCGTTTCCGAGAAGTAGTATGTCATCGACATACAGAATAAGAAATACTATCTTGCTCCCACTAGTTTTCTTATACACGCATTGTTCTTCTTCGTTTCTGATGAAGTCAAATTGCTTGATCGCTTCATCAAAACGAAGATTCCAGCTCCTCGATGCTTGCTTCAATCCATAAATGGATTTATGAAGCTTGCATACTTTCCCAGCATTCTTTGGATCTATGTAACCGTCAGGTTGTGTCATATACACATCCTCTTCCAGAATACCATTCAGGAAGGCGGTTTTCACGTCCATCTGCCAAATTTCATAATCATGAAAAGCTGCAGTTGCTAGTAGAATCCGAATAGATTTCATCATAGCCACTGGGGAATAGGTTTCATCATAATCCACACCGTGAACTTGTCTGAAACCTTTTGCCACCAACCTGGCTTTATAAATCTGGACATTTCCATCCACGTCAATCTTCTTCTTGAAGATCCATTTGCACTCGATGGCTTTTACACCAGCGGGTAAGTCAACCAACGAAAACACTTGGTTGACCGACATGGAGTCCATTTCGGAATCAGTGGCCTTACGCCACTTAGAAGAATCTGGGCCCATCATGGCTTGATTGAAGTTCGATGGTTCATCACCATCAATGATCAGAAGATCATGACAGTTAGTCACGAGGAATCCTTGATATCTCTCGGGTTCGTGACGGATCCTCCCGGATCTTCGAACTTCAGGTACCACAGGTTCAGGCTCTACAATTTCTTGTAGGTCCTCCTGCTGCTCTTCCTCATTATGTTGAGCAGTATCCTGTTCATCTTGAATTTCTTCAAGCAGTACCTTACTCCCACTGTTTTTCTTAGAGAGAAACTCCCTCTCAAGAAAATTACAATCCCGGGCAACAAAAATCTTGTTCTCGGAACGTAGGTAGAAGTAATAAGCCTTGGTCTCCTTCGGATAACCAATGAAGTAGCATTTATCAGACTTTGGTGTAAGCTTGTCAGAGATCAATCTCTTGACATAGGCTTCACAACCCCAAATTCTAAGATAAGACAGCACTGGAGCTTCCCCAGTCCATAATTCATATGGTGTCTTAGCTACTGCTTTTGATGGCGCTCTATTTAGAGTGAACACTGCTGTTAGCAGAGCATATCCCCAAAGGGATATTGGAAGGTCTGTGTGACTCATCATAGACCGAACCATATCCAATAAGGTCCGATTCCTCCTCTCAGACACACCATTCCATTGAGGTGTTCCAGGAGGAGTGAGTTGGGAAACTATCCCACACTCTCTTAGATGATCACTGAACTCTTGGCTCAAGTATTCTCCTCCTCGGTCGGACCGAAGAGCTTTAATGCTTTTGCCAAGTTGGTTCTGTACTTCATTTCGGAATTCTCTGAATCTCTCAAACGATTCAGACTTATGTTTCATTAAATAAACATATCCATACCTACTGAAATCATCAGTGAAGGTAATGAAGTACTGATAGTTTCCTCTTGCATTTGTGGACATTGGGCCACACACATCTGTGTGTATCAGGCCCAATAAGTCACTGGCCCTCTCGTTAGGTTTATTAAAGGGGGCCCGCGTCATTTTGCCCATCAGACAGGATTCGCATTTCTCACATGACTCAAAGTCAAACGAGCCAAGAAGTCCATTCGTATGGAGCCTCTTAATGCGTTTCTCGCTGATGTGCCCTAAACGACAATGCCATAGAAACGTTCGGTTCTCCTCATTAGGTTTGAACCGTTTGGTATTAATGTTATAAATTGGCGCGGATTGATCAAGTATGTAAAGCCCATTCGTAAGAGGGGCACAACCATAGAACAAATTGTTGCGATTGAAGGAACATAATTTATTCTTAACTGGAAAATCATAACCTTCCAAATCCAACAATGAAATTGAAATAATATTTCTGCTTATCGCAGGTACAAAATAACAATTATTGAGTTCTAAAACCAATCCCGAAGGTAAAGACAACAAGTATGTGCCTACAGCTAGTGCAGGAACTTTCGCTCCATTCCCAACTCGTAGCTCCACTTGTCCTTGCTTCAGCCTCCTACTGTTGCTGAGTGCCTGCATATTAGTACAAATATGAGCCCCACAACCAGTATCCATAACCCATGAGGTATTATCAGAAGTAGTTGTATTAACTTCTATAACAAAAATACCTGATGAAGAAGTCTCCAGAGTCTTCTTCTTCAATTCCTTTAGACCTTCCAGGAATTTCTTACATTCTCTCCTCCAATGCCCTGGTTCTTTACAGAACCTGCAGATGTCAGTAGGCCCAGCCTTGGACTTGGGCTTGGGCTTTGGCGTGTCCTTGTCCGAGACTTGAACAGCCTTAGCCTTTCCCTTGTCCTTGGCAGAGGATTTCTTAAAGCCCTTGCCCTTTTGCACCATAAGCACGTTGGGGTCCTTGGCTTTCCTCAAGTTGGGCTCTGCAGTCTTGAGCATTCCGTGAAGCTCAGGCAATGTCTTACTCAAGCCATGCATATTGAAGTTCAGGATGAACTGATCATAGCTTGCAGGTAAAGACTGCAGAACGATGTCGCAGGCAAGTTCCTGGCTGATAGGGCAGTCGAGTTTCTGAAGATGATCGAGATAACCCATCATCTTCAAGACATGAGGACTCACTGCCGCATTTGCAGCCATCTTACAGTCCAAGAGGTTCTTAACTGTCTGGAACCTCTCAGTCCTTGCCTGCTCCTGAAAAATCGATTTCAGGCTTGTCATTATCTCGATGGGCGACAGCACACTCTCGAACTGCATTTGCAGCTCAGGAGTCATGGTCGCCAACATCAGGCAATAAACATCTTTTGCATCTGACGAATGCTTTTCCCAAGCATTATGCAGAGTCCTGGCGGAATTGTTAGGAGGCCTCTCGGGGAGGGGATCACGAAGGACATATTCCTTCTTCTCCTGCTTGAGGACCAGCCTCAAGTTCCTTGACCACGTCAGGAAGTTCGTTCCAGTCAGCTTCTCCTTGTCGAGAACAGACCGGATTGAGAATGTGTTTTGTGTGCTTGTTGTAGTCATAGCTGAAATATAAGATAAAAGGATTTTAGTTAATATGTTCAATATGATTAATCTTGCAATATATTCAATAACATCAGTTACCCTCAATAGAATATAATGATTCCAAGATCCACATATAACTAAGATCAAAGTGGGCCACTGGCCATCACCCAACCTTAGCTTATATCGGTAAGCCCTATCTCGGCTAATTATATCCGTGATATAACTCTTGGTTGTGAATCTGGGCCCGAGGCCCAATCCACTCTGATGTCTCAAGGCCCGGGACTCCCGATGGCCTAGTCAAGAAAACCAGACTATACAGTCATGTAATCACTAATGTCTGGGACTCCCAATGACATTGATGAATCACAAACTGTCTTACCCACGCAAAAGATAGACACCCTCACACTGTAAGGCCGTGTGTACGATTAAATGGGCTTCAACAGCTGACATAATCTGGACAAGACATCCAACGCTTGATATTATTTGAGGTTTGTAGGTTTTTCTTAAAATTTCATCCCAAAATAGAAGATTACTATTTTGGAAACTTTCCATTTTTGGAAACCTACTGTTTTTGGAAACTTTCTAAAATTGGAAACTTCCTAAAATTGGAAACTTTCTAACTATAGAAATTTCCTATAATCCAAAACATGCAAATCTAGAAACTTCTATTCTAAGAAACTTTCTAATTTCAGATTTTGGAAACTGATTAATTATTAAAAGAATTTTAAAATAAATCTGAAGAAAAGACTCAAATAACTGGCCCAATTGTTTTAACTTCTTGGCCCATGGCCCAAGAATTGGTCTATGTCCAAGACATAACCCAATTGTCCAATTAAATGACATAACCGGTCTGGTTCATTAAAATTGGTCTAACCAAAATTAATTACTACGATGACCACAATTGTCAACCGGTTATTTACTAAACCGGATTTTCTCAATTTAATTGGTCCAACCAAATCAAATTAGAAAACCACTGGTTTAGGCACTAAATCCAATTTTACGACTTTGGATTTCTTATCACGGTTTAACCAGATCTAATAAATATTATTAAGTCTGTAATTATTAAACCGTGACGATCAAGTTTTAATTATCTTAAACCGAACCATCACAAGCCAAAACCGAACCGACCATTAGGTCACGAACCGGTCACGATCGGACGCAAGCTTCACGCGATCGAGCAACGATCGGGACAGCCGCAAGCCACGCGATCGGGACGGGACGCGGGACGGGATGGCTCGGGTCGAGACGCGAGACAGGCGGGACGCGATCGCCGTCGATCCATGCGATCGTCGATCGATCCATGCGATCCACTCGGCTGATCGGTCCACCGTGCGTCACACGATCCGGACATGGTGATCCTTTGGCGATCATCATTCCGACGCATACCGATTCATATAGATCGGATCATGCGATTTCTAGTTTAGGTTTTAATTCTTTTGTTTCTTAAGTGTTTTCTTATCATGGATTGATTCAAACACTTCTAAACAACCTAAACATGATTCTAAACAAGAAATCCTAATAGAACCAATGGCTCTGATACCACTGTGGGATTGTTTAGTTTATCCTGATTCAATTACTCATTGATTGATCCTACTAAACATGCTTGGATCTAGGTTCTCTTGCTGAATCATAAAAGATCTCACCTAATACCTTGTTATGCAGCGGAATGGAGAGGTATGGGTCAGAGATCAGCAGAACCGCCAAGAGACAGCTCCTCCAAAGGTTCACACACGCACACTTCAGGAAATTGGCTGCTAGACCAAGGAGGTGGGAGGCGCAAAAAGAGAGAGAGAGAGAGAGGCGCAGAAGAGCTTAGGAGAAAAAGTGGCTAGGTTAAGTTTTAATCATAAAACTTATGCCTAGTTCCTTTTGGGCTTTTGGGCCCAATTCCTAGTCTGATTAAATCCCTTAGATTTAATCAGGCCCTTTTATCTCTCTGAGTACAGTAAATGCCTAGCACTTTTACCGTACTTCTGCTGAACCGTTCCTTTATAGTTTCCTGTTAGCTTAGGCGTGTGACCCATATGGGATCATATAATAAAGGCAATAAGTCCAAGACTTATAGATCATGAGCGGACTCTAGCAAGCCATCATGACCCCCAGTATTATATGACTTATGTCTGATCATTGACATACTCTTACTTTCTAGAGACAGTACAGAGATTACTGGACATAATTCCAACAATCTCCCACTTGTACTGGAATCTCTGTATTCATAATCCTTTTGTCTCAATATCTCGATTAGTCATAAGGCAAGATGAGTGTCATCCTTATAAAGCCTAATCATGTTCATCGGACTCTGATATGATACTGACAATCCAAACGACTCGGGACAGTCCGTTTGAGCATGGCCATGCATTTTCCAGTATTCAAATCTCCGATTGGCCTAGAGATATTCACTCCATTTATATTGGAGGAACAAATCCCGTCTTGTTCCATCACTGTAAACTACTCATTTCATAATACACCCAAACAAGGTCCTTATAACTATCGCTTAACGACAGCATTAGACAATGATCAAAGCGCATCAGTTGATGTGCAGTCACATGCATGCGAACTCAGGTCTAAGGACTATACTCTATAGTCGTAGTAAGAATCTCTTATGACACAGATATAAATATCCTGAAGAGTTCTTATAAGCGGGTCATGTCCGGTCATATGTACCCCAACATACACCTATGTACTGACTTTGATGCCGTGC
Organism: Orychophragmus violaceus; assembly: GCA_030180135.1. Classification (NCBI taxonomy): domain Eukaryota; kingdom Viridiplantae; phylum Streptophyta; class Magnoliopsida; order Brassicales; family Brassicaceae; genus Orychophragmus; species Orychophragmus violaceus. Next base: position 41,755,310 of record CM058240.1, read on the forward strand.
ATCTATGACATCCTGAGACTTTGTCATAAGTCACATACCAATCTGGTCTCACGCGGTTGTTGGTGTTCCAATTTCAACAACCTTCGACTAGGGACAGGATGATATAAGCCATCTATCAAATATAGGGTCTCATGATCAAGCTAAATGACTTTGATGACTCAAGATCAAGTCACTTACTTCGATGACCTATAAAATGGTTCATATCATTTTGGAACGATTATTTCATCACAGTTAAAATAATCTTGAAATAATAATTTTTATTAAACATCATAAAATGTTTTACAAGAACATATCAATAACTAAATAAAGCCCTCAAACTCCCACTCAAATTTAGATTACATTTCAATGTCTCTAATGCCTACAGCTTCAGTCAGGAACTCGAGCTTAGGTCTTGGGAGTGGCTTTGTCAATGGATCAGCGACGTTATCATCTGTCTGAACTCGGCTGATCTTGACTTCCTTTCTATTAATGATGTCACGTATCAGGTGAAATCTTCTTAGTACATGCTTGGATTTCTGGTGTGATCTTGGTTCCTTTGCCTGAGCAATAGCACCATTGTTATCACAAAACAGTGCCAGAGGCTCAGCCGCATTTGGTATCACACCTAGTTCAATAATGAACTTTCGTATCCAAACAGCTTCCTTCGCTGCTTCCGAAGCGGCGATATATTCAGCTTCTGTAGTGGAATCAGCAACGGTGTCTTGCTTGGAGCTTCTCCAACTGATTGCACCGCCATTCAGACAAAAGATATAACCGGACTGTGACCGGAAATCATCTTGGTCTGTCTGGAAACTTGCGTCCGTGAATCCACTGACTTCAAGCACATTACTTCCGCCGTACACCAAGAACTTATCCTTAGTATGTCTTAGATACTTCAGGATATTCTTGACGGCAATCCAGTGGCTTTCACCTGGATTTGACTGGTATCTACTCGTCATGCTCAATGCATAAGCAACATCAGGACGAGTACAGATCATGGCATACATGACAGATCCTATTGCAGATGCATAAGGAATATTCTTCATGCGCTCAAGCTCAGCAGCCGTCGTAGGGCTCTGCTTCTTGCTTAGCGTTGTGCCATGTACCATTGGCGTGAAGCCCTTCTTGGAATCTGCCATGCTGAATCTATGCAGGACTTTGTCAATGTATGAATCTTGACACAAGCCTATCAGCCTTTTAGATCTATCCCGGTAGATCCTTATTCCAAGAATGTATGCGGCTTCACCCATGTCTTTCATGGAAAAACAACTTCCAAGCCAGTCCTTTACGGACCTCAGCATTGGTACGTCGTTTCCGAGAAGTAGTATGTCATCGACATACAGAATAAGAAATACTATCTTGCTCCCACTAGTTTTCTTATACACGCATTGTTCTTCTTCGTTTCTGATGAAGTCAAATTGCTTGATCGCTTCATCAAAACGAAGATTCCAGCTCCTCGATGCTTGCTTCAATCCATAAATGGATTTATGAAGCTTGCATACTTTCCCAGCATTCTTTGGATCTATGTAACCGTCAGGTTGTGTCATATACACATCCTCTTCCAGAATACCATTCAGGAAGGCGGTTTTCACGTCCATCTGCCAAATTTCATAATCATGAAAAGCTGCAGTTGCTAGTAGAATCCGAATAGATTTCATCATAGCCACTGGGGAATAGGTTTCATCATAATCCACACCGTGAACTTGTCTGAAACCTTTTGCCACCAACCTGGCTTTATAAATATGGACATTTCCATCCACGTCAATCTTCTTCTTGAAGATCCATTTGCACTCGATGGCTTTTACACCAGCGGGTAAGTCAACCAACGAAAACACTTGGTTGACCGACATGGAGTCCATTTCGGAATCAGTGGCCTTACGCCACTTAGAAGAATCTGGGCCCATCATGGCTTGATTGAAGTTCGATGGTTCATCACCATCAATGATCAGAAGATCATGACAGTTAGTCACGAGGAATCCTTGATATCTCTCGGGTTCGTGACGGATCCTCCCGGATCTTCGAACTTCAGGTACCACAGGTTCAGGCTCTACAATTTCTTGTAGGTCCTCCTGCTGCTCTTCCTCATTATGTTGAGCAGTATCCTGTTCATCTTGAATTTCTTCAAGCAGTACCTTACTCCCACTGTTTTTCTTAGAGAGAAACTCCCTCTCAAGAAAATTACAATCCCGGGCAACAAAAATCTTGTTCTCGGAACGTAGGTAGAAGTAATAAGCCTTGGTCTCCTTCGGATAACCAATGAAGTAGCATTTATCAGACTTTGGTGTAAGCTTGTCAGAGATCAATCTCTTGACATAGGCTTCACAACCCCAAATTCTAAGATAAGACAGCACTGGAGCTTCCCCAGTCCATAATTCATATGGTGTCTTAGCTACTGCTTTTGATGGCGCTCTATTTAGAGTGAACACTGCTGTTAGCAGAGCATATCCCCAAAGGGATATTGGAAGGTCTGTGTGACTCATCATAGACCGAACCATATCCAATAAGGTCCGATTCCTCCTCTCAGACACACCATTCCATTGAGGTGTTCCAGGAGGAGTGAGTTGGGAAACTATCCCACACTCTCTTAGATGATCACTGAACTCTTGGCTCAAGTATTCTCCTCCTCGGTCGGACCGAAGAGCTTTAATGCTTTTGCCAAGTTGGTTCTGTACTTCATTTTGGAATTCTCTGAATCTCTCAAACGATTCAGACTTATGTTTCATTAAATAAACATATCCATACCTACTGAAATCATCAGTGAAGGTAATGAAGTACTGATAGTTTCCTCTTGCATTTGTGGACATTGGGCCACACACATCTGTGTGTATCAGGCCCAATAAGTCACTGGCCCTCTCGTTAGGTTTATTAAAGGGGGCCCGCGTCATTTTGCCCATCAGACAGGATTCGCATTTCTCACATGACTCAAAGTCAAACGAGCCAAGAAGTCCATTCGTATGGAGCCTCTTAATGCGTTTCTCGCTGATGTGCCCTAAACGACAATGCCATAGAAACGTTCGGTTCTCCTCATTAGGTTTGAACCGTTTGGTATTAATGTTATAAATTGGCGTGGATTGATCAAGTATGTAAAGCCCATTCGTAAGAGGGGCACAACCATAGAACAAATTGTTGCGATTGAAGGAACATAATTTATTCTTAACTGAAAAATCATAACCTTCCAAATCCAACAATGAAATTGAAATAATATTTCTGCTTATCGCAGGTACAAAATAACAATTATTGAGTTCTAAAACCAATCCCGAAGGTAAAGACAACAAGTATGTGCCTACAGCTAGTGCAGGAACTTTCGCTCCATTCCCAACTCGTAGCTCCACTTGTCCTTGCTTCAGCCTCCTACTGTTGCTGAGTGCCTGCATATTAGTACAAATATGAGGTATTATCAGAAGTAGTTGTATTAACTTCTATAACAAAAATACCTGATGAAGAAGTCTCCAGAGTCTTCTTCTTCAATTCCTTTAGACCTTCCAGGAATTTCTTACATTCTCTCCTCCAATGCCCTGGTTCTTTACAGAACCTGCAGATGTCAGTAGGCCCAGCCTTGGACTTGGGCTTGGGCTTTGGCGTGTCCTTGTCCGAGACTTGAACAGCCTTAGCCTTTCCCTTGTCCTTGGCAGAGGATTTCTTAAAGCCCTTGCCCTTTTGCACCATAAGCACGTTGGGGTCCTTGGCTTTCCTCAAGTTGGGCTCTGCAGTCTTGAGCATTCCGTGAAGCTCAGGCAATGTCTTACTCAAGCCATGCATATTGAAGTTCAGGATGAACTGATCATAGCTTGCAGGTAAAGACTGCAGAACGATGTCGCAGGCAAGTTCCTGGCTGATAGGGCAGTCGAGTTTCTGAAGATGATCGAGATAACCCATCATCTTCAAGACATGAGGACTCACTGCCGCATTTGCAGCCATCTTACAGTCCAAGAGGTTCTTAACTGTCTGGAACCTCTCAGTCCTTGTCTGCTCCTGAAAAAGCGATTTCAGGCTTGCCATTATCTCGATGGGCGACAGCACACTCTCGAACTGCATTTGCAGCTCAGGAGTCATGGTCGCCAACATCAGGCAATAGACATCATTTTCATCTGACGAATGCTTTTCCCAAGCATTATGCAGAGTCTTGGCGGCATTGTTAGGAGGCCTCTCGGGGAGGGGATCACGAAGGACATATTCCTTCTTCTCCTGCTTGAGGACCAGCCTCAAGTTCCTTGACCACGTCAGGAAGTTCGTTCCAGTCAGCTTCTCCTTGTCGAGAACAGACCGGATTGAGAATGTGTTTTGTGTGCTTGTTGTAGTCATAGCTGAAATATAAGATAAAAGGATTTTAGTTAATATGTTCAATATGATTAATCTTGCATTATATTCAATAACATCAGTTACCCTCAATAGAATATAATGATTCCAAGATCCACATATAACTAAGATCAAAGTGGGCCACTGGCCATCACCCAACCTTAGCTTATATCGGTAAGCCCTATCTCGGCTAATTATATCCGTGATATAACTCTTGGTTGTGAATCTGGGCCCGAGGCCCAATCCACTCTGATGTCTCAAGGCCCGGGACTCCCGATGGCCTAGTCAAGAAAACCAGACTATACAGTCATGTAATCACTAATGTCTGGGACTCCCAATGACATTGATGAATCACAAACTGTCTTACCCACGCAAAAGATAGACACCCTCACACTGTAAGGCCGTGTGTACGATTGAATGGGCTTCAACAGCTGACATAATCTGGACAAGACATCCAACGCTTGATATTATTTGAGGTTTGTAGGTTTTTCTTAAAATTTCATCCCAAAATAGAAGATTACTATTTTGGAAACTTTCCATTTTTGGAAACCTACTGTTTTTGGAAACTTTCTAAAATTGGAAACTTCCTAAAAATTGGAAACTTTCTAACTATTGAAATTTCCTATAATCCAAAACATGCAAATCTAGAAACTTCTATTCTAAGAAACTTTCTAATTTCAGATTTTGGAAACTGATTAATTATTAAAAGAATTTTAAAATAAATCTGAAGAAAAGACTCAAATAACTGGCCCAATTGTTTTAACTTCTTGGCCCATGGCCCTGTTGGGAATGTCCTGAAATCTACCGTACTATCTCTAGAAAGTATGATAAATGTCGAGATCAGACATAAGTCATAAATACTGGGTGATCATGATGACTTGCTAGAGTCCGCTCTTGATCTATAAGTTTAGGACTTATTACCAGTATTGTATGATCCCAAAGGGTCACACACCATAGCTAACGGGAAAGTTAACATGGAATGAATACGGTAAGATGCAAGGCATTTACTGTATTTGTGCAGAGAGTTGGGCCGTTAGTTTAATCACTTGGGCCCATATCGAGACAAATGACTTGTGTCGATCGACACAAGTGTATGTGTCGGTCGACACAGTTGCGAAACCGAGACATCGGTTTAGGTTTATGACAGAGTCGATATTTATATGAGTCGTCTTATAATTTCGACTCTAACAGTCTGCGACCTAAAACCTGAGCCGTCTCTCTTCTCTCTCTGATCAATCCATTGCTTTGGTCTAGCAACCATCCCGGCTTGTAAGAGTGTGGATACTGAAGGAGGAACAGGCATCTGATCTGTTCTAGCTGATCTCATCATTACCATCCATCAATCCGCTGCAATCTAAAAGGTAATGATCAGGTTTGGTTTTGTGATTCGTTCTGCAAGAACCTAGATCTGAGTTATATGTGCTAGGTTGCAATCTGTTAATTGAACCATGAACTCACATATAATCTGACAGTGGTATCAGAGCCAGGTTATTGGTTTTTGCTTTATGAATCTGATTTAGGTTGTTCTTACTGTTTAAAATCGAATTTGGTTAAGAAATTTGATCAGAAAACATGAAAACCTAAGAATTATATCGCATCAATCCGATTGAAAGCCATTGGTGTGCGATCTGGTCGCCCGTGTCGATCGACGAGGGAGCGAGGTATCGGTCGATATCGATCGATCCGATTGACATCTCGCGGTCCTGATGACCCGATTGACCCGAGCTGATACTCGCTAGTATCGATCGACATGAAAGACTCATATCGATCGATACGAAGGCGATGCAGATGATCCGCGAGTATCCAATCGGTTCAGCCGAGCTTCGTGGTTCATCTTTCCCTAAACCGAGACAATGAACCGATCAATCCGATTGTGGTTCATTGTCTACTTTAGCCAGAACCGCAAGTTAGGTCAAAATTGGCTAAAAAACAAGGTGTTTCTTCCCGGTTTTGGACTTAACTGAACCGATCCAATTTAATTGGTGGTTCAAGCGGTTAACCCAAATCGCGGTTTGCTGGAAATAATTTTATTTCTGGTTAAACCGGATTGAAATTCATAAAATTGAATTTTAACCTAAACCGAAGACTGGTCTAAGTTTGATTTGGTTGGACCAAATAATTTAGAGCTGGTCTGGTTTAGTAAATAACTGATGGTTTTGATAGTTAATTTGGTCTTGGACCAGAATTAATAAACCGGATCGGTTATGTCAAATTATTGGGCCAATTGGAATTCTGTGGTCTCGGGCCAAGAATTGGGCCTATAATTTGTGACCCAACCGAAAACTTTAATAAGTTACTAAATTTAGAAAGTTTCTAAAATAAGAAAGTTTCCCAAAATAGTAACCTTCTATTTTTGGAAATAAAACTTAAAATCCTCAAAAACAATATCAAGCTTGGATGTCTTTCCAATCTTGTCAGCTACTTAACGCTTATTTGATTACAGACATGGCTTACAGTGTGAGGTGTCTGTTTTCGCGTAAGTAAAGTAGTATATAGTCACTGATTTCATTGGGAGTCCCAGATTTCAGTGATTATTTGGCTGTAAGAGATTGGTTTCCTTGACTGGGCCATCGGGAGTCCCGGGCCTTGAGACATCTGGTGAATTTGGGCCTCGGTTCCAATTCACAACCGAGAGTTATTGGTTATAACTAGCTGTGTGTATGCTTACCAAGTAAAGCTAATTCCGGGTGACGGCCAGTGGCCCACTTTGGATTTAGCTGAACATGGGTCTCGGAATCATTGCATTCTTATGAGGTTAAACAAAGAAATTTTGAATGCAATGCGAGTTTTCTTATAAGTTGTTAAGATTACTCTTTTATGAACTTAATAACTAAAACTCTATTTATCTCTAAATTTCAGCTATGACAAGCACAAACAATCAAAACACTTTCTCGATCCGGTCTGTCCTTGAGATGGACAAACTGAACGGATCAAATTTCTTGACTTGGTCACGGAACCTGAGGCTAGTCCTCAGGCATGAGAGAAAGGACTATGTCCTTGAGAAAGCTCTCCCCGAGAGGATCGGATCCAAAGCCAGTCATGCAGTATATAATGCTTGGAATAAGCATTATAATGATGCGGTAGATGTGCGTGGTCTGATATTGGCTACCATGGAATCAGATTTGCGGAAGCAATATGAGAACATGGAGTCGCCAATAGAGATGATCAGCAGCCTGAAATTGAAATTTCAGGAGCAGGTAAGAGTGGAGAGATACCAGTTGGTTAAATCTCTCACTAGCTGCAAGCTACCGATGGATCATCCAGTAAGTCCTCATATCAGTAAAATGATGGGTTACATTGATAACCTGAGGAAACTGGATTATCCAGTTAGCCAAGAATTGGCAACTGATATCATTCTGCAGTCACTGCCGTCAAGCTATGATAAGTTCGTAAGGGACTATATCAAGAAAGGCTTAACGAAGACGTTGACTGAACTGCATGATATGCTCAAGACAGTTGAGCCAAACGTGAAGAGTACCCTGTACAATCTCATGAATGAGAAGGGTAGGTTTACTAAACCTAATGCTGACAAGGGTGAAGACAAAGTTGTCCAGATTTTGAATCATGGCAAGCGTGTGTCTTCTGAGCCCGAGTCAGATACCTCTTACGTTGGTAAGTGTTGCTACTGTAATGAGACTGGGCATTGGAAAAGAGATTGCATTAAATTCATGGAAGATTATGAGGAGTTGAAGTCGATGTATGAGACTACTTCCTCAGGTATTCATGTTATTACTTCAAGTTATACCTTAAAGGTATTGAATACTGGTTGTGGCACTGATATTTGTTATAATATGCAGAGCCTGAGCAACAGTAGAACGTTGAAGGAAGGGCAAGTGAAACTGCGTGTCTGGAAGGAGCTTGGGATGCTGCCTCAGCCGTAGGGTTTTCACTTGTAGATGCCTTTGAGGCTTGGTTTTATTAAGTAATTGCTACAATGTACCTGCTTTAAGCAGAGTTGTCTTTCATTTTCTTGTAAGAATTTGAATGTTTTTCGTTTTGATAAAAGACAAGTTTTGTTCTTTTGATCTTAATGAAATGATAATTGTAGCACCCTATTCAAGGAATGGGTTTTATATATTAAACCAAAGAGTGCCTAAATGTAACATAAATACCGAATTGGTTTAAATCTGATGAATTAAACCTGATTTTTCTTGGCATAAATGTTTTGGTCAAAGAGTAAGTCGGATTCAGAAACCCCATAGTTATGGACTTTTGGGCTCATTTGAATGGATATCTTATGAGACTTGAATTCTGCTTACTGGACCAAAAGACAAAGGGCCCATCTTAGCCGAGCTAGAGAAAGGCCCAAAGGCTTATTGGAGATTGAACATACTCATGTATGTGGTCCGATGAGCAGTAATGCCAGAGAAAATTTCCTGTACTTCATTGTCTCTACTGATTACTTCAGTGAGTGTGACTGTGTTCATTTGATGAGACACAAGTCGGAATTCTTTGACATGGTCGAAAGAGTTCCAGAATGAAGTATAGAATCTGAATGACAGAAGTATTAAGACTCTGGATTAGATCACGAGTGAGAATACTTAAGTCATTGATTGTGTGATCATCTGAATGAGTGTGAAGTCGTTTCACAGCTCATTTCTCCTGAAAACCTAGAGGTGTTTCTGTGAGAATGAATCAGATCTTATAAGAAATGATTAAAGATGAGTCACACGAATCTTCCATGATATTCTCTAAAATAGCGCTCAAGAAATATCTAAGTTTACGCTGAAATAGTTCCACCAATATCAGTTGAAAGACACCACGTAAATGTGGATTGGAATCGATCCAAATTCGTCTTTACTGAGTATTTGTAGTTGTGCTACTTCGCTGGTTGTCCTAGGGAAACCAAGGCTTGTTACTTTTACGTCCATTCTGTTTTCTAAGAAGGGAAGTTACTTTCCAAGAAGAACAGTGGGAGTAAAAGTATAACTCGAAGAAATTCGAGAAATACAGGAGACTGCTCAACCTGTTGAGGGAGAGCAACGGATGGATTTACAGATTTCTGTAGAATCTACACCTGTAGAGCCTGAAGTTCGCAGATAAAAATGAATCAGTCACTAATCCGAGAGTGATTTCTCGTCATTAGTTGAACCTGATGATCATTGAAAGTTCGCATGATCTGATGATCATTGAAAGCGACGAACCTGCGAAATTCAAAGAAGCGAAAGTAAGCCCGGACTCCGAAAAATTACACTGTGTGTAAGTTAGCTTCATCGATCCATTCATGGATGGAAGCAAACATATCGGAGTTGGAATCTTCGTTCTGTTAAAGTAGTCAAGGTTTTGACTTGAACAGGAACGAAGTGGAACTATGCGTTTACTAAAAGATAAGTGGGAGCAATATTGCATTTCTCATAGTGTATGTCGATGACATACTGATTCTCGAATATAACGTCCCAATGCTGCAGTCGGTAAAGGACTGGTTTGGGAGTTGGTTTTATGGTTGACATGGGTAAAGCCACGTAGTTCTTGGATTTTGGATCTAAAGATAGAGATCCAAAAGAGCTGGTAGGACAAAGTCAGGATTCTTAAATTGACAAAGTCCTACACGTAATCAGCAATCCAAGAAGGGTTTTATGCCAATGTCACATGGCAATTCATTAAGCAAGATACAGTGTCCTGCGATATCTGCTGAGCTTGAATGCATGGATAGGATTCCATATGCGACGGCAATTGGATCTATCATGTATGCCATGATACATACTTGTTTTGATGTTGCTTTAATGCTAAGCAAGACAAGTAAAGACCAGTCAAATCCAGCAAAGAATCACTGGATTGCCGTAAAGAATATTCTGAAGTATTTGAGGAATACTTAGGATAAGTTCTTGATTTACGGAGAAAGTGAGGTGCTACAAGTCGATAGAGTCTGAAAGGCAAGTTTCCAATAGACAAAGATAATTCCTGGTCACAGTCCGGCTATATCTTGTGTCTAACTGGCGGTGCAAGGCACTGTTGCTGACTCCATGACTTAAGCTGAACATTTCGCAGCTTGAGAAGCGGCGAAAGAGGTTGTTTGGATAGAAGAGTTCATCACTGAACTTGATGTGATTCACAGCATAGATGAGGCTAGCTGCACATCAGAGGTCCAAACACCTTGAGGATAGGTATAACCTATTCCTTGAGATAAATGACAGAGGTGTTAAGTAGATAAGCAAGTTTCATCGAATGAGAACGTTGCTAATCTATTAACGAAGCCACTCCTTATGCCTAAGCACGAGTCGCGGACTGTAGCTGTAGGATGAGTGAAATTAAGATGTAGTCTTAATTTCAGTGGGAGTTTGTAAAGGGCTTTACTTAGTTGTTTTGAAAGGTTCATGTAAACATAATATTTTATGTTTATGAAATCTAATGATTTCTGGATTATTTTAACTGTGATATAAATAATCGTTCCAAAATGATTCATGTCATTATATATGGGCCATCGAAGTACATGAGTAGACTTGATCCTGAAACCCCATATTTAACGAAATGACATAAATCATAGTGTCCATAGTCGAAGGTTGTTGAAATTGGAACACCAACAACCACTTGAGACTAGATTGTGTTGAGACTTATGACCAAGTTTCGAGGGGTCATAGATGCGCGGCATCAAAGTCGACACATAGGTATATGTAGGGGAGCATATGACCGGACATGGCCCGCTGATGAGAACTCTACAAGATATTAATATATGTGTCATGAGAGGTTCTCATATACGACTATAGAGTATAGTCCTTAGACCTGAGTTCGCATGCATGTGGCTGCACATGGAGTAATGCGCTTTGATCATTGTCTAACGCTGTTTCGTAACTGGGAGCTATAAGGACCTTGGTTGGGTGTATTATGAAGTATGTAGTTCATAGTGATGGAACAAGATGGGATTTGTCCCTGCCGTTTAACGGAGGTAATATCTCTAGGCCAATCGGAGATTTGATAGCTGGTAAGAGAATGGCCATTCCCAAACGGACTTGCCCAAGTCGTTTGCATTGTCAGTATCAAATCTGGTCCGATAAACATGGTCTGGCTATATAAGGATGACACGCATCTTGCCTTATGCCAGATCGAGATATTTAAGACAAAAGGACTAGGGAATGTAGGATTCCAGTACAATCGGAAGATTGTTGGGAATGTCCTTTGTAGGATTCCAGTACAAGTGGGAGATTGTTGGGAATGTCCTGAAATCTACCGTACTATCTCTAGAAAGTATGATAAATGTCGAGATCAGACATAAGTCATAAATACTGGGTGATCATGATGACTTGCTAGAGTCCGCTCTTGATCTATAAGTTTAGGACTTATTACCAGTATTGTATGATCCCAAAGGGTCACACACCATAGCTAACGGGAAAGTTAACATGGAATGAATACGGTAAGATGCAAGGCATTTACTGTATTTGTGCAGAGAGTTGGGCCGTTAGTTTAATCACTTGGGCCCATATCGAGACAAATGACTTGTGTCGATCGACACAAGTGTATGTGTCGGTCGACACAGTTGCGAAACCGAGACATCGGTTTAGGTTTATGACAGAGTCGATATTTATATGATTCGTCTTATAATTTCGACTCTAACAGTCTGCGACCTAAAACCTGAGCCGTCTCTCTTCTCTCTCTGATCAATCCATTGCTTTGGTCTAGCAACCATCCCGGCTTGTAAGAGTGTGGATACTGAAGGAGGAACAGGCATCTGATCTGTTCTAGCTGATCTCATCATTACCATCCATCAATCCGCTGCAATCTGAAAGGTAATGATCAGGTTTGGTTTTGTGATTCGTTCTGCAAGAACCTAGATCTGAGTTATATGTGCTAGGTTGCAATCTGTTAATTGAACCATGAACTCACATATAATCTGACAGGCCCAAGAATTGGTCTATGTCCAAGACATAACCCAATTGTCCAATTAAATGACATAACCGGTCTGGTTCATTAAAATTGGTCTAACCAAAATTAATTACTACGATGACCACAATTGTCAACCGGTTATTTACTAAACCGGATTTTCTCAATTTATTTGGTCCAACCAAATCAAATTAGAAAACCACTGGTTTAGGCACTAAATCCAATTTTACGACTTTGGATTTCTTATCACGGTTTAACCAGATCTAATAAATATTATTAAGTCTGTAATTATTAAACCGTGACGATCAAGTTTTAATTATCTTAAACCGAACCATCACAAGCCAAAACCGAACCGACCATTAGGTCACGAACCGGTCACGATCGGACGCAAGCTTCACGCGATCGAGCAACGATCGGGACAGCCGCAAGCCACGCGATCGGGACGGGACGGGACGCGGGACGGGATGGCTCGGGTCGAGACGCGAGACAGGCGGGACGCGATCGCCGTCGATCCATGCGATCGTCGATCGATCCATGCGATCCACTCGGCTGATCGGTCCACCGTGCGTCACACGATCCGGACATGGTGATCCTTTGGCGATCATCATTCCGACGCATACCGATTCATATAGATCGGATCATGCGATTTCTAGTTTAGGTTTTAATTCTTTTGTTTCTTAAGTGTTTTCTTATCATGGATTGATTCAAACACTTCTAAACAACCTAAACATGATTCTAAACAAGAAATCCTAATAGAACCAATGGCTCTGATACCACTGTGGGATTGTTTAGTTTATCCTGATTCAATTACTCATTGATTGATCCTACTAAACATGCTTGGATCTAGGTTCTCTTGCTGAATCATAAAAGATCTCACCTAATACCTTGTTATGCAGCGGAATGGAGAGGTATGGGTCAGATATCAGCAGAACCGCCAAGAGACAGCTCCTCCAAAGGTTCACACACGCACACTTCAGGAAATTGGCTGCTAGACCAAGGAGGTGGGAGGCGCAGAAAGAGAGAGAGAGAGAGGCGCAGAAGAGCTTAGGAGAAAAAGTGGCTAGGTTAAGTTTTAATCATAAAACTTATGCCTAGTTCCTTTTGGGCTTTTGGGCCCAATTCCTAGTCTGATTAAATCCCTTAGATTTAATCAGGCCCTTTTATCTCTCTGAGTACAGTAAATGCCTAGCACTTTTACCGTACTTCTGCTGAACCGTTCCTTTATAGTTTCATGTTAGCTTAGGCGTGTGACCCATATGGGATCATATAATAAAGGCAATAAGTCCAAGACTTATAGATCATGAGCGGACTCTAGCAAGCCATCATGACCCCCAGTATTATATGACTTATGTCTGATCATTGACATACTCTTACTTTCTAGAGACAGTACAGAGATTACTGGACATAATTCCAACAGTAGTAAAGGTAGATAAAATTGGGTTATCTGTTTTGGAAAGTAGTGGAACAAGAGAACAGTGATACTCAGAAAGATAACTAGGAGCTCTAGTTGTTCGTTTAGGTCTAGAAATGTTCACTGAGCTAACATCTATGTCCTCTGTCTGAGTATTTGAACTTAAAGGAACAGTACTAGAGTTACCTAAAGCAGGAGAAAGAGTATCCTGAGTTCTATCAATTGGGAAAGTGTCAACAAAGTGCAAAGGAACAGGTAATGGAAGCACTGTATTAGGAAACATATCAACAGATTCTGAAAGAAACTCACTTGTTTTAAAAGGAAAATCATGTTCTTGAAAAACATATTCCGAGAAACAAAAGTGGAGTGAGATTCTAAATCCAATACTTTGTAACCTTTAAAACCAGAAGGATATCCCAGAAAAACACAAGGTTTTGCCCTTGGTGAAAACTTGTTTCTATCTTTAAGCAATGTAGAGACATAACACAAACATCCAAAGGTCTTAAGAAAGCTATAGTCTGGGACTTTACCAATCAAAAGTTCATAAGGAGATTTATGATGCAATAATAGAGATGGTAACCTATTGATCAAGAAGACAGCTGTTACAATACAGTCACTCCAGTAACTCAGAGGTATGTTTGATTGGAAAAGCAATGATCTAGCAACATTAAGCAAGTGTTGATGCTTCCTTTCAACAACTGAGTTTTGTTGTGGAGTATATGCACAAGAAAAGTAATGCACCATACCATGTTCTTTGATCAAATCAGTAAATGCTAACTCAGGTGCATTGTCTGTTCTAATGGCCTTAATCTGAGATTGATATTGAGTAGAAACAAGCTTGATAAAAACAGGGAATATCTTTGAAACATCACTTTTATATTTCAACATGTAAACCCAAGTGACTCGAGTACAATCATCAAAAATTGTCAGAAAATATTTGAAACCTTCTACAGACTCGACACTAAAAGGACCCCAAATGTCTAAATGAATGAGATCAAATGGTTTTGAAGAAAGATTATTATGAGAAACATAAGCTAAACGCTTTTGTTTGGCTAAAGGACAGACTCGACAATGAGAATCAACAGACTCAATGAACTTGAAAGACAATGTAGAAGAAATCTTTTGCAAAACGGATGATGAGGGATGTCCCAAACGAAGATGCCACAAGTTTCCATCATAAGACAATGATCCACAGAAAGCAGAATGATCAGGTATAGATGATTGGGAGATGCGATTGAGAATGTATAGATTGTTGTATATGTCACCCTTCCCAATCATCAATCCCTGTGAAAGTTCCTGAATAAAACAGGCATGTGGGAAAAAATGAGCAGCACAGTATGATGTTTTGACCAAACAACTAACACTTATTAAATTGAAACAAAAATCTGGGACATGTAAAACATTTTTCAAAATCATCAAATCAGTAATGTGAATTGTACCAGTGTGTGCAATTGGAACTCTAGTACCATTTGGCAAAGTAACAGTAACATCAGACACAGGTAATAGGTCAGTGAACATTTCTATGTTAGAACAAACATGACTAGAAGCTCCACTATCTATAATCCAAGCATCACTAGGTATGAATGAAGGAAGAGAAGACAAACAATGGTTTTGGAAAAGAAGGGTATCATTCTCATATTTAAGACTAGTAGAAGGAAAAGAGAATGTACCAGAAGATGATGTTGGAGCCATGACACCAGTTTCAGTGATACAAGGTTTACCAAAGCTTGAAGAAGGAACTTGAATCTCCTGTGTCTTAACTTGAGTGTTGAATTGTGCAACAAGATTCTGAATCTGTTGAGGAGTAAAGTTCTGCAGGGTCAAAGTATTTCCAGAACTAGTAAGCTGTGGTGATGCAGGAATAGGCAGATATTGAGTCATCTCGTCATAAACATTGGCAATAGCATTGCTATACTGTGGAATAGAACTATTCTGAACTGTAGTATTGCCAGGACGGTGTTGAGACGATTGTTGTTTATGCTGAGATTGATTCTTGAAGTAAGAAGTAGCTCCATTGGTTTTATAACCAGGAGGAAAACCATGAAGCTTGAAGCATTTCTGCACAGTATGTCCAGACTTGCCACAATGTGTGCAAATAGGACGCTGACCAAATTTCATCGCATTATAAGCAGCCACATATGCTGTTTCATTAACAGTACCAGCATTTCCCATAGAGCCAACAGAAGTATCACCACTACTCAAAGTACCAGCATGAGTCATGGTCTGGAAAGCAACATTATCTATAGCAGTCACTGGCTTGATGATACGTTGTCTTTCATCTTGAGTAACCATGTTGTAAGCTTCTTCTATGGTAGGAATAGGCTTAAGCATTAAGATATGGCGTCTAGATGCTTCATATGATTCATTTAAACCCATAAGAAACTTAGTCACTCGGCTCCTGTGTTGTAGTTTCTCCCACAAAGCAGCAGCATCACACTCACATTTGCCGCAAGTACAAACCGGGAGTTCTACATAATTTCGATGCTCTTCCCAAAGAGTAATAAGCTCCGTATAGTAAGATGAAACATCCATTGAACCTTGCTCAAGTTTACTAAGGCGTTGTTCTATATCATAAACCCTAGGAGCATCTTCCTGTTTAAAACGAGTAAGCAAATTCTTCCAAATCCCTTCAGCAGTCGAAATGAACAAGAGACTTTGTCCAATTTTCTTGGAAACCGAATTCATCAACCAAGTAGCAACTATGTCATTGCATCTAGACCAAGCACCGTAATCCCTATGATCAATCGAAGGTCTAGGAATCGTACCATCTATGAAGCCCAGCTTGTTGCGTACATTCAAGGCCATACGAACAGATCTTCTCCAAGAATGAAAGTCGGAAGCCGTTGTCAATCGATCCGAAACAAGAATAAGGCCAGCATGATCATTATGATGGAGATAAAACGGATTATCGTACTGATCAGTAGAGGATCGAAGAGAATCGGACTGATTTTGCGAATGAGGATTTGCCATAGAATCAAAGAATGAAAAGAAAAATGAAAGAATATGCGACGATTTGAAGAAAGAAAATCAATCGCAGTAGGTCAATCAACGAAGATTCTGAAGAATCAGAAACAAACAAAGAACAAGATGGAAAAACAAGTCGGAAACAGCGATTGCAAGAATCCGAATGAATCGCGAAACAAGAGGAATCGGAAAGCTCATTGCGATTCAAAAGAAGCGGAAGTAAAATTGATTGCGCTCTGATACCATATTAAACTTCAATCACCATGGAAATAGCTCAAGCTCAAGTGAAGATCGTGAACTTAGAACAATGTAGAAGATGAATTGAAAGTTTGTTATTCAGCTCAATCAATCAACCGTAATCACTGTTACAACCATGTACTTATAGACTTAATTACATGATTAAGCAAAAGGAAACTTAACCAGAAATAAATCATAACCAGAAGTAAACCAAACCGGTTATCTAATATACACTTTCTTATATTGTGTTTTAGACCCACTCAATTCCATCCGCAGAGGAACCGTCGTTGAGAAACTTATATGTACAATGAGCCATGCTCGTAGTCATGTCGAACAGTCGAGAAACACACTTGTCTTCGCAAATGCTCAGGTCAATCTAGTTGTGTCTGACAAGGCTTTGGTGAAGCAACTGCAACAGGAACTGGCTCGAATTTAGGATTCAACTCTCTTGAGTGCTTCTTATTTATTTTTCTAACTAGTCAACAAAATTGCAGATGGAGGACCAAATGAAAGAGCTAAAATGGCAGCGTGATGTAGCTCTATCTCGGGTGGAGACTTTGCTTAAAGCAACAGCAGAAGAGCGGCCTTCTAGGATGGATCCATGGATTTTGATGCTACGATTTAGTATATCTCGGTGAACCTAGTATCGTGGCCGAGAGGAACTTTGAGTTTTTGGAAAACTCCGAACAAGATGATTTCCTGCTGGATGATAATACCCCTCAACCTGTACGATGGCTGGGAGGAGATGGTTCAAATAACAGAACAAAATTTGGAAGATGCGTGCAAACAAGTTAGATGCAGCGAGACTGAAGATGACGACATTGTTGATAAGGAAGCTGCATCTGAGGTTCTCTCACCCAGAAAGGAAGAAACAATAGATCTAGAGTCGTGTCCCTCCTTCACAAGTGCAGAGAGAATCTCTCGAGTGCTACATCTCCTCATTGGTTTGAGAATTTGGAAACTAATAACAACAGCACGTCACCTTCTTGGAGGGTTATGGAGTTAAAAGCATCTCCTGAAAGATCCATAAACAAGACTTCGAGCAATTCCTTTGATTCATGAAGTTCTACTTCCATTGATGTGCAAAGCTTGAAAGACTGTGATCCGGAAACGGACAATAGCTTCCATCAATTTGTAGCAGGGCTTGAAGAAATGACAAGGCAACACCAATCAATTGACTCGACACTCGAGATCAAGCCGGAAAGCCCTGCAAATAGCATCAGAGGAAGCACAAATTCATTGCCAAATCCTCAGAATAGAAATGAAGAAACGATAGATGCCACCAATGATCAATTAGAGATGATAATTTCTTTCTTGGGAAGACAAAAGATTGCATCTTTTCTAAACAAGTTAAATGATCAAAAGTTGCAGGTAGAAGAAGCAGTACCTAAGGAAACAGATTCCACAGAGGCTTGCCCAGATAAACTACAGGTAGCTGCAATGTACCAAATCTTTGAGAGACAACAAAGGCAAATAATTGAGGGAGCTTTGGGCGGTATGCAATGTACCAAATCTTTCTCCGGTATACGCTTGACCGGATTATAACAGATAGTTCCTGCTCATAAGAGTTGAGAAAGGCTTGCATGTCAGATAAGTAAAGTTCTAGACAATTTGTACCTGACGGCCAATCGAATTGTAAAACTTATATTATACAATATAGACCAAGGATAAGCGAGAGACAGGAACCTGAAATTTTCGTGTTCATTTATAACACTTAACTTAGCGGGAAAATTTACAAAACAAAGAGAAAATCGCAAGCTCAGGCATGCTACAAATGAGCACATATTATGATGTTAGAACAGAGCCTTCAGTGATTTTCCATCCTGACTTGGACCAGGAAGCTTCGTATCTTGTTGTGTAGGTTCTGACATCCGTAGCATTGTTTTCTGGATGAACCAAATCAGATAGACAAGCCGACTCCTCCAGAGTTGCTTCAACTAGAGCACGGGTTCCATCCGCTGAGACAGTCACACTGTCAACTGATAGTTTCAACAGTGTATAATCATAGACCAACCCGAGCTGCTTAGTTTCAGCTGCTCTATCAGTCCAGATCTTCAGCATTCGCCGATCCAGAACCTATAAAGTACCAGAATCAATGAAAGGCACCAGACAACCGGGTCCACAGTTTCACACAATTGATTGAATCGTAACTTCATTCCCTTACCTCTGGCAACATTTCTATGCAGTGATCACGTCCAAAAGCTAGAGACTTAATCTTCTGCCACTTGCTGACAAGACTCTCTGCAGTCCTAGCATCCATTCTGGGAAGTGCTTCTGAATCCTCAGCTTTCACTGACCCTAATTAAATAATTAAATAAAAATTAATCTAGAAGAGAAGCAGAAAAAATCAAGATAAGACAATTTTTGATCCTAGTGGTCTACAATAGAAATGTCAAATACAGGGCACTACAGCTTCAACTCCCTGTGTACAGTTTGATCATAAAATAACAGCATATGCCATATGCACATGTCTAGTGAAATCTACTCAGCAACTTGTTAACCTCACTTCTAAATACTCAGGATTTCTTTTCGGACATGCATTAAAGTAAATGATCTACTTTTGTTCTGGTTGAAGAATTGGAATAGTTTAAACTTTAAAGAGCTAGAGTGGAACATTACCAAACATCTTGAAAACTATGTTCTAACTTCTAAGTAATGAAGCATGCTTATATTGAGCAATGAACTTATATAAAAATTGCATCATTTAATCATACCTATGGTAGCAGTATCACATGCCGTAGAAGAAGCCATATCCTTGCGTTGAAAAGATGGGCTTCTTTTAAAAGGCAAATACCTCAGGCTGACCAGTGAAATCATTCCAATAACAGCACCAGCAGATATAATCTTCACACTTGCCTCCTTTACCTTATCAGCAATGGACTTTTCTACAGTAGTTGCATCAATGTCACTCTTTGAGACCCCAGCTCGAATCACATAATCATTTGTATCAAAGTTCTCATAGGGTATTTCAGCTTCTGCAGTAACGACATCAACCTTATCGTCATCCCCTACCCTGTTACCAACAGGGTCTACATTAAACACCGGTTGTTGTGCATCCTTGGGTTCAGTCGTGATTCCATCTGAATAGCGAGACGGAAAAACTTTCTGCAGTGCCTGCATAGCACTAGCTTTTACATGCTCAGCTCCCATCCTTGCCATAGCTGCAGCAGCTGCTAAAGGAGAGCCCTGAACTACCTCCACTCTTTCCAAGTAACTCAAAACCATGGGATCATCATAATAATCCCCAAGTTTAAAATGCTTATCTTTGGTGTCTCTGAATCTAGGAAAGACAACCCCTGCCAACCAGGTTTCCAATAGTTTGCAGAGCCCAGGGAGATCATGATTGTCATAAAGATTTGAATTCTCCAAGACAAACTCCACAATAGCTGGATTCCTATATTGTGAATCCTCACTGTCTAACCCCAACCACATACGGCATTCGTCAACTTTGCCTATAAGCAATGCACAGAGTCCCCTTTCAAGACCAAAGTCTACCTCCCAATTATTTCGTGGATCATACAGCATCACAGGAATCTCCATAGCCATTACCTTAGCCTGCTGAAGTTGCTGGAATTGCTTATCAGCATCATGTAAGAGGTGGGGCTTCTTACCTATAAACGCTTGAGCCACTAGAGCTAGCGCAACTTCATAAACTTCAAATGACTCTGCTGGAATATTACTCGGGGTAGCTACAAAAAGATCAACCTACGACAGAAGGACATAACATTAGAATGAGGAAACCAAAGTAATATCATGATCAATGAAATAAGAAAAACATATAGATTTCACACCTGCTCAGCTGCTGTCATTCGTAAAAACGCCTCATTCATAAATTTCTCACGTGTTAAACCCCCAACAACAGCTGATGCTCCACCTCCTCCAACAGACCATAAGATATTGCGTACACCGCTTAAACCATCTTGTCTTTTCCCCGCGTAATCATCGCCCAGCGGTAAACCAAGAAGCTCCAAGACATAACGCGGAGTGATCTCTTCCAAGGTCTCATCAATTTGAGCACGTAAATCCGGTGCAAGGCTGCTCGCTCCTTCCTCCTGCACAAGACTCAAACAAGAATATATATATCAAAATCAAGAGAGCTCGCGTGCCCCAAAAAAAAAACAAGTCGAATCGAAATTACCTGCAAAAGCTTCAGAGCTTCCTCAACGAACTCATATCCGGTAATAAAATCAGGTGGATCCAATGCCATGGCATCCCTCGAGATGTCAACAAAAGCAAGCGCCATTACTAAAACCACATCTTGCTTGAAGGACTTAGGCAACCTCTCCTTAAGCAAGGCTTCTCCTACACGAAGAACGACCTCAGTCTCACCAGCTTCTTGCAATACACAGAGAGCACCAGGAGCCTTCATGTTTTAGATGATAAGAATCTTTTACTTAACTCCATTCGCAGAATTGAAACGAAGAAAACAATTCCAAATTCAAATTACCTTTTCCCAAGGTACATCAGTGATGACTGTAGCTTCCTCGTCACTAAGAAGACTTTCGTTGTACTCTCTTCTAGACCGAGGATTCGACAGAGTCTCACAAGCAGCTTGAAGGATTTGTCTTCTGCTGATTAAAGCGTCGTCACTGAAACCGAATTGGGGCGGTTTTGAAACCCTAGCTTCAAATGCTCTTCTGATTCCATCAGTTAAGAAGTGTGTCTCGGCTCCCAAAACCTTTTGGATTCAGAAAATGGCATGAATCAAATTAAATAATGATAAACACCTGAGAAGATTGGTCAAGGACTGAGCAAAAACCTGATAGAAATCGATGGGAATGGGAACGTGGCGTTCGGGTCGATCAATAGATGGTGGCGAAGAAACCAAAGTGGCGGTGGCGGTGGCGGTGGCGACAGAGGAGGACGAGGATGAATCGGTGGTGAAATTGAAGTCGGAGAGAAGACGATCGGCCCATCTGCTGGCGGAACAGATAGTGGTTGTTGGCGAGGAGGTTTGGCTACGTCGAAGTTTCGTCGCCGGTGGTAATCGGCAAATCTGGAACGGGAAGAGGCCAATGCCGACGTGACCTAGAGCTTCCATTGGAGTTTAGTTTTGGCTCTAACTCTTCCAAGCAGCTGATGTAGCTTGGGCATCGGATATCCCTGCGGATTAGGGTTGGATTTTCAGGTTTAGGTTTAGAGATTGGGTTCGGATATTTGTATATCTATTTAGATTGGGTTCGGATATATTTATATATTTAGTGAGGTTTGGTTCCAAACTTATCATATTCGGATCGATTATCTTTCGGAAATTACCAAAAATTTCTAAAAACTTAAAAAGGTTAAGAATATAAATATACTAGATTCTAGTCCGTCCGTTGCACGGACATTGTATTTTCATAGATTTATTTCAATTTACATTCAATAGTAGGACAAAGCAATACATTAATATCGAAGATTATAAAGTTTATATTAAGAATGTGTTTCAAGTTTTATTTTAGCTAAAATATAATGTAACATTATTTTAGTACAAATAAACAGATAAAAGAGGAAAATGGCTAACCAAAAAAACAATTTACATTCATCAATATACTTTAAATTTGAAAATGCAAGAATAGTAAGATTAGGAGAACATATTTTAATCATCAAAATAATATTAAGAATTTAAAAGTTTTAGTTCTATACACATTATTTGCATATTATTTGAACTCTGGATCCACATAAAAAGAATTCTATTATAAGTCTATTATGCTTTATTCTCATAGGTAAAAAAATAAATTTTCTATTAATTTATTGTAACATATGACATGACCTATAATTTAGAGAGAAATATATTAATGTTTAAAAAAATCTTTGGTTATACCACAAATTTTTGTGAATCTACAGACACCAACATTCGAAGACATAATAAACTCTATAATCTTATAATGAATTATGATTATTTCATACCTTCTCATAATATGCAAAATTTAAATTAGTATTGGTTTTGGTCTAAAACTTTTTATTTAAATATGTATAGTCAAAATAATACCCATTTTTTAGGCTAAGAACCTTGAATGCAACAACAAAAATCTATATTTAGATTTACATTATCAAAAATAGTTTACGTATATTTTTACTATAAATATGATATTCACTTCCACAAATATTGACACATTTTGCTTTCTCTTCCCCATTTTTCAGTTGCAGTTTGAAGATGTCACGTGAGCAAACAAATACCCAGGCTACATCCTTATTAGTTAAAGTAAGGATTTACTTATTTTTATTCAAAAATATTGCATATTTAACAATTCTTTCTTTGGCTAATGTAGGAAACTACTATTAAAGAAGAAGAAATTGTCAATGGTTTGAAAAATGAAAAAGATAAAGCTCCATGCTTCTAAAAGTGTTACATAGTCGTTTTTTGGCATCAAAATTAATGAAACCTATAAACCAAAAAGATGAATCTAAAAGAAATAACCTCACATTTGATGGACAAAAAAAACTAATGTCGTACAAAAAACCCTTCATTCATCATCATCTTAAGTTTGGAAATATAAGAATAGTAAGATAAGAAAACATATCATAAGCATCCATAAAATATTAAGAGATTAAATGTTTTAGCTCTATAAACATTTTTCGCATTAAATCTGAACTTTATATCCACGTAAAAAACATTATATTATATGACTATTATTCGTATATTCTCATAGCTCAAAAAATAAAATATTTTCTATTAATTAATTGTAACATACGACATGACCTATAGTTTAGAAAACAAATATTATTGTGAATTGTTTTACTTTAGGCTTCTTTTAAATAAAGATAAAGATACAACCAATTATGAAGATATACGAACTGTTAAAAGAATTATGTATACATCGTTTAAAAATGCTTATTATACTCTTTCTCTTTAAAATAAATTTATTTTTTTTGGGTATAGCCTATTATTTCTCCTACTTTAATATATAATATTAAGAATTAGCAATTACTTAAAAATTCCTTTTGCAAATTAAGAATTAGCAATTTAAACAAAATTTGTATCATGATGAGTGTTTCCATCAATATGCTACATATTAAAACAACCGATTATATAGACAATTCCATTGCCTAATTCATTTATGTATATAGATGTGGTACAACCCTCTCTCTTTCTCAACTGACATCCAATGTAAAGGGTTTTTAAATGAGCCATTAGACTCTCCAAATAGCCACACACATAGCTGTATTAAAAGTTTTTGTTCTGATACACACCACACCAGACCAATTCATGCGAAGAAATAAGAGGCTCTGATTAAAGCCTGTCACAGATATATGTATGAGCAAATGCATGAGCAGTTATATGTACAAACAAATAAGGAGAATCCATATGCACGATTAAATTGATAAGACAACGTTAAAAAAGCTGATGTTGATTTTCCAATTATCTTAACTTACCTAACGTATTTTCTCCCTATTTGTCCATGTCTCCTTTGCAGAACTCTTTGTTTGGTTTGCTATGGCTACTACCCCTACTGATCCTTGTGCAGTCAGTTATGCACCTGATAAACATTGTCTTCCCAAACATTGGAAAGGCCTTTTCGATACTGCATACTTGTACTTTTGGAATCCAAAGACTAACTTTAGTCAGTATGAGAGACACGAACTGTCAACCTCCAAACTATGGTACTGTTTTTTGTTAGCTCGGCCATTCGGGTTCAACATACTTCTTCCAGGCCACACAGTATTTATGTTCGTGCCAAGGATGATGATAAGTACAGTCGAGGCAGTGACCTCGGGCCTAAGATTGAGGCTGCCTTGACGTTTAGTGAGGTACATATTCTAGTTTTTTATTCTTCTCTTTCTAGAAATCTACATGTTAATGTGTAGATGCCTTTCGTCCATCTTCTATATTGTGTTTCTATACTAAGGAGGATCAAAATTTATATATCTCTGCAATGAATAACAATGTTGCTTCATAAAAATAAAAATAAAAAAAGAAATTTCGTGATTTTTTTTACGTTCTTAAAGACCATAGCTCCTGTTAAAGGTCATTGCTCCTTTCACTGGGGTGGTTGATTGAGCTTCCTATAAATATTATTCACCGACACAATTAAAACAACAACAAAACTTTTGCTTCAGAGATAACACAATGAGGCAATAAACACTCACCAGAGATATCAATGTATGCTTCTGGCAAAATAGGAGGGCGCCACTATCAACCGGCTTTCCCAAGCCATTAAATATGCGTCCAAGCATGTCTTCTGATACATGTGTTTTCAAAACCTGAGACACATACAATGAACAGAAAGGTTAAGCAAAAATATTATAGCAATTCTCAGATCTCCCAAAGCTGCCAACCATTTAACAAATCAACTTGGTATTAAGTGAAGAAGGCTTATGATAAATACCTCTCCTGTGAATTGTACAATGGTAAATTTGTTGTCAATTCCAACCTAAAACCATTACATGAATTTTTAGAAGAACATTACCCTTACCTTTACGTTCATATAATGAATCTCAAGTTACTGCTCTGTTTAATTTTTAGAACATGACACAAAACTCGTTAGGCAGACATCTATTCACAGTAGAAATAGAAAACATTGATAGATTCTGAATATGTGTTTCTCTTTGTCCAACTACTGGTGGTAAGATAAAAAATAATGAGACTATGAAAATCGCGTGGGAAACTATCAATAAGATTTCTTTTCAGTCTTATTCGTTCCACCTAAATGAACAACCTCACATATTATCATTTAGCTAATGGGATCAATTGGATCAAATTGTACCTGGTTCTTCAACTTCAGGCTCAGCTATTGTCAGCATCTCTGGCTCCATAGAAGATTTAGGCATAACTGACATCGCACATTGACCATCATGCTACGCCTACAAAGATAGATCCAAACATTGACCTTTTATACATGATATTTCACATATTGACCAATTAGCTAATGCAAAAAATGTTTGGTATAGAAGAGTACTTACATCTCTTGTTGGTGGTATCTAATTGGATGAAAATAAAAATGAGAATTAGAATTTTGTATTAAGGTGTCAGATAATGGTTGACGAAAGAGAAGAAGTACTTTGTTTAATTCTCTTTTTTAGCCGCCTGATGCTTTTGATCCACTTTTAGGTCATGGGTGTGGATTATATATTCAAGCTCCTGCTTAGTACCTGAGCATACAAAATAAATCCAGAGATAGCTTAGAACTCAATCAACCCCAATACAGTCTCAGTTCATTTGCTATAAGAAGATACCAATTTGAGATAACATATAGCTCTGTTTGAATGGCAGATGGATCGAAGCTCCAGAGATTCAGGAAACTCCTGAGAAAATTGTAGATTAAAAATTCATGAAGCTCCAGACCCAACTTGCTTCACACTAACCCAAAAAGAAAACAAAGCAATATTAAAGATTTCATCATTGTTCATGTTAAATGCAATTCTAGCAGTTCCTGTCAAATGAACCAACTAACCTTGATAAGGATCTTCATGTACAAAGAAACTGGCAGCTACTATCAAATAACAAAGAATGAGCATCAATCCATTGGAGTAATTCGATTTCCCTTCATGTGGTGTACATACAAATCCATAATCAGTTATTGGTTTTGGATACTGATCCGTGAAGAAAAAATAGACGATTTAATAAACAGAAACATATATGTTAATTGATTTGCTTTTAAGAGTTCATACATTTTCATCCACAAGAATCCTATCAAGACCAGTTCTAACTATGTTACATTCCTGCAAATTAATAAAAACCTCATTTGTCAAACACAAAAAAAAAAGACCAGTTCTAACTCTAGGTCTATCTGGTTTATGAAATCCCCATAGCCACGCAATTCTTACTTTTATTTTGCACCCTGAGAAACTGGGGTGAAAGCTAGAGACTTCTGAAAACAATGAGAAGCATGTTCAGGGGATGACATACGATGTATATTAAAGAGAAAGAAAGATCATCAAACATAACAGATCTCGAATTACCTTTTGGAGATAGAAGGATCCCGTCATGTAACTGCTATTAGAGAAATTGATTCTTTGTTGTTGTAACTCGACTATAAGAAGAAAATGAGAGGATTTCGTTTCGAAGAAGCTAAAAAAAAAAGGAAGTGGGGATCGTGAGTAGTGGAGAAAAATTAGGGACGGTTAGATATAGGAGATCATGTTGCATATTTTAGAAAATCATTTTATATATTTACTCGGGATAGTTATGTGAACAAAATAACAAACTAACACAGTTGATACACTAATCTGATAAATTTTCATGAACCAAATATTCACTGAAGATTTAATACAAAAAAATTAAACCATATGAAAGCACGAAAACAAAGTTACCTGCAAAGCTGAAGTCATGTCTGTTTACCTCTGGGAAAAAAATAATCTGTAACAACTATGAGTGGTGGGTTTAGGGCCGAGTTAAGGACTCGATGATAAAAGTGATTAGAATGATTCTCATTGATTTTTCTTAGATGACAATAGATGTTGGGTACTTACACTGTGAAGGTTCAGAAGCTTCTAGTTGGTTAGTTTCTCCATAGACCGGGTAAACTCAATTGCTGAAATTCGGAAATAATAATACTAAACCATTTAATATCTTTACATATAAGGATTTATCAAGAATGATCCGATGAATATATGTGGAATACTACTTTAAATTACCTAAGTTATAATCACAAAGAAAACTAAAGTCACCTGTTCTAAAAAATCTCAGTCATGAATCCTGTAGAATTCTCATTGTCTGCAGGTCTCCCATACATTCTAGTCATGTTGTAGAGTCTGGGCAGAGTAACAAAGTTCTGCAAAGTCAGAATCGTTGACAGAAATTCAGAGGATATTAATAGATCAAATATTAGCAGAACAAAATTTTAATTTCTAGTCCGAGAGAAGACAAAAGTCACCTTTAATCAAAGAATCTCAGCATCGAGAAAGTGAGATAGGAGTCTACACATTTTTAAAATCACCATCAATGATAATTTTGTAGATGCAGATCGTAACCAACAATCCATATAATCCCTCGCATTCCTTAAGTAAATCTCCATCACAGAACATTTGGCAACTCACCTCTAATTGAATCAAAGAGAGACACTCTAATGATTACCAGACTTTCGAAACTCATGAAAGAGATTACTTTAATGGCCAGAAGTTTATCTCCGTAGATCGATAGATTACTACCTTGGCTAAGGGCGATCCAATATCGACCCATATCTTCCTGAATCCCATCAACTCCTTTCGCGAACACCAAATTTTCTTGAAACCGTATCTTCCCCGAATCATGGCTCTGAACCCTTGGTCGATATTTAATTGAATCCAAACACAGTGCCGATGATACTCATGATATGAGACCTGCGAAAACAGATCCAGTTGAATAAGATCTTTTAATAATCGGTCTGAGATCTTTTCCCATACACAAAAAAAAAATCCCAAACACCCAAAAGGTTGAATACGATCTCAGAAGATCTGAACCCATCAGAATCGGAATCTATAGTTCTGCTTGAGCCGCCGGAGAAACTCTCTGGGTGGTGGATTTTGGAGAGAAAGGGGGAGAGACATTTTGCCTGGAAAAGTGAAAGATGAAAAAAAAATGACCGAATAGTCATCAAAAAGGTTTTTGTAGTAGTGACCAAAATGCTTGACACGCTGGCATAATGGGATGTTCTGATTGGAGGAGAAGAGACTTTTTCTCTCACATGACTTGTGCTTTATATAAATTAGATATATAATATATTAAGATAAATATCTTGTGTGAACCGACTATTGAAGTCGGTTTTGTATTAGTATAAATAGCCCCTTCCTTTGTTTGTATCACATACACACAACACAATAATGATAATGAAATGAGACTCTTTCTCTCTTACGTCTCATTCTCTCTCTCCTCTCGCCTAAGTCTCTTCTTCTTTTTTTTCTTTCAAAGTCTATCTTTTCTAAAATAATAATAATTCTACAACACGTTATCAGCACGACCGTCTTTCGATCCGGTCAAATACCAAAAAGGTGAGGTTGAATTGTGACCAATTTATTTTACAAAAAAAAATATTATATCTTTTATATTTCCGTTTATATATTATTTCGGGAAGATAGGCACTGCCTTCCCCGAACCGATCACTATGGTAGGTTATGCCTTCACGATCATAATCATATGGTAGACTATGTCACCTCAGATCATATTTATGGAGTGGTAGGTTAAGCCTCCTCCTTATAATTATGGTAGGCTATGCCTACACGAATTGATCATATGGTAGACTATGTCACCTCAGATCATATTTATGGAGTGAGAGATTATGCCTTCTCCTTGAATTTATGGTAGGCGCTGCCTTCTCGATTACTAATCTAACTTTTCAATTTATGCATTTAAATTCCGCATTTATATTTATGCACTTCAATTTATGCCTTTAACTTATGCATTTATATTTATGCGTTTAAATTTATGCATTTAAATTTATGCATTTAAATTTATGCCTTTAAATTTATGCATTTCAATTTATGCATTTAAATTTATCATCTCTTGAGAAAAAAAAAATCACATGGATGTTGTCTTCATGAGATGATTTTTTTATGTTGAATTAATTCTGGAGTAGAAGGTTTTGCTTCCTCCTGAATCGAGTCGTAGGCTATGCCTCCTCTAAAACAACATCGAATGAAATGATATTTTACGTCACCACTTACATGATGGCTTGAAAGATAATGAACCATCATGCTCGTCCAATTGGATTGGCTCCATTCTCAAAAGTTTCATTATCAAAAGTGAATGTCGTAGCAACCAGTAATTGTGATAAATTTTTTTATGACGAGAATACAGACACGGTAGAGACTGTGATCGATTATAAATAAAGTGGTAGACATGGACAAGGAAAGAGATTCCAGTCTCATAAATTAAATGAAAAATTGTGTAACAAAAACACAAACGAGATTGTTTGTTACATGTTTGGCATAACATGAAATTGGATATGGACATGTCGTATGCCAAAAATATCTAGCCAATCTGTATGGAAAAGTACATAAGACAAGAGAAACGATATTAAACCGATTTCAACTCGATTGATTTTTTTTTTTTTGATGTCACAAGTTTCTTGTTGATGGAATCAACATAGAACTTAGGTTGACATGACATGAAATCATGAATTGGGATTCATGATGAAGAATCGGTCTGGCAAACAATGTTACAGTGCACGTTGTAGACGATATTTCTCTTGTCTTAAAAATAAAGGACTCCGCCGAAAGCGTGAGTATCCTATCGATAATGCAAAGATTATGAAAGGCATGGATGAGCCAATTTTCAATGCTGAGGGGAACCAAATGTTATATTCTCCTAAAATCTCGCGGACTTTTGTCAAGTTCCGTGGATATATCAAAAGCGAGATAAAATGACATTGAAAATATTTGCATTACATCGGAGAGAAAACATACATTGGAAGAGTGCCAATGATGTCCTCCGAATTATAAATATGGCCAAATCACTTGGTTTATGGCCAAATCACTATTTTTGGTTGAAATAGCTCATTGCGTATGATAGTTTGATGAAAGTGAATTCCCCGCGTTAGGGGGAGGATTGAAAGAATCACCAAATGATAACACCTAGTGTATACACTTTTTGGCTTACCTTTATCCTCCTACTAATCACGTGAAGTGGAAGTTCAAAAAGGATCCAAGTAAGTAATTCATGACCAATGTTGTTGATCCTAGAACAGGATTCATTCGAGATGGATATTATGGAAGAGATATCATCTCGAGGGGGAGAATTAAAGAATTCCACATCGACAGTAAGTTTATAATATTGGTAAAATGAAATCCTAGACTTGATCACTCTGGTGAGTTCATGTTATACAATTTGTCACTTATTGTCGATGAGATAAATTTATGATGATTATGTTTACACTCAAAACGAGCTTATAAGCAAATCCAAGGGATTGCAATCACCAATTATGGTGAAATTTAATCTCCATGTTTAGCATGGGTGTAAGATATATGCTTTCCACACCGCATATAAGTAACATCCACAAAGGATGAAACGTAAGAGCTGGAGGTGATTCTCACTCTAATAATGTTGAGCTATCACTCAGTGATGTGCTCGTTGTAAGATTTGCATATTATCATTGTGGTGAGATTTTTCTCCCATCATTATAAAGAGAATCATGAATTGTTGGAATCCTTGAACAAATGAATGTGAACTTGAGGTTCAAAGTTTCAAAGGATCATTATTCAGATATATTGCAAATCAAATGTAAATGCTGATGGATGAGATTTCATTGTGATCCTTGCATAAATGAATAATGAACTTAAAGTTCAAAGAAATCTCATATTCCAGCTGAAAATGCTCCAATAATAATAGTGTGTCTATGGCACGTGAGAAACGTGATAGACCTCTTTGGTTCTAAAGGTAAAGTAAATCCTCATAATAAAAAGGAGCAATGATTATTGAAAAGAGGATTAAACTCCCTAAGAGGAGGAGTAATAAGACCGTTGGCATTGGTTAATAATAAGATCAGGTACCTGAATAAAATAAATGATATTGATAAAGAGATCTCGATTAACCATGTCATTACGGGAAAATATGAACCAAAGACAGATATGATTGTCGACAAAATGAATGATATAGTGCGCATGAATCTCCGCCCTGCAGTTAAAGCGTAGAGAGAAAATGAGGATCACGAGCCTCCACTCCGAAGATGAGTGTAGAGAGAGAATAAATATTATGAGTCTCCGCTCCGAACATGAGTGTAGAGAGACAATGAATATTATGAGTCTCTGCTCCAAAGATGAGTGTAGAGAGAAAAATATTGGCCAAATGATATATGTTTCCGAAAACTCTATCAGAGCGAAACTTATGAAAAGTTGTCGCAAGTTAATAAAGATAATTAGGGGGAGAAAAGACTCAAGAGACAAGATTGTCCTCAAGCATCCGAAGTTATAAACCTCGTGAAAGGTAAGTTATTTTAAATATAGCATCCCAAGTTATAAACCTCATGAAAGGGGACTTATTTTAAATAAAAAGAATTCGTTTTGAAGACGAATATAATGCAGAAAAGTATGAGAATTCCATTAACTTCGCCAACGTGAAAAATTATGGGCTAGAAATGAAATAAAAGATAATGATGGAATGTTCTCCTTTTGTGTATCCAAAGATCTTGAAAAATAAAAATGATCCAGAACCAAGGTCTGTATCGGAGTGCCAGAAAAGGCCCGATTGGGAGAAATGGTGAATATCCATCAATAAAGAATTACTCTCCCTCAATAAAAAAAATGTGTTTGGACCTGTGGTTAATACACCTAAAGATGTAATGCTTCTCAGGTGTAAATGGGTCTTTGTGCGGAAAAAAAATGAGAAAAACGAAGTCACAAGATATAAAGCACGACTTGTGGCACAAGTGTTTTCTCAAAGACCGGGAATTGATTATGATGAAACATATTCCCTGGTTATGGATGCAATCACATTCAGGTACTTCATGAGCCTAACGGCATCGAAAAATCTAGAAATGTACCTCATGAATGTTGTGACTGCATATCTATATGAATCACTAGATAGTGACATATATGTGAAAATCCCAGAAAGATTTAACATCCCAGAAGGATCAAAGATCCCAAAAGGATCGAAGATCCCAGAAGGATCAAAGATTCCAGAAGAATCTGAGAAAATTTGTTCGGTCAAATTACAGCGATCATTTTACGGATTAAACAATCCGAACGCATGTGGTATAATCGCTTAAGTGAATTTTTGTTGAAGAAAGTATTTATAAATTATGCAATATACCCTTGCGTATTTATAAGGAAATCCTCTTCAGGATTTGTGATCATTGCTGTTTATGTTGATGACCTGAACATTATTGGAACTCAAAAGGAAGTTTATGATGCAAGAACTCATATGAAAGAAGAGTTTGAAATGAAAGATCTTGGAAATACAAAATTTTGCCTTGGGCTCCAAATAGAGCATTTCCAAGATGGTATATTTGTGCATCAATCAAATTACACCATAAGGGTGTTAAAACGCTTTAATATGGACAAAGAAAATCCTTTGAGTACTCCAATGGTCAATAGATCGCTTAATATTGACAAGAATCTATTTCGACCTTGTGAAGATAACAAGGAAATATTAGGTCCAGAAATACTTTATATGAGTGCTATAGGAGCACTCATGTATCTTGCAAATTGTACCAGACCATATATAGCTTTTGCTACTAATCTGCTTGCAAGATACAGTTCATCTCCTACGCAGAAACATTGGACCGGGATAAAACATACCCTTCGATATCTTCGAGGTACGATTAACTTGGAATTATATTATCCTCGAAATTATGCGCTTGGTCTTGTTGGTTTTGCAGATGCAGGATATTTATCTGATCCGCATAAAGCTCGATCGCAAATCGGATATGTTTTACAATGGGATGAACTGCGATCTCGTGGCGTTCTCAAAAGCAAACTCTAGTCGCCACTTCTTCAAATTATGCGGAGAGAATTGCGCTCCATGAAGCATGTCGAGAATGTATATGGTTGAGATATATGACTCATCATATACAAAAAGTAGCGGGATCATAACGAACAAAGGACCAACGAAAATATTTGAAGATAATTATGCATGTGTTGCTCAACTCAAAGAAGGATATATCAAGAGCGACAGAATAAAGCATATTTCCCCAAGATTTTTCTCCTACATTCAAGAGCTCTAGAAAAATCAAGAAGTGGACATCCAGCATATCTGCTCAAGACAATGCAGCAGATCTTTTTCCAAAAGCGCTTCCCACTACAACATTCAGGAAACATATTCAAAATATTGGAATGCGCCATTTGCGAGACTTGTGAAAAAAGATCAGTTATATCTATCAGGGGGAGTTTACGTCACTGTACTCTTTTCTTTGTCATGGTTTTTTATCCCACTGGGTTTTTCCATGATAAAGTTTTTAACGAGGCAGTACGTAATACAAAGTGGATAATCAAGTAGGAGTTTACGCCACTGTACTCTTTTCTTTGTCATGGTTTTTATCCCACTGGGGTTTTCCATGGTAAAGTTTTTAACGAAGCAGTACGTAATATAAAATAAATATTTAAGGGGAGGGTTAAGAATATAAATATATATATATAATATATTAAGATAAATATCTTGTGTGAACCGACTATTGAAGTCGGTTTTGTATTAGTATAAATAGCCCCTTCCTTTGTTTGTAATCACATACACACAACACAATAATGATAATGAAATGAGACTCTTTCTCTCTTACATCTCATTCTCTCTCTCTCCTCTCGCCTAAGTCTCTTCTTCTTCTTTTTTTCTTTCAAAGTCCATCTTTTCTAAAATAGTAATAATTCTACAACAAAAAAATATTAAAAAATATAAATATTCAAAATTTCTATAAAAATATATATACTATTTAAAAATGCTTAATATTCGTCTTATCCAAAAAACAATAAAAATTATTTTATCTATCCAAAATATTCGAAAATAATAAAATTATTTAAAATAATATAAAAAATTATATTACAACGGATATCTATTTGGATAGGTTCACATTAAGATATTACCAAATATCCAAAATACTTAAACTTAAATTTCATTCGGATATTTTTGTAAAATTAGTTCAGATCGGGATTAAAATTTTCGGATCGAATTCAGATTCAGATTTTGGGTTCAGGTAAATGCTCGTACTTAAAAGGAAGTGTACCTAGAAACTTCGAAATGTAATTTTAATATCTTATGACTCTTTAACTAAATGAAATTCCAAAACTAGCTTACCATCTTAATTTTTCCCAACAACACAATTAATTTTTGTTCTAATTAATCCAATTGTTTTTTTCCTTTATCTGGTTAAAATTTATGTTGGATAAATTATGATAAACAATTTGTCTATCAATATAAAAGTCATTTTTACATAGTATATGTTCATATGTGTGTGTGTGTATTTCCTAGTCCATGTCGACATGTTTCTATGTACATGTCTATGTAGATTCTCTTTCAGATATTATATTGTGGATTAAGCATATGTGTAACATGGACAACACAACATGGATAAGCTATGATTACAATTTTATTGGATAAAACTCGATAAGTATAGAGTGGATCCATAGATAGAAAATATATTAATATATTTGTCTCATTTTTACTGAGTAAGTATTCATGTTAGTCCTAGGACTTCGGTTCTTCGGTTCGGTTACTGTTCGGTAACTCGGTTTTTCGGTTTTTTCGGCTTTCAGAAAAATTGTCGAAAATAACCGAATTTGTAAACGGTTCAGTTCGGTTAACGGGTTATTCGATTAGTTTTTGCCGTTTAAAACCAAATTAAATGAAAAATCAATTTTTCGGTTTAAAATTTTTAATTTTGGTTTATTCGGTTCGGTTAGCTTGGTTATTTTTGGTTAGTTCAGTTACTTTTGATTAGTTCGGTTATTTTTGGTTAGTTCGGTTGTACGGTTTTTGGTAAAAAAATGTAATTTCGGTTATTTTGTATTTGTGTAAAAATTGTGTAATGTAATTTCGGTTACTTTGTACATAATCACCTAAATCACACTGATTCCACAAATGAAAATGACAGTTCGTTAATCACAATCATTGACCGATCTTCGAAACAAGTCTTGCCATACCTCAAGTTCAAAAATACACCTCTTTTACCATCAATAGCTATCACCTTTTGAGTACCAACCTAGGTAAACACATGGAATATCGTGCATCTAGTATGAGAAATCATCGGACTTGTCCCAACAGACTTTTGAGTCACAACCAATCTATGTCCCGTAATAATTGCATACTGCCTTCGAGGGATCAGTCTCCTTCGTAGTGAAATGAGACCACACAAGTGCCTTTTTAGGAATATGTTCCTCTTTGAACTTTCTTTAGTCGTCTGAACATTTGATCTCTCACTTTGAGTCCGTTTCATTCCAACATAAAGTTCTTCAGTGTCTTATGTGTTAATCTCTTCATCATTCATTCATTTGTCGTTGTTGTCTTTGTGAAGAAACCGAAGACATCTTCCAAAAGTTAAAAGATAAATCATATCAAGATAAGATGAGACTGATGAAACATAGGAGTTTCAGAAATTTAAAGAAATTCAAAGACATTAATGGAGATTCAGATATTCAAAAGCCCATCTCTAAAGTAGTAAACACGAAGAGCAATAATGATTAGAGCGAGAAAGAAACAGGTTCTATGGTAAGAGACTAAGAGTCTTTAACACAATGTCTTGTGAATAAAGTGAAACAACAAACTAGTCAAGCAATCTCATCTAAAATAGCTTCCTAAATCTAAATCTGTTGGTTCTGTCAAACATCAAAATCTGTTCTACCAAACTGAGGTCGCAGAATCTTGACCAATAAGTGCCAAAAAAACCAATCATTTAAACAGTATTACAAAAATGGTTCGTACTGAACCTAAAGAGAAAACTTTGGAATATTTGAGAGATTCGTATAAGTAATCGGTGGAGTGTAAGAGAAATTCAGATTAATAATCAGAACATGCTCCAAAGGTCCATGATTTTCAAATCCAACTAAATATAGTAGACGTGGACATCTAGAACTGAACAAGGAATAACATCACAACAAAAAGTTTAATTTTTTTTTACAAAAAGATTTATTACATGAGTGCCCGTGCACTCAGAAAGAATTAAAGATGGTTTCAAAGAATCACAATAAGCACACAAAAATTGAATAGAAACTATTTTGTGATGTAGAATGCTACGCACAGTCTTTTCGAAAACTCTAGATGTGCCAACAGAAGATAAAACATCACTATACATTCACGACAGAAGAAAAGATTCAAGACATACAAAAATCACAAAATTACAACAAAAAAAAAAAATTGAACTTAGGTCACAAAAATAGAATATGATTGGAGAGTTTGAGATGAGACTAACCTTGGATTTTGATTTCTGTTGAGATGAGACTAGGATCTACTTTTCTTAGGTTAGAGAGAATTAGAAGAATAACGGTGAGAAGAGACAAGGTTAATCGACAGAACATATAACAGAGGGATAAGGAGAAGAAAAGAATATGTATTTGGGTTCGGTTCATTCCGTTGAAAAATGTCATTCGGTTTTTGCTCTCCTAATCAGTTCGGTTCAGTTCAATAGTTCATTAACAGTCGGTTCGGTCTTGTTCAATAATATTCATGTTGGATATTATTTGGAAAAGTGTAATATGTACAACATGGACAAAGTAATATTGACAACCGGTGATATCAAAGTAATACATAAAATGGTGTACGCGTCGACCTGTCCACGAGGACTTGTCCATTTTACTTTATCAATGTTTCTCGTAAATGTTTCTTCCACAATATTATATACATAATTTTGTAAAATGGTGTCCACGTTGATTTGTCCAATAACACTTGTTAATTCTACGTTGTCCACATTGTATGTAAATGCTCATTCCGCAATATGATATCCACCATGAATATTAACTCGGTAAAGATGAGACAAATATCTTCAATTATGTTTACATATATGAATCAACTATATATCCACTGGATTTGAATCATTTGTACCATTCATCTCGCAAATTTTCCTGTTCACAAGATTTGATTCAAAAGTTATTAAAACATATCAAAATGGATTCATAATATAGAGAAAAAGAATATGAAAAATTATAGTTAAAATTATTTTTTGTTTCTCCTTGAGAGAGAGATGAGAGGGGAGAGAGAAACGAGAGAGAAATAAAAAAAATTAGATATTTTCCTTCATCTCAAACATCTAACGGCCATGATTTCTCAATTCTCTATCTAACGGTACATATTTAATTCTTAACAAACATTCTTCCCTATAATTAAGTCAGTTTCCAACCGAATTTCTTTAGTTAGAGGACATGTTTAGCATTTTTGTCTCTCCAAAACTCCATTGTAGCAAACTGCCTTAATTTGTAACTTACCAAACCAGAAGTGTCATGTTGTGTAAATGCCTCTTTTCTTTTTAGTCCGCTAGGGTTTATGGTATTTTTTGAGTGGTAAAACCTATTTTCGCAATTGTGCTAGGCGGAATGCATGCAGACAATCCTGACTTACTGAACTAACAAAAAGTTACAAATAAATCACCCCAAGATTTTGTTTTAGGGTATTAATTGAGTTATGTTGTTGATTAACAATAAAAACTTTAGGGTATTAATTGAGTTATGTTGTTGATTACATTTTGTCGACATCTTTAAATTACACATATCCAAACTGAATCACAATTTTATTTAGTTCCTTAGGCTTCGACTGATGACCGTTTAATGAACCAAAACAATGAACAAAATTTCATTTAAGGAATTGAATAAATGAAAAATAAGAATTTTATTCACTTTGTTCCTCATCAAAATTGGAGGGGAAAAATGTTTCTTCATGAATTCCTTTAAAAATGAGGAAAAGAGATGAATAATGTGAGACCTATGTATCTAATATTTGACCAAAATTTCTTTATAATTGGTATATAATTTTGAGTAACAAAGTATTTATGTTCATTTTTCATAAAATGTGGTCACCAATTAGAGCCTTAGTGGCTTGTAGGATTAACAACCGAACTGATAATATCGAACTAAACCAAACCAAAAATATTTGGCTTTTGGTTTGGTTTGGTTCTCAAATTTGGTTAATTCGGCACAATTTATTTATTTTTGTTCGGTATTCAGTTTTGTTCGAAACATGAGCCGATCATATATTTTTATTATTATTTCAATAGCTTTCAATCCATGAGCGGTTTTTTGGGATGTTTTTGTTGTTTATTTTTCACTTAAAAATCATATATATATAACAGCACTTATACATTTTAATTCTGAAAAGATAAAAACAATGAGATTCATTATTCAAAGCAAACTTATACCTTTTACATTAGATTGAAAAAAATTAGCGTCGAAAATTT
Organism: Orychophragmus violaceus; assembly: GCA_030180135.1. NCBI lineage: Eukaryota > Viridiplantae > Streptophyta > Magnoliopsida > Brassicales > Brassicaceae > Orychophragmus > Orychophragmus violaceus. The sequence continues at coordinate 41,793,713 of CM058240.1, forward strand.
AAAAATTTTGAGAAACAAAAATAAAAATAATTAGCTCATATGAATGACTAATTCATTATGATAGGGAAATGTCTTAACAAACATACCACTATACATATAAAAAATGTGATCTACAAGACAGAAACAAAGTTCAGATCTGAAAAAATAAAAATAAAAGTATTTTACGGCACAAATAAATGATAATGAACGGGCCAACAAAAAAAAGATTATAATACAACTTCAATAAAAAAGTTTTTACGAAAAATAGAATCAATCCCATATAGCTAAAAACTAACATTTACTTAAGCTATATTAAAGAGGAATATCAAATACGAATAGACCACACAAAATCTAAAATATGCCAGATCTATGTAAAAATATAGAGAGACAAAGTTTAGATGTGGACCCAAAAAAAACATTTCACGGCACAAATAAAGGACAATGAACCTGCTTATTGGATCAAAAAGAAAATACTATAAAAACGGCTAAAACAAAATGTTTTCCCGAAAAATAGAATCAAGCTCATATTAACAAAAACTAATAATTACTTGAGCTATATGAAATTGGAATATCAAGTACGAATGAACCACAAAAATATATATTATGTAATATTTATATAAAGACAATACCAAAAGAAATACAAATAAATCCGTTAAGAGTTTTTCAACAAAAGTAAATAAAAGGTGAAAAACAATGTTTTTATAAGTGAAGAAAAACATACAAACAATATAATCTAAAATAAAATAATTATCAAAACAAAATTTAAAATTGATAAATACAAAACAAACAACAAAAACCAATGTTTACTTAAATTATACTAAAGACGAATATCAAGTACGAAGGAACAAAAAAAAAACTAAAATGTGTAGTTTTATATAAATAAAATATGAAATAATACAAATAAAATAATTAAGAGTTTCTTGACCAAAATATGAAAATGATTAATATTAAATTACTGAAGAAAATACGCAAAGAATATAGTCCAAAATGAAAAATTATAAAACTAAAATATAAACTCAAAAACACAAAACAAACAACGAAAAACAACAAAACAATATTTACTTATGCTATATTAAATATGAATAACAAGAGTTAGTGGACAACATAAAAAACTAAAATGTGTAACTTTTATACAAAGAAATAATCAAAAATAAATACAAATAGAATAGTTAAGAGTTCTCGATAAGTGGGTGGAAAAACAAAAGAAACAATATTATATTACTGAACACACAAAATATAGCATAAAATGAAATAATTATAAAACAAAATATGCAACACAAAAATACAAAAATAAATAAATAATAATATTAAGCTATATTAAAGAAAATATCAAATAGAAATGAACCACAAAATATAAAATATGTAAATTTTATGTGAAGAGAAATCAAAAGTTACAAAATAGTTAATAGATCTCTATAAAGAGGTAGAATGTTTTTTAAATAAAATATTAATAAAATAAACAAATACAAAATAAACCTTCGTTTCGTGCGTGTGAGCGGGCGATTCCTTATTCGTTTAAATTAGTTAGTGATGTTTTTGAAACATTAATATAAATAGTATTTTAGAGTTATGATTGCACATTTTGTGTTAATTTGGTGGTAAAATCTCTGGCCCTAATAACACTATAACATATTAAAATCTACTTGATTCATTAACCTCCAGTCACTATAATATTAATTCAAATTTAAAACATATAATTTTATTCCAAAAATTTAATAAATTCAATAATTATGAAAATTGAAGTTTTAACAGTAACATAATAATTCAAATTTAACTTAATATATAAAATAATAGTTTATTATTACAATCTAATATCAAAATAATAATAATTTACTATTCCGAAACAAAATCGAAAATAATTAATGTTTAAATAATATCTTGATTCACATCAATCCATATCAAATTTAATATCAAAATCGTCAATATCTAAAGATCATATACAAACTACAATATTCTCTAAAGATCTCTAAAATATATCACATTTAAATATAGATAATAACAATTAAATTAGTCATTAATAATCCTTTTGAACATTTACCCTAATCTTCTTATATAAATAGACTACATATCAAATAACCTACAATCACTTTCATAACCTTTTATTTTGTTCCGCTACACGAATAAAATTGTTCTAATGAGTTCTATGGTTTCACTTCCTAACACTTGTTTCAGTGTCCTTTAAAAGGTTAAGTTTTTCAAAATATATTTATATGGGGACAAAATAATTTTTTCATTAATTATCTTTATAATTACAAAGTGTGCCACTAAATCTAATCGATAGATTCTAAAGTTAACCAAAAATAAAAATGTCAATTCACAAAAAGTTCCAACTATTTTGAATTATAATAAGGAATATATTTAGAACTAATGATGTTATCATAATATTAATCTAAATATTATCTCAATAGAGTTCACTATAAATTTAGAATTTACAATTAAAAAAATCTCTAAAAATATAATTTTGAATTAAAAATGAGAGTATCTCTTTTATAAAAATATGATTATATATACTTGTATAGCTTTTAGTTAAGGCTCGAAATTTGATTCAAATTTTGCGGACCCCATCCCACTAGACCTGCTGTGAAATATGTGCAGGTCATCCAAATTTTTTTTTGGTCAACAGAGTCATCCAAATTAAAAACTTTTTAACTTCAGATCATATGAGTACATATCTTGGATATGACGAACATATGTGGTCTTTTGTTTTTGGCGAAGTTGTTTGACAGATAGTCAATTTTTAAATTATTAAATTAAAATATTTATCTAAGATTTTAAATAAATAATAATAATGTATATATTTATTAATAAAATTCTTTTTATTTCAAAATATGGATTAGTTTTTATAATATTTAATTTATATTATTATAAATTAAATTTTAATTAAAATACATATAAATTAAATTTTAATTATTAAAAATTGTGGGTTATGTGGGTTACCTATAAATTTAGGTGAGGCGTGTGCTAGTTTAATATTGTTCTTTCGGAAGTTATGCATGAAGGGTTTTGGGGATATAAAATTGCAGACTATGACAGATCGTGTCAAGTGGGGTGAGTTTGATCTGTTTGCCAGCTCTATTTCTTCAAAAGTCGCAACTTCCTAATAATGACAACGTTTCAAGGAATTTCTTCTTACTCGACATTTGTAACCCTCAAATATAAATCGTTATAAAGAGGCTTTCATTGTTCAGCCAAATAATTCCAGAGGCAATTTCATAAAGAGATTGATACTCGTTTGCAATGGAGCTACATAAAACTGTTGGTTGTTTCTAAGACGACCATGAAATAATGTTTGTGGATATTGCATACAATTAATAATCATATTTAAACACATACATTCTTAAATTAATTAACTGGGTAAAATAATAATGATAAATTTAAATAAATAAAAATGTAATTTTACATAAAAAGGAAAAAAATCAACAATATATAATATGAACTAGGGTCTGTTCTTTTCCTCATCTGGAAATTGCGTCTAGAAACTGCGTTCAGATGCAGTTTCCAAACATTGCATCCAGATGTAAATGCAATTATGTTTCTTTGTGCATTTAGAAACTGCGTCTAGAAATTGCATCTAGATGCAATTATGTTTCTTTGTTTATTTATATACATTAGTTGGATGTATTATTTTGAAGGTTTGAATTTTGTGGTTTTGGCGGGAAAACACGATTATAATAATGTTTGAAATAAACATTAAATTGATAAAAGACAATATAAACGATCTAGAAACAATAATAAAAAAATTCTAACTAATTGTCCACACTCAATATTTTGATTGAACTTTATTATAATAATGTTTGTTACAAGCAGTGTTCAAAAAACCGTTAGGTACAAAGTATACAGTAACACATCGTCTAATATCTAGAACGCCTAATTGAAAGCCTAGAATGTTATTAGCTGGCCTAAGCATTTACAAAAAAAATATATATTTTTTGTCAACAATTATCTAACTATAGAGGCTCAATGATCCAAATTGGTGGTTCGAGATTTACATAAATAAGATAAGATAGTTGAATTTGGACGCTCCTCGCTAGAATATCCGCCTTTTAGTTGTCCGCCCGTGGAATATTAGTAATAACAAACTTTGTGAAGAACTCCCTCCGTTGCGCGTATTCCTCTAAATGAATTACGAAAGCCGGCCATTCCCTAGATGTAGATACTATCTTCACCAGCTCAGAACAGTCCATAGCAAACATCACTTCTTGTTGATTCCACCTCTTCATGCATTATGTAGCCCACTGAATTCTGCTTGTAAAGGTGATAAACTCCTAATGTTCCTTACATCCATCATAATGTATTTTTCTCCTTCGTAGATACTATACTATCCTTGCCCAGAAAAATTGTCTCCTTCCTTCCATGCTCCAATTAAAAAGCAACATCGTCCATGTATTTCTAAATTTATATCCCGTGGAATACCCATCTCATGGGTCCTATATGGTGTCTGTAATTGATTATTTTCCTCCGCTTGTTGTGCCTTTTTTCATGCTCGTGATTCTGATTCTGCTATCTTTAATATTCCTATCAGTATTACTGAATAATTTATCATTCCTGCCCATCCAGATATACCATATTATCCATGGGAAATCAGCATTACGAATATAAATCTCAGTCGTTCCTCTTTATTTGTTTAAACTGTAGACGTATATCACGGCTCGTATCAAAGCACTTACACGCAGATCTTCATTTAAAATCCACGCGACTTGAGTTTCTAATCGTGAGTGTTTATATCTAGATCATTTAATTTTATCCCATTATTTTTACCCAAAACTAAATGATGAACTACGACGATATATATCTCTTTTTTTGAAAAATAGATACTTATATAGGCACAAGCAAAGCAACTTTGTTTCACGAGATTAGATTATGAAAAAAATTAAAATATTCCAAAATTTTAGACTCAGTTGTAAGGATTTTAATTAAATGTAATTTAAATTCCTAGATTTTATGAATTTAAAAATTTGCTCATAAGAATTCCAGAAAAATATATTCCAAAAACTATAAGGAGCGTGTATTGAACTAAACATTTTGAGTGATTTGAGTTTAGTTAAGATTTAGATGATTTTGATTATTTTTGGTGATTTTAAGGAAGTTGTTGTGATTTTATATTAAAATACTCTACGGGGGGTGTATTGAACTAAACATTTGGAGTGATTTTGAGGTTTTCTTGAAATTCATTGTTATTCAACTAAGGATTTTAAAATGTCTTTTCAAATCTAGTGTTATTGAACATGGGATTTATGTAAAATCACTCAAATTCACTTAAAATCTGCTGTTATTAAAACAACAATTTGTTAAAATCATATCAAATCCACTGTTATTGAAAATGTTTTTAACTATTGGGATTTTAACGATTGCAGAGGATTTTAGAAGATTTTAGATGACTTTGTTAGTTAAAAATAAAAAGATCAAAATCTCATGGTTTTAGATGGTATTGTAGAGTATTTTAATATAAAATCACAACAACTTCCTTAAAATCACCAAAAATAATCAAAATCATCTAAAATCTTAACTAAACTCAAATCACTCAAAATGTTTAGTTCAATACACCCTCCTACAATACCATCTAAAACCATGAGATTTTGATCTTTTTATTTTTAACTAAGAAAGTCATCTAAAATCTTCTAAAATCCTCTGCAATCGTTAAAATCCCAATAGTTAAAAATATTTTCAATAACAGTGGATTTGATATGATTTTAACAAATTGTTGTTTGAATAACAGAAGATTTTAAGTGAATTTGAGTGATTTTACATAAATCCCATGTTCAATAACACTAGATTTGAAAAAGACATTTTAAAATCCTTAGTTGAATAACAATGAATTTCAAGAAAACCTCCAAATCACTCCAAATGTTTAGTTCAATACACCCCCCTAATTCTTTTTGTTCACCTCTTTATAAATAAATCCACTACACCATAACTTCTACCTTTTCATAATAACTTCTTAAAGCAATTTAATTTTTAATTAGTTTTAGCTTTTATAGTTATTTTATAGTTTTTAATTTCTCCTACTAAATTTGTTTTAGGCATTAAATAAAAATCAATTCCATAAAAGGTATAAAACAACAAAATAGACTCAAAGGAGATAATTCCACAAAAAATTAGTTAATATCCCCTAAATTTAAGCATTAAACAAAAAAATCATTGAAGTGATTATAAATTTTATAATAATAAATATAAACATAATATACTTGAGAACTAAGAAAATCCATACTAATAATAAAAATTCACCAAAACTAGAATACATGGCTGCAAAAAATTCAACAAAACATATTTTAAACAAAATAATCTTATTAAATTCTACAGACATTAAGGATATCTAATGCATCATTACATCCACTTTTATTATAAAAAAATGTAAATTAAAAAATATAAATTTAATACATAAATAAAATTGTATATTAAAAATATTTGAAAAAGTTTAATGAAAAAAATAAAATAAAAATCTAGTTAATCATTAGAAAATAACCTCGAGTTCGCCCTAAATTTAATCCTCTCGGGCATAGTTTTCGAAGTTAAAGTTTAGTTCTATAGAGCATGTGACTCCTTAATTGTTGGCGCTCCATGCCGGAGCTGAGGAGTGGTCTTGACGAGTGTTTATAGCTATGTGGTGATCCCCATTTTCCTCCTTTCCACTCTTTGACGGGCATGGTCCTCCTTGCTTTAACAGCATTTTCCTCCGGTGTTTTTTTAGCGGCGGTCCTCACCTGGTGAGTGTGTCATGCTTTCTGGTCAGATTGCGCTCGTATGAGGCTAATGTTCTCAGTTGCATCAGGTGTTGGTTGTGTAGGTTTGGTGCATCTCTCCGGTTGAAGTCATGCGTCCATGGAAAAGTTTTCGGTTTTTGGTGCGGGTATTTCGAATTCACGTTTTGGTTTGGCATCGGTGAATCGGAATTTCGTCATGGGTTTGACTTTTCCTCTATAGATGTTGAATAGTCTTAGGGAGTGGTTTGGTTTGTAGGACCTGGTTTAATTTGGTTTTTGTTGGTTTGGGCTGGTAGTGTGGGATGTCATAATATTCAACGGTATAGGTTGGTAGTTTCTGGCTGTTGTGTAGCGAGATCTTCTTGTGTGTTCAGGCATCTCGGTTTTTTCTCGGTGAGGTTGGTCTAGCTTCTTTCATTCCATGGTAAATATCCTCCGGTGGATTGGGTTTTTGTTTGTGATTATCATCATCCCTTTGTTCTAGATCGACGGGGTTATGCTTTTAGTGATGGGGTTGTGGTCTTAGGCTTAGTGTAAGACTTTGGGTTGTTCCGTCTATATATTTTATTGTATTCGTTGAATCTAGGATTTTTCTCTCCTTTGTGCCGCTTTTTGTTTAGATGAATAAGTACTTTTGTCTTTTAGTCGTTTTGTTAATTGGTTCTAGCAAGGCTAACCTAGTTCGTGCGGGGATGCATAAATCTCGGTTTAGACTTGTTAGGATTAGGATTAGGTGTGAAGGAGTAAATTCGCATTTCATCTCTTATAAGAGATGTTTCAAATTAGATGTTTTCCCGTACACATAATTATCTAGTATTTTGTTTGATGGTTCATCGTTATTGCACCCCAAAGAAAACACTTAAAACAGTGAAAAACTCAAATAAACTAAACATTTAATTAATAACAATATCAACGAAAACTTGGTTATTAATTATGCTATTTAACACATATCAGACAATTTGGCCAATATAGAAGGAGTAGCCCTAAACCCTAAACATTAAACCCTAAATACTAAACCTCAAAACTTCTTTTTATTTCTTATTTGGTCTTTATCTTATCATCGTCAGATTCTAAATTTGTTAATATTTATCACTTCGGAATGCGTTGATTGAGAACATATATATGGGAGCATCATGGAAATAATGCTTAAGTCAATTGGTATTTTATATGTAACATTGTAAAATTTGTGTTTATGTGTGTTTTATTATTATATATATAATTTATATAATCTTTTATTATGTAATATTATAATTATTAACAATTTTGTCAATATCAACGACTATAAATGCAAATGACTATATACCCCAAACATTATACTCTAAACCCTAAATACTAGACCCTGTAATAATACCCTAAACTCTAAACCCAGACATTAAACCCTAAAACCTAAATACTAGACCATATATATACCCTAAACTCTAAACTCATTAAACAATAAACCCTAAATACTAATCCCAAAACCCAAACATTAAACCATAAACTCTAAATACTAGACCCTATATATACCCTAAACTCTAAACCCAAACATTAAACCATAAACCCTAAATACTAAACCCAAACCCTAAACTATAAACCCCTAGACGAAAGATAAGAGGACAAGAAGAATAATAAATATTCATCACAACCGATATGATTAAGGTAATTCGGAAATGATATGTTAAATAGATTGTGTAGGATTATATGTTCTCATGTTACGGTAATTTGAGAATATCCTAGGATAATCCTTTATGGGATATATCCTATGGATTCTAGTTGTTGTATAATGTTAAACATCAAAACAACACACATATATATTTATCTTTCCTTTTACACCATGCAATTGTATTTCGGTATGAACATATATGGGGACATTACCAAAATGCCATGTCTTATGTATGTTCTCTAAAAGAAATCAAATGTTTTAACATTCAAGTCCCAAAATATTTCTTTAATTTATTTGTGTACTATTTCTTTAACACTCGAGGTAATTATATAGATAAGTATAAATTTAAAAATTGAGGCAGTAAAAAGTAACATATGATAAGTAAGTTACGCCTACAAGTGGGTTAAAATTCAAAAAAAATTCCAAAAAAATCCGGGAAACCAAAACCCAATTTTATAGTCCAAAACATTTCAATTACCCGCCTGAACCCAATAATTTTCGACAAAGTGTCGAGAATTCCTCAATTACGACAAACCCTGATTTTATTATGTTCTTCTCCTTTTCCGAAATCTCCTTTGATTCATCTCGCTAATCTCTCTCCAAATCCTCTTCTATGCCCACCCATCTCAAACTAGTATCTCTTCTTTCAATCTCTTATTCGAGGCTCTCAGTTTAATCGCTAACTTTGGCAGAAACCCTATCTACCCTCTCAAACTCTTCTTTGAATCTCTCAATCACGAAACCCTCCGTGATACGAGCCCTACAACTACGAGTAAGATATGACGTTACGATGTGTGTTAAACCCTCATGTGATTGAGCTTTGCTTTGCTTTAGAAACGGGATTGATCCTGAGTCTGATTGCTGGTTTGCTTATGATTTTCTTGTGGTAAGATTGTTTTGGAACAATTAATTTTGGTTATACATGTTGTAAACGACTACTATATTCCTCTTTTAGCTTCAATATGGTCTCCATATCCTGGATAAGTTGGTTGTTTTGTTTATAACGAGTGTTTGATGAGTTAGAGTCTGATGGTTAGGATGTTAATCTTATAGTTAGCAAGAAATTGAGTTTGATGTCTTTGTTTAACTATTCTCTATGTTTTATTATGTTTGATTGTCTGGGCGTTTACAAGATAGTGCTTGTATCATTTGAGACATGACCAAACCATCCATAACTTTATTCTTAAATTTTTTTACGAGGATAACTGTAATATCCTGTTTCCAAAATGGGGTCAACGGACAAAGAAAAAGTCAACAGGGGCAAAATTGTAATTTTGCCAAAGTTGGAGGGCATGTTGGTAATTTTGCCAAAATGCGAAACGGAAGCCGAGACGGGCCAAATGTTCTTCGTTTTAAATAAAAAGAATATTTAGAAGACCAGAAGCGGAAGAAACGGAGTTTAAATAGGGTTTTCGGACTATCGGGAATGGAAACCAATAGAACCGAGAAAACTTGTAAAATCCATAACCGGAGCTACAGAAGTCCAAATGAGGTGATTCAAGTTTCTAAATTCATCTAAAATCATGTAGAATCAGTGTTTTGGAACTGGAGTATTTATGGAAGCATATAAAGAGTTTTAAAATATTAAACACGAAATAGAGAACCCGAAGCAATGGAATGGAACAGAGTTACGGGATGGGTTGAACGAAATGGTTCGTTGATTTTGGACAGAATCAACCCTGAAATGACAAGTGTCAAGTGTAATACATCCCCTGGCACCACATCATTTTCTTTGGTTCAAAGAATAGTTTGATACATTGGATTTGGGATTTGCATGGCATAATACATCCCCTCATGCTATCAAGTCTCATTTCCTTTCACCTAAGATCTCCCTAGCTCTCTCTCTCGACCTTCATCACTCCCTCTATCCATAAATAAATCAAAACCCTGCAATTTCTTGAAGATCTATGAAGAAATGCATGGTGTTCTTCATGTTCTTCATTACTTGAAGAACAAGTAATCTCAACAACTCTCAAACCAAGCTTAATCTACTGAAACCACTTGGATAACCTTGTTCACCTTCTAACCCTCTCCAATTCGCCACCTACAAGCCACCTCATTTCCGCTGGAAGTCGCCTGATTTACGCCGGAATCTCACCGCCGGCTAGATACATCTTCCTCTCTCTCCTCTTCTCGGTGTTTCAAGCCTCCTCTCTCCTCATAGAAGTTGTATCTCACTTCAAGAACCATACTCAGTGGCCAGAGCTCCTCTTTAGTCGCCGGAAACCATCAAGAGTCGCCGGTCAACGCCGGACCACCGCCGGCCAATGCCGGAGCCGGCCGCCGGAGAAACCTTCCACCACCATTTTCAAGCTGGTTCAGTAAGGGATGGTTTAGCATTGGCCTGGGATGAAATTGAGTTGGTTTAGGCAAATTGGATTGGTTTAGTTAACTAGTCAAACCCTTGGTCAAACTCGGTTTAACCGGTCAATGGTTTGACATTAGACCGATTTAACTAAACCGGTCAATTGGAGTCAGGTTCAGTCGGTTCAGGATTTGGTCAACGGTCAAGCACGGTCAAAGTAAATGCACGGTCGCCGGTCAACGCCGTGGTCAACACGTTGTCAACGGCCTGTCCTAGCTCGGGGAACTTCGGTACGTTCGTGATCCGGTTCGGGGTATTCAGGAAGGTTCAGAGTTCAGTCTGTCGGTCTCGGGATCCATATCCACATCCGTCCGTCAGTCCGCACCAAACCATTGTGAGTCGGCTCAACTTGTAGTATAGTTAGAGAAGATATAGACCCAGAACCCAAACCATAATCTAGGATTGCATACATGTTGAATGGAATTGATTGATAATTGATGCTATCAGTTAACTGTGAATTGGATAGGTTACTGAGATGCATGCTAGGAACCTAGGAGTAATCCGTTGATTGCCGTTAGCTTGTAAGTAATAATTGATTGATGCATTCATATAGATGTTGCATGATAGGATCGTATATGCATATATATAAATGTATTAAAAACAGTAATAAATGAATCTATATACGGGAATTAGGACGACCTTAAAATACGGATTGAACCTTTAACGAACATATAGAATATACAACGGGCGGGTTAGGTTAAATAGTCAGGTTAAGGGTTAATGAACTGAAGATAATAAACAATGAGATGTCGGGGAGTTAGTAAGTTTACTAACTCTAAACCGACGGATCAAAGAGTTATTAAAAGATATTTAGGAAAGAAAGGAATGAGTTATAATCGGTGAGCCGTCTATGGGTTAGCAATCCGCTAATCTAAGGTAGCAGACTAATGAGATAAAAGACGTTAAGAATCCTAAAAGGCTTGTTTGTATGCTTGAGTGCGTTTGTTGCTTTGATGTTGTTGTGTTGTGTTCAAGCTTGTTGTTAGACTGCCCCGGTGTTGGGCCGAGCGGTCCGCATTGACACTTATTTCGGTCACGGGGACGAATAAGTTCGTAGTTGCTGCCTCGGTATGGCACTGAGTCAGAGCGGTGGTGTTGGCCTGAATTAGGGATATTGGCTTTGTCGACTGTTGACCTTGATGATTGTGTAATTGATGTTAGAGTCCCAGTGAGTCTGCGTGTTTACTTTATTGCACTAGGACTTTAGGGTGCGTCAGATCCTGCAAGTCTAGGTTGAAAGCGTTTCGGTACTTCCGACCCGATTGGATCCTTGGGTAGTTTTCTAATCGGATCGTGTGCCTTCAGATGGTGATTCCAATTATGGCGTTAACCTACTGAGTGACGCCGGTATGTGTGCGGTTCGGAGAATACAAGGTCATGTCCTAGGGCCAGACTGCATGGAAGCTTAGGTTACCATGGGGAAGCCCGAGCCACTATGTATCGATGGACGGAGAACAATGTCCTAGGTCGTTGGACTTCGTGTTAACGTCTAGGAGTCGTGGGTAGTTATAGTTATCTTATCAGTGTCCATGTAAACTCGTGGAAGTTACCGAGTAAAGTGGGCCCAGTGGAGTAAATTCGGTTTGCGCGATAGTTAGATCGAGCCTAATCGAGGACATATGCCGCAGTGTCATCGATTTCCTTAATCTTCCTTTCTTTTGGAAAGTGCTTGTGTGTTGTGGGTTTATCACATCGTGGTAGTACGCGATAGACAATTTCTTCCTTTGATTGTTATTTTGGGTTTTGGGGCGGGAAATTGTAGTTTAGATATATTAGAAGCCGTAGTGATGAGCCGACTCGCTGGGTGATCTTAGATCGCTCATTAGATCCTTTTTGTGTTTTCAAGTTTAGCAGTGACGGACGTGGGAGGTCCTCGTCGTAGTTTCGGGGTCGCTTGTGGGCGGGAGTTTCGATTCGATGTTTTCGATGTTGTATTTCGGTTTGACATTTAGCGCCTTTTTAATTGCTGGTTTTATTGTGTTTTGAATGTTTTGGAAATTTATTTGTATAAACGTTATGTAAACGTTTATTTGCTTAGTAATGAATTCGCTTCCCTGATATATTGGTTTGGTCCGAACTGACACAACTCGCAGAAGCAATACAAGTTGCAAAGATTTGTATTGTGGAAGCGAGGTAAACGGGGTTAAGGACGGTTTAGTACGAGCCTTTGTCTCAAACCGAACTGTCTCTGGCTTCGTATTGTGATGAACTTTTCCTATTTGACTTGCTCGAGTTAGACTTGGTCATGTTTTTGTTTGATTGTTGACCAGTCAGCTCGTCGGTCAGCGGATAATGGGAAAAGGGTGTTACAATATATGTCAACGACGGATGAAAGACATGGTCAGTACTCTAAAGGACTGCAAAAGCACTAAATCGGACTGCGACCTCGGGAGATCTCAATAGATGAATATAACTACATATTTGCTGAGTGAAAGTAGCCCTGTCGAGCGTGTCAAACCCGCAACCTGTGACCCGCCCCCGACGGGTTACACTAATTTTCGATCTGCATCAAACCGCCCTGCCAAACCCGCAAAACAAAAAACAGTCGACCCGCATCCGCCGAACTTAAATTTGCGGGTACCGCGGGTAACCCATAAATATTCTAATTATAAATAATTTTACTTAAAAAAATATTTATTAATAAAATATTTATTATTATTATTTTTCAATTAACTCCTAAAACTCTTAAACTAATAATAACATATATATATTTTTTAGAAAAAATAAATTTGCGGGTACCCGCAAAGTGGTTTTAAATATTCCGATCCGCATCCGCCCCGCCAAAAAATACTTTGACCCGCATCCGCCCCGCAAATTTGGAAAAACAAAATTTCGATCCGCTTCCACCCCGTTGTGGGTTAAAAACCCGCGGGTAATGACTCAAATTGACAGGGTGAAGTGAAAGTAACATTTTTCATAATCAATGCTTGTAAAGTCATCTCATGCTCTTTACTTTTTTTGGGAGGGGGTCAAATCTCATGTTCTTTACCTAATTGTTTTTTTCTTAGTGTCTTTAATTATCACAGGCCCCTGAGAAAGATGAACGAGTAAATCCTTATGGAGTCAGAAAAAATCCATTAATGGGCAAGCGTAGATAGCCCATACACTTTTCAGCGTTTGTGGCCCACCAATAGTGGCCCACTAAGAGCAGCTGAAGAAAGCTCACGTAAACTACAACACCATCTGCATCATAGGTTACTTATCATTGTCTCTTGCACTTTTTAATTTTTTGGTATATGATTTGGCAACTCCTTAATGTTGGAGTTTGCGTATATAGATCATTTGTGTCTACATACTAATGTTATTTTGAAGCAAATGTCTTTTATATTTCTTGTACAATTCAAATAATTGTATCAGCAATTACCAAATCGTAAATTTAATTAATCAAAATTCTTATTTTTTTACGAAAAAGTCAACAAACAGTCGTCAATTATTCGCAAAATATTTACCATCAGCGTATTTTGATTTTCCAAATAGTCGTCATATATTACGACTAAGTTGTGGCTATATAAGACATTCACACAGTAGTCGACAAGTAGTGACACAATTACCATAATATAATATGCCTATTCCGATTAGACATTGCGTAGTCGTTAATTAGCCATACAATAGTCGCTAATTAATAGCAAAATTCTTACCATAATCATATATTGATGTTCTTGTTAGTCGTCAGTTCATCGGTAAGTTAGTCAAGAAAAAGTCGTCAAATAGTCACCTTATATTACGACTAGGTTGTTACTATGTTAGACAATCACATAATAGTCGACAAGTAGTGGCCGAATCAGTACCATAATCGTATTTGAGTGTTCCTATTCATCGCTGAATAGTCGTTAATATGATCATTATACAGTTGGTACATAATGGCCCATTGTTACGACTACTTGGTCACTATATTAGACAGTCACATATTAATAGCCCATTAATCACTTATTTTAACGTCTGTTTGATGACTAAGTTCCTCCGACTACGTGTGGACACATCCTTTAGTCGCATAGTTGTCTTCGTGTAGTCGAAAATTAGTCCTTATATATTTCGATAAAGCTACGTCTAATCACCGATTACTGCTGTTAGTCGTATAAATAGTCGTAACTTGCCGACTATTAATACGACTATGCGATTTAGCGAATATGGATTAAAAACTACCATAATTAGTCGTAAACTAGTCGTAAAACCGTGATTAACGACTATTCTGCGATTAAAAATACAGTCGCAAAAACACTATTTTCTTGTAGTGTTATTGTCGTCTAGTTGGGGTTATTGGGTTTAGTGGTTGCGGTTTGCCTTTGTCTATGGGTTGCTCCACGTTTCGGTGTTTTTCTTTTACCTTTGTCTAAGGAGTTTTAGTTTTACCGTGTCTATTTCTCTTTTCCACATTCCTATTTTCTGGAGAATTTTGTATGTTAGTCTTGTTTTCAAGTTGTTTTAGTTGCTCGCTTATGGGTTTTAGACCGCATAAAAAATGTGTTCCTTCTCACCTAACTCTCCAATATTTATTTGTCCTTACTTTCCAATATATATTCATGTTTAGTTTATCGTGTATTCAACCAGGGGCAGACCCAGTAAGCCTTATGAGGATTCAGATGACACCTCTAAAACTATTAAAAATTTTTAATTGCATAGATTTGTTTGAAGAGAAACTAGCATAAATAATACTTCCTCCGTTTCACAAAGAATGTCATTTTAGCATTTTTCACGCATATTAATTTTTTATTATAAATTTCTATTTTACCATTTAATAATACACTAAAAAGTTTCTCTCTCTAATTAATAAACTGGAATACTAGGAATTTGTTTTAAAAATCTACATTGGAAATGTAGAATGATACTTTTTGTGAAACAAAAATAAAGACATACAATGACATTCTTTGTGAAACGGAGAGAAACTATTTTTTTTTAATTTCATGACACCTTAAATCCAAGGTTCAAACCCCTCGGTTGACACCTTATTATGACTTATTTTATTATTAATTTTATATTTGATTAATTTTTATATAATATTATTATACAATAAATATTTATGACATCCCTAAAATAAAAATCTGAGTCCGCCATTGTATTCAACTAGTTGTATTTCTAGATTTTTGTTTAATATATAATCCATCTAGATGTATTAAAAAAAGTTAATCATTAGAAAATAGAAACCAAATAAATAAAAAAAGAGAAAAGGCATAAAACAGCACAAAAACATACCTTATCATAAATATAGCATCAAGGGAAATAATTCACATTTTTAGCATTATTTTAATTACAAAGACTTTTATAGCATTATATAATTTAGGGTTTAGGGTTAATTATTTAGAGTTTAGGGTTTAGTATTTAGGGTTTATTATTTAAGGTTTAGGGTTTAATATTTAGGGTTTAGGGTTTAGTATTTAAGATTAAGGGTTAGAGTTAATTTAGTGACAAAACATGTTTTTGTGCTATTTTTATGATTTTTCTTCCTTGTTGCTATATTTGTGACAAGACATGTTTTTTGTGCCATTTTTGCGATTTGCCCAATAAAAAACCAGAGGAGAGAATAAGGGTGTAACTGGTTTTCTATTTTATGAATACATGGAATTAAAGGAATAAAATGGAATGGAATTGAAAAAAATGGGATAATTGTTTTATTCCATTCCACTTATCCCTTTCATTCATGAATATTTTTTATCATGAATAGTTTATAACGTCATTCACAATATTTTTTCTTTTATCCCACAGGAATGTGTGGAATTAAAATCTTTTGTTTTCCTATATAACTGGTAGCATATTTATGGAATTAACAGGAATAATCAAGGGCAAATCGCATTAATAGCACAAAAAACATGACTTGTCAAAAATATAGCACCAATGAAGAAAAATCATAAAAATAGCACAAAACATGTTTTGTCACTAAATTAGCACTAACTCTAAATCTTAAATACTAAACCCTAAATCCTAAATACTAAACCCTAACCTTGAATAATAAATCCTAAACCCTAAATACTAAACCCTAAACCCTAAATAATAAACCCTAAACCCTAAATAATTAACCCTAAACTCTAAATTATATAATGCTATATAAGTCTTTGTAATTAAAATAATACTAAAAATGTGAATTATTTTCCTTGGTACTATATTTATGATAAGGTATGTTTTTTGTGCTATTTTATGACTTTTCTCAATAATCAATCCCACATAATTCCATGGGCAAATCGCATTAATAGCACAAAAACATGACTTGTCAAAAATATAGCACCAAGGAAGAAAAATCATAAAAATAGCACAAAACATGTTTTGTCACTAAATTAACCCTAACCCTAAATCTTAAATACTAAACCTTAAACCCTAAATACTAAACCCTAACCTTGAATAATAAACCCTAAACCCTAAATACTAAACCCTAAACCCTAAATAATAAACCCTAAATCCTAAATAATTAACCCTAAACCCTAAATTATATAATGCTATAAAAGTCTTTGTAATTAAAATAATGCTAAAAATGTGAATTATTTTCCTTGATGCTATATTTATGATAAGGTATATTTTTTGTGCTATTTTATGACTTTTCTCTAATTCCATTCGTAAAAAATGCATTCCACTTGTAGCCTAAAAGTAGGTTTTTAGTGCAAAAAAAACGTAGCTAACCTCATCTCCCTCTTCTTATTTTTTTTTGCGGTCTCCTTTCTCATCCACCTATAGGCTATAGCCATCGATACGCGATGGCCTCATCTTCATCCTCCATTTTCACAGGCTTTAAGTTTTCTCCGATCCTAACTCATCCTAACTCTCGGGATAGCCGCCGCTCTGGATTTATAAGAGATGGCCGGAATAAAGTTAGGTTTAATCCGGCGGCGAATCGTGTTCGCGTCGAAGCTCAGTCTTTAATTCCTCACAATGGTCTTTGGTTGGTCTTCTTAATCACCAGCTTCGTGTTCTATCTATACATAGAATTAGATTTTGAGTTGGAGATGTTTCTTAGAAAAATTAACATCTTTCTGAGTTTGTGGAAACTAAGTTTAAATTCTTGTCTGAAAATATAGTCACTGATTCTTGCTTTTTCCTCGGTTGGTGAGATTAGTTAATTTTTGGCTGAAATTTTTGTGGTGTTAAAGGGCGAATCAAACTACGAACAGGGGACGATGGAAGAGGAACATTGTTCTTGGACAGATAATTACTGAGACATCACTTTCTCAGGGACGTAGTTTATGTCTTACCTGTAAAAAGACTAAATCAGGGATCAGGAGATCATTACCGGGAGCTTTTGTGGACAAAACTTCATTTTGTTTGTCAAGGTCTCGTTTGACGTCTTCTCTGGTCCGTAAGCTGTACACCATTTCCTTTCTATGCTCTAGTTTCGCGTCTTGTTTGAATTATTGTGTATAACTGACTCGAACATGTGTCCAACATTTCAGAGCAAACATTCTCAGATTGTAAATGCAACAGTTGGACCAGATGAGCCACATGCTGCTGGTACAGCCTGGCCAGATGGCATTGTTGAGGAGAGACAAGATGTGGAGTTATTGCCCCCTGAGATAGATAGGGCAGAGCTAGAAGCATTTCTTGGTTGTGAACTTCCTACTCATCCGAAGTTGCACCGGGGACAGTTGAAAAATGGGCTTCGGTATCTTATTTTGCCGAACAAAGTTCCACCAAACAGGTAAATTGAGTAGAATGCTCGAAGTTGGTCTACGCATGATACTCGTAATGGTTGCTTCATGCATCAGAATGAGATAATTAACATGGTTCCCTTACATAATCATAAAATCGATATATCATTTATTCTCTTAGGAAAAAACACAAGTAAAATGTTTAGATGAAGGTTATTTGTACCCCCTTCTTGTCATAGCTTAAGCATATGGTGAAATCCTTTAAGGTCTTTCCTCTTATTTTTTACATATCTGGTGAAATTTTCTCAATTGCTAGATTTGAGGCACACATGGAAGTTCATGTCGGATCCATTGATGAGGAAGATGATGAGCAGGGCATTGCTCATATGATAGAACATGTTGCATTCCTTGGGAGCAAGAAACGTGAGAAACTTCTTGGTACAGGTGCCCGCTCTAATGCCTACACCGATTTCCACCATACAGTATTTCATATTCATTCTCCAACCCACACGAAGGTTTGTTATCTTGTACATCTATTGTCTTATTTATTGATGTAGCTTCTTCTGGTTAGCTCAATTTCACAAGTTTTTTGTTGCCTCTGTATTTGCTCTAACAAATATCGTGCTTATAGTAGTAACATTGATTTTACAAATGACTACATTCTGTCACTCTTTTCTCCCCAGTCCCCACTACTCTTTTTCTTCTCTCTATATCCATCCGAAGACCTCACTATATTTCTATATCTAAATGTTGCACAGGGAATAATATTTCTTATGAGCAAACATAGTGGGTTTGACATTGATCTTTATTTGTTTATGGACCTTGACGTCAGTTTCTTTGTTTGAGTCGTCTGTAGATGTTATTGTGATAATTTGGAGAGCGTGTCCTTATTTGCTAGCTAATCATGTTGATAGAGTTAGACAGAGGAAACGCTTGTTTCATATTAATTGGTGCTGAAACTTTTCAGGACTCTGAGGACGACCTCTTTCCATCTGTGCTCGACGCCTTGAATGAGGTATATATCATCGAGTTTGCTATATAAAGTGATGTATTCCCATTGAATATGTCCTGAGTTTTTTTCTGTGCCAAAAATCAGAAATCCCTATAAATTTCATAGATTATGACGTATTTGGTGGACACAATCATATTTCTCTAATGCTTCAGATAGCTTTCAACCCAAAATTCCTCTCTTCTAGAGTTGAGAAAGAGAGGCGGGCCATACTTTCAGAACTTCAGATGATGAATACAATTGAGTATCGTGTCGACTGCCAGGTATTCGTGGAGAATAGTTTTCTATATGTCAGCATACAAGTTCTTTCGCTTGCCCATTTTACTGGTGGATAGTCAGTGACACATTTTGTTTTAATTCTTGATACTAGGTGTTGCAACATCTACATTCTGAGAACAAGCTGGGTAGAAGGTTCCCTATTGGTTTGGAAGAACAGATTAAGAAATGGGATGTTGACAAAATTAGGAAATTCCATGAGCAATGGTACTTCCCAGCGAATGCCACATTATATATTGTGGGAGACATTGACAACATACCTCGGATAGTCCACAATATTGAAGTAGGATACTGCCTTTACATATCTTTTGCATTTCCTTTTATCTGTAGTAGTAAATATTAAATTTATGCTGCCTAGTCTATCTTGACCGGACAATCGCTCCTCTTGCACAGGCTGTGTTTGGAAAAAATGGTTTGGATAATGAGGCAACACCCACTTCTCCTACTCCTGGTGCCTTCGGTGCCATGGCTAACTTTCTTGTTCCGAAGCTGCCAGCTGGTCTTGGTGGAACCTTTTCGCAAGAGAGAACAAATACTGCTGATCAATCCAAGATCATTAAAAGAGAAAGACATGCAGTTCGTCCTCCGGTTGAGCATAATTGGTCGCTTCCTGGAACCAGTGTTGATCTTAAGCCTCCGCAGATATTTAAGCATGAGCTTCTTCAAAATTTTGCAATCAACATGTTCTGCAAGGTTTGTTATAATATTTTGATTTTTCTGTTTACAATTTTCTTCTTCAGAAAGCTTAATTATGATACAGCCAAGTCAGGGTGGTATTTTTATATATTGTTACATTTTTGGTCTTCCTGCAGATACCTGTTAACAAGGTTCATACATTTGGAGACCTGCGAAATGTTCTGATGAAAAGAATATTTCTCTCTGCTCTACATTTTCGAATTAATACGAGATACAAGGTATGAAATTTTTAAGAGTGTTCAATCTAATGGGTTGTTTCAGAATAGGAATATATGTTCCATTATCATGATGTGCAATATCAAGAGTAAAAAATATGTATCAGTTCATGGATGTAGCTGATTTTTAGTAATCACGTGCATTGTTAGTAGACTTGGTACTGTCCGCAAATTTGGTGATGTTATTTTGTATCTTTCAGAGTTCAAACCCGCCATTTACGTCAGTTGAACTGGACCATAGTGATTCAGGAAGGGAAGGATGCACTGTTACGACTCTTACTGTCACCGCAGAGCCCAAAAATTGGCAAAATGCAGTAAAAGTTGCTGTCCAAGAGGTTTGCTTATTGTTTGTTCTCAGTTTTCTTCGTGGACACTGTTGTTTTCTTATTGGTTGGACTGATCATTATTAGAAGCCATTTGTCACTTTTGATTTGCTTATGAGAAGCTCATCTATGTTTAACATTTAATTCTACTTTCAGGTTCGAAGACTCAAAGAATTTGGTGTTACCAAGGGTGAACTTACACGTTACCTGGATGCTCTACTAAAAGATAGTGAACATCTTGCAGCTATGATTGATAATGTGTCGTCTGTTGATAACCTGGACTTTATAATGGAAAGTGACGCACTAGGTCACACGGTTATGGATCAGACGCAAGGACATGAGACCTTGGTTGCTGTAGCTGGGACCGTTACACTTGAAGAGGTAGGCCTCGCAGTTCTACTTATTATTGTCAGCTTTTCTTGTAGAATGGAACATGAAAGGTGACTGTTGAGTTTTTAAATTCCTCGTGTTTATGAACAAAATGCTCATCAATAACTAGTGGATTTCTACATTTCCTCCATGTCATCCTGTTAGTTTATTTATTTATTTGATTTAGTTGTTTTCTTCTGTTGTGATGGTTTCTTGTCCAGGTAAACACCGTTGGCGCCAAGGTCTTAGAATTTATTTCTGATTTTGGAAAGCCCACTGCACCTCTTCCTGCAGCAATAGTTGCTTGTGTTCCCACAAAGGTGCATGATGATGGGATTGGTGAGAGTGATTTCAATATAACTCCCAGTGAAATATTGGATTCTGTCAAATCAGGATTATTAGCACCCATTGAAGCTGAGCCTGAGGTAATCTTTCGTTTGTAACTTCTCCTTTGCCTTTAACTTTGCTTAATTCAAGTATAGAACAAAGGCTAGCTCCTAATCAGCTTTTTGCCTTCATCCTTGCAGCTAGAGGTGCCTAAAGAATTGATCTCACAATTACAATTGCAAGAGTTAACCTTGCAGCGAAGTCCATGTTTTGTGCCTATTCCTGGGTCAGGCGTAACCAAATTGCATGACAAAGAGACTGGGATCACTCAGCTTTGCCTATCCAATGGGATACCTGTAAATTTCAAGGTACATTTTTCATCTTTTTCCCATTGCTTGCCATTCTATGCAACTCCTTAGTGACATGATTTTCTTTCTACATTATCAGCCATTTTGTATTGTCTTGTGCTCTTTCCATAGCAAATTGCAGTTTTAAACATTCTTTTATAGATATGTTGAATTTTTAATAAAATTCATGTTACTTGGTGTTAATTAATACTCAATTTGACATATCTTTAAAAGAAACTATATAGAAATATTACAAACTATGGTTTTGATTTATACTCAATTTGTATGTAAATATTGACCCTCTTCTTGAAATTTTCCTTTTTCAATACAGATATCAAAGACCGAGTCTCGGGCAGGTGTCATGCGACTTATTGTTGGTGGTGGACGTGCTGCTGAAACTTCAGATTCCAAAGGAGCAGTGGTTGTTGGTGTTCGTACACTCAGCGAGGGTGGTCGAGTTGGAGACTTTTCAAGGGAGCAGGCAAGTGTAGCTTTGAGAACTGCATTATGATTTTACATAGTACTGGAAAAAGGGTATGAACTAAGCTGAAAGCCATGTAATTTCCATTTAGGTGGAGCTTTTCTGTGTAAATCATTTAATAAACTGCTCCTTGGAATCAACTGAGGAATTCATTGCCATGGAGTTCCGATTTACTCTGAGGGACAATGGAATGCAAGCAGCTTTTCAGCTGCTTCACATGGTGCTTGAGGTATTAGGTTATATCGAATAAGATGTAAAAATGCTGTGCAACATTTCTGACTCTTGTTTTCTTATTAATTCGCTGGTCAAGAGTGTTTTCTTTTATCTGCTTGTTCTTTATTCTCTTTTTCTAATCTTTTGCTGATAAAGGGTGTGATTCTTTGGCATGCAGCATAGTGTCTGGTTGGAAGATGCATTTGATCGAGCACGGCAGCTGTATCTTTCGTATTATCGATCAATTCCTAAAAGCTTGGAGCGTGCGACTGCTCATAAACTCATGACCGCGATGCTGAACGGTGACGAGCGCTTTATTGAGCCGACACCTAAGTCATTAGAGAACTTGAATCTAGAATCTGTGAAAGACGCTGTCATGAGTCATTTTGTTGGGGACAATATGGAGGTGATATCTCGAACTTGAAAGCTGATATTTGCTCGAGTAATTTAATTTTATATATGGATTTAAAAAAAAATTTATGTGGTTTCCTTCAGGTAAGCATTGTGGGGGACTTTTCTGAGGAGGAAATTGAGCGTTGCGTCCTCGACTACCTTGGTACAGTTAAAGCTAGCCATGATTCTGCAAAACCACTAGGATCTGAGCCTATTGTGTTTCGCCAACCAACAGATGGCTTGCAATTTCAACAGGTTGGGAACAAAGCTGTAATGCAGGGACTTTCTAGTTGTTCTATTTGGTCTGCCCATATCGTTAGATAAGTGATCCAAGCAGGATGTTATGACATATTTATTCCTGAACAGGTATTCTTGAAGGATACTGATGAGAGAGCATGTGCATACATTGCGGGACCAGCGCCAAATCGTTGGGGCTTTACAGTTGATGGGGATGACCTTTTTGAGTTTGTTAGCAAGCTTCCTGTTACTCATGGTAAGTTACACCGTAATGGACAGACATAAAACTAGGGGTCGTATAGTGTCACAATTTTGTGGACAGGTCTGGTTCTGAGCATGTCTCGTACACCAGAAATGTATCGTTTTAGCGGTTAGCTCTGAGATAAGTAGCTTCTAGTGTTTTTATTTAAGCACAATGAAATTGCAGATGGACTTTTGAAATCAGAGAACCAGTTGCTAGATGGAAGCGACAGGGAGTTGCAAAGAAAGCTTCGCGCCCACCCTCTATTCTTTGGAATCTCAATGGGTCTACTGGCAGAAATCTTAAACTCAAGGTAAGTCTTATTGTTGAACGGTGCCATATTATTCGAAAGCTGAGTTCTTTGCTGAAAATATATCTCCAGAATTTGCTTAGAAACTAACCGCCAGAATGAAGCACTGTCTAGGAGATGATCATCATGTGTAAAAAAAAAATAAAAATTGGTTAAGAGTGCATGTTTATACATCTGATTGTTTTTGCACTTCAGACTTAAGCCTACACTGCTTCTATGTACCTATTACGTTGGATATATCTTTCTTCAACCCGTAGCCGAAAGATAATTTTTTACGTCATTGCAGGCTATTCACGACAGTAAGAGATTCTCTTGGACTGACATATGACGTATCATTTGAGCTAAACCTATTTGATAGGTTGAATCTTGGGTGGTATGTGATATCTGTGACTTCTACTCCCAGCAAGGTGCAGTCTCTGTCTTTTGCTTGTGATAAAATGTGCTGCGCTTTCTTTGACACTTTCTTTACAAAGTTTCTTGTTGCCCTTTTCAGGTATACAAAGCGGTTGATGCCTGCAAGAGTGTTCTTAGGGGTTTGCACACCAACCAAATTGCTCCTAGGGAGTTGGATCGGGTTAGTTCTCTCTTTTGCCTTCTCAGCTCATCTCTTGTTAGATTGTTTTCTGTGTTAATGAAAACCACTGTTGTTTGTTTTGTAAATCAACAGGCTAAGCGAACTCTTCTCATGAGACATGAAGCTGAACTCAAGTCCAATGCCTATTGGCTTAATCTATTAGCTCACTTGCAGGCGTCCTTTGTTCCTAGGAAGGTGAGATTTAATGCTCTTAAAACAAGGAAAAGAAAAAAGCTGATGTGTGTTTCGTTTCTGACTTAACTTGTCCTGATGTGCTGTCGTGGCTCTTAGGAACTGTCATGCATAAAAGAACTTACTTTGTTATACGAAGCTGCTTCAATTGAGGACATATACGTCGCTTATAATCAATTGAAGGTGGACGAGGACTCTTTGTACTCCTGCATCGGGATTGCTGGAGCTCAAGCTGGCGAAGACATTACTGGTAAGTATAATATCTATTGGGCAAAACAGTTTGAGATGAGTTGTGGATTGAAAACACACAACTCTGATGTGCAGCTCTTTCAGAAGAGCAAGAACCAGAAGATGCTTTCTCAGGAGTTCTTCCAGTGGGGAGAGGCTCTTCTATGACCACAAGACCAACAACCTGATCCACAGGTTTGGCATGTAATGTAATGTGTAGGTGAAGTCATGTGCCATAGATACGATTCGACAGATAGGAAGGGAAATAAACATCATAAGACTCGTGGGTACGGAAAGAAGCTTCATCAGAGGTTGTCCTGAGAGCTTTGACATAAGAGGTTTGTATACATCCTTGTGATCATCATCAATGCTAATAAATAACCTTATTATCTCTACTATTCATCTGTCTCCATATTTATAGAAGAAAAAAACAGTAACAAATTAGTTGACCTTTTTTGGACTGGATCGTTACTACTACGGTGCAAATTTTATGCAGCTGTAAATGTAATTTAAATCAGTCTCTTGTTCTCGTGCTCATTTATCTGTAAAAACATTGGATGGGATCAAGACTAGTAGGATAACAATTTGGTAGCTTAAGGGAAATAATCTATTTGAGGTCTATTTAGAAACCAACAATGAGTTACGACGAAAACCAGCAGTTGTGGTTTTAGTGGTTTTGAGGTTACTGGAAAAATGACCAAAACATAGGGAAAGTTCTGTCTATTACGTTTGAAGGAGACTTTTCCAAACTCTTTAAGGTTAATAAGGTGGATGTGTATGTTTATTAATTTGTTTTGACGTCTACTATAGATTTACTTGCGATAGTGATAAATTAGATCATAACTTGTTTATCCTCTTTACTTTTAACTTAACTGTAAATGTCAAAATCTATAAATACACAAACTTATTGTAATAGACATGTGGTAATTATAAGTTTGCTAATAAAGTGATGTGACATGAGTTTTATTTGATTTTATGCCATTGTTGTGGTGTGAAGTGTTTGCAATCTTTTTATGTTTTGATTTGTAGCTTCTTTATATTTGATCTATCATATTTGAAACCGTATTAACGGAAATGTAAATTCGCATTTCTAAGATAACAAAAGTGAGGTCTATATGACTACTTAAATCAAAATATATGCTTTCTCTACGTTTTATATTCCTGCGCAATGTGATTGGCCTTCATGTTGCAAAGAAACATTTTATTTTCCAGCCTTGCTATGTTTGTGCTTTTTTATCTACAAGTAGTTGTTAGATATTGTAGTTGTTTATGACATGTTTTTCATATAACGATTTTTGTGCTTTATGAAAACTTGCTATACTTCAATGTTTGTAAATGAGATAACATTGACTAAGAAAGATCTTATCATACCAGTCTATCAGTCACTTGTTTCTCCTGTTGGAATTTACTAAATCGCTAAGCGATCTACATTTGCTTTAACAATTTCTATGTGGGTTGTAGGGTGTATTATTAAATGTCGGTCGATCCAGTGTTTATATTCTATAGTTGTTAATGTATGCAAAGCGTATAAAGGGTGCTTAATTATATGGAAGTGCGAATTAGTAGTTTATATTGTAGCCTCATGGCTGGAAGAGTATATCCTTTGCTCTACATAAAAATATCCGGAAATAAAAGAAGAAGACATGGGAAAATATTTAATGATTGGACTTCCCTCGCCTCACTAAATGGGTATTATTTTGTTTTGTCATTCGTTTGGTCTAAGTGTATTTATTTGTTTTCTGCAGGATGGACTTACAATAATGTAATAAGGATCGTGAAAGCTTACCATTTAAAACCCAAAAATAAATTCCTTAATATAGACACGTGGACACCTTCACAATGGAGAGATTATGAGTTTTTCATTGCATGGTTGCGCACTCATCACTTATGACATCAGTTTCGACTTATCACTTATGACCTACTAAATCTACCTTGTGTTCCAGTTATTGAAAGACTAATGCTCTCAAAATTCTTACTTTGTATGTTTATAATTTGTTTTGCTTAGCTTGTTTTGACGTCCACTATAGATTTACTTGCAATAGCAATAAATTATATCATGAATTGTTTATTCTCTTTAGTTTTAATTCCACTATAAATGTTAAAACCAATAAATACACATAACTTATCGTAATAGACATGTGGTAACTATAAGTTTGCTAATAAGGTGGATGTGACATAAATTTTATTTGATTTTATGCCATTGTTGTGGTGTAAAGTGTTTGCAACATTTTTATGTTTTGATTTGTAGCTTTCTTGCATTTGATCTATCACATTTGAAACCGTATTAACGGAAATGTAAATTCGCATTTCCAAGATAACAAACGTGAGACCTACATTACTACTCACACCAAAATATATGCCCCTACGTATTATATTCCTGCGCAAATGTGATTGACCCCCATTTTGCAGAGAAACATCGTATTTTCGACCCTTGCTATATTCATGCCTTTTTTATCAGCAAGTACTTGTTAGATATTGTTAGTTGTTTATGACACATTTTTTTTATATAACAATTTTTTATTTATGAAAACTTGTTATAACTTAATGCTTGTAAATAAGGTAACATTGACTAAGGAAGATCTTATCGTACCGTTCTATCAGTCACTTGCTTCTCATGTTGGAATTTACTAAATCGATACGCGATCTACATTTGCTTAAATATTTTCTATGTGGTTGTAGGGTATTATTAAATGTCGGTCGATCCAATGTTCATATTCTATAGTTGTTAATGTAGGCAAAGCGTATAAATGATTCTTAATTATATGGAAGTGCGGATTAGTAGTTTATATTGTAGCCTCACTAAATGGGTATTATTTGGTTTTGTCATTCTTTTGGTCTAAGTATATTTGTTAGTTTTCTACAGGATATGCTTACAATAATGTAATAAGGATCGTGAAAGCTTAACATTTGAAACCCAAAAATAAATTCTTCAATATAGACACATGGATACCTTCAAAATGGACAGAATATAGTTTGCCATTGCATGGTTGCGCACTCATCACTTATGACATCAGTTTCCACCAGTGTTTTGAAACCCGACCCGGACCCGCGGTCGAACCGGTAAATCCGGTGACCCGGTAAACATTCCGGATCGGGTTATGTGCAAAAACCACTTAGCTAAAAACCCAAAAAAACCGTAAAAACCCGCGGTTTATTTGCGACCCGATGGACCGGTCGAACCGATCAACCCGGATAATGGGAATTTTCTCTTTTTAATTAGCTTAGTTTATAACAAGTAGTCACATGTTTTTAATCGACATGTCAAAAAGATCTTATGATCCCGTTGACTACGAATCTATTGACAAGACTGAGTTTTGGATCGTAGAAGAAGACGAACCATGCTAACTTGATTATGATGAATTAAAAAAGGTTATTGCAGAAGAATATCCCAAAGATGACGAAGAACAAACCCAAAAAAAATCTGATGGTATATTTTAGAATGTTGATTATTCTTCATTTTTCTTAGTTGTATATAAGATTGACTAAACTATGTGATTTGTGGTTCTTTAGATTTTGAAGAATTTACTATGCCGCCTGAAGACTAAAAAGGATAGAGATAATCGAGATTGGTTGATGTGATCTGTTTTTAATTTATTTTTGTTATTGTTGCTTTATTAGTTATAACTATGTTAAAAAAAATTCCTATTTTTTTCTCAAGATTTAAGGGATTGTGGTATTTTTATTCTTCATTAAGAACATTCTCATATTGAAATTTCTTAACGTATGGTTTTTACATTTTAATAAAATGGTGTGAAAAGATTACACATCAATATATATATAATTATGTATATAAATTTCATTAGTTTTGGACTCGGGGTTGACCCTCGGTTGGCCCGCGGTTGACCCGATGACCCAGTGATCCAGAAGACTGTCCGGTTTATTGTCCGGGTCGGGTTTAAAAACATTGGTTTCCACTTATCACTTATGACCCATTAAATCTACTTTGTCTTCCAGTAATTGAATGGCAGATGCACTCAAAATTCTTACTTTCTATGTTTATTAATTTATAGGTTTATTAACTTGTTTCATTTAGCTTGTTTTGATGTCCACTATAGATTTACTTGCGATAGCGGTAAAGTATATCATGAATTGTTTATCCTCTTTAGTTTTAACTCCACTGTAAATGTTAAAATTTATAAATACTCATAAACTTATTATAACAGAAATGTGGTAACTATAATTTTGTTAATAAGGTGGATGTGACATGCATTTTATTTGATTTTATGCCATTGTCGTGGTGTGAAGTGTTTGCAACCTTTTTATGTTTTGATTTGTAGCTTCCTCGCATTTGATCTATCACATTTGAAACCGTTTTAACGGAAATGTAAATTCGCATTCCCAAGATAACAAATATGAGGCCAACATGACTACTTACACCAAAATATATACCCCCTCTACGTATTATATTCCTGGAAAAATGTGATTGACCTCCATGTTGCAGAGAAACATCTTATTTTCCACCCTTCCTATACTCGTGCCTTTTTATCTGCAAGTAGTTGTAAGATATTGTTAGTTGTTATGACACGTTTTTTATATAACGATTTTCGTGCTTTATGAAAACTTGTTATACTTCAACACTTGTAAATAAGATAACACTGACTAAGGAAGATCTTATCCTACCGTTCTATCAGTCACTTGCTTCTCCTGTTGGAATTTACTAAATCGCTAAGCGATATACATTTGCTTAAACATTTTCTATGTGGTTGTAGGGTGTATTATTAAATGTCGGAAACAAATGTTCATATTCTATAGTTATTAATGTAGGCAAAGTGTATAAATGATGCTTAATTATATGGAAGTGCGAATTAGTAGTTTATATTGTAGCCTCATGGCCGGGAGAGTATATCCTTTGCTCTACATAAAAATATCCGGAAATAAAAGAAGACATGGGCAAATATTTAATGACTGGACTTCTCTCGCCTCACTAAATGCGTATTATTTGGCTTTGTCATTCGTTTGGTCAAAGTGTATTGTTTGTTTTCTACAGGATGGGCTTACAATAATGTAATAAGGATCGTGAAAGCTTAACATTTGAAACCCAAAAATAAATTATTTAATATAGACTCATGGACACCTTCAAAATGGAGAGAATATGAGTTTTCCATTGCATGGTTGCACATTCATCATTCATGACATCAGTTTCCACTTGTCACTTATGATCCATTAAATCTACTTTGTGTTCCAGTAGTTGAATGACTGATGCTCTCAAAATTCTTACTTTCTATGTTTATTAATTTGTTTGTTTATTAATTTTTTTCGTTTAGCTTGTTTTGACGTCCATTATAGATTTACTTGTGATAACGGTAAAGTATATAATGAATTGTTTATCCTCTTTAGTTTTAACTCCACCGTAAATGTTAAAATCTATAAATACACATAAACTTATTTTAGTAGACATGTGGTAACTATAAGTTTGCTAATAAGGTGGATGTGACATGAGTTTTATTTTATTTTATGCCATTGTTGTGGTGTGATATGTTTGCAACCTTTTTATGTTTTGATTTGTAGCTTCCTTGCATTTGATCTATCACATTTGAAACCATGTTAACGGAAATGTAAATTCGCAATTCTAAGATAACATACGTGAAGCCTAAATGACTACTTAAACCAAAATATATTTCCCCTCTACTTATTATATTTCCGCGCAAATGTGATAGGCCCCCATGTTGCAGAGAAACATCTTATTTTTTACCTTTGCTATATTCATGCCTTTTTTATCTGCAAGTAGTTGTAAGATATTGTTAGTTGTTTATGACACGTTTTTTTTTTTAAAATGTTGGTCGATCCAATGTTCACATTCTATAGTTGTTAATGTAGGCAAAGCATATAAAGAATGCTTAATTATATGGAAGTGCAGATTAGTAGTTTATATTGTAGCTTCATGGCCGGGAGAGTATATCCTTTGCTCTACATAAAAATATCAGGAAATAAAAAAATAGACATGGGAAAATATTTAATGACTGGACTTCCCCCGCCTCATTAAATGGGTATTATTTAGTTTTGTCATTCGTTTGGTCTAAGTGTATTTGTTTGTTTTCTACAGGATGAACTTACAATAATGTAATAAGAATTGTAAAAGCTTAACATTTGAGACCCAAAAATAAATTCCGTAATATAGACACATGAACATCTTCGAAATGGAAAGAATATGAAATTGGCATTGCATGGCTACGCACTTATCACTTGTGACATCAGTTTCCACTTATTACTTATGACCTACTAAATCTACTTCGTGTTCCGGTAATTGAATGACATATACTCCAAAATTCTTACTTTTATTTCCATTTGATTTTCCATTAAAATAGTAACTTATTTGCTGAATTTGAATTCAAACCAAACTGGAAAAGAAAATTTATCTAAAATTCAAATTTATTATAAATTAAATAATATATTTGATCAAAACTTAGAACTAAAACCATATTGAACTAAATAATATATATATATATATATATATATGTGTGTGTGTGTTTAATTTTGTTTTTTTTTTGTCGGGACCAAAAGTTTGAACTGAAACCAGAAGTATTTACTTTTAGTTTCGTGTTTAACACAAATCAAATATTTTGTGAAACAGCAACATCAAGGGCTAAAAGCCTAAATCTATTCATAGGATTTTCAATAAACTTGTTTGCTAAAAAAAAAAAAGGATTTTCAATAAACCTAATAATTTATTTTGTTTTTTTCTTTTGAAAAATCTTAAAAGTAATCCGAATCTGTTTGATGAAAAGCTTGGAAAAGGAGAAGTGGAAACTGATCAGAATTTTACGATTTACATGCACTAATCATATGAAGGAAAAACAAACGTATTAGCAAAGGAAGAAAATAAATTGTCTGGAGATCTGCATGCAGGCCCAATCCTTGCTCTTTTAGTGGGTGGGGCGCTCGGGGTGTACCCCCACCCAAAGTATGAATTAAGTTTGTAACTACCCCGTTTTTCAAACACAAGGTTTAACTCCACAAATTCTCTTTTTCGAGTTGTAACTACATAATGTTGACTTTCTGTTGACTTTTAACGTTTTTGTTAAACGGACGTTAAATGCAATCTTACAAACTGCAGTCCAAATTAAAATCAGGACAAAAACAAAATTAACCCAAATTAAATCCCAAATCAAGTTAATATCAAAATTAACCCACCAAACCCTTCCAAACCGACTGTAACCGTAATAAATCCCTAAACCAAAACGAAATCCCTAAAAAAAAGCC
The DNA here is from genome assembly GCA_030180135.1 of Orychophragmus violaceus. Classification (NCBI taxonomy): domain Eukaryota; kingdom Viridiplantae; phylum Streptophyta; class Magnoliopsida; order Brassicales; family Brassicaceae; genus Orychophragmus; species Orychophragmus violaceus. The sequence continues at coordinate 41,825,599 of CM058240.1, forward strand.
CAAATCTTACCTTTTCCCTTTCTCTGGCACTGTCATCTACAACACTCCTATATGTTATACGATCCAGAATCTAACACCACGACGTCCTTCTTCACTCACTTCTCCTTCTCCGTCCAAAACGTAAACCCAGATTCCTCAGGCGACGAACTCTCACAAGACAGTAAGATTCAGGAACTAGACAAAGACCCTTTTATTGCTTTCAACATTGGCACTGATGTCTCCGATCTACTCACTTCGACAGAATTGGTAAAACTCCTACAAACCCAGAAAATAAACCATGTCCGCATATACGATGATGATCCAGATTTGCTAAACGCATTGGTTAAAACCAAGAAACAGGTCATAATCAGCGTCCCCAACAATCAACTCCTCGCAATCGGATCCTCCAACAGTACCGCTGCCTCGTGGATTGGTCGAAACGTGGTTGCTTACTACCCTGAAACCTTAATCACAGCCATTTCTGTTGGAGATGAGGTCTTAACCACTGTACCTTCTTCAGCTCCTCTACTGTTACCTGCAATAGAGTCTCTGTACAATGCTCTTGTTGCTTCGAATCTCCACACTCAGATAAAGGTCTCTACGCCACACGCAGCTTCCATCATGCTCGAAGTGTTCCCGCCTTCTCAAGCTTACTTTAACCAGACTTGGCAGTCGGTTATGGGTCCACTGCTTCAGTTCTTGTCGAAAATTGGCTCTCCTCTGATGACGAATCTTTATCCTTACAACGTTTATATGCAGAACAAAGGCGTGGTTCCGCTTCATAACTGTTTGTTCAAGCCCTTGACTCCGGATCTGGGGCTTTTCGAGACGAGGAGAAAGAGAAAAGATAAGATTTGAGGATTTTTTTTAGTAATTTCGTTTTGGTTTAGGGATTCATAACGGTTACAGTCGGTCTGGGAGGGTTTGGTGGGTTAATTTTGATATTAATTTGATTTGGGATTTAATTTAGGTTAATTTTGGTTTTGTCCTGATTTTAATTCGAATTGCGGTTTGTAAGATTGCATTTAACGTCCGTTTAATAAAAACGTTAAAAGTCAACAGAAAGTCAACATTATGTGGTTACAACTCGAGAAAGAAAATTTGTGGGGTTAAACCTTGTGTTTAAAAAATAGGGTAGTTACAAACTTAATTTATACTTTGGGTGGGGATACACCCCGAGTGCCCGGGTTTGGTGTGCAGGTCTATCGTTGATTTTGATGTTAGAAAACAAACCCTCCCTCCATACCAGCAAGAGTGTTTGGCGTAATATAAAAATGACCTCATCCATGTTGGATATTTTTTGATAAATTAAGAAGGTATTTCAATATTAAAAAATGGCGGGGCCCACCTTAATCAGATGATATCAACGGCTGGATATGTCCAGTTAGATCAAATGAAGCGAAAAAAAGTGCCACTCTCTTTGCAATCTCCGCCTTTGCAATCTCTCTCTCTCTCTCTCTCTCTCTCTCTCTCTCTCTCTCTCTCTCTCTCTCTCTCTCTCTCTCTCTCTCTCTCTCTCTCTCTCTCTCTCTCTCTCTCTCTCTCTCTCTCTCTCTCTCTCTCTCTCTCTCTCTCTCTAATGACTTGGCTAAGCTATTTTTTTTTATTTCTTTCCAAAACCCATTAAGCCCAATAACCCATCTAAAATTTAGGGTTTCCACCTCTTTTCTCTATAAAAAGAGGAGGCAAAAGAGAATGAGGCATGAGAAAAAATCTTCGGCGAACCCCTGCAACAATGTAGAACTATCAGCCGTCGACCTCTTGTAACTATATATCCGTCGAAGAGAAGCCCTGTTGTGTTGGAAACACAAAGAAGAAGCTTCCAGAGAAGGTTTTTCGGATTTCTATCATCAATATGGCCGTCATCTTTCAAAGCTTTTTTCCAGAGAACCGTGAGCATCCACAAAGCGCACATTATATCATTGGAAAGATCTCGGTATCGTCTTTCCATAAAGGTAAAAATCGCTCCGATACGATTACCGTTTAAGAGTTAAGACCATTTTCCCAAAATGTGTCTCTTTTATTTGCGAATCTGTAACAGTATATTGGATCTGTATTTTGGATAGGCAAACAGGGTCCGCTTGACCTAAAACTTTGCAAGGACATTCTAGACTCATAGATCTAGATCTCGGTTGAAGGAGAACCGATTTTGGTCTTGGGAGAGTAGGGAAGCGTGTAATCGAAGTTGTAGCAGCAGTTCTTTCCAATTATGAAATCATTCTTCGCTGTGGCAAAGGTGAGGAATGGTTGTGGATTTTCTCTCGTTCATTTATATTTCTTCGGGGCGTTAGTCCTTTGTTAATATCCGCCTCCTATGTGTAGCTATATGACTATGCATAGCCGAGTGTGAAGCGTAAACACATATATGGCGCCAGTCTATTATAGATCTATATGTATATCATTATTCTTGTTGATTTGTGTTGATGTGATGGACAAACCTAGATATGTATATAGGATTAATAAACTGAATTCGGTTAATTGTATATGACTAATGATTGCGGGGTGTTGCATTGTGTGGGGAAAGTATATCAAATATGGACTATGAGATATGGATATGGAATGGATAATTGGGATAAAGAACAAAGAGTTATGATAATGTAATATGAGATATGAGGAATGAGTTAAGAGTGGCCGAGTCGTGATATGTTGATTGTAAATGAGGAATGGTGGAGCCCGGGTCCGGCACCATGCATGTTATTTGATTGGCTTGAGGTGGAGCCCGTGTCAGGCACCTTAGCCATCGCCGGGGGCTTTGGCGAGCCCGTTTAGACGCTATGGAGAGCGTGACAGGGTGGTATTGCCCATGTATGGTATCACCCTTGGAAGTGACCGTGTCTGGTGCCAACTGTGGCAGTGCCCGTGTCTAGTGCCACTTGTGGTAGTGACTGTAACACCCCCTTCCCGTTCTCCGCTGGCCGTCGAGCTGACCGGCCAACAATCAAACCGTCCTTGACTCCTTTTACCTCATTTCCGTGATACAAAGCTTTTCAACTTGTACCGCTTCCACGAGTTGTGTTTGGTTCAGACTAAACCGTATATCAGGGAATTATTCCGTTTTATTACTTTAAAATTATAAATCCATTCGCAACAATACACGGTCTAATACAAAACATTTAACTGAGTACCCACCAAATCCGAAACCGAAAATAACAAGTCAAAATGCGTAAACAAACCGATGTCGAATGCCAACCCGAACCTACTCCGAGTTCCCTACGCGTCCGCCGAGCTACGCCAAACCTGAAAAACACAAAAGAGTCTAATGAGCAATCTAAGATTACCCAGTGAGACGGCTCCCAACTAAAAGGCTGCTAATAATCTAATAATCTAATAATCCCGCCCATTCCCCAAAAATAACAATCAAGTATAATAGCTGATCACGTGCTACCAGGAGGTGATGAGCTCCACAACACACAAGCATTCAGATAACAAGACGATCAACGAAGGAAATCGAGAACATTGCGGCACATGCTCTCGATTAGACTCGATCTACACTAAACGCATCTCTAACGCAATCTCCACACCATGGGCCCCAAACGCGAACTTGGTAACTTCCACGGGAACACTTTCAATTCTCAGATTGATTCATCCTACTAAACATGCAGATCTAGGTTCTCTTGATTAGAAACATAATAGATCTCACCTGTTACCTTGTTTATGCAGCGGAATGGAAGGTACGGGTCAGAGATCAGCAGAACCACCAAGAGATGGATCCTCCAAAGGCTCACACACGCACACCGGGAAATTTGGCTGCTAGACCAAGACAGAGAGGAGGCGCAGAGAGAGAGGAGGGAGGCGCAGATGTGTTGAGAAATTAGAGAGCTAGGTCTGATTTTATTCATTAAAATCCCTTCTAATTCTCATGGGCTTTTGGGCCCAATTCTCAGTTCTGATTAAATCCCTTGGATTTAATCAGGCCCTTTAGTCTCTCTAAACACAGTAAATGCCTAGCACTTTTACCGTACTTCTGCTAAACCGTTCCTTCGTATTTTCCCGTTAGCTTAGGCGTGTGACCCATATGGGATCATATAATAAAGGCAATAAGTCCAAGACTTATAGATCATGAGCGGACTCTAGCAAGCCATCATGACCCCCAATATTATATGACTTATGTCTGATCATTGACATACTCTTACTTTCTAGAGACAGTACAGAGATTACTGGACATAATTCCAACAATCTCCCACTTGAACTGGAATCTCTGTATTCATAATCCTTTTGTCACAATATCTCGATTAGTCATAAGGCAAGATTAGTGTCATCCTTATAAAGCCTAATCTTGTTCATCGGACTCTGATTTGATACTGACAATCCAAACGACTCGGGAAAGTCCGTTTGAGCATGGCCATGCATTTTCCAGTATTCAAATCTCCGATTGGCCTAGAGACATTCACTCCATTTATATTGGAGGGACAAATTCCGTCTTGTTCCATCACTGTGAACTACTCATTTCATAATACACCCAAACAAGGTCCTTATAACTATCGCTTAACGACAGCATTAGACAATGATCAAAGCGCATTAGTTCATGTGCAGTCACATGCATGCGAACTCAGGTCTAAGGACTATACTCTATAGTCGTAGTAAGAATCTCTTATGACACAGATATAAATATCCTGAAGAGTTCTTATAATCGGGTCATGTCCAGTCGTATGTACCCAACATACACCTATGTATTGACTTTGATGCCGTGCATCTATGACATCCTGAGACTTTGTCATAAGTCACATACCAATCTAGTCTCACACGGTTGTTGGTGTTCCAATTTCAACAACCTTCGACTAGGGACATTATGATATAAGCCATCTATCAAATATAGGGTCTCATGATCAAGCTAAATGACTTTGATAACTCAAGATCAAGTCACTTACTTCGATGACCTATAAAATGGTTCATATCATTTTGGAACGATTATTTCATCACAGTTAAAATAATCTTGAAATAATAATTTCATTAAACATAAGAAAATGTTTTACAAGAACATATCAATAACTAAATAAAGCCCTCAAACTCCCACTCAAATTTAGATTACATTTCAATGTCTCTAATGCCTACAGCTTCAGTCAGGAACTCGAGCTTAGGTCTTGGGAGTGGCTTTGTCAATGGATCAGCGACGTTATCATCTGTCTGAACTCGGCTGATCTTGACTTCCTTTCTATTAATGATATCACGTATCAAGTGAAATCTTCTTAGGACATGCTTGGATTTCTGGTGTGATCTTGGTTCCTTTGCCTGAGCAATAGCACCATTGTTATCACAAAACAGTGCCAGAGGCTCAGCCGCATTTGGTATCACACCTAGTTCAATAATGAACTTTCGTATCCAAACAGCTTCCTTCGCAGCTTCTGAAGCGGCGATATATTCAGCTTCTGTAGTGGAATCAGCAACGGTGTCTTGCTTGGAGCTTCTCCAACTGATTGCACCGCCATTCAGACAAAAGATATAACCGGACTGTGACCGGAAATCATCTTGTTCTGTCTGGAAACTTGCGTCCGTGAATCCACTGACCTTAAGCACATCACTTCCACCGTATACCAAGAACTTGTCCTTAGTATGTCTTAGATACTTCAGGATGTTCTTGACGGCAATCCAATGGTTTTCACCTGGATTTGACTGGTATCTACTCGTCATGCTCAATGCATAAGCAACATCAGGACGAGTACAGATCATGGCATACATGATAGATCCTATTGCAGATGCATAAGGAATATTCTTCATGCGCTCAAGCTCAGCAGCCGTCGTAGGGCTCTGCTTCTTGCTTAGCGTTGTGCCATGTACCATTGGCGTGAAGCCCTTCTTGGAATCTTTCATGCTGAATCTTTGTAGGACTTTGTCAATGTATGAATCTTGACACAAGCCTATCAGCCTTCTAGATCTATCCCGGTAGATCCTGATTCCAAGAACGTATGCGGCTTCACCCATGTCTTTCATGGAAAAACAACTTCCAAGCCAGTCCTTTACTGACTTCAGCATTGGAACGTCGTTTCCAAGAAGCAGTATGTCATCGACATACAGAATAAGAAATACTATCTTGCTCCCACTAGTTTTCTTATACACGCATTGTTCTTCTTCGTTTCTGATGAAGTCAAATTGCTTGATCGCTTCATCAAAACGAAGATTCCAGCTCCTCGATGCTTGCTTCAATCCATAAATGGATTTATGAAGCTTGCATACTTTCCCAGCATTCTTTGGATCTATGTAACCGCCAGGTTGTGTCATATACACATCCTCTTCCAGAATACCATTCAGGAAGGCGGTTTTCACGTCCATCTGCCAAATTTCATAATCATGAAAAGCTGCAGTTGCTAGTAGAATCCGAATAGATTTCATCATTGCCACTGGGGAATAGGTTTCATCGTAATCCACACCATGAACTTGTCTGAAACCTTTTGCCACCAACCTGGCTTTATAAATCTGGACATTTCCATCCACGTCAATCTTCTTCTTGAAGATCCATTTGCACTCGATGGCTTTTACACCAGCGGGTAAGTCAACCAACGAAAACACTTGGTTGACCGACATGGAGTCCATTTCGGAATCTGTGGCCTTACGCCACTTAGAGGAATCTGGGCCCATCATGGCTTGATTGAAATTCGATGGTTCATCACCATCAATGATCAGAAGATCATGACAGTTAGTCACGAGGAATCCTTGATATCTCTCGGGTTCGTGACGGATCCTCCCGGATCTTCGAACTTCAGGTACTACAGGTTCAGGCTCTACAATTTCTTGTAGGTCCTCCTGCTGCTCTTCCTCATTAGGTTGAGCAGTATCCTGTTCATCTTGAATTTCTTCAAGCAGTACCTTACTCCCACTGTCTTTCTTAGAGAGAAACTCCCTCTCAAGAAAGTTACAATCCCGGGCAACAAAAATCTTGTTCTCGGAACGTAGATAGAAGTAATAAGCCTTGGTTTCTTTCGGATAACCAATGAAGTAGCATTTATCAGACTTTGGTGTAAGCTTGTCTGAGATTAATCTCTTGACATAGGCTTCACAACCCCAAATTCTAAGATAAGACAGCACTGGAGCCACTCCAGTCCATAATTCATATGGTGTCTTTGCTACTGCTTTCGATGGCGCTCTATTTAGAGTGAACACTGCTGTTAGCAGAGCATATCCCCAAAGGGATATTGGAAGGTCTGTGTGACTCATCATAGATCGAACCATATCCAATAAGGTCCGATTTCTCCTCTCAGACACACCATTCCATTGAGGTGTTCCAGGAGGAGTGAGTTGGGACACGATCCCACACTCTCTTAGATGATCACTGAATTCTTGGCTTAAGTATTCTCCTCCTCGGTCGGACCGAAGAGCCTTAATGCTTTTGCCAAGTTGGTTCTGTACTTCATTTTGGAATTCTCTGAACTTCTCAAAAGATTCAGACTTATGTTTCATTAAATAAACATATCCATACCTACTGAAATCATCAGTGAAGGTAATGAAGTACTGATAGTTTCCTCTTGCATTTGTGGACATTGGGCCACACACATCAGTGTGTATCAGGCCCAATAATTCACTGGCCCTCTCGTTAGGTTTATTAAAGGGGGGCCGTGTCATTTTGCCCATCATGCAGGATTCGCATTTCTCACATGACTCAAAGTCAAATGAGCCAAGAAGTCCATTCGAATGGAGCCTCTTGATGCGTTTCTCGCTGATGTGCCCTAAACGACAATGCCATAGAAACGTTCGGTTCTCCTCATTAGGTTTGAACCGTTTGGTATCAATGTTATATATTGGCGCGGATTGATCAAGTATGTAAAGCCCATTCGTAAGAAGGGCACAACCATAGAACAAATTGTTGCGATTGAAGGAACATAATTTATTCTTAACTGAAAAATCATAACCTTCCAAATCCAACAAAGAAATTGAAATAATATTTCAGCTTATCGCAGGTACAAAATAACAATTATTGAGTTCTAAAACCAATCCCGAAGGTAAAGACAACAAGTATGTGCCTACAGCTAGTGCAGGAACTTTCGCTCCATTCCCAACTCGTAGCTCCACTTGTCCTTGCTTCAGCCTCCTACTGTTGCTGAGTGCCTGCATATTAGTACAAATATGAGCCCCACAACCAGTATCCATAACCCATGAGGTATTATCAGAAGTAGTTGTATTAACTTCTATAACAAAAATACCTGATGAAGAAGTCTCGAGAGTCTTCTTCTTCAATTCCTTTAGACCTTCTTGGAATTTCTTACATTCTCTCCTCCAATGCCCTGGTTCTTTACAGAACCTGCAGATGTCAGTAGGCCCAGCCTTTGATTTGGGCTTGGGCTTTGGCGTGTCCTTGTCCGAGACTTGAACAGCCTTAGCCTTTCCCTTGTCCTTGGCAGAGGATTTCTTAAAGCCCTTGCCCTTTTGCACCATAAGCACATTGGGGTCCTTGGCGGTTTTCCTCAAGTTGGGCTCTGCAGTCTTGAGCATTCCGTGAAGCTCAGGCAATGTCTTACTCAAGCCATGCATATTGAAGTTCAGGATGAACTGATCATAGCTTGCAGGTAAAGACTGCAGAACGATGTCGCAGGCAAGTTCCTGGCTGATAGGGCAGTCGAGTTTCTGAAGATGATCGAGATAAACCATCATCTTCAAGACATGACGACTCACTGCCGCATTTGCAGCCAACTTACAGTCTAAGAGGTTCTTAACTGTCTGAAACCTCTCAGTCCTTGCTTGCTCCTGAAAAAGCGATTTCAGGCTTGCCATTATCTCGATGGGTGACAACACACTCTCGAACTGCATTTGCAGCTCAGCAGTCATTGTCGCCAACATCAGGCAATAGACATCATTTTCATCTGACGAATGCTTTTCCCAAGCACTATGCAGAGTCCTGGCGGCATTGGCAGGAGGCCTCTCGGGGAGGGGATCACGAAGGACATAATCCTTCTTCTCCTGCTTGAGGACTAGCCTCAAGTTCCTTGACCACGTCAGGAAGTTCGTTCCAGTCAGCTTCTCCTTCTCGAGAACAGACCGGATTGAGAATGTGTTTTGTGTGCTTGTAGTAGTCATAGCTGAAATATAAGATAAAAGGTTATTAGTTAATATGTTCAATATGATTAATCTTGTATTAAATTTAATATGATTAATCACGCATTATATTCAATAACATAAGTTACCCTCAATAGAATATAATGATTCCAAGATCCACATATAACTAAGATCAAAATGGGACACTGGCCGTCACCCAATCTTAGCTTATATCGGTAAGCCCTATCTCGGCTAATTATATCCGTGATATAACTCTTGGTTGTGAATCTGGGCCCGAGGCCCAATCCACTCTGATGTCTCAAGGCCCGGGACTCCCGATGGCCTAGTCAAGAAAACCAGACTATACAGTCATGTAATCATTAATGTCTGGGACTCCCAATGACATTTATGAATCACAAACCGTCTTACCCACGCAAAAGTAGACACCCTCACACTGTAAGGCCATGAGTACAATTGAATGGGCTTCGACAGCTGACATAGACTGGACAAGACATCCAACGCTTGATATTATTTGAGGTTTGTAGGTTTATTAAAATCTCATCCCAAAATAGAAGATTACTATTTTGGGAAACTTTCCCTTTTGGAAAACCTACTAATTTTGGAAACTTTCTAAAATTGGAAACTTCCTAAAATTGGAAACTTTCTAAAATTGGAAACTTCCTAAAATCCAAAACATGCAAATCTAGAAACTTCTATTCTAAGAAACTTTCTAATTTCAGATTTTGAAAAAGATTAATTTAAAATCGATTTGAAATTTTATTTAAATAAATTTTAAATTAAATCTGAAGAAAAGTCTCAAATAACTGGCCCAATTGTTTTAACTTCTTGGCCCGAGGCCCAAGAATTGGTCCATGTCCAAGACATAACCCAATTGCCCAATTAAATGACATAACCGGTCTGGTTCATTAAAATTGGTCTTAACCAAAATTAATTACTACGATGACCACTATTGTCAACCGGTTATTTACTAAACCGGATTTTCTCAATTTATTTGGTCCAACCAAATCAAATTAGAAAATCACTGGTTTAGGCACAAAATCCAATTTTTCGACTTTGGATTTCTTATCCCGGTTTAACCAGAACTTAATAAATTTATTAAGTCTGTTTATTAAACCGTGACGATTAATTTTTTTAATAAAATTAAACCGAACCGTTAACCAAACCGAAACATCACACGCCAAAACCCTAACCGGTCGGGACAGTCGCAGCCGTAAGCATCACGCGATGCAAGCATCACGCGATCGTACGGACGGCGTGGGACGGGACGATGTTCGGGTCGATGCTCGGCCTCGGTCACGCGGGACAGTGCTGGACGATGTTCGGGTCGATGCTCGGCCTCGGTCACGCGGGACCGTGCTGGACGATGCACGGCTCTCGGTTACAACGGGATGGGCAGGACGCGACGCAAGCATCGATCCATACCATCGATCCGCGATCGATGTATGCGATCAGCTCGGTCACGCAACCTGCGATCGTCTCAGCCGAGCATCTCGCGGTCCATTGCAGCTGATCGGTCCGACGCATACCGATCCATGATCGGATGACGCAACGCGACTCGATCCGGACGTGTGATCCTTTGGCGATCAACACTCCGACGCATACCAATTCATATAGATTGGATCATGCGATTTCTTGTTTGTTTAGGTTTTAATTCTTTGTTTCTTAAGTCTTTTTCCTTATCAGTAGGTTGATTCAAAAACACTTCTTAAACAATCCTAAACATGATTCTAAACAAGAAAAACCACAGAACCAATGGCTCTGATACCACTGTTGGATCGTTTAGTGTCTCCTGATTCAATTCTCAGATTGATTCATCCTACTAAACATGCAGATCTAGGTTCTCTTGATTAGAAACATAATAGATCTCACCTGTTACCTTGTTTATGCAGCGGAATGGAAGGTACGGGTCAGAGATCAGCAGAACCACCAAGAGATGGATCCTCCAAAGGCTCACACACGCACACCGGGAAATTTGGCTGCTAGACCAAGACAGAGAGGAGGCGCAGAGAGAGAGGAGGGAGGCGCAGATGTGTTGAGAAATTAGAGAGCTAGGTCTGATTTTATTCATTAAAATCCCTTCTAATTCTCATGGGCTTTTGGGCCCAATTCTCAGTTCTGATTAAATCCCTTGGATTTAATCAGGCCCTTTAGTCTCTCTAAACACAGTAAATGCCTAGCACTTTTACCGTACTTCTGCTAAACCGTTCCTTCGTATTTTCCCGTTAGCTTAGGCGTGTGACCCATATGGGATCATATAATAAAGGCAATAAGTCCAAGACTTATAGATCATGAGCAGACTCTAGCAAGCCATCATGACCCCCAGTATTATATGACTTATGTTTGATCATTGACATACTCTTACTTTCTAGAGACAGTACAGAGATTACTGGACATAATTCCAACAAAAACCTCCCACGAATCCTAGACGAAAACACGAAGTCCTACGACTAGGACACCGTTCTCTGTCCATCGATACACGACGACTCGGGTTACCCCTAGATAACCAAAGCTTCTATGCAGTCCGGCCCTAGGACGCAACCTCGTATTCTCCGGACCACACACCTACCGGTGTCACTCAGTAGGTTAACACCATAACCAAAATCACCTCCCGAAGGCACGTGAACCGATCAAGTAATTACCCGAGGATCCAATCGGGTCGTAAGTACCAGAACGCTACCTCTAAACTTGCGGGATCTAACGCGCCCTATAGAGTCCTAATAACAGTAATGTAAACAAGCAGACTCACGGGAACTCTATCACGCAATACCAACAAGGTCAAATAGAACTATCATCTCAAACCCCATTCTATCCCGCAAGTCCTATCACGAACCTCCATATCACCCGACCTTACCCAGACTTACCCGGTTCCACACTAGAGTAAGTATATACCAATACAGTATACTCGGCCCAACACCGAAGTAGATAAATAATCAAGCAATCAACAGTCTACTCGGCCCAACACCGAAGTAGATACACAATCACACAACAAAAGTCTACTCTACCCAACACCGAGTAGATACACAAGCAAGCAAACAACAGTCTACTCGGCCCAACACCGAAGTAGATACACAATCACACAACCAATTATCACAACACCACACAAACAATTATTTAGGTTTATTCTTCTTTTAATATTTTCTTAACCTTCACTCATTTAATCCGCTACCTTGGGATTAGTGGATTACTAATCCCGTAGACGGCTTAATTCATACTTACTTAATCTTATCCCTTAAATTCTTGTTTTTAACCTCTTCGATCCGTCAGCTTGAGATTAGTAAACTTACTAATCTCCTGACTTCACATTTTTAATTCATTCAACCCGATAACCCCGACTATTGACTAATTAATCCACCGTTATTATATTCTAAGTGTGTTATGTGTTTTAACCGTATTTTAACCAACTCACAATTCCCCATATATAGATTCATTTAGATACGTTCTTAAATATTTATATATGCATATAGGTCCTATCATGCCATTCTATATGATGCAACACCCAATCAAGCAATCAACGAACTATCAATCAATTACCGATATAAGCTAACTAGCATGCATCTCTTAACCTAACCGTTTACTTATTTAACCAAGTTATTAATCAACCTAGCCATTTTAACCAATTCAATCATCGAGGTATACAACCTAAATATAGGGTTTATAAATCATGGATCTATATGTTCTAGTCTAAATGCTTCACGCAATTTAGCCGACTCACAGTGTTATCATGATGACAGATGGATGGATTGACGGAACCCACAAGACCCGACATGAACCCGATGGTAACCCGAACCTTCCCCGAACCGTTGACTAGTTGTGACCCGAACTTGACCCGAGCGTTGACCTTAGTGATCCGATCGTACCTTCACTCGAGCCTCCGGACCAATCTCATTTCTCTCTCCTCTTTCTCTTCCGGTCTTCCTCTTTCTCTCTTCCTCTTCCGGTTCTCCGGTTCTCCTATTCTCTCTTCTTCTTCTTCTTCTTCTCATGATTCTTATTCTTATTACTCCTCCTCCTCCTCCTCCTCCTCCTCCTTCTCCTCCTCACGCTCTTCTCTTCCTCCCCTCCTTCTCTCTTTCTCTTTCTTCTTTCTTTCTTGTTTTGGTGTGAGTAAAATGAGGAAGCAAGGGCCTTTTTTTATAGCTGAAGCAACTCCATGGATTGAAGACACCTGTCCATATCTTCTCCTCAGAACAGCCACGCCATCACTCCAAGAAGTAGCCAAATGTTTCTCTTCTCCTCATGACACCTTGCACCTTATCCACATTCAATGTATCAACTCATTATTTGCATCAAAGAAAAATAGGTGACGCCATCTGAGAAATGCCATATGTTACTGAGAAATGCTCTATGACCAATTAGATTGCTCCAAACATTCTATAGAAGCTCACATTCTCGATTTCTTCCGATGCTTCGGTTTAACCAGTTTTGTGTTTAATATTTTAAAAACTCCTTAGCTGCTTCTATAAATCCACCAAGCCTTATTTTCAGATTTTTTTTGCTCTTATATGAATTTAGCAATTTGAATCACTCCGTTTGGACACCCGTAGCTCCCGTTATGAATTTTACAAGTGTTGTCGGTTTTATCGGTTTCCATTCCCGATAGTCCGAAAAACCCATCTACGGTCCGTTTTCACATTCTTTGTCTTCTAAATGTTTTCTTTACTTGAAAAGAATAACATTTGGCCCATCTTAGCTTCCGGCTCACATTTTGGTAAAATTACCAAAATTCCCCTCATCTTCCGAAAATTACGAAAATTCCCCTTGTTGACTTTTCTGCTGCCCGTTGACCAATTTAGTGAGACAGGGTATTATAGTGATCGTGTCTTGTACCACATAGAACAATAAGAGAGTCGTTTTTTGGTACATAAGTGCCTCTATGGGGTGATGTTTGTTAGCAGATATTAGCTTATAACTTTTGCTTGTTGATTGATGTATGATCGATATAAGTTCGCGGGTTCCTTGAATCCGTCTTTTGAGGTCAAAAACCTCCTCGAAGAAAACAATAGCTGAAGACAGGATCAAGCAGTCGGGCACGAGCGAGTGTTTGAATTAGACATTCAAGGTCTCGTATAAATGACAAAGTTGTACGAAATGCCGACAATGTCACCTAAATGATTTATCGGAAAAATGGTTTCGGCAAAACAGACGACATCGTAATCGGACAAACATATCTTCCGACAGGAACTACGGATCAACGGAACATCCAAACAAAGCAAAGGACGAGCTGAACCAGCTCGGAATTCCAAGCTAAACTAGCTCGGAAAACCGAGCTGAACCAGCTCGGAATTCCGAGCTAAACCACCGTGCTGAACCAGTTCGGGTTTTCCGAGCTAAACCAGCTCGGATCTAAACCCATCCTGTCTCGATCTTGATCATGAGTTGCCCTTTCGGAAATGCCAAGTTGAGTAAACCTTTGAGCTGAATCATCTCGGATTTCCGAGCTAAACCATTTCTGGTTTTCCGAGCTGAACTTTCCGAACGGATAACCAAACATTTGCCGATACGCATAACTTGTTGCAACCCACCTTCGGAAACATCAGCCCATACTTCCTTGGACCGATGACTTGGGCTGATGGATCGAGATCGAGAGAAGTGGGAACTTAGGCACAAACATACGACAAACTCTAAACCAAATAAGTAAGTTGATACGTTAACGGACTTGGAACGTCCAAATCTCGGCCCATCCGGCAAATGAGTCGAGCCGCGGAAAGACGAAGAAATAAAGAAAGAGATTGGGAAAAGGAAAATCAGAGACAGCAATGTACATTTTAGCGAAAAAGGAAAAAGATAAGAACAAGAAGATTTCCGCAAATCTTTCGGAAATATTCTCGAAAGCCGACGAACCGAAGCTATAAAAGGAGGGAGAAGCCAGACGAGAAAGGCAGATCAAAAAACCCTAGACCTAGACTTAAGAACTTAGCAGTTTCTCTTAGCCGTTTTCAGAGTTCTTTTGTACTTTCTTTCCGATTCCTTTACTCTCTTTTCCGATTTTTGTACTCTTTTCGACTTCTAATCAATAAAACGTCCTCCGGGTTTGCTAGTTTAGTGGTTGTTCCCTGAAAGTTTCTGTTCCCTAAAAGTTTTGCTCTACAAGTTTTGACCGTGTGAGTTTCGACTCTCACAGATTGGCACCGTCTGTGGGGAAAAGAAACTTTCGACACTTAAAAACCACCGGTTAGCGGATCCGAAGAGATGGCTACCATCGGAAACGAAGACGAGATAAACCAGCAATTACCAATCGATGACAACACGCCTAACGTTACCACCGGTAATACTTCAGTAAGCGGCAACGTTACAAACACGACCACATCAAACACGACAATCAACGCAACCCTTGCTGAGTTGAAAGAGATGGTAGCTGCATTGAGAGAAAAGGCGGAAGAACAAGAAAAGGCGAACAACACCCTCACTGAACAGATCGAAAGATTGAAAACTGGAAACCGCACGCGGACCACCCGAACAGTGAACTTCGCCCCGACTGAACGAAGACGCCTAGACTTCTCAGATTCCGGAGGGCCGACAAGGAATTCGTCGCAACATCGCGAGTAAACCACATGTGAACGAACCCCGCCGGCGACAAGACCCAACACTACGGATCCTCCTCCGATAATGCAAAGACGAAAAATCCGCGACAACAGGCAACACTAAAGATTGCGAGAACTAAGGTTCGATCCCACCTGAGGACAAGACCGCGTCACCTTCCGATGACAAAGAGAGAATCGACGCCGATCGATACGTCCCACATCAAAGCGATGATGAATTCTTGGAAGAAGAGGACGTAGAACAAACTCGTCAAAACGGGCCAACTCAACGGCAGAGAAGCAGCAGAAGGAGCGAACTCGACGAACTCAGGGACGCGCTGGCTCAGACAACAGCGGAAATCAAAACTGTGCGATCACAGGTTCACCGAGCAACCAGCGCCGCCCCGAGATTGATCTTGTCCTGGAAGAGACAAGAAAGACACCATTCAAAACTCGAATAACCGGGACTCGGATTTCCAATCCGGGCAAGCTCAAAATCCCATTCTACGACGGAACAACTAATCCGAAGGCTCATATGATGGCCTTCCAAATTGCGATGGGAAGAGCAAATCTTACCCGAAGGGACAGAGATGCCAGTTTCTGCCTTCTGTTCCTGGAACATCTAAAAGGAGCAGCCCTGAAGTGGTTTTCAAGGCTAGAGCGCGACTCCATCTGAAATTTCCAACAGCTATCGGAGGAATTTATGAAGCAGTACTCCATCTTCATGGACTGGGAGACTTCCGACGTCAACCTGTGGGCTTTGAGTCAAGGCGAAACCGAAAGACTAAGGAAATTCATCGAGTGATTCAAAAGAGTCGCCATCCGTATTGAAAATTTGAGCGACAAAGTGGGTATCGATGCACTAAAGAAAGCACTCTGGTACGAGTCGGATTTCAGAAGAGAAATCTCGCTAAATCGACCACAAACAATGGCAGACGCCTTACACAGAGCAATCGATTTCATCGTGGATAAAGAGGAGATGAAGGTCTTGTCCGAAAAGCACAAATCAAAAAAGCATGCAAGCAAGGAAACTCGTATGTCGACAAGCACGAGTAGCGACAGGCGAGTCTCGAAGCCGAGCAACACTTCACGGCATGAAAGGACGATCGGGTCACATAACTACCAGATCAGAACAGACCAACAAGAAGACAGGCCAACAGAACGGAGGAAAAACTCTTGGAACACTTGGACGAGGAATCCTAGCTCCTACGACGAGAAAGCCTTCTGCGACCACCACCAGTCCTACGGACATAACTTTGCCGACTAGGAATCAAACTCGCGGACAAACTCGTAGCTGGAGAACTAGGAGATACGATAACTCTGAAGGACCTCGACGATGGAAAGACCGGAAATCAATCGAGTAAGCCGAACAAAAACAACGATCGAAACAAAACGGATCGAGAACGAAGCCATCAGGAAGGACAAATTGCGACAGGCAACAACAAGCGGAGAAAAGGAAATGATGAAGATCCTAAAGCAGCCAGCAGAGAAAGGATAAACATGATCGTGGAAAGACCACAGTACCGCCCAAGACAAAAATTTTCTATCGACCCTTATCCTCGACGGTCGCGAGACACATCTGTCTCAGGAAGGAGCATCAGGAAGCGAACATCAGCACGATGTCCAGATCCTACAATAACATTCGACGATATACCGAGGTCGGATACCAGCCATCCGGGTAAACAACCGCTAGTCGTGGAGATAATCATCTGGAATCGTCGTGTACCGAACATAATCATTGATACCGGCAGTTCCGTGGACCTGATCTTCTGCGAAACTCTAAAGAAAATGGGCGTAAATTTGAATGAATTAACACCTTCCCAATCATCCCTAACAGGATTCGCCGGAGACTCCATAACCACTTTCGGAAAAATCGAGCTGCCAATGATCGCTGGAGGAATATTCAAAGTCATCGAATTCACAGTTGTAGATCGCCCAACAATCTATGGAGCGATTCTCGGAATCCCATGGATAAACTCCATGATGACGGTCCCATCAACTTATCACCTATGCGTCAAGTTGCCAACCCCTTTCGGGATAAGTACGATTTGGAAAAGTCAGGAACAGCGGACCCCCGACAATCTCCAAAATGAAGAATCAGGACACCAGACGAATGCAACGGGGAGAAGCTGCCCATCTCGCCGAACCGACAATCGCAACCAGCACTTCTCCGTAGGAGACCTTGTCCTGAGAAGAATCTGGCGAAGCTCGACACTTCGAAAAACCGAAGCAGACTGGGAAGGACCCTACATGATTACGAGAGAGATCCATCCTGAGGTATACGAGCTCGAAACCATGGACAATACCAAAATTGGATGGAACGCAATGCACCTAAGAAGGTTCCGATACTGAAGACCTAAAAATAAAATCATCTACGGAACTTTTTGAACTACGGGACGGCTTGATCCCCGTAAGGGGTACGTAGGCAGCCGATCTTCCGGATCGGTTCAGCTTTCCCCCCTCTAAAAGTGGGGGGGGGGTGAGTGGGTCCGTATATATATATATATATATATATATATATATATATATATATACTTCCATATCGGAACTCGCAAATTTTTGAAACAATTCTCAAAATTCGTCCGCAAAAGCTACTCAGAGATCCGGAAAAAACCATCTCGGAAATTCCGGGTCAAAAACAGCTAGGAATCTCTGAGCAACACAAAGAACCCAAACTAGTTAAGCTGGACCAGCTCGGACCAAGATCACCTCGGAAATCCGAGCTGAAACAGCTCGGAAATCCGAGCTGAAACAGCTCGGATCTTAGCTCAAACCTGCTCGGAAATCCGAGCTGAAACAGCCCGGATCTGAGCTCGAACCAGCTCGGATCTGAGCTCAGCCAGCTCGGAAATCCGAGCTGAAACAGCTCGGATCTGAGCTCAACCAGGTCGGAAATCCGGGCTGAAACAGCTCGGATCTGAACTCAACCAGCTCGAAAAACCCTCGAATCAGACGAGGACACCCCAAAAATCCGAGCTGAACCTTCCCCCAATTAGCCACTTTCCGCAAAATCTCGAAGGCCGCAAAAATTCAACTTCCCAACCAAACTCGTAAAATCGCCAGGTAACAAAATGAACTCTCCCTTTTACTTTCATACCATTTATCAAAATTAGGATACGAGCTTCGGAATTTAGAACTAGCCTGCTAGATTATTGCATAGTCGATAGGAACTACTGACTTTGTCCACTGACGGCCGTAGTGGACAAACCCATACATCCTGTACGGATATTAGCCGGCACGTCCCATGCGGACTAAGGCACTAAACATCCAACAAACGGATAGAAGCGCGAGATAAAAATTCTTTAATACCGCCAAGGTATGTTTATTATAGGCAAAGGGAACACAAGTCGAGAAGTTGACGTAAAATCCCGAATACGGGTTGTTGACAGGTCTTCAAATCCGCAGCACCAGTACTAGAGACGATAATAAACCCTTCCAAAAAGAACCCAGCATGACGCTACTCAGCACGCTGGTAAAGTGACGTTTTAGCCAAGTATATCTTGGTTCGGTATCTTTGAAAGGTGGTCCTGCGGATACCGACTTATTTTCGGAGAACGAAAGATCGAGGCGAAAGTCTCGCAGAAAATCGGAATCGAAAATCTAAACCCAATAAAATACGACACACTGGTCTCGACGATGTCATTATCAAATACACGGCCGACTTGGGAATGTAAGACGGCAAATCCCGCACTAGTACCAAAATCAACCGTGAAACTCCCAAAATTCCAGTAGGATTGTTTCCGAACACATTGATCTGTACATTACTAATCCGCGAGAGAAAAATGCATTGTTATCTCTCGGATTCAAAACCCAGTAAGACGCCTCCGAGCACACTGTTCTAATCACCAAGAAATCCAGTATAACACTCCATAAGCACACCGGTCCGAAGTGAGCCAGTTCCGAGCTGAGTCCGTTCGGATCCAAGCTGCATTGATTCAGAAATCTCAGATTTGACCAATTTGAACTTTCAATCAAGACAATGCAGTCTGCGAAACGAATCTCAAAAAGGGAAACCAAGTCAAATATCATACATTAAGCAATCTTCTACTTCAGAATACAAGGGAAGGTTAAATGCGTTAAAACATTCAAACACATGCTATTACAACGACCAACCGCCTTAAAAATACCATTGAAACACAAATCATATACGTGCTCCTAAAACAAAGAGTCTCCTTGAGACGAGTTGGCATCCTCACCATGAAACAAAGATAGATCAACACAATCACTGGCTTCAGCAATCAGCTGGGTATACTCGAAGACGTCTCCCTCTCCCGGATGAGCTCTCGACATTAGATCAGCCTCTTCGGATTCAAACGCTGGAGGATGTTCAGATCTCAAGTCAGTGATCAAATCTAGATTACTTCTTGCCGCGACGAACCGGCTTTGCCTTTCTATAGCCGAGGGCAATTTCGAGAAAATCTTTCTAAGTTTGGAGAATCGGGACGCGATTTTCTTCAACATCCCCCTTTTCCCTTTCTCGGCCGCGATCCGAAGAGATACCTCACGGGAAACTTCTCTCTCGGCAAGTCGGGTTCTTAAGGCCTCAACATCGGTTAGGGCCGCAGTCCTCGCAGCATCGAGGGAAAACCTCGCCGTCTCGAATTTGCTCCTTCCTTCTTCTATAGAAGCTCTCATGGCCGCAACTGAATCCGCCAAGCGCGCATTATCGACACAACGCCTCCCAAAGCGATCCCGAATCCCACGAAGCCTCGTATCGGCCTCAGCAGCATGACGATTGACTGAAGCCCACGCCTAAAAACAAACTTAGACAAGTTAGCAAAGTGATGGGATAAGACCGCTTGCCTCACGGCAAAGTAAAGAAGCTAACCCGCAGCATATCTTGCCCGGCAGCGGCAAATGATTCGCCGCAAATCATGTCTTCGCATCGAATGGGGAGATCTCTCGGATGGCGGACATCCACGCAAAAGCTGGCAACCATATCAGCGTTAGTGTACATAGACCCATCGCCATCGCAAGACTATGCCAGGATTTCGGGTTGCGGCACCGAAAAATACTTCCCATGTCTCTTCGCAGGTCCTCGACTAGACTCGGGCGCGATGACCTGATCCGGCGAATCCGACATAGAGACTTGCAAAACGTTCGTTCCCGCACCGCCAATATAAGCATCGGCACAAGTTCTCGAAGTGTTTTCACCCACCATGGAACCTTGAACGATCTAGTCGTCAAAGCCATGAAAGTGAAACTCTGGAAGATCAACTCCATCTGCAAGCCGTGGAGATATTGAACCAAGGTCTTCAACAAAGATATCGTCTAGACGCTCGCCATCAACGTCCGCTTTCTCATCGAGTCTCGCCGCCTTACGATCCGCTTCCATTTGACTTGCGTGGATGACACGTTCAATCGAAAAGTGCTGTAACCAGTTCGTGCCACCTTCCTGAAGCGCCCAAATAAGAGGAATCAATCGCGGCGGGCACGTCAAGCAGATATCCTTCTCTGAAAATAAAAAAACTTTTCGTTAGAAGATCAGCTTGATAAAAATCTAGACGACAGAAACAACTTAGTCCGCTACCAAGCTTCCCCCATTTCGACTTCATCAACGGAACGCAAGCTTTCCCAACGGACGCTTCATCAATCAAGACATAGAAGAAATGATGCCTCCATTCACTATCTTTCCTTTCGAAATACGATACGACCGCCCGATGAGGATAGGGCCTGAGGTAATACTCAGAATCGCGTTTTGTCGGAACCACGTACAACATGTTTCGGAGAAGCAACATTCGGAGGCTGAATTCACATTCAAAACTGCGAACCAGTATGCCCACCAGATGCCTTAAGCTCCTAGGAGTGATCTGCGTTAGGGCCAGTCTAAGGCGTCGAAGGTAACAGATGATGAGTTCATGAATCGGTAACCAGAGAAAGCACGACTCGAAGAAAATTTCGTACACCGAGAAATACCCCTTTGGTGGCGATTCCACTCGGTCGCGTGAAGATGGAATCCTTATCGTAACATTCTCAGGAATCATAGCATCGCGCCGGAGCGTCGCAATTGACTTTGCCGACGACAACGTCGAACCAACGGGATCGTGGATCATCTTTTTTCTCCTCGGACGCTTCTTCTTTGGCACATCTGGAGGATAATCCCAATGAAGAAGAAATTCTTCCCGACTAACTCGGGCACCTTCAAATTCGTCCTTGATTGACGCATCCGCTGTGGCCGGAGAACAAGGATGAGTAGTGTGATACCTGGTTGCGCACCGAACCCCGGAAGATTCCCCTGCGGATGAACCGACATGACCATATTCCGGTTCGTGATCCACCATCTTAGTCGAGAACACCACCGAACAGGAAATTCAGGCTCAAAAAGATCCAAAGCTTCTAATTCACAAGAACAAAGCTGGAAGTCTTAACAAAACTCACAAGGAACTAAAAAGAAGCTAGAGAGAGAAGTAACCTTTTGGTTATTATCTTTGTAGAGGAGTAAGAAGTGAAGAATGGAGAAATGAATATTTATAGAATTCACCAAGGCATGGAATTTCAAAATGATTATTTTTCATTCATGTTGTTGCAAGCGTGCCCGAACGAATCACGACAAAGCAGCCCATGAGTAGGCGTGATATCAAAATATCTCGGCATTGGATACGATCGAAAGGCGATGCTTTATACGACCCGCTATCACAAAGACGATAGCAATGGATGAAATTCTCTCAGACAATCGTTTCCGCCTTGAATAAACGAAACAACCTCGTCATCACCGCATTCGGATACAACGAGCTGCGGGGCTAACTGTTGAGGTCAAAAACCTCCTCGACGAAAACAATAGCCGAAGACAGGATCAAGCAGTCGGACACGAGCGAGTGTTTGAATTAGACATTCAAGGTCTCGTATAAATGACAAAGTTGTACGAAATGCCGACAATGTCACCTAAATGATTTATCGGAAAAATGGTTTCGACAAACCGACGACATCGTAATCGGACAAACATATCTTCCGACAGGAACTACGGATCAACGGAACATCAAAACAAAGCAAAGGACGAGATGAACCAGCTCGGAATTCCGAGCTGAACCAGCTCGGAATTCCGAGCTAAACCAGCTCAGAAAACCGAGATGAACCAGCTCGGAAATCCGAGCTGAACCAGCTCGGAATTCCGAGCTAAACCACTTCGGGTTTTCCGAGCTAAACCAGCTCGGATCTAAACCCATCCCGTCTTGGTCTTGATCATGAGTTTCCCTTCCGGAAATTCCGAGTTGAGTGAACCTTTGAGCTGAACCATCTCGGATTTCCGAGCTAAACCGTTTCTGGTTTTCCGAGCTGAACTTTCCGAACGGATAACCAAACATTTGCCGATACGCATAACTTATCGCAACCCACCTTCGGAAACATCAGCCCATACTTCCTTGGACCGATGACTTGGGCTGATGGATCGAGATCGAGAGAAGTGGGAACTTAGGCCCAAGCATACGACAAACTCTAAACCAAATAAGTAAGTTGATACGTTAAAGGAATCGGAACGTCCAAATCTCGGCCCATCCGACAAATGAGCCGAGCCGCGGAAAGACGAAGAAGTAAAGAAAGAGATTGGGAAAAGGAAAATCAGAGACAGCAATGTACATTTTAGCGAAAAAAGGAAAAAGATAAGAACAGGAAGATTTCCGCAAATCTTGCGGAAATATTCTCGAAAGCCGACGACCCGAAGCTATAAAAGGAGGGAGAAGCCAGACGAGAAAGGCAGAGAGAAAAACCCTAGACCTAGACTTAAGAACTTAGCAGTTTCTCTTAGCCGTTTTCAGAGTTCTTTTGTACTTTCTTTCCGATTCCTTTACTCTCTTTTCCGATCTTTGTACTCTTTTCGAATTCTAATCAATAAAACGTCCTCAGGGTTTGCTAGTTTAGTGGTTGTTCCCTAAAAGTTTATGTTCCCTAAAAGTTTTGCTCTACAAGTTTTGACCGTGTGAGTTTCGACTCTCACACCGTCCTCACTGGGTAATTGTGTTTTAATCAATTAATCAGTCATTTTCCCTTTTCCCTCTCTTTTCCCCTCGCAGGTCCGGAAGCAGGATGATCAGTCGACTTATTTATGTTGGTGGATTTGAATCAAAGGAAGCGTGCAGACTCCTAGGACCATGGGAGGGCATTACGGTTGGGCTTTCTTGTTCAACGGATGCCCTAACGTCGTCGTTTCCAGTTCGCTGGGAACGGGTCGTTACAATTGGTGTGAGAGTTTGGGTTAAGGTCCCTCAGTCCTGCCTGAGGGATCAGCTTCTGTCATTTTTTAAAACTTATTTCTGATTTTGAAAAGTGATTGCGAAAGTTTAAAAATGAGGTTACTCTGTCAAATGATTTTTCAAAACACCACCTATGTCACTGATTGCTCTCTATTTGGTTCTCGTCTAGTTAGATCTTCTATGCAGGTTATGGTTGGTGCCGTTAGACCTCAGTGGTTCTATTTCCCTTAAGACATGTGTCGTGATGTATGTCGTTAATTGTATTTTGAGATGTATGCAATTTAGGTGTATGGCGAGACGTACATTGCGGAGTATGCTATCGACGTGTATGTTGAGATGTATGTTGCAGTGTATGCCTTCAGGGTCGTAGATGCCATTGAAGTGTGTGTTGGGATTGGCGTTTGTTTGGTGTTTTCCAACCAAGTGTGGTAAGGAGATAAGTATGTGGAGACATTCACCGGAGATGCCAATGTAAGAGTCATATCAGGAGCTGCAAGAGTTGCATGAAATGTTGCCGGAGTTGCAGGAGGCGTTGTGGGAGCTGCAAGAAGTGTCTCATAAGTTACAGGAGGTGATGATTTGCAATGAAGTTAGATTTCGGGATGGTGTCCGTGGAAAATGCATCTTATTATTTTGTACCAGCATAGAGGAATAAGTTGAAGAAGCAGCTAGAGGACATGGTGAAGAAAGGATTAATAAGATCAAGCAGTTCACCATGTGAGCACTTGTCATGTTTTAAGTAAGAGTGACAAAGGTTTGATACTTGGTATGGACTACCAGAGTTTGAATAAGATTTGTGTAAGGAAATCACCATCACGAAAGGGTTGGATTTTCGGAGGCAGCTATCGGTTGAACCAAAGAAGCTGTGGAGAAAGAGCAAGGGGTCGATGGAAAGATCAGATTTCAAGGAAGCCATAGGAGATGGCGGTTTTCTAATTGGAGTAAGCATCAAGAGTTAGTGCGTCTCATGTTGTTACATCTGCTTCAATGGGTTATGGACAGCTCGTTTGAAGTCTGATCAAGCTGGTAGTTGGAGGATATATTCGTGGTATTGTGGGATTGAGAATCAAAGGCCAACAAAAAATTTAAAGGTCTATTGTGGAGTTCTTTGTGTGTTATTGGAGCAGGTAATGGAGTTTTTTCAAGTGGTATTATGCTGGTTTCGAGCAAAAGTGGAGAAAGCAGGTTTCCAGAGATAGAAATCCAACGGAAGATGATGTAGCCCTTGGACAGAGTCTACAATGTTGGAAGGATGGAGATCTAATCACTGGTTTAGAAGCTCTCTTAATCAGATTGAGTTGGATGGAATGGATTGATATGGGATTGATTATGCTGGGTTAAGAGCTCTCTCTGAAACAATCAATGGATGGAATATGGATTGATGGTAGTCACAAAGATCTATATATATGATCTTTGATAAGACAAAACTCTTCTCCTTGCTTGAATCACACAAACACAAAGAACAACTAGGGTTTTCGGTTTCTTTGCTAAGAAAACACTCTGGTACTTTATTGATCTATGGTAAAGAATACACTGTTGTGAGAGGGGACTTTATAAAAGTCCAAACAGCTATGCCCTTCTTGGGGACTTGATAGAGCAAGATTTAATTCCTATTCTACTGCAAGTGCACAGTTATACTATTGTATTATTCAGGGGTATCGTATCCACAAGGACTCACGTTTCACACGATAGACTATATGTTCTCAAGTTAAGCTAAATCAATCAGAAGAAAGCAATAAATGAAAGCAAGTAAACAGAGGTTTGTTTTCAATAGGAAGAAGGCATCAGACTTAGGAAGTTCTCGGGAATCATACAATGCTAGACACTTAACTAACCGGATTCAGATTACGCACAAGTTCAAGAACTAGAAACACAATGCTAAACAATCCAACTCTCGCTGAGATTGTTTCTATATATATCAACCTAGCGATCCAAATCTCTTTGTGATCCTAGAGTTCTAAACAAGCATTAAGAACAGGTTCTTCGGTTCACAATTCTCCTAAACCAAATCTCTTTGTATCTAGTCAAATTGCTCACACTAAGTTTATTCAGATTATAACTCACACTCTCGTGCTAAGTTAATTATCTCAGATCTAAATCCTAGGTGATCAGTCTAAAATTCAGTATTAAGTACAAGTTAGGCGATGAACGGATAGATTTAGAATCCTAATCAATCAGTTGTCTAAACATGCATAAAACCCTTATGAGAATTCCTAAATCTAACTAGGTTACTACTCAGACATATTATCAAAATAACAACACATCATTGAATAGAAAACCAAAAGACTGAATAGATAAGCAAAGGGGTTCGAAATCCTTCTCTCAAAGGTTACAAGTAGCAAGAACAGCCCCTTGGCACAAATCTCTCAATCTCTAAGCAAGAACAAAAGTAAGAACAAGATAAACTGATAATGAGTCTGAAAACCTAATTAAAACTCCTAAACTCGTTTTGGGGCTAGAGTAGAATTCGGGGAAACTTTTGGGTCTTTTTGCAATTCTTCAAAACTTGTCTTTAACTCGCGTATAAGACTCTGTCGCGCTCAGTGTCGACCGACACCAAGGTCAGTGTCGGTCGACATCCAAATGTGGTCGAGACACCAAATTCAGCTCGTTGCACCAATCACCAGAAACGTATATAATCCCACTCTTTGCTCCAAACACAAGCCTACCTGTAGAAGACTAAATAGACTCGAAAAACCAGGTTAAAGACTCAATATACACAACTATATCATGGTTGAAAACCTTGAAAAACCATGATATATCAACTCCCCCACACTTAGTTCTTGCTTGCCCTCAAGCAAATAAAAGAACTGAAGCATAAGAAAGAGGTTTGAAAACTCAGAAACTCATTTCGTCCTAGGAACTTTCGCATTCACATTCACTTAGTAAACCACTGAAAACTTTCATGCAGATGTCAAGACCACAATATACTTCCCCCACACTTAGCAACTGTCCCAAGTAAACTCCACAATCAGGTTAGGATATTGAAGTTCACCACACTAACCTTTGTATACAATTAGGTGCGGTCTTACAAAGGGAGTGTCGATCAGAGAACACATGGATTTAACTCCGTCAGTACTGACCACCAAACTGTCGGTTTCTGGTTCCTTTCTTTTCCCTTTCTCCTTTAGCAACTGATTTTTCCCCACTGGGTATCATTTTTTTTTTTTATCAGTGCTCTTCCCTTTTTGTTTGGGGTGTAACTTTGGATCTTTCCATGGATACACAGGAGGTAATAGGGGTCTCTACCACTCCCGTGACCACTTCAAAGCTACTAGCTTATCCTCGGTTTTAATCTCTCTTTTTTTTACTTTCAAGGGAGGGAAAGATCAGAAGCCATACTCAAACAGGATCACAGGCTGTGTCAAGTACATCAGAGGAATCCGATCCAGAGATATCAAGCCCCTAAGTAAGAAAATCAAGTCAAGTTTAGAGGTGAAGTTTGTGATGGATCCTCTGAATACCTGGTTAGATATAGGTGTCCTTGGTAAGTTGATCCGTTTGGGGTTTTCTAATAGTCATAGAATTACTGCAAGTCTGTCCAATGGTCAATTAGTTCCTGTTCCAGCGAACAATTTCCTCGAAAAATCATAGTTTCATACACATTTTGACTCTATAAAACAGTTTTGAAAACAACTGAAAACAAGGGACTGACTCTAAGAAAACAAAACACAATGTCAGTAGCCACCTCCCCCACACTTAGACTGCACTGTCCCCAGTGCAATCGTAGTATGAGATCGGGAGAACAAGGTATAAGTAACCGAGAACTTGAGAAACATAAATATTACCTGTTGTCGCAGTCGATGTCGACCGACACACATACTACGTCGGGCGACATTAGCCTTTGGTCAACATCGATTTACTCGTAATCGAGGGTGGTCGATTTCCATCCGAGTTCTCGAGTTTGGCGTCGACCGACACTGTGGTAATGTCGACCGACACTGATTTCTGCAAACCTGTTCTACACGGCCCTGACACACAAGAACCAGAAAAATCAAAAGACACAAGGAAAAAGACTCAAAAGAAACAAAAACTAATATACAGTGGGTTGCCTCCCACTCAGCGCTCGTTTTTAGTCATTAGCTTGACTATGATGGGAGATTAGACTCCCGGTGGCTTTGACAGAGGCTGTGAGTGCCTCTGCTAAAGTCTCCTCATCCAAGGTGGAGAATAAGCAGTGTTAGCGTGAGATCGTCCAAGGAAAGAAGGGATGTGATGGTCCCCTGCATTCACAGCAATGAAGTCAGTAGAACTGAGTTGGGAAGATGCATACCTTTGCCTCTGTGGAGCCCTGATGTTTGGAGCTTTCTGCTTAGAAGTAGTTGCAAGCTTTGAAGATGTTAGAGTGGAATCTTGAGAAACCACTATCTTCTTTTTTCCAGGATCAAAAACTGAAACCTCTCTAGGCTGAGCTTCTTGCTCCAGCTCAATGCTAAAAGCTTGACCATCAATCACAGACTTCCGCAGCTTATCCATCTTGAAGTGCAGAGGTTCATTTCCCAGGCGGAGATCAATCATGCTATGCCTCACGTCGATCACTGCTCCAGCAGTAGCTAGGAATGATCTTGCCGGTATCAGAGGATCATTCGGTTCACTATCGTACTTCAGCATAGCAAAGTCAGTTGGGACTAAGTAGTTCCCGACTCTGACAGGGACGTCCTCAAGAACTCCTTCTGGAATCCTTCTTGACTGATCAGCTAGGACTAGAGAGATTCTAGTGGGTGCAAATCTGTCATCCCCAATCTCTCTGCCACAAAGTATGGCATGATATTTCCAGCAGCTCCTAAATCGCACAAAGAACGCATGAAGCCATCCTCGAAGATAGAACAATCCAGCACAAACACACCAGGATCTGGTAGCTTCTTGGGAACCTGATTGAGCAACACGTCACTGACTCGTTTAGGAAGCACTACTACCCATTCTTTCAAATCCTCGTCCATGGGTATCATCTTCTCCAAGTATCTATGTATACAAGGATGATAGGGCAAAACATCAGCTTGTGGGTTCTCTTTCAACTTCTTATCCATCACTTCCAGGTGTATGGCTTCATCAAGCTCTTGTTGAAACTTCACAAACACCTTAGGGAAAGGTATAAGAGGCTTGTAGGTCTTTTCTTCAGCAGTACCAAAAGATGTTGGTGAAGTTGGTCCCTCACGCCATGGATGTTGACCGACGTTGAACTGATGTCGGTCGACATTAGCTGATTCACCTTCGACGTCGACTCCATAATCGGTCATGGTCGATTTTTGTTCATCATGAGAACTCAAAATCCCTGTTGAAAGTGGATGTCGACCGACGTCAAAGGCAGTGTCGGTCGACATTGAGGTTACAACCTCGGGTTTTTGACTATATTCAACGATTTCAGCTGTCTTAATCTCAAATTCTTCTCCCTGATCCAACCCATCCTCAATCTGAACTGACCAAGCATTGATGTGGGTGTCCATAATATTCTTTCCCTTGACTGAGCTTGAAAACTGGTTCACTTGTGTATCCAGTTGCTTCATATGTGTGCTCAAAGACTCAAACTTTCCATTCAGCTCAGTGTAATCTAACTTCTTGTTGAAGTCCACAACAGTCTTCGTCTGACCTTCCAGCAACTGCTCCATCATAGCTTCCAGCTTACTCTCATGAGCATTGGTAGCAGGAGGTGTCTGATAGGAAAATGATCCATAGGTCCTCTGATAGGGGTTGTTCTGCTGAAAATGCTTCTGGTAACCAGCACTTTGACCATATCCAGAAGAGTTTTGATTGCTTGTGAAAGCACTCTTCTGTCCATCATTGAAGAACTTGTTGTTCTGCTGATTTCCAAACCTGTTTCCTTGAAATCCAGAACCACTAATGTAGTTCACATCTTCTTCTGTGCAGCCTTCTTCAGGTCCAAACTATTCAACGTCTTGAGCAAAGTGGACATGCTTCTTACTAGTCAACAAGCTGTGAACAGAATCCAGCTTGTTCTTCATCTCAGCTATCTGCAAATGATCAACTTTTCCACCAGACTCCTTCCTTCTCTGGTCTGCAGTCTTGGTACTATTGCTACTTAGCATGTTCTCAATCAACACTCTAGCTTGTTCAGGAGTCTTTGTGTTGAAGTTACCATTGCTGGAAGCATCTAACGCAGACTGGTACCAGAGATCCACACCTCTGAAGAAAATGCCCAGCAGCTGAACTTCAGAGAATCCATGATGGGGGCAGTCTCGTTGGTACATCTTAAACCTTATCCAAGCTGACTTAAGTGGCTCTGTAGGTCCCTGAGTGAATGTCAGACGATCCTGTCTGATCTGATCGGAGCGAGCATCATCATAGAAGTATCGCAGGAACTCTCTCTTCACTGCATCTCCATTGTGCTTCATCCCAGTGACGAAGGCTTCAAAATCCTCAATGTGGTCCATGGGTTGTTCATGTGGAAGACCATGGAAAGGATGCTGCCTCAGAAGCGTATAGTAGACAGTCTTGAGCTCAAACTCATTCCGTTCAAAAGGAGGAGGTACAATTGATGACCGGTTAGCATTAAACTCATCGGGTCGGTTGTATTCAGCAAGAGTCCTCTCAGCAGCAGGAGGATTAGGTTGCTGTCCATTACCTCCAGCATTGACCATCTGCCTCTCACCTTGAGGCTGCTAAGGTTCAGGGATCACCTGTCCCTGGGCATCAATCCTTTGCCCCTGATCATTGTATGGGTTGTTCTGTGGGTCTCTCAGAACTCCCTCAGCATCTGGTCTCAAAATCAAACGATTGTTCATCATTCTTGTTCTCTGACCCTTTCTATCCGTTCTCTCAAGTTTAGCAAGCTCCTCAAGCCTGAGGTTCAAAAGTTCTTCGCTCTGGTTGCTTCGGGTGTGTCGATTAGGAATACACTGAACTCAAAACACTGGTCTCGAGCTCGGTCTCGGTCGACACTGAATGCTGATATCGATTCCTGCAGCAACAAAACAAGCCAAACCGAGAAAAATCAGTAACAAAGAAATAAAAACGACTTAGACTAAACTTTAAAACAAAATCTATCAGCGAACTCAGTTGAGTCCCCGGCAACGGCGCCAAAAACTTGATAGAGCAAGATTTAATCCATATTCTACTGCAAGTGCATAATTATGCTATTGTAGTATTCATGGGTATCGTATCCACAAGGACTCACGTTTCACACGATAGACTATATGTTCTCAAGTTAAGCTAAATCAATCAGAAGAAAGCAATAAACGAAAGCAAGTAAACAGAGGTTTGTTTTCAATAGGAAGAAGGCATCAGACTTAGGAAGTTCTCGGGAATCACACAATGCTAAACACTTAACTAACCGGATTCAGATTAAGCACAAGTTCAAGAACTAGAAACACAATGCTAAACAATCCAACTCTCGCTGAGATTGTTTCTATATCTAGCAACCTAGCGATCCAAATCTCTCTGTGATCCTTGAGTTCTAAACAAGCATTAAGAATAGGTTCTTCGGTTCACAAGTCTCCTAAACCAAATCTCTTTGTATCTAGTCAAATTGCTCACACTAAGTTTATTCAGATTATAACTCACACTCTCGTACTAAGTTAATTATCTCAGATCTAAATCCTAGGTGATCAGTCCAGAATTCAGTATTAAGTACAAGTTAGGCGATGAACGGATAGATTTAGAATCCTAATCAATCAGTTGTCTAAACATGCATAAAACCCTTATGAGAATTCCTAAATCTATCTAGGTTACTACTCAGACAAATTATCAAAATAACAATACATCATTGAACAGAAAACCAAAAGACTGAATAGATAAGTAAAGGGGTTCGAAATCTTTCTCTCAAAGGTTACAAGTAGCAAGAACAGCCCCTTGGCACAAATCTCTCAATCTCCAAGCAAGAACAAAAGTAAGAACAAGATAAACTGATAATGAGTCTGAAAACCTAATTAAAACTCCTAAACTCGTTTTGGGGCTAGTTTAGAATTAGGGGAAACTTCTGGGTCTTTTTGCAATTCTTCAAAACTTGTCTTCAACTCGCGTATAAGACTCTGTCGCACTCAGTGTCGACCGACACCAAGGTCACTGTCGGTCGACATCCACTCGTGGCCGAGACACCAACTTCAGCTCGTTGCACAAATCACCAGAAATGTCCTATAATCCCATTCTTTGCTCCAAACGCAAGCCTACCTGTAGAAGATTCAATAGACTCTAAAAACAGGTTAAAGACTCAATATACACAACTATATCATGATTGAAAACCTAGAAAAACCATGATATATCAACTCCCCCACATTTAGCTCTTGCTTGCCCTCAAGCAAGTAAAAGACCTAAAGCATAAGAAAGAGGTTTGAAAACTCAGAAACTCATTTCGTCCTAGGAACTTTCGCATTCACATTCACTTAGTAAACCACTGAAAGCTTTCCTGCAGATGTCAAGACCACAATATACTTCCCCCACACTTAGCAACTGTCCTAAGTAAACTCCACAATCAGATTAGGATATTCAAGTTCACCACACTAACCTCTGTATACAATTAGGTGCGGTCTTACAGAGGGAGTGTCGACCAGAGAACACATGGATTTAACTCAGTCAGTACTGACCACCAAACTGTCGGTTTCTGGTTCCTTTATTTTCCCTTTCTCCCTTAGCAACTGCTTTTTCTCCACTGGGTATCATTTTTTTTTATCAGTGCTCTTCCCTTTTTATTCGTGGTGTAACTTTGGATATTTCCATGGATACACAGGAGGTAATAGGGGTCTTTACCACTCCTGTGACCACTTCGAAGCTACTAGCTTATCCTCGGTTTTAATCTTTTTTTTTTTTTTTTTTACTTTCAAGGGAGGGGAAGATCAGAAACCATACTCAAACAGGATCACAGGCTGTGTCAAGTACATCAGAGGAATCCGATCCAGAGATCTCAAGCCCCTATGTAAGAAAATCAAGTCAAGTTTAGAGGTGAAGTTTGTGATGGATCCTCTGAATACCTGGTTAGATATGGGTGTCCTTGGTAAGTTGATCCGTTTGGGTTTTTCTAATAGTCATAGAATTACTGCAAGTCTGTCCAATGGTCACTTAGTTCCCGTTCCAGCGAAAAATTTCCTCGAAAAATCATAGTTTCATACACATTTTGACTCAATAAAACAGTTTTGAAAACAACTGAAAACAAGGGACTGACTCTAAAAAAAAAAAAAACACAATGTCAGTAGCCACCTCCCCCACACTTAGACTGCACTGTCCCCAGTGCAATCATAGTATGAGATCGGGAGAAAAAGGTATAAGTAACCGAGAACTTTAGAAACAGAAATCTTACCTGTTGTCGCAGTTGATGTCAACCGACACACATACTACGTCGGGCGACATTAGCCTTTGGTCAACATCGATTTACTCATAATTGAGCGTGGTCGGTTTCCATTCGTGTTATGAGTTTGGTGTCGACCGACATCAATGGTGATGTCGACCGACACCGATATCTGCAGACCTTTCCTACAAGGCCCTAACATACAAGAACCAGACAAATCAAAAGACTCAAGGACAAATACTCAAAAGAAAAGAAAACTAACCTACAGTGGGTTGCCTCCCACTCAACGCTCGTTTAACGTCAATAGCTTGACCGTAATGCGATCAGGCATTGGGTGGATTATCCAGATGGACAATATTCCCTTCTGGGATTTCAGCTTTCGCCCAGTAATGTTTCACCCTTTGCCCATTGACAGTGAACTCCTCGCCTTTGGAATTCATCAAGATAACAGCTCTGGGCGGTCTAGCCTCCTTAACGGTGAATGGACCTGACCAACGAGAACACAACTTCCCAGGAAACAAAGTTAGACGAGAGTTGTAGAGAAGTACCTGATCATTGGGTTCGAAGTTGCGTGAGATGATCTTCTTATCATGATATGCCTTTGTACGCTCCTTGTACAGCTTTGAGTTTTCATACGCATGGTGGCGAATCTCATCTAACTCATTAAGCTGTATCAGACGTCTCTCAACTGCAGGCTTGAGGTCATAGTTCATTTGTTTGACAGCCCATCTAGCCTTGTGCACAAGCTCAACTGGAAGGTGACAAGCTTTCCCATAGAGGAGATGGAACGGTGTAGTCCCCAGTGGCGTCTTAAACGCAGTCCTGTAGGCCCACAACGCATCATCCAGCTTAGCAGACCAGTCCTTCCTAGTCTTTCCCACTGTCTTCTCCAGAATCTTCTTGATTTGTCGGTTTCAAACCTCAACCTGTCCACTAGTCTGAGGGTGATATGGAGTAGCCACACGATGATTAAGCAACTTATCAAAGACCTTGTTGATGAAGTGAGAGCCACCATCACTTATCACAATCTAAGGCACTCCAAATCTGGGGAAGATGATAGTCTTAAACAGCTTAAGAACTACTGAAGAGTCATTGGTCGGACTTGCAATCGCTTCAACCCACTTAGACACATAGTCCACAGCAACCAATATGTACCGGTTCCCATAGAAAGATGGGAACGGACCCATGAAATTGATGCCCCAGCAATCAAAGACTTCAACCTAGAGGATGAAGTTTTGTGGCATCTCATGTCTCTTGCTGATCTTCCCCCTCCTCTGACACACATCACACTGAGAGATGAATAACTGAGCATCCTTAAACATTGTAGGCCACCAGAAGCCTGCTTGAAGAACCTTAGACACTGTTGATATATCATGGTTTTTACTAGTTTTAGACCATGATATAAGTGTGTTTTAGTGTCTTTTGGTGTTCTTTTAGAGTCCTTTACAGGTTTTATTAGGTACAAGCACATTTGGAGCAGAAGTGGAGATTTTGGAGCTATTTGGGGGATTTTGGAGATTTGGTCAGAGAAGACAGAGTTCACTGCCCAGATTTGAGGACTGCGTCGATCGTTGCACACCTGCAACGGTCGATGCACAGCGCGAATGGGCCAGACTCAACGGTTTAATGAAGTATGCTGATATTGCAGAAAAGCCCGGAAGTTCCAGAGATTTACACAGAAGCCCCAAAACGTGTTTTAGCTATTTAATTAGGTTTTTAACTATACGCTTTAAAATGCTATCATAACTTAGAGCAGAGAGTTTTTAGAGCTTTTGGGGCTAATCTGATCCTGTACTACATTCGTTTTGGAGAAGTTTTCGAACCCCTTTTATATTCTAATCTCTGTTATGATTTCTATGAATTCATTGATTATGTTTACATTATCTATGTCTGAGTAGTTTCATTGTTAGGTTTAGGGTTTCTCATAGGGATTTCATGACTTGCTAGATATAATTAATTCAGTTAAGGATTCACATCAATAGATGTTCTTCAAACTAAATTGTGTTTAATGCTAGTTCTAACCTGATCAATTAGAATCTAGATCTTAGGTTGCTAAATACGACACGACAGTGTGGTTTAGAATCTGAACTATTTAGGTTGAGCAATTTAATTACTCGCAAAGGAATTTGGTTTAATTAGATCGTGAACATATCAAACTTGGAATTAAAGCTGGTTTAATCTGTTAGTAATTGCAAAGGAATTTGGATTGCTGCACTTAGACTTAGAGAATTCTCGCAAAGGAATTTGGTTAATTCTATATCTGTGTTTTGAGTTCTAGAACTGAGTTTAATTAGATCCTGACTGAATGATTTATCTGCTTGTCTGATTTCCTGAGAACGCCCTAGACTTAGCGCCCTTAGTTTATTGCTTACAACCACAACCTGCTACTAGTTTACTTTCTTGCTTTCTTTTCAGTTATTCAATACAATTTGCCTTTTAATTTCTCCTAGTTTTAATCTCTTTAAGTTCTTAATCCTATCGTTGCCTAGAGTCCTCGTGGATTCGATCCCTAAGTACTACATTGCCATTACTGTGCACTTGCAGTTAGTATAGGGTAAAACTCGTGACCTATCAAGTTTTTGGCGCCGTTGCCGGGGACTCTTAGAGTCTTCGATAGCTTCGAACTTAGGGTTTTTACTAGGATTTTTTTTTGTTTTTATCTTTGTTTACTGATTTTTTTTTTATTTGTTTTCTCTGTTTTCTCTCTGTCGCAGGTTTCATAATCGCATAGCATCGACCGTTTCACTTCTTGTGTCGATCGACACTAGGAGATTGGAGTTGAATCGATCGTTGCACTGTTAGCATCGATCGTTGCTTGGCGATTACAGACGGTTTATGCAGACGCGTGATACCAGAAGTAATCCGAACACTAATCTCGTAAACCTCCAACTTGAAGAACTTGCTAGACTAGAGAGGACAAACGGAAGAGCTCAAAGAGAAAGGATGGTTGTTGAACGTGTGATCATATTGCCTGATGCTCATGGTGTCCTGAGGGACCGACACAACAATCCTTACAATGCTGCTGGAGAACCGATAGATGCTGAAGGGAATGTTATCCCTGATCCTCCAGAGCAACCACAGCCGCAGCAGGAGCAGAATCAAGGACAGAACCATGGTAGACAGATGGTAGTCCATGAGAGGACTTTGGCTGACTATAACCGTCCGGATGAGTTCCATGCTAACCGGTCAGCTCTTGTACTTCCTGAATTCGAGAGGAATGATTTTGAAATCAAAACCGTCTACTACTCTCTCCTGGGGCAGAAAGCTTTCCATGGCTCTCCAAGTGAGCAGCCGATGGATCACATAGATGAGTTTGAGGGCATAGTCACTGGAATAAAGTACAATGGAGTTAACCAAGACTATCTGTTCCTCAAGCTTTTCCCCTACTCTCTGGCTAGAGATGCTGCAGCCTGGCTAAAACAACTTCCATCTGGGACGTTTGTTACTTGGGCAGCCCTGAAGAGTGAGTTCCTGCGCCACTTCTATGATGATGCTCGTTCTGATTAGTCCAAGCAGGACATTCTCACATTTACCCAAGGTCCTACTGAGCCTCTTAAGACAGCCTGGATGAGATTCAAGAAATACCAACGTGACTGCCCGCACCATGGATTCACTAAGGTAACGCTTTTAGGCATCTTCTTTAGAGGAATAGATCTTCCATATCAGACTGCGTTGAACAACTCTAGCAATGCCAAATTTAACACTAGGACTCCTGCTCAAGCTAAGCAGTTGATAGACAATATGGTAAGCAGTAATAGCTGCAAGATCACTGATGAGAGAAGGAAGAAGTCCGGTGGAAAGATTGAGAATTCTGAAATAGCAGATATTAGATCTTAGTTGGACACAGTTTGCAATCTTCTAGCTGGGAAGAAAGCTGTCCACTTTGCTCAAGATTTTGAGATGATCAATGATGAAGGAGAAGAGCAGGAAGAGGATGTGAATTACATCGGAGGATCTGATTTCCAGGGAAACATGTTTGGTAATCAGTCTGGTAACAGGTTCTTCAATGGAGGACAGAAGAGTGCTTTCAACAGCAATCAAAACTCTTCTGGATTTGGACAGACTAGTGGTTTTCAGAAACCTTTTGGACAAGGTAACCAAAGGACCTATGGATCTTCATCTTATCAGACTCCTCCCACTGCTAGTGCTCATGAGAGTAAGATGGAGGCTATGTTGGAACAGCTGTTAAAAGGTCAGACTAAGAATGCTGCAGACATCGACAAGAAGATAGGTACTGTCTATGAGGATCTGAACGGGAAATTTGAATACCTGAGCGCTCACATGAAGGAGCTTGATGCTAAAGTTGTAAGAACTGCTGGGTATGTTCAGAGGGAAGATGGATATCTCCCAGGACGAACTGATGCTAACCCCAAGTATCAATGCAATGCAGTAACATTGAGAAGTGGTAAGGAGCTGTCTCCTGGCCAGAAAAAGCTGTTGAGTGTTGAAAAACTCGTAGAAATTGAAGAATTGGAAGATGGGATCCGTGATATTTGCAATGCATCGATCGACGCTACTCAACAACGGTCGTTGCAAAGCAAAAACGGAGAACCTGTCGTAACAAAGTCGCCCAGCAACGATCGACACAACACCAGTGACGATCGACGCAAGGCGACTGCAGAGAATTCAGAACCAGAGAAGCCGAAACAGTCGAGCAAAAGGGTTTACAAACCTAAAGTGCCTTTTCCCAAAAATTCCAGGAAAGCCAAGAACGATAGACAGTATGCCAAATGCAAGGAGTTCATTAAAAAGGTGAAAGTCGAAGTGCCTTTGATTGACTCTATGGAGACTTCTCCTGTTATGAGGAGATGTCTTAAGGATTTGCTTGTTGGTAAGTGGTCTTATGAGGAGAGTGTAATGATGATCACGGAGGTATGTAGTGCGGTAGTTCAGGGCAGAATTCTTGAGAAACTGAAAGATCCAGGGAGCTTTGTGTTGGATTGTGCCATCTACAGGGAAAGGTTTGAAAGATCCCTATGTGATCTTGGTTCTAGTGTGAATCTTATGCCCTTCTCTGTTGCTAAGAGACTTGGAATGACTGATTTCTTGCCAACTAGAATCTCACTAGTCTTAGCAGACAGAACAATTAGAATCCCTGAAGGAGTACTAGAAGATGTGCCCATAATGATTGGTAAATGTGTGATACCTACTGATTTTGTGGTTCTGCAGTATGGAGAGGGGCCAAAGGATCCGCTGATTTTGGGCAGGCCTTTCTTAGCTACTGCTGGTGCGATGATTGACTGCCAAGGAGGTAGAATAATTCTGAATGTGGGTGATCTGAAGATGAGTTTTGATATGGACAAACTGGTGAAGAGACCAACCATCGATGGACAGACCTTCTATGTGGACACACTAGGTGATTTGGCTGCAGAGTACTTTCACAAGTCACATGCTGAAGATCCACTAGAAAGAGCTTTACTAAGCTCTATAATGGAGCTGGAACACCTACAAGACGAGCCTGCAATCTGCTATGCAAAACTGATGGATTCTGCTGAGCAAGTGATGAAGTTAGAAGTGTCTGCTGTGACCTTGCATCGATCGACACAGACTAAGCATCGATCGTTGCAAGTCGACAGAGATTGGGCAGAAGAAAAAGCTCCGAAAATTGAGCTGAAACAACTCCCATCCGGGTTAAGGTATGCGTTTCTCGGACCTAATTCGACTTACCCAGTTATAGTTAATGCTAGTTTGAACAACGCAGAGCTCACTTTACTGCTAAGCAAGCTGCGCAAGCATCGCAAAGCTCTTGGCTATTCTCTTGATGACATTTCAGGTATCTCTCCGGAGCTGTGCATGCATCGGATACATCTTGAGGACGAGTCTAAGACATCTGTTGAGCATCATAGAAGGCTTAATCCTAATCTACAAGAAGTGGTTAAGAAGGGAGTTGAAAATGGAGTTGCAGACCATCTTTCAAGGATGCTGGTTGAGGAAGACGTGCCCATTAATGATTACTTGCCCGAGGAAAACGTCAATATGGTCGGGACAGTGTTTCAGGCGGATTTGGGAAAAAATCTGCAAAACTGTCGGATAAATCACACTGCGTCGATCGATGCCACATCTGTGACGATCGATGCAGGTGTCGAGGATGCGACGATCGTTGCAACCTTATGCGACGATCGTTGCAATGCGGAAACAGAACCAGAACCTTTCACGGTTCAAATTGGAGACTGTGTTTTCGAGGTAGGTGCTGTCGCAACCACTGATCGACCCTGGTACGCGGATATAGCTAATTACCTGGCTGCAGAGGCTGAACCAGATGATTTGAAGGGGTATGCAAAGAAGAAGTTCTTCAGGGAGCTCAGACGATACTACTGGGATGAGCCTTATCTCCACAAAAACTATTCAGATGGTCTTTACAGGAGATGCATTGCTGAATCAGAGGTTCCAGACATCCTATTCCACTGTCATGGATCAGATTATGCTGGACATTTTGCTACATTCAAGACTGTGTCTAAGGTTCTGCAAGCAGGTTTCTGGTGGCCTACGATGTTTAAAGACACTCATTCTTTTGTCTCTCAATGTGATGTCTGTCAAAGGAGAGGGAAAATCAGTAAGAGGCATGAGATGCCTCAGAATTTCATTCTTGAGGTTGAGGTTTTTGATTGCTGGGGCATAGCCTTTATGGGTCCTTTTCCCTCATCCTATGGGAATAAGTTTATCTTGGTTGCTGTGGACTATGTATCTAAGTGGGTAGAAGCAGTAGCTAGTCCAACCAATGATTCTTCGGTGGTTATTAATCTGTTTAAGACCATCATATTCCCTAGATTTGGAGTACCTCGGATTGTGATTAGTGATGGAGGATCCCACTTTATTAATAAGGTCTTCGAGAAGCTCCTAAGGAAGCATGGAGTTCATCACCGAGTTGCTACTCCTTATCACCCTCAGACTAGTGGACAGGTCGAGGTCTCTAATAGACAGATCAAGGAGATTTTAGAGAAGACAGTTGGGAAGACAATGAAAGATTGGGCAGCAAAGCTAGATGATGCACTATGGGCTTACCGGACTGCATTTAAGACACCTCTTGGGACCACTCCATTCCATCTTCTGTATGGAAAAGCATGTCATCTGCCAGTGGAGCTTGAGCACAAAGCAGCATGGGCTGTAAAACAGATGAACTTTGATCTTAAGTCTGCTGCAGAGAGGAGATTGGTGCAGCTTAATGAGTTGGATGAGATTAGACATTTTGCCTATGAGAACTCAAAGCTGTACAAGGAAAGGACTAAGGCCTATCATGACAAAAAGATTGTCTCTAGACAATTTGCACCCAACGATCAGGTACTTTTGTATAACTCACGTTTGCATTTGTTTCCAGGTAAGCTGAAATCAAGGTGGTCTGGTCCTTTCAAGATCAAAGAGGTGCGTCCCTACGGAGCTATTGTTCTAACCAGCAAGGAAGGTAATGAATTCACTGTGAATGGACAGAGGGTGAAACACTATTGGGCTAAGGCCGAGATTCCAGAAGGTCAGATTCTGCCTCTGGATGATGCACCCTCTGCCTAGATCAGCTGAAACGTCAAGCTATTGACGTTAAAAGAGCGCTGAGTGGTCCACTGTTTCGTTTTTGCTTTTTGATTTTTGGTGTTTTTGTAGGATTTTACGTTTGTTTCTGTTTTTGGTGAGTTTTAGTTTGCAGGTCTCGGCCAAAATCGCAGTGCGTCGATCGACACCACATTGTGTCGATCGTCACAACACGAGAAATCGCACTGCAACGATCGTTGCGGTCCTAAGAAACGATCGACACACGACGAGAAATCGCCTAGCAACGGTCGATGCATTTAAGCAACGATCGATGCCTGTGCGACAGAGGTAAAAATCAGACATAACTCAACCAATCCATTAACATATTTTTCTTTCTTTTTACCAATCCTTCGCTTGACACTACTGGGGACAGTGTGTCTTAAGTGTGGGGGAGGTGCTTCTAACTTTATCTTTCTGTTTTCTTAGAGTCAGTCCAATTTTCAAAGATTTTTGTTTTATTGAGTCAAAACTAGTTTAAGTAAGAAACAATGAACTTTGGAGGAGTTAACAATATCTTGCAGGAACTTAAGTAACCATCGGGATGAAGTTGCAGGATCTATCTATGACTGTTAGAAAACCCCATCACAGATCAACCTACTGAGGACACCCACATCACTTCAGGTATCAGAGGATCCTTTTACTGACTTCACCGTTAATACTGACTTAATTTTCTCACCTAAGGGCTTGGTATACCTTGTGTCGGATTCCATTGTTAGTTCTGACACAGCCTGTAAACATGTCCTATTTGGTTCCCTTCTCCCCTTCTATGAAATAAAAAAAAGATAATAAACGGAGGATGAGTTAGTAACTTCGAAGTGGTCTCTGGGAGTGGTAGCTACAACTATCATATCCTGTGCATCCATGGAATGTGTCCAAAGTATACCCCATAACGGGAAGAGCACTGATAAAAAAAAAATGATACCCAATGGGGAAAAATCAGAATGCTAAGGAAGGGAAAAGAGAAGAAATGGACTACAGAAAGATAGTATGGTGGTCTAGAGCTGGCAAGGTAAGAGTCCATGTGCCTTTGATCGATACTCCTTAGGTGAGACCGCACTTAAATACTTGCAGAAGTCAGTAGGGAGAATTTGAATGCGTGAATGTGATTGTGGAGTTTACTTAGGACAGTTGCTAAGTGTGGGGGAAGTATATGTTGGTCTTGATATCTTGTGATTGATTCTTTCAGTGGTTTACTAAGGGGAATCTGAGTGTTGTTGCTTCTAGGACAAAAAGAGTTTCCGAAAGTTTTCAAACCTCTTCACCATGTCTAGTTCTCTGTTTTGCTTGAGGGCAAGCAAAGGCTAAGTGTGGGGGAGTTGATATATCATGGTTTTTACTAGTTTTAGACCATGATATAAGTGTGTTTTAGTGTCTTTTGGTTTTCTTTTAGAGTCCTTTACAGGTTTTATTAGGTACAAGCACATTTGGAGCAGAAGTGGAGATTTTGGAGCTATTTGGTGGATTTTGGAGATTTGGTCCAAGAAGACAGAGTTCATTGTCCAGATTTGAGGACTGCGTCGATCGTTGCACACCTGCAACGGTCGATGCACAGCGTGAATGGGCCAGACTCGACGGTTTAATGAAGTATGCTGATATTGCAGAAAAGCCCAGAAGTTCCAGATATTTACACAGAAGCCCCAAAATGTGTTTTAGCTATTTAATTAGGTTTTTAACTATACGCTTTAAAACGCTATCATAACTTAGAGCAGAGAGTTTTTAGAGCTTTTGGGGCTAATCTGATCCTGTACTACATTCGTTTTGGAGAAGTTTTCGAACCCCTTTTATATTCTAATCTCTTTTATGATTTCTATGAATTCATTGATTATGTTTACATTATCTATGTCTGAGTAGTTTCATAGTTAGGTTTAGGGTTTCTCATAGGGATTT
Organism: Orychophragmus violaceus; assembly: GCA_030180135.1. Classification (NCBI taxonomy): domain Eukaryota; kingdom Viridiplantae; phylum Streptophyta; class Magnoliopsida; order Brassicales; family Brassicaceae; genus Orychophragmus; species Orychophragmus violaceus. Next base: position 41,867,907 of record CM058240.1, read on the forward strand.
CATGACTTGCTAGATATAATTAATTCAGTTAAGGATTCACATCAATAGATGTTCTTCAAACTAAATTGTGTTTAATGCTAGTTCTAACCTGATCAATTAGAATCTAGATCTTAGGTTGCTAAATACGACACGACAGTGTGGTTTAGAATCTGAACTATTTAGGTTGAGCAATTTAATTACTCGCAAAGGAATTTGGTTTAATTAGATCGTGAACATATCAAAATTGGAATTAAAGCTGGTTTAATCTGTTAGTAATTGCAAAGGAATTTGGATTGCTGCACTTAGACTTAGAGAATTCTCGCAAAGGAATTTGGTTAATTCTATATCTGTGTTTTGAGTTCTAGAACTGAGTTTAATTAGATCCTGACTGAATGATTTATCTGCTTGTCTGATTTCCTGAGAACGCCCTAGACTTAGCGCCCTTAGTTTATTGCTTACAACCACAACCTACTACTAGTTTACTTTCTTGCTTTCTTTTCAGTTATTCAATACAATTTGCCTTTTAATTTCTCCTAGTTTTAATATCTTTAAGTTCTTAATCTTATCGTTGCCTAGAGTCCTCGTGGATTCGATCCCTAAGTACTACATTGACATTACTGTGCACTTGCAGTTAGTATAGGGTAAAACTCGAGACCTATCAACTATCTTGAATGTAGCAAAGTGTCCAGCATACTCAGAACCATGGCCGTGGTATAACACATCATCAACTTCACACTCAGCAATGCAACGTCTGTAGATACCATCAGAGCAGTGCTTGTACAAGTAGGGCTCATCCCAATAATAGCGCATGATTTCCCTAAGGAACTTCTTCTTAGCATAGCCTTTAAACACTTCAGGCTCATAATTTGCAGCAAGGTAGTTGGCTATGTCAGCGTACCAAGGTCTAGTGGAGAGAGAACCTTGGGTGACTGCAGCTATGAACATGTCAGCTTCATCATCGAAAATAGCAGCCTGCAATCGCGACTGGTGTCGACCGACATCAATGTTGATGTCGACCGACATCGTACCTAATCAGCCAATTGGTGTCGAGGTTGATCGATTATCGTCCGCTTTTTTGAGTCGGGTGTCGACCGACACTCTCTCTGCAACCCATGTAGAAGGCAGTGAACTCGCAGAAACTGCCTGAAATCTAGTCCCAACCTTATAGATGTTCTCCTCTGGTAGGAAATCATCTATAGGGACGTCCTCGTCGATCCTAATCCGTTATAAGTGATCAGCAACACCATTCTCTACCCCTTTCTTGTCCCTCACCTCTATGTCAAACTCTTGGAGCAACAAAATCCATCTTAGTAGCCTTGGCTTAGCATCTTTCTTCGGCATCAGATACTTAAGCGCGGAATGGTCAGTATGCACAACTACCTTGGATCCAATCAGATAGGGGCGGAACTTCTCGAATGCAAACACAACTGCCAACAATTCCTTCTCAGTGGTTGCATAATAGATAGCATGGAGCTTCCTGGCCTTCTTCTGCCCAAGCACAGCTCCTACAGCATAGTCACTGGCATCACACATTACCTCAAAAGGAAGACTCCAGTCCGGTGGTTGCACAGTTGGAGCCGAGATCAAGGCTTGTTTTAGCTCCTTGAATGCAGCATAACACTCATCTGTGAACTCAAACTTCACATCCTTGCAGAGGAGTGCAGTAAGTGGTCAAGCTATCTTGCTGAAATCCTTAATAAATCTCCTGTAAAAACCAGCATGCCCAAGAAAACTCCTTATTCCCTTGACTGAATCCGGTGCTTGCAGTCCTGTCATCACTTCAATCTTAGCTCTGTCCACCTCAATTCCTGCCTCAGAAACTTTATGCCCAAGTAAAATGCCATTCTTGACCATAAAATGGCATTTCTCCTAATTCAAAACCAGGTGCTTTTCCTCACAGCGAGCTAGCACCTTGCATAGATTATCCAGACAAGCATGGTAAGATGGTCTGTAGACAGAGAAATCATCCATGAAGACCTCCATAAAATCCTCTATCATGTCTGTGAAAATAGACATCATACATCTCTGAAATGTCGCAGGAGCATTACACAGTCCAAAAGGCATTCTGCGGTATGCAAAGGTGCCATAGGGACATGTAAATGTGGTCTTCTCCTGGTCCTCTGGGTGGATAGGGATCTGAAAGAAACCATAATAACCATCCAAAAATTGTTGGGATAGTGTCCTGAAACCACACTTGTACTCACTCCTGATGATAGTTGTGTGTCGAGATCAGACATTCGTATAATACTGGGCGGTTGCAATGTTTTGCTAGAAGCCTCTTGCAGTCTGTAAGTTGTAGACTTACTGCCAGTATTATATGATCCTATAGGGTCACACACCTAAGCAAACTGGAAGCATGAAAGTGGGAATGATCATTATGGTAATGATCATACTTATGTGTATTGGATACACATTTACATAGAGTTTTACAATGTGTGTGTCGATCGATGCATGAGTGCGTCGATCGATGAAGGCTTTTCGTGGAGGTGTGTCGATCGACACAGTAAGTGTGTCGATCGTTGCACATCGGGTTCCGAAACTGATGTTTCGAATTAATGACGTAACCGAGCCGGGATTGTCCGACGGTTTGTGATGTCATTTCCAGGTCGATATATAAAGTCTTATATGGTCGACCTGAACCCTAGCCGTCTTCTCTTCTCTTTGACAGAAAAGCAGAAACACCAGAAACTCTTAGATCCCACAGATCCGGCACTAGCATCCCGTTTCCAGCTTGTGTGCGTGTGTATCTGGTAGAGGCAAGGCATCTGCGTTGCTCACTGATCTCGTTCACCAATTCCGCTGCCAGTTCAAGGTAAGAACGAGGTTGGTAAATTCAATATATCAAACCCTAGATCCTAGGAGATCCAACAGTGGTATCAGAGCGTTGTTAGGGTTTAGCTATTGAATCTGATGCAATTAATTCGAAAACTGAGTTTGTTGAATTGATTATTGCCTGTGAAAATCGTGTTTTCAAGTGTTAATCTCGGATTAAAGCATCTGTTGAAAATTCGATACCTGTGTTCTCGCAGTGTGTCGATCGACACAAAGCGTGTGTCGATCGATGCAGAGCGAAATAACGTAAATAATTTTAGGGTTTATCGCAGCGTGTCGATCGGTGCAAAGCGTGCGTCGATCAACACAGAGCGAAAACTCGCAAAATAATTTTAGGGTTTGTCGCAGCGTGTCGATCGGTGCAAAGCGTGCGTCGATCAACACAGAGCGAAAACTCATAAAAATCTTTTGGGTTGTTCGCATAGCGTCGATCGACACTAAGCTTGTGTCGATCGATGCACCGCGAAATCTCGCACTGTATCGATCGACGCACTGGGTGCATCAATCGATTCAGTTGGTTGGTTTCGGTTGGATTGGATTGAACCGGAAACCAATTTGATTGTGGTTAAGATGTGTCGATCGATGCAAAGGATGTGTCGATCGACACACAACTCGCAGACTCAGGGGTTGGACTTCTAGTTGCGAATACCAAATCAAAATGAACCTTAACTTAATAAAACTAAATGTTTTAATTGAATTAATAACTTCTTGGATGTGTATTGGATATACATCAAGATAAAATAGTTCCTTTCCTCAACTAAATATCAAGTGATCTTGATGTCTTGCCCGATCTTGTCTACTGTCAAGACTCATGTCGTTTGTTGGATAATCTTGGAGTCCTCGGTATCCACTGCAATGTGAGTAAGGCAGGTGATCATTGACAGACTTGCAGTGCAACTGTCAGTGATCACAAGACAGAAAATGGATTGGTTTTACTTGACTGGGCTGTCGGAAGTTCTGGCCCAGAGACATCAGAGTGGATTGGACATAGTTTGTCTCATCCACGACCAAGAGTTGTACTGGGTACAATTAGCAATGATTTGCTTACCTAGATAACTAAAGCTTGAGTAACGGCGAATCGCCCTCTCGAATTTTAGTAATCTGAGGATCTTGGCTCATTGTATTCATCTGAGGAAACATAGTTTTGAATACAATGCAAGTTTTCTTATTATATAAGAATTCTCATTTCTTGAGCATTATAACTAAAATCTACCTCTTTTGAATTACAGCTATGTCTGTCTCAACTCACATCAACACTTTCTCGCTAAGATCCGTCCTTGAGAAGGACAAGTTAAATGGATCTAATTTCTTGGAATGGTATCGGAACCTGAGAATAGTTCTCAGGCAAGAGAACAAGGAATATGTCCTTGAAAGAGTTCTCACCGAGATGCCACGTTCCAATGCTCCGCAGACAGAAAATAATGCTTGGGATAAGCATTCAGCGGATGTCAAAGATGTTAATTGTCTAATGCTGGTGACTATGAACTCTGAGCTGCAGAAGCAATATGAGAACGTATTGTCACCCATTGAGATGATTAACAGCCTGAAAGCTTTGTTTCAGAAGCAAGCTCGCACAGAGAGATAACAGACGGTTAAATCTCTCATGGATTGCAAGCTGGCTAAGGACAGTCCAGTGAGTCCTCATGTCCTTAAAATGATGGGTTACATTGATAACCTGGGGAAACTGGACTGTGCTGCACTGGCCGTAGGCACCTACGAGTTGTCCTTACCATCGGGCATGGTTTTAATTTTAAATAATTGCTACTTTGTACCTGCGATAAGCAGAAACATAATTTCAGTTTCCGTTTTGGATTTGGAAGGTTTTGATTATGCTGTTAAGAATAAAGTACGTTCTTTTAATCTTGATGTTACTTATTATGGTAGCGCCCCATTAGATAATGGGTTATATGTTTTAAACCAAGAAACGCCTGTCTTTAACATAAATACAAAGCGGTTTAAGTCCAACGACGAAAACCCGACTTTCTTATGGCATTGTCGTTTGGGCCATATCAATGAGAACCAAAGGCTCCATCGAAATGGGCTTCTGGGCTCATTTGATTTTGAATCATGTGAGAAATGCGAATCTTGTTTGATAGGCAAAATGGCTAGAGCCCCTTTCAACAAACCAAATGAAAGGACCAGTGACTTATTGGGCCTGGTTCATACTGATGTATGTGGGCCGATGAGTATTGTTGCCAGAGGAAATTACAAGTACTTCATTACCTTCACTGATGATTTCAGTAGGTATGGCTATGTCTATTTGATGAGACACAAGTCAGAATCCTTTGATAGATTCAAGGAATTCAAGAATGAAGTACAGAATCAACTTGGCAAAAGTATCAAAGTTCTGCGATCGGATCGCGGAGGAGAATACTTGAGTCAAGAATTCAGTGACTATCTGAGCGAGTGTGGAATTATTTCACAACTCACTCCTCCTGGAACACCCCAATGGAATGGAGTGTCAGAGAGGAGGAATCGAACCTTATTGGATATGGTTCGGTCTATGATGAGTCATTCAAATCTTCCATTATCCTTTTGGGGATACGCTCTAGAAACGTCTGCGTTTACACTAAATAGGGTACCATCTAAATCAGTGGAAAAGACACCACATGAATTGTAGACTGGGAATGTTCCTAGTCTGTCTTTCCTGAGGATTTGGGGTTGCGAAGCTTATGTCAAACGTTTGATCTCTGACAAACTTGCACCCAAATCAGATAAATGCTACTTCGTTGGTTATCCTAGGGAAACCAAGGCATACTACTTTTACAACCAATCTGAGAACAAAGTATTTGTTGCTCGAGACTGTTCTTTTCTTGAGAGGGAGTTTCTCTCTAAGAAAAACAGTGGGAGTAAAGTACATCTTGAAGAAATTCGAGATGCACAGGAGACTGCTCAACTGCTGAGGAAGAGCAGCAGTTGGATCCACAAAGTTCTGTGGAACCGGCGCTTGTGGAGCCTGAAGTTCGCAGATCCGGAAGGATCCGTCACGAACCCGAGATATACTATGGATTTCTCGTGACCGATTCAAATGATCTGATAATCATTGATAGTGACGAACCAGCGACCTTCGCGGAAGCAATGATGGGCCCGGACTCCGAAAAATGGCTTGGAGCCTCTAAATCCGAAATGGGATCCATGTCAGAAAACCAAGTATGGACCTTGGTCGATTTACCTAATGGTGCAAAAGCCATTGAGTGTAAATGGATCTTCAAGAAGAAGATTGACGTGGATGGCAATGTACAGATTTACAAAGCGAGGTTGGTGGCTAAAGGTTTCAAGCAAATTCATGGTATGGACTATGATGAAACCTATTCCCCAGTCGCAATGCTTAAATCCATTCGGATTCTTCTAGCGATTGCTGCTCATTATGACTATGAGATTTGGCAAATGGATGTCAAAACCGCATTCCTGAATGGTATTCTGGAAGAGGATGTGTATATGACACAGCCTGAAGGTTTTGTCGATCCTGAGAACGCTGGGAAGGTATGCAAGCTTCATAAATCCATTTATGGATTGAAGCAAGCATCACGGAGTTGGAATCTTCGTTTTGATAAATCAGTTAAACAATTTGGTTTCATCAAGAACGAAGAGGAACAATGTGTTTACAAGAAGACTAGTGGGGGCAAAATTGCGTTTCTTGTACTGTATGTCGATGACATACTCCTCCTCGGTAATGACGTTCCGTTGCTTCTGTCTGTCAAGACTTGGCTCAGAAGTTGTTTTTCCATGAAAGACATGGGAGAAGCCGCGTACATTCTTGGAATCAGAATCTACAGAGATAGAATGAACATGCTGATTGGATTGTGCCAGGACACTTATATTGATAAGGTACTGCACAGATTCAGGATGCATGAATCCAAGAAGGGCTTCATACCGATGTCTCATGGCACCAGTCTCAGCAAGAAGCAGTGTCCGGCGACACATGCTGAGCGAGAACGCATGAATAGGATTCCTTATGCTTCTGCAATAGGATCTATTATGTATGCCATGCTCTGCACTCGTCCAGATGTAGCTTACGCGTTAAGCATGACGAGTAGATACCAATCTGATCCAGGTGAAGTTCACTGGACAGCTGTCAAGAATATTCTCAAGTATTTGAGACATACTAAGGATAAATTCCTGGTGTATGGAGGAAGTGAAGAACTTGTGGTGAATGGATTCACCGATGCGAGTTTTCAGACAGACAGAGATGATTTCCGATCACAATCTGGATATGTCTTCTGTCTAAATGGCGGTGCAGTGAGCTGGAAGAGCTCTAAGCAGAATACCGTAGCTGATTCCACAACGGAAGCTGAATATGTTGCTGCTTCAGAAGCGGCAAAGGAAGCTGTTTGGATCAAGAAGTTCATGACTGAACTTGGTGTGGTTCCTAGTATCTTGGAGCCAGTGGCTTTGTTTTGCGATAACAACGGAGCCATTGCTCAGGCAAAAGAACCAAGGTCACACCAGAAGTCCAAACACGTGGAGAGGAGATATCACCTGATTCGAGATATCGTCAATAGAGGTGATGTGAAGATCAGCTGAGTTCCGACAGACGAGAATGTCGCTGATCCTCTAACTAAGTCACTCCCAAGGCCTAAGCATGAGAGTCATACGACTGCTGTAGGCATTAGAGATCTTAAGATGTAATCTTGATTCTAGTGGGAGTTTTAGTTTTATTTTAGTTATAATAAGATGCTCTTGTAAACATTCTTTTAGAAGTGTTTAATGAAATTTGATTTCAGCATTATTTATTGTGATCTAAATAATGGTCCCAAAATAAGTTTATGACATATTATAGGTCATCAAGTTGAGGACTTGATCATGAAACCTTATAAGTTAATAAATTATGTTTTGTCCCTAGTCGAGGTTGTAGAATTGGGACACTGACAACCGTTAGAGACTAGATTGTGAGGTGACTGTTGGCTAAGTTTCATGGAGCCAATGATATGATTATCGCAGTCAGTCACATAGATATATGTTAGTGAACATATGATCGGACATGACCCGCTAATGAGAAGTCTACAAGATAGTTATATATGTGTCATAAGAGGTTCTCATTACGACTATAGAGTATAGTCCTTAGACCTGAGTTCATCATGCTTTCTTGCATATGAATTGGTACACTTTGACTTTGTCAAACGTCGACCCGTAACTGGCGACTATAACGGCACTGTTCAAGTATATCATGAAGTGTGCGTTGAAACAGGGATGGAACAAGATGGGATTTGTCCCTCCTGTATAACGGGAGATAAATATCTCAGGGCCTATCGAAGATTGAATACTGAGAGAATGTGTGGCCGCACTCAAACAAACTGTAGTTCAGTTGTTTGTAATGTTCAGTATGAGATCATGAGTTCGATAAACACGATGTTGGCTTAATAAGGATGACACCAATCTTGCCTTATGCCAAATCGAGATACAGAGACAAAAGAATTATAGGAATTGATGATTCCAGTACAAGTGGGAGATTGTTGGGATAGAGTCCTGAAATCACACTTGTAATCACTCCTGATGATAGTTGTGTGTCGAGATCAGACATTCGTATAATACTGGGCGGTTGCAATGTTTTGCTAGAAGCCTCTTGCAGTCTGTAAGTTGTAGACTTACTGCCAGTATTATATGATCCTATAGGGTCACACACCTAAGCAAACTGGAAGCATGAAGGTGGAAATGATCATTATGGTAATGATCATACTTATGTGTATTGGATACACATTTACATAGAGTTTTACAATGTGTGTGTCGATCGATGCATGAGTGCGTCGATCGATGCAGGCTTTTCGTGGAGGTGTGTCGATCGACACAGTAAGTGTGTCGATCGTTGCACATCGGGTTCCGAAACTGATGTTTCGAATTAATGACGTAACCGAGCCGGGATTGTCCGACGGTTTGTGATGTCATTTCCAGGTCGATATATAAAGTCTTATATGGTCGACCTGAACCCTAGCCGTCTTCTCTTCTCTTTGACAGAAAAGCAGAAACACCAGAAACTCTTAGATCCCACAGATCCGGCACTAGCATCCCGTTTCCAGCTTGTGTGCGTGTGTATCTGGTAGAGGCAAGGCATCTGCGTTGCTCACTGATCTCGTTCACCAATTCCGCTGCCAGTTCAAGGTAAGAACGAGGTTGGTAAATTCAATATATCAAACCCTAGATCCTAGGAGATCCAACAAGAAGCAGTAGTAAGGATGATTTGCCAACCTTTCCAACATCTGATCAATGAAAGGGAGTGGAATGTGGTCTTTTCTGGTGGCTGCATTCAACTTCATGTAGTCTATACACATCCGGTGACCAGTGATTGTCCTCGTAGGAATCAGCGCATTCTTTTCATTCTTCACCACTGTGACTCCTCCCTTCTTAGGAACCACATGAACTGGGCTGACCCAATCACTGTATGAAATAGGGTAAATGATCCCAGCTTGCAGCAGCTTCATGATCTCCTTCTTCACAACCTCCTTCAGGTTAGGATTCAAATGCATCTGGTTCTCTATTGATGACATGCTCTCATCCTCAAGGTGTATCCTATGCATGCACAAGTCCGGAGAGATACCTGAAATATCATCAAGAGAATAGCCAAGAGCTTTGTGATGCTTGCGCAGCTTGCTTAGCAGAAAAGTGAGTTATGCGTTATTCAAATCAGCATTGACAATGACAGAATAAGTGGAGTTTTTACCTAAGAATGCATATTTGAGGCCTGCAGGTAGCTGCTTCAAATCGATCTTTGGAGCTTTCTTCTCGCTCCAATCCTGCACAACTGGTGTCGACCGATTCGCTTGTGGTGTCGGTCGACACTAGATGTCGTCGGCCAATTCCAAGTTCATAACTTGCTCAGTAGCGTCCATCAGCCTCAAATATCCAGTAGCAGCTTCATCCTCCAGCTCCAACTCATGCTCAGAACTCATTAAGGCTCTCTCCAAAGGGTCGACAGAATGCATTCGATTAAAGAATTCTGCAGCCAGATTCTCAATCGTATCAACATAGAAGGTCTGTCCATCAATGGTGGGGTGTAACATCAACTTGTCCATGTCAAAATTCATCACCAGATCACCCACATTCAGTCCAATCTTTCCTCTCTTCACATCAATGATGGCACCAGCTATAGCCAAGAATGGTCTGCCCAAGATAAGAGGGTTCTTAGGCTCATCATTGTACTGCAGGACTACGAAGTCAGTTGGGATAACACATTCACCAATCTTTACCGGTAAATCTTCCAAGAGAACTTCAGGAATCCTCATGGAGCGATCAGCTAGAATCAAGGAGATCCTAGTAGGTGTGAAGTCTGTCATCCCCATCTGCTTAGCAATTGAATATGGCATTAGATTGATACTTGAACCCAAATCACATAGTGACCTCTCGAATCTGTTGCTGAAGATTGCACAGTCCAATACAAAGCTCCCTGGGTCCTTTTGCTTTTCAGGAACTCTGTTTAAGATGACGGCACTACAGACTTCAGTGATCATCATCACACTCTCTTCATCTCCCATGTCAGAAGTCAACATCTGTTTCAAACACCTCTTCAGAACTGGGTTGTTGTTGATAGCATCCATTAATGGCATTGGGAGAGTTAGATTGCTCAGCATAGCCATGTATTTAGCCTTGAACCGTTCAAACTTAGACTGCTTCGGGTTTCTCGGGAAAGGTACTTTGGGTTTATACACCTTCCCACCAGCTATAGAGGTTTACGGCGTAGCATCAGAGTCTGTACGCTGCTGGTGTCGGTCGACACTGGTCGATTTTGATCTGTCATCGACCTCACAATCGATCTCGGTCGATTTCCGTTCGTCATGAGGACTCGAAGAGGTTGGTGTCGCCCGACTTGCAGAGGCAGTGTCGGTCGACGCTCGTTTCGCAGCTTCGTACTCTTCTTCAAATTCTTCTATCTCTTCGATCTCCTTATCACTGATTTGCCTAATAGGGATGGTGTGCAGCTCCTTCCCACTCCGCAGTGATATGGCATTGCAGTGATGCTTGGGGTTGGTATATGTGCTTCCAGCAAGGAATCCGGCTTGTCTCTTAACAGCTCCAGCAGTTTGAGCAACTTGAGAATCCAATTGCTTCATATGTGTACTGTGGGATTCAAACTTCTCATTCAAATCAGCATAGACATCATCTATCTTCTTGTTGAAATCCACAGCAGTCTTTGTCTGACCTTCCAGCAACTGCTCCATCATAGCATCCAGCTTACTCTCATGAGAATTAGTAGCAGGAGGTGTCTGATAGGAAGATGATCCATAGGTCTTCTGGTAAGAGTTGTTCTGCTGAAAAGGCTTCTGGTAACCAGCATTCTGACCATATCCAGAAGAGTTCTGATTTCTTGTGAAAACACTCTTCTATCCACCATTAAAGAACTTGTTATTCTGCTGATTTCCAAACCTGTTTCCTTAAAATCCAGAACCACTAATGTAGTTCACATCTTCCTCTGTGCAGCCTTCTTCAGGTCCAAACTCTTCAACATCCTGAGCAAAGTGGACATGCTTCTTACTAGTCAACAAGCTGTGAACATAATCCAGCTTGTTCTTCATCTCAACTATCTGCAGAGGATCAACTTTTCCACCAGACTCATTCCTTCTTTGATCTGCAGTCTTGGTGCTATTGCTACTCACCAATTTCTCAATCAACACTCTAGCTTGTTCAGGAGTCTTTGTGTTAAAGTTACCATTGCTGGCAGCATCTAACGCAGACTGGTACCAGAGATCCACACCTCTGAAGAAAATGCCCAGCAGCTGAACTTCAGAGAATCCATGATGAGGACAATCTCGTTGGTACATCTTAAATCTCACCCAAGCAGTTTTAAGAGGCTCTGTAGGTCCCTGAGTGAATGTTAGAAGATCCTGTCTGAGCTGATCAGAGCGAGCATCATCATAGAAATGCCTCAAGAAATCTCTCTTCACTGCATCCAAAGTGGTTAACTTCCCAGGTGGAAGTTTCTTAAGCCAAGCTGCAGCCTCTCCAGCAAGAGAGTATGGAAAAAGCTTAAGGTATAGGAAATCATAACCCACTCCATTGTGCTTCATTCCAGTGATGAAGGCTTCAAAATCCTCTATGTGGTCCATGGGTTGCTCATGTGGGAGACCATGAAAAGGATGCTGCCTCAGAAGTGCATAATAGACAGTCTTGACTTCAAAGTCATTCCTCTCAAAAGGAGGAGGTACAATAGCATACCTGTTGTTGTAGAACTCGTCAGGTCTATTGTAGTCAGCAAGAGTCCTCTCAGTAGCAGGAGGATTAGGTTGCTGTCCATTAGCTCCAGCATTGACCATCTGCCCCTCACCTTGAGGCTGTTCAGGTTCAGGGATCACGCGTCCCTCAACGTCAATCCTTTGCCCCTGATCATTGTATGGGTTGTTCTGTGGGTCTCTCAGAACTCCCTCAGCATCTGGTCTCAAAATCAAACGATTGTTCATCATTCTTGTTCTTTGACCCTTTCTGTTCGTTCTCTCAAGTTTAGCAAGCTCCTCAAGTCTGAGGTTCAAAAGTTCTTCGCTCGGGTTGCTTCGGGTATGTCGACTTGGCATACACTGATCTCAAGTCTGAAACCGTGAGTGGTGTCGGGCGACACTAGGAGGTGTCGGTCGACACTGAGAGCTTCTGTCGATTCCTACTGATATATCATGGTTTTTAGGTGTTTTAAGCCATGATATATGTACATAATTGAGTCTTTTATAGCATTAAACTCATCGGTCGGTTGTATTCAGCAAGAGTCCTCTCAGCAGCATGAGGATTAGGTTGATGTCCATTAGCTCCAGCATTGACCATCTGCCCCTCACCTTGAGGCTGTTCAGGTTCAGGGATCACGCGTCCCTTAGCGTCAATCCTTTGCCCCTGATCATTATATGGGTTGTTCTGTGGGTCTCTCAGAACTCCCTCAGCATCTGGTCTCAAAATCAAACGATTGTTCATCATTCTTGTTCTCTGACCCTTTCTGTTCGTTCTCTCAAGTTTAGCAAGCTCCTCAAGCTTGAGGTTCAAAATTTCTTCGCTCTGGTTGCTTCGGGTGTGTCGATTAGGCATACACTGAACTCAAAACACTGGTCTCGAGCTCGATGTCGGGCGACACTAGGTGATGCCGGTCGACACTGAATGTTGATATCGATTCCTGCAGCAACAAAACAAGCCAAACCGAGAAAAATCAGTAACAAAAGAAATAAAAAACGACTTAGACTAAAATTTAAAACAAAATCTATCGGCGAACTCAGTTGAGTCCCCGGCAACGGCGCCAAAAACTTGATAGGTCAAGAAATATCCTTATTCTACTGCAAGTGCACAGTGATGCGAATGTAGTACTTAGGGTATCGAATCCACAAGGACTCACGACTCACACGATAGATTGTATGTTCTCAAGTTAAGCTAAATCAATCAGACGAATACAGTAAACGAAAGCAAGTAAACAAGAAAGTGTTTTCAATAGGAAGAAGGTGTCAGACTTAGGAAGTTCTCGGGAATTATGGAATGTCAGATACTTAACTAACCGGATTCAGATTAAACACAGGTTCAAGAACTAGAAACACAATGCTAAACAATCCATCTCTCGCTGAGATTGTTTCTATATCTAGCAACCTAGCGATTCAAATCTCTTTGTGATCCTAGAGTTATAAACAAGCATTAAGAACAGGTTCTATCGGTTCACAATTATCCTAAACCAAATCTCTTTGTATCTAGTTGAATTGCTCACACTAAGTTTATTCAGATTATAACTCACACTCTCGTGCTAAGTTAATTATCTCAGATCTAAACCCTAGATGATCAGTCCAGAATTCAGTATTGAACGCAACTTAGGTGATGAACGAACAAATTGTGAATCCTAATAAATCAGTTATCTAAACATGCATAAAACCCTTATGAGAATTCCTAAATCTAACTAGTTTACTACTCAGACATATTATCAGATAAACAACACATAATGAATAGAAAACCGAAAGACTGAATAGATAAGATAAAGGGGTTCGAAATCCTTCTCTCAGAGGTTACAAGTAGCAAGAATCAGCCCCTTAGCAAAATCTCTCAATCTCCAAGCAAGAACAAAGTAAGAAGAAGATAAAACTCAATAAAGAGTCTGAAAACCTAATTAAAACTCCTAAACTCGTTTTGGGGCTAGATTAGAATAAGGGGAAACTTCGGGGTCTTATGCAATTCTTCAAAACTTGTCTCAACTCGGCGTATAGCTTCTCTCGCGCTCAGCGTCGACCGACCCCAAGGTCAGTGTCTGTCGACATCCACTCGTGGCCGAGACACCAACTTCAGCTCGTTGCACAAATCACCAGAAATGTCCTATAATCCCACTCTTTGCTCCAAACGCAAGCCTACCTGTAGAAGACTCAATAGACTCAAAAAACCAGGTTAAAGACTCAATATACACAACTATATCATGGTTGAAAACCTAGAAAAACCATGATATATCAATATCTTAGCGTGATGTTGATTATGGAAGTCCCTTTTGAGCTGAATTGAACAATGTTGGTCCGTCCATCTTGATGTAAACTTGCTCTTGCACTTGTTCAAAAGCTTGGTTTAATAAGCATTGCATAGATTTGTTGACTTGTTCTCTCAGAACCTGGTGGCTGATCTTGTCAATAGACCTTTCCTCACAATGGGCATTGGATCTTCTGGTTCTAGTCCCATGTCCCTATCATTCCCTCCCCATTGAAGAGGTTCTAACCACAGAATTGATTCTCCTGTATGATAAGGATCTAAGTCATAAACATCGAATGTTGGAGAGATGTTTAACTCACCTAGCAGTTCCAGATTGTATGCATTGTTGTTGATCTAATCCAATTATTTGAATGGTCTATCTCCACTTGGTGCTAGCTTTGATTTCCTCTGATTTGGGAACCATTCTTGCCTCATGTGCAGCTAAACCCAATCTCCTGGTTCAAATATTACCTCCTTTCTTCCTTTGTCATCTTTCTGCTTATGCTTCTCAGTCTTCTTCTCCAAGTTCTCCTTAACTCTTTGGTGCAGCTTCTTGACAAAGGACGCTTTTGTTTCTCCTTTTGTACTTGAATAGATAGCTTTGGGGCAATGGAACAAGATCTAGAGGAGTTAAAGGATTAAATCCTTACACAACTTCAAAAGGAAATTGTTAGTAACAAAATGCTTGGCATGATTATATGAAAACTTAATGAATGGCAAGAAAGATAACCAGTTCCTTATGTCCTTACCAACCGTGGCTCTCAGGAGTGATAGTGCGGTTTACTACCTCAGTTTGTCCATCTGTTTGGGGATGACAAGTGGTAGGGAAGATTAGTACCTAGCTTCCTCCAAAGTATCCTCCACAAGTGGCTCAAGAAATTTATGTCCCTGTCTGAAACATTAGTTCTTGGGATCCCATGCAACTTGACTA
This sequence comes from Orychophragmus violaceus, assembly GCA_030180135.1. Classification (NCBI taxonomy): domain Eukaryota; kingdom Viridiplantae; phylum Streptophyta; class Magnoliopsida; order Brassicales; family Brassicaceae; genus Orychophragmus; species Orychophragmus violaceus. The sequence goes on from CM058240.1 coordinate 41,883,040, forward strand.
CTTCTTTAAAGAACAAATCAGCTATCTGCACAACATCATTAGTCTTGCTTCAAGCAATAAAATGAGCCATTTTAGAAAACATTGTTGGAATTATGTCCAGTAATCTCTGTACTGTCTCTAGAAAGTAAGAGTATGTCAATGATCAGACATAAGTCATACAATGCTGGGGGTCATGATGGCTTGCTAGAGTCCGCTCATGATCTATAAGTCTTGGACTTATTGCCTTTATTGTATGATCCCATATGGGTCACACGCCTAAGCTAACGGGAAAATACGAAGGAACAGTTTAGCAGAGGTACGGTAAAAGTGCTAGGCATTTACTGTACTTGGAGAGACTAAAGGGCCTGATTAAATCCAAGGGATTTAATCAGATCAGAGAATTGGGCCCAAAAGCCCATGAGAACTAGAAGGGATTTTAATGAATAAAATCAGACCTAGCTCTCTAATTTCTTAGCCACTTTTGCGCTAGCCTCCTCTCTCTCTGCGCCTCCTCTCCTGCTCGGTCTAGCAGCCATTTCCTTGTGAAGCGTGTGTGAGCCTTTGGAGGATCCATCTCTCGGTGGTTCTGCTGATCTCTGACCTGTTCTCTCTTTCCGCTGCAAAAACAGGTAAAAGGTGAGATCTAATATGTTTCTAAATAAGAGAACCTAGATCTGCATGTTTAGTAGGATGAATCAATTGGGAATTGAATCAGGAAACTCTAAACGATCCTTCAGTGGTATCAGAGCTATTGGTTCTGGTTTTTCTTGTTTAGATTCATGTTTAGGATTGTTTTTCTTGTTTAAAAGTGTTTTGAATCAATCTACTGATAAGAGAAATCACTTAAGCAACAAGGAATTGAAACCTAAACAAACTATTGAAAATCGCATGACCAAACTATATGATTTGGTATGCGACCGGTTTGGTCGATCGGACCATCTGTCGATACATGAGATCGGCCGAGAGATGATCCGTGAGGCGCAAGGCAGCGAGAAGCGTGGGCGATCCGATCGCTTGCATCGATCTCGGATCGATGGCTTGGATCGATGCGATCGCGCCATGCCTCTCTCGCGTCTCGGCCAAGCAACCAACGTCCCGAGCTGACCCGACGATCGACCATGAGGCGCAAGATCGCACGGATCGCGTCATGCGTCTCGGCCCGCGATGTCCCGTCCCGTCCCGTCCCGACTGTAGTCCCGATCGTGGAAGCGTGCTGCTTGCGGCTGAGGCTGTCCCGATCGTGTCTTGCGTGATGATCACGGCTAGGTCATGATCGGATCACGTAGTGTCGTTTCGGTTCGTTTTAATGTTCGGTTTGAAACTTGATTAAAAATCAATCGTCACGGTTTAATAAACAGATTTAATAATTTTATTAAATTCTGGTTAAACCGGGATAAGAAATCCAAAGTCGAAATATTGGATTTTGTGCCTAAACCAGGATTTTCTAATTTGATTTGGTTGGACCAAATAAATTGAGAAAATCCGGTTTAGTAAATAACCGGTTGACAATTGTGGTCATCGTAGTAATTAAAATTGGGTTAGACCAATTTTAATGAACCAGACCGGTTATGTCATTTAATTGGGCAATTGGGTTATGTCTTGGACATGGACCAATTCTTGGGCCTCGGGCCAAGAAGTTAAAACAATTGGGCCAATTATTTGAGTCTTTTCTTCAGATTAATTTAAAATTTATTTTATAAAATTATAAAGTCGATTTTAAATTAAAGTTTCCAAAATTTTGAAATTAGAAAGTTTCTTAAATTAGAAGTTTCTAGATTTGCATGTTTTGGATTTTAGGAAATTTCTATTTTTAGAAAGTTTCCAAATTTTAGGAAGTTTCCGATTTTAGAAAGTTTCCAATTTTAGGAAGTTTCCAATTTTAGAAAGTTTCCAAAATTAGTAGGTTTCCCAAAAAGGAAAGTTTCCCAAAATAGTAATCTTCTATTTTGGGATAAAATCTTAATAAACCTACAAACCTCAAACAATATCAAGCGTTGGATGTCTTGTCCAGTCTATGTCAGCTGTCGAAGCCCATTCAATTGTATTCATGGCCTTACAGTGTGAGGGTGTCTACTTTTGCGTGGATAAGACGGTTTGTGATTCATAAATGTCATTGGGAGTCCCAGACATTAATGATTACATGACTGTATAGTCTGGTTTTCTTGACTAGGCCATCGGGAGTCCCGGGCCTTGAGACATCAGAGTGGATTGGGCCTCGGGCCCAGATTCACAACCAAGAGTTATATCACGGATATAATTAGCCGAGATAGGGCTTACCGATATAAGCTAAGGTTGGGTGATGGCCAGTGGCCCACTTTGATCTTAGTTATATGTGGATCTTGGAATCATTATATTCTATTGAGGGTAACTTATGTTATTGAATATAATGCGTGATTAATCATATTAAGTATAATACAAGATTAATCATTTTGAACATATTAACTAAAATCCTTTTTATCTTAATTTTCAGTTATGACTAGCACAAACAATCAAAACACTTTCTCGATCCGGTCTGTCCTAGAGATGGACAAGCTGAACGGATCAAATTTCTTGACTTGGTCGCGGAACATGAGGCTAGTCCTCAGACAGGAGAGAAAGGACTATGTCCTTGAGAGAGCTCTCCCCGTGAGGATCGGGTCCAATGCTTCTCATGCAGCATATGATGCTTGGAATAAGCATTATAATGATGCGGTAGATGTGCGTGGTCTGATATTGGCTACCATGGACTCAGACTTGCGGAAGCAATATGAGAACATGGAGTCGCCAATAGAGATGATCAGCAGCCTGAAATTGAAATTTCAGGAGCAGATAAGAGTGGAGAGATACCGGTTGGTTAAGTCTCTCACTAGCTGCAAGCTACCAAATCATAATCCAGTAAGTCCTCATGTCAGTAAAATGATGGGTTACATTGATAACCTGAGGAAACTGGATTATCCAGTTAGCCGAGAAATGGCAACTGAGATCATTCTGCAGTCACTGCCGTCAAGCTATGATAAGTTCAGAAGGAACTATATCAAGAAAGGCTTAACGAAGACGCTGACTGAACTGCATGATATGCTCAAGACAGTTGAGCCAAACGTGAAGAGTACCCTGTACAATCTCATGAATGAGAAGGGTAGGTTTACTAAACCTAATGCTGACAAGGGTGAAGACAAAGTTGTCCAGATTTTGAATCATGGCAAGCGTGTGTCTTCTGAGCCCGAGTCAGATACCTCTTACGTTGGTAAGTGCTGCTACTGTAAAGAGATTGGGCATTGGAAGAGAAATTGCATTAAATTTATGGAAGATGATGAGGAGTTGAAGTTGATGTATGAGACTACTTCCTCAGGTATTCATGTTATTACTTCAAGTTCTACCTTATAGGTATTGGATACTGGTTGTGGCACTGATATTTGTTATAATATGCAGAGCCTGGGCAACAGTAGAACTTTGAAGGAAGGGCAAGTGAAACTACATGTCTGGAAGGAGCTTGGGATGCTGCCTCAGCCGTAGGGTTTTCACTTATAGATCCCTTTGAGGCTTGGTTTTGTATTAAGTAATTGCTACAATGTACCTGCTTTAAGCAGAGTTGTCTTTCATTTTCTTGTAAGAATTTGAATGTTTTTCATTTTGATAAAAGACAAGTTTTGTTCTTTTGATCTTAATGAAATATTAATTGTAGCACCCTATTCATGGAATAGGTTTTATATCTTAAACCAAAGAGTGCCTAAATGTAACATAAATACCGAATTGGTTTAAATCTGATGAATTAAACCTGATTTTTCTTGGCATAAAAGTCTTGGTCACATAGAGTAAGTCGGATTCTGAAATCCCATAGTTATGCACTATTGGGCTCATTTGAATGGATATCTTATGAGACTTGAATTCTGCTTACTGGACCAAAAGGCAAAGGGCCTATCTTAGCCGAGCTAGAGAAAGGCCCAAAGGCTTATTGGAGATTGAACATACTCATGTATGTGGTCCGATGAGCAGTAATGCCAGAAGAAAAAAAAAAAAAATTTATGTACTTCATTGTCTCTACTGATTACATCAGTGAGTAAGACTGTGTTCATTTGATGAGACACAAGTCGGAATTCTTTGACATGGTTGAAAGAGTTCCAGAATGAAGTATAGAATCTGAGTGACAGAAGTATTAAGACTCTGAGTTAAATCACGAGTGAGAATACTTGAGTCATTAATGGTGTGATCATCTGAATGAGTGTGAAGTCGTTTCACAGCTCAATTCTCCTGAAAAACTTGATGTATTTCTGTGAGAAAGAATCAGATCTTATAAGAAATGATTAAAGATGAGTCACACGAATCTTCCATGACATTCTTGAAGAATAACGCTCTAAAATATCTAAGTTTACGCTGAAATAGTTCCACCAATATCAGTTGAAAGACACCACGTAAATGTGGATTGGAATCGATCCAAATTCGTCTTTACTGAGTATTTGTAGTTGAGCTACTTCGCTGGTTGTCCTAGGGAAACCAAGGCTTGTTACTTTTACGTCCATTCTGTTTTCTAAGAAGGGAAGTTACTTTCCAAGAAGAACAGTGGGAGTAAAAGTATAACTCGAAGAAATTCGAGAAATACAGGTGGCTGCTCAACCTGTTGAGGGAGAGCAACGGATGGATTTACAGATTTCTGTAGAATCCACACCTGTAGAGCCTGAAATTCGCAGACATGAATGAATCAGTCACTAATCCGAGAGTGATTTCTCGTTATTAGTTGAACCTGATGATCATTGAAAGTTCGCATGATCTGATGATCATTGAAAGCGACGAATCTGCGAAATTCAAATAAGCGAAAGTGAGCCCGGACTCCGAAAAATTACACTAAGTGTAAGTTAGCTTCATCGATCCATTCATGGATGGAAGCAAACATATCGGAGTTGGAATCTTCGTTCTGTTGAAGTAGTCAAGGTTTTGACTTGAACAGGAACGAAATGGAACTGTGCGTTTACTAATAGATTAGTGGGAGCGATATTGCATTTCTCATATTGTATGTCGATGACATACTGATTCTCGGAAATGACGTCCCAATGCTGCAGTCGGTAAAGGACTGGCTTGGGAGTTGGTTCTAATGATTGACATAGGTAAAGCCACGAATGTTCTTGGATTTTGGATCTATAGATAGAGATCCGAAAGAGCTGGTAGGACAAAGTCAGGATTCTTATCCCGACAAAGTCCTACACGTTTTCAGCATTCCAAGAAGGGTTTTATGCCAATGTCACATGGCATTACGTTAAGCAAGACACAGTGTCCTACGATAACTGCTGAGCTTAAATGCATGGATAAAATTCCATATGCGTCGGCAATTGGATCTATCATGAATGCCATGAAACGTACTTGTTTGATGTTTCTTTAATGTTAAGCAAGACAAGTAAAGACCAGTCAAATCCAGCAAAGAATCACTGGATTGCCGTAAAGAATGTCCTAAAGTATTTGAAGAATACTAAGGATAAGTTCTTGATTTACGGAGAAAGTGAGGTGCTACAAGTCAGTAGAGTCTGAAAGGCAAGTTTCCAACAGACAAAGATGATTTCCGGTCACAGTCCGGTTATATCTTGTGTCTGTCTGGCGGTGCAAGGCACTGTTGCTGACTCCATGACTTAAGCTGAACATTTCGCAGCTTGGGAAGCGGCGAAAGAGGTTTTTTGGAAAGAAGAGTTCGTCACTGAACTTGATGTGATTCCCAGCATAGATGAGACTAGCTGCACATCGGAGGTACAAACACCTTGAGGGTAGGTATAACCTATTCCGTGAGATAAATGACAGAGATGTTAAGTAGATCAGCAAGTTTCAATGAATGAGAACGTTGCTAATCTATTAACGAAGCCACTCCTTAGGCCTAAGCACGAGTCACGTACTGTTGCTGTAGGATAAGTGAAATTAAGATGTAGTCTAAATTTCAGTGGGAGTTAGTAAAGGGCTTTATTTAGTTATTGATATGTTCTTGTAAAACATTTTATGTTTAATGAAATTATTATTTCAAGATTATTTTAACTGTGATGAAATAATCGTTCCAAAATGATATGAACCATTTTATAGGTCATCGAAGTAAGTGACTTGATCTTGAGTTATCAAAGTCATTTAGCTTGATCATGAGACCCTATATTTGATAGATGGCTTATATCATCATGTCCCTAGTCGAAGGTTGTTGAAACAGGAACACCAACAACCGTGTGAGACTAGATTGGTATGTGACTTATGACAAAGTCTCAGTGTGTCAAAGATGCGCGGCATCAAAGTCAGTACATAGGTGTATGTAGGGTACATACGACCGGACAAGACCCGATTATAAGAACTCTTCAGGATATTTATATCTATGTCATAAGAGATTCTTACTACGACTATAGAGTATAGTCCTTAGACCTGAGTTCGCATGCATGTGACTGCACATGGACTGATGCACTTTGATCATTGTCTAACGCTGTCGTTCTGCGATAGTTATAAGGACCTTGTTTGGGTACATTATGAAATGAGTAGTTTACAGTGATGGAACAAGACGGGATTTGTCCCTCCAATATAAATGGAGTGAATATCTCTAGGCCAATCGGAGATTTGAATACTGGAAAATGCATGGCCATGCTCAAACGGACTGACCCGAGTCGTTTGGATTGTCAGTATCAAATCAGAGTCCGATGAACATGATTAGCCTTAATAAGGATGACACTCATCTTGCCTTATGACTAATCGAGATATTGAGACAAAAGGATTATGAATACAGAGATTCTAGTACAAGTGGGAGATTGTTGGAATTATGTCCAGTAATCTCTGTACTGTCTCTAGAAAGTAAGAGTATGTCAATGATCAGACATAAGTCATACAATGCTGGGGGTCATGATGGCTTGCTAGAGTCCGCTCATGATCTATAAGTCTTGGACTTATTGCCTTTATTGTATGATCCCATATGGGTCACACGCCTAAGCTAACGGGAAAATACGAAGGAACGGTTTAGCAGAGGTACGGTAAAAGTGCTAGGCATTTACTGTACTTGGAGAGACTAAAGGGCCTGATTAAATCCAAGGGATTTAATCAGATCAGAGAATTGGGCCCAAAAGCCCATGAGAACTAGAAGGGATTTTAATGAATAAAATCAGACCTAGCTCTCTAATTTCTTAGCCACTTTTGCGCTAGCCTCCTCTCTCTCTGCGCCTCCTCTCCTGCTCGGTCTAGCAGCCATTTCCTTGTGAAGCGTGTGTGAGCCTTTGGAGGATCCATCTCTCGGTGGTTCTGCTGATCTCTGACCTGTTCTCTCTTTCCGCTGCAAAAACAGGTAAAAGGTGAGATCTAATATGTTTCTAAATAAGAGAACCTAGATCTGCATGTTTAGTAGGATGAATCAATTGGGAATTGAATCAGGAAACTCTAAACGATCCTTCAAACATGTCAACAACTACAAATATGGAATCCTTGTTGTTGATCTTGGGCAGTCCTAAAACAAAATCCATTGAAATGTCCACCCATGGTGTGTTAGGAATTGGTAAAAGCATATATAAACCATATGGATATAACCTGGATTTGGATTTTAGGCAGATGATGCATTTGGCAAAGAACCTCTCTACATCTCTTTTCATGTGTGGCCAAAAGAAATGCTCGTTCAGAACACTATAGGTCTTATCTCCGCCAAAATTCCCAATCAAGCCTCCTCCATGAGCTTCTCTGGTGATCAACTCCCTCATGGAACCTTGTGGGATACATAACCTCTTCTCCTTAAACATGAAACCTTCTTGCTGATAGAACACTCCAAATGCTGCCTTAGATGTTTCCTGGTACACGTACTTGAAGTCTGGATCATCAACATACATGTCTTTGATATGTTCAAATCCCATGATCTTGGACTCCATAGTTTAGATGAGAGCATGGCGTCTAGATAGTGCATCTGCCACAATTTTCGCCTTCCCTTTCTTGTACTTGATCACATATGGGAAAGTATCTATGAATCTAACCACCTTTCATGTCTTTTTTACTGTGTGGTCTGTCCTCTTAAGTACTTGAGTGTCTCATGGTCTGTATGGATCACAAACTCTTTAGATAACGAATAATGTTTCTAAGTTTCCAGTGATCTTACCAGAGCATACAACTCTTTGTCATATGTTGGATAGTTGAGTGTTGCACCATTCAGCTTCTCACTGAAGTAAGCTACTTGCACGCCTCTTTGTATCAACACTGCACCTATTCCTGTACCAGAAGCATCACACTCAATCTCAAATTTTTTATCAAAGCTAGGAAGTACCAATACTGGTGCATTGGTGAGACTGGTTTTGAGCCGTGTGAATGCCTGCTTTTGAGCCTCTCCCCTTTCAAATGTTGTGTTCTTCTAGATTGCTGAGGCGAGAGGTGCTGCTATGATGCTGAAGTCCTTCACAAACCTCCTGTAGAAGCTTTCTAAACCATGAAAGCTTCTGACATGTCCTATTGGTGTAGGTGTTAGCTATTCCTGTATTGCCTTGGTCTTCTCATCATCCACCTTAAGTCCCTGTGAACTTACAACAAATCCTAGGAAAACCAATTGATCAGTGCAAAAGATGCATTTCTTTAAGTTTGCATAAAGACCTTCTGATCTAAGTGTTTGTATAACCTATTCTAGATGTTTAACATGATCATCTAAGCAGTGGCTATAAATCAATATGTCATCGAAATATACTACCAAAAACTTGCAAATAAAAGCTCTTAGAACCTGGTTCATCAGTCTCATGAATGTGCTGGGAGCATTGGTGAGACCAAATGGCATGACAAGCCATTCATACAGTCCTTTCTTGATTTTGAAGGCTATCTTCCACTCATCTCCTTCTTTCATTCTGACTTGGTGATATCTACTCTTCAAGTCTATCTTTGAGAAGATGGTTGCTCCACTCAGCTCACCAAGCATGTTATCAAATTTGGGGATGGGATGTCTGTACTTGATTGTAATGTTGGTTATGGCCCCGCAATCAACACACATTCTCCATGTAACATTCTTCTTTGGGACGAGCAGAACTGGTACTGCATATGGGCTCAAGGTCTCCCTGATGTATCCATAAGCTCATGAACTTGATTTTCTAGTTCCTTAACTTCTTCTAGGTTCACTATGTTGGCTGGCCTGTTGGGAAATGGAGCTCCTGGTACCAAATCAATTTGGTGTTCAATGCCTCTCAAAGGTGGAAGTCCAGCTGGTATGTCTTCTCGAAACACATCTTTGAACTTATCCAATAGTTCATACACGACTAGAGGGTGTTCCTGCTCTCTTGGACCTGAAAAATACCTTCTATAAAGATCATGAGTAGAAAATGTTCTTTATGTTCGAGAGACTTCAGAACACTAGAAGGTGAAATAAAAAGGTTGGTCTTACTTACCTTAGCACCTTTTTCCATTGCTTTTTGCATTTCATACACCTCATGTGGTCTTAATGGTGCTAGGTTGTGCTTCCTGCTCTGGTGTGTGAAGCTATAGATGTTGGTCCTCCCATTGTGCATGGTTTCTTTATCAAATTGCCAAGGTCTTCCTAAGAGTAGATGACCTGCTTGCATTGGCACAACATCACATTTCACTTGATCATGGTACTTACCTATGCTGAATGATACCATGACTTGCTCAGCTATCCTCATTTCAGTTTCATCATTGAGCCACAGTAATTTGTATTGTCTTGGAAGCTTGGTCTTTTGCAGCTTCAGTTTATCGACAAGATAAGTGCTAGCAACATTAGTACGAGATCCTGCATATATGATCATAATACATACCTTGGCGTCAATGGTGCAGCTGGAATGAAAGATGTTCTCCCTTTGGATTGTTTCCGGTTCAAAAAAATCCCTGAGAGCTCTTCTAGTCAAGAGATTTTCTCCCACGTCTGGATAATCAATTACTTCTTCTTCTTCTGATTCAGACTGCTCATGCTCTACTTCATCTTGTGATTCAGTTCTCCATTGTCCCTTAGAACCATCACTCTTTGGTTTGGACAATCTCTAGCATAATGGCCCTTTCCTTGACATTTGAACATGTGATGTCTCTGGTCCTTTGAGGTGGTGCCTTGATGCTGCTTGCTTCTGGTTTGTTGAGCTTAGACTGATTATAAACTTGTTTCTTGAACTTGGAATCCACTTCTGCTCCTTTTCCTTTGTCTGCATACTTCTGTGGCTGATTCCATGTTATTTTGCCTTTACTGGTTGCAGCAACCTTCCTCTTTATGTATTGATCAGCTTGGACAGCTAGGTGCAACATTCCTTCAGGATCCTCATATGGCTGTCTTTGTACCTTGCGTGAAATCCTGTGCCATCAAAGTTTCCTCTAAATCTTCTACTTAAAGTCTGTTCTTCAAGGTCTCAAACTCTTCAAAGTATTATACCACAGACTTGTTGACTTGAGACAGTTTTCTGAATCTCTTTTGTAAGTTTTTGTGGTAGTAGGCTGGGACATGTCTCTTCCTCATAGCAAACTTCATATCATCCCATTTTCTAATCTGTCCATGCCTCAATCTCCTTCTCTCTGATACTTCTCTGTCCCACCATGCCAAAGCATTGCCAGTGAGTTGAGCTGCAGCCAAGGAGACCTTTCTCTTCTCTGAATATTGATAATACTCAATGATATACTCCATTCTTCTCTCCCAATCCAGATAAGCTTCTGGATTCACCTTTCCAGCAAAAGTAGGCGATGTGAGTTTCAAATCCTTGCCTCCATGCCTTTGATCAACATCCTCATTGTCTTTGTATCTAACTCCATGTCTAGGCTGGTGATTGTTTCTTATGCCTCTGCCTCTGCCATGAATGTTAGTCCTCTGCCTCATTGATTTGGATCAGGAGGTAGCTCATCTTCTTCTAACTCAGGCATATCTTCATAAGTTGTTTCTTCATCTTGCTGCCTCTGGTTCCGGTTCAGGTTGCGGATTGGTGCTCTTTGTGCTGCTGCTGCAGGTGCTGGGGTAATAGGTCTCTGCTCCATCTGAGTGATCATGTCACTGATGCCTCTCATTGCTTCAAGAAGTTGAGCCATAATGATTTGATATTGGACAGCTTCTTCTCCCATGTCTTGAGTTAGTACCTGAAAGAATACAACTCAAAGTGTATCAATGGGCTCTGGATTTCTATAAATTAAGTGCAGAACAATGTATGGGTAATCTTCAAGTATAAAGTAACCCAAACAAGTGCAACACAGGTTTCTTCTATCAAGATCATAAACCTTGAAATCGATTTTAGGAAGACCGACTTGGTTTTCAGGAAGCTTGAAATTACTTTAGGAAAACCGGTTGGGTTCTTTCAAAAACGAAATAGCTTTGGTTTTGAAATTGCATCATGGTTTAGTAAAAATAACAAATCCTCTTTCTTTGGTTTAAATAAACTGGCTCGCGGTTTAAACTGGGTTTAAGGCTCAGGAAATTTAACAAATCGGTTTTGGTTTTAAGGCTTTTCGAAATAAGTTAAAGGGCGGCTGGTTTGTGTTTGAAAAATATCAAGTTTCCTTTTGTGGATTGTTGCACACGGTTTTGCTGGTTTCAAAAAGGAAAACAAATTTTTCTTTCAATCAAGAGGGGCCTTTGGATCAACTTTTTGAAAACTATGAAAGAAGTAAAAGGAAAGAAACAATTTGTTCTGGCTTTTGTTTAGAGAAATCGAATCAAACAATGAAAACCTCTTCTTTTCTTTTTAGGTTTATGAAAACAGAATAAGAACACTCCTATGGAAATCGACAAAACTAACAACTTTAACACTTTTTCTTTTTGGTTTTGAGTTTTGAAAACGAAATATGGGTTCAAAAATCAAAGGACTAAAGAGATAAACAAAAACATAGATTCTTTCTATGGGGTTTTTTGATTTAAGTATACTACAATTAAACATAATGATATGATCTAACAAAATTAACAAGGCAGACAATTTTTATGACTTTTTCAATATGAGATTCAATGAACAAACAGATGAATAACTAGATTGAATGAAACATACTGATTTTTTATGGATTTTTAGTTTAAGATGCAATAACAGAATTCAAACAATCGATGAGTTAAGGTAAACAGAAACAGATGCAAGGAATCTAATGAAAGGTAACAAGAGTATTGTATAGAAAACACTTGTTTAGGAGTCTTTCGATTCTGATACCAGATGATGTAGCCCCTGGACAGAGTCTACAATGGTGGAAGGATAAAGATCTAATCACTTGCTTAGAAGCTCTCATAATCAGATCGAGTTGGATGGAATGGATTGGTATGGGATTGATTATGCTTGTTTAAGAGCTCTTTTTGAAACAATCAATGTATGGAATATGGATTGATGGTCGCCACAAAGATCTATGGATCTGATCTTTGATAAGACAGAACTCCTCTCCTTGATTGACTCACACAATCAAAAAGAACAGCTAGGGTTTTCGGTTCACTTTGGTACTTTATTGATCTAGGATAAAGAATACACTGTTGTGAGGAAGGACTTTATAATAGTCCAAACAGCTATGCCCTTCTTGTGGACTTGAAGCAAGTAAACATAAAAAGAAATACATACTCGATTTTAGGACCTAAGACTCAGCGGCTAAATCCTAATAAAAGAACAAAATAAAACTATAGTCTTAGCTGCAAAGACAAAGAGAAACCGTCAAAAAATGTGTATAAAATAACTAAACCATACCTTAGCTTGGTTGGCCACTGATCACATTCTGGACTTCAAGTGCAGTACTCTGGACTTCAAGAGTTGCACTCAGGACTTGATAGCTTGGCTTAATGTTGATTATGGTAAGTCCTTTTTTAGCATAATTTAACAATGTAGGTCCGTCCATCTTGATGTAAACTCTCTCTTTCACTTGTTCAAAAGCTTGGTTTAATAAGCATTGCACAGCTTTGTCGACTTGTTCTCTCAGAACCTTGGTGGCTGATCTTGTCAATGGACCTTTCCTCACAATGGGCATTTGATCTTCTTGTTCCAGTCCCATATCCTCATCAGAAGAGTGTTAGGAAAACACTATAGCGGATTGGCAAGAAGGTGCAAGGGAAATCGAAGGAGGGCAAGCTTAATGGGGAAGGAAACCCAAAGGATGGTGCTTAGAAAAACACTATATTTGGATCAAAAGGTTGGAAACCTTGAGTTGGAAGTCAGTTCGGAAGTCGGATTGGAAATCAGAGTGCGCAACGGAAGCTTGGGAAGTGAGCATATCAGGAGCTTGGTGGAGTTCCCCACATGTCAGGTAGACGTAATGGACATGGTTAGCCTCATTGTTCGACAAGGATATGCAATGATGTCTTCTTGTGCGATAGTCAACGTCATACTTCACGGTAATCCAAAACAGTCGAAGAGAATCCATTTAGAAGTGGATGATACACTGTGGCACGATAATGGAAAACTATTGAGGAGAACCAATTTGGGAGCGGAGCATCTTATTCAAGTTTTGGAACCACTCACATGATGAATGTTGTTTCTAAATATTGGGGGTATTATCTATGATACTGGTTATTCCCTTTGCTCATATTGCTAAGTGTTGACCAATCTCAAGGACAGAGACGGTAACTCGTTCGGCCCAAGCGGTAAATGGGATGTGGTAATGGACTAGTTCTTAGCAATAGACGCTGGAAATATAAACCACCCCATCTAGTTGCAAATCGACCCTAATGGACATGGGCGGTGGTAAGTGGTATTAGTAAGGCATGTCAGAAGATATTGTTTGCATGGTACTAAAAAGAAGGACACTTCAGAGCGTGGTTTAGAATTAAGTGGGGGGGGGGGGGGGAGAAGAAATCTTTTGAATTCATTGGCAAGTTCTTTTTAAGGGAGTAAGTTGATCAAGTTGAGTTATGTTCTGGGCTTCGTTTTTTTTGTAAAGAATTTCAGAGGCGAACGCTCGCCATGGAATTCAGGACGAATTCCTGTAAAGGAGGGGAGAATTACTTTAGGAAAACCGGTTAGGTGCTTTCAAAAACAAAAGAGCTTTGGTTTTGAAATTGGATCACGGTTTAGTAGAAACAACAAATCTTCTTTTTGGTTAAATCAAGTGGCTCGCGGTTTAAAGTGGGTTTAGGGCTCATGAAATTTAACAAATCAGTTTGGTTTTAGGGTTTTTCGAAATAGGTTAAAGGGCAGCTGGTTTGTGTTTGAAAATATACACTTTCCTTTTGTGGATTGTTGAACACGGTTTTGCTGGTATGTGCGACAATCAACGCCATAATGCACAGTATTGAAAAATAGTCGAAGATAATCCATTTGGAAGTGGATGATACATTGTGGCACGATAATGGAAAACCGTTGAGGAGAACCGATTTGGGAGCGGAGCGTCTTATTCAAGTTTTGGATCCACTCAAAAGATGAATGTTGTTTCTAAATATTGGGGTATTAGATATGATACTGGTATTTTCCTTTGCTCATATTGCTAAGCATCAGTGTTGACCAATCTCAAGGAGAGAGACGGTAACTCGTTCGGCTCAAGTGGTAAATGGGATGTGGTAATGGACTAATTCTTAGCGATGAACGCAGGAAATATAAACCACCCCATCAAGTTGGAAACCGACCCTAATGGACATGGGTGGTGGTAAGTAGAATTAGTAAGGCATGTCGGAAGATGTTGTTCGCATGGTACTGAGAAGAAGGACACTTCAGAGCGTGGTTTAGAATTAAGGAGAGGGGGGAAGCAATCTTCTGGATTCGATGGTAAGTTTTTTTAATGGAGAAAGTTGGGAAAGTTGAGTTATGTTCTTTGGACTTCGTTCTTTTTTGCTGACAGTAAAGAGTTGCGGAGGAGAATGCTCGGTATGGAATTCGGGACGAACTCCTGTTAAGGGGGTGAGAATTGTAATGGCTATGGCCCAATTATTTTTTTTCATTTCTTTCCAAAGCCAATTAAGCCCAATAGACCATCTAAAACCTAGTGTTTCTGCCTCTTTTCTCTATAAAAGGAAGAGACACAAGAGAAGGAGGCACTAAAAGAAATCTTCAGCGAAGCCCTGCAGAAATGAAGAGCCCTCTGTCGTCGACCTCCTGTAACTATAGATCCATCGGAGAGAAGCCTCATTGTGTTGGAAACACAAAGAAGAAGCTTTCCGGAGAAGGTTTCTCGGATTTCCGTCATCAATCTGGCCGTCATCTTTCAAAGTTTTTTCCCAGAGAACTATGAGGGTCGACATAACGCACAATATATCATTAAAAATATCTCGATCGCCCCTTTCCATAAAGGTAATAATCTCTTCGATCCGATTTAACGTTTGAGAGTGAAGACCATTTTCCCAAAATGTGTATGTGTTTTTGCGATCGGCAAACAAGGTCCGCTTGACCCGAAACTTGGCAAAGACATTCTAGACTCATAGATATAGATCTCGGTTAAAGGATAACCGATTTTAGTCTTGGGAGAATAGGGAAGCGTGTCGTCGAAGTTGTATCAGGAATTATGTTCAATTAGGCAATCATTCATCGTTGTGGCAAAGGTGATGACTGGTTATGGACTTTCTCGTTCATTTATCTTTCTTCGGGGCATTAGTCCTTTTTTAATGTTTGCCTCCTATGTGTAGCTATATGACTATGGATAGCTGAGTGTGAAGTGTAAACACATATATGGCGCCAATCTATTATACATCTATATGTATATCGTTATTCTTGTTGATTTGTGTTAATGTGATAGACAAACCTAGATATATATAGGATTGCTAAACTGAATACAGTTAATTGTATATGAATAATGACTACGAGTTGCATTGTGTGGGGAATGTATATCAAATATAGAATATGAGATATGATTGTGGAATGGATAATTGTTTATGATAATGGAATATGAGATATGAGGAATGAGTTAAGAGTGGTTGATTCGTGATAGATTGATTGTGAATGTCGAATGGTGGAGCCCGGGTCTGGCACCATGTCCATTTGTTTGATTGGCTAGAGGTGGAGCCCCGTGTAGACGCTATGGAGATCGTGATGGGGTAGTAGTGCCCTTGTCTGGTATCACCCCTGGCAGTGCCCTTGTCTGGTGCCAACTGTGGCAGTGCCCATGTCTAGTGCCACTTGTGGTAGTGCCCGTGTCAGGTACCACATAGAAGAATAGGAGAATCATTGTTTGGTACTTGAATGCCCCTTTGGGGATATGTTTGTTAGCAGATATTAGCTTATGACTTTTGCTTGTTGATTGATGTATGATCGAGATACGTTCACGGGTTCCTTGAATCCGCCCTCGCTAGGTAATTGTGGTTGAATCAATTAATCAGTCCTTTTCCCTTTTCACGCTCTTTTCCCCCTCGCAGGTTTGGAAGCAGGATGATCGGTCGGCTGCTTTATGTTGGTGGATTTAAATCAAAGGAAGCGTGCGGACCCCTGGGACCATGGGAGGGTATTCCGGATGACCTTTCTTGTTCAACGGATGCCCTAACGCCGTCGTTTCCATGTCGCTGGTAACGGGTCGTTACAATTGGTATCAAGGTCTAGGTTAAGGTCCCTCAGTCCTGCCTGAGGGATTAGCTTCTGTCATTTTCTTAAAAATTATTTCCGGTGTTGAAAAGTGTTTGCGAAAGTATAGTTATCGATTGCTCTCTTTTTGGTTCTAGTCTAGTTAGATCTTATTTGCTGGTTATGGTCGGTGCCCTTAGACCTCAATGGTGTTATTGCCCTTAAGATATGTGTCGAGATGTATGCCGGGATATATGCCGTTAATTGTATTTTGAGATGTATGTTGAGTTGTATGCCGATAAGGTGTATGGCGAGGCGTACATTGCGGAGTATGCTATCGAAGTGTATGTTGAGATGTAGTTGCGGTGTATGCCTTCGGGGTAGTAGATGCCATCAAAGTGTGTGTTGGGAAAGGCGTTTGTTCGGAGGGTGTTGTCCAACCAAGCGTGGTAAGGCGATAAGTATGTGGAGACGTTCACCGAAGAGGCCAATGTAAGAGTTGTAGCAGGAGCTGCAAGAAGTGCTGCAGAAGTTGCATGAGATGATGATTTGCAATGGAGTTGGATTCCAAGATGGCACCCATGGAAAATGCATCTTATTATTTTGTACCATTATAGAGGAATGTGTTGAAGAAGCACTTAGAGGACCTGGTGAAGAAAGGATTAATCGGATCAAGCAGTTCACCATGTGAGCACTTGTCATGTTTTAAGGAAGAGTGACAAAGGTTTCAGACTTGGTATGGACTACCAGAGTTTTAATAAGATTGGTATAAGGAAATCACCTTCAGGAAAAGGATGGAGTTTGAGAGGCAACTATCAGTTGAACCAAAGAAGTTGTGGAGCAAGACCAAGGGTCGATGGAACGACCGGGTTTCAAGGAAGCCATAGGCGATGGCGGTGTTCTAATTAGATTAAGCGTCAAGAGTTAGTGTGTCGCATGTTGCACAAGGGGAAGTAGGAAACTGTTCAAATGTATTCTAAGTATGAAATCTTGGGATCAGTTTTGTGACATCAGCTTCAATGGGTTATGGACGGCTCGTTTGAAGTCTGATCAAGCTGGAAGTTGGAGGATATCTTCGTGGTATTGTGGGCTTGAGAATAAAAGGCGGGACCGGAGAGGTAAAGGTCTATTGTGGAGTTCTTTGTGTGCTACTGGAGCATCTAATGGAGTTTCTTCAAGCGGTAAAAGCGGTCGTAAAAGGTGTTGCGAAGGGGAGTTGTGGCATTTGAAATTGCCTGGTCAAATGGTATTATGTTGGATGCAAGCACAAGTGTATAAAAAAGGTTACCAGTGATAGAAATCTAACGGAAGTGTTAGGAAAACACTATGGCGGATTGGCAAGAAGCTGCAAGGGAAAGTGAAGCAAAGCAAGCTTAATGGGGAAGAAAATCCAAAGGGAAGGTGCTTAGAAAAACACCAAAGCTCGATCAAAATATAGGAAACCTTGAGTTCGAAGTCAGTTCGGAAGTCAGTTTGTAAATGAGAGTGCGCAGCGGAAGCGTGGCAAGTGAGCATATCAGGAGCTGGGTGGGTCAAACCCCACATGTCAGGTATCCGTAATGGACATGGTTAGTCTCATTGTTCACCAGGGATACACAATGATGTCTGCTTGTGCCACAATCAATGCCATACTGAACGGTAATAGAAAGCAGTCGAAGAGAATCAAGTTGGAAGTGGATGATACACTCTGGCACAGTAATGGAAATCCATTAAGGAGAACCGATTTGGGAGCGGAGGATCTTATTTAATTTTGGAACCACTCAAAGGATAAATGTTTATTCTAAGTATTGAGGGTATTAGCTATGACACTGGTCGTTCCCTCTGCTCATATTTCTAAGCGTCGGTGTTGACCAATATCAAGGACAGAGACGGTAACTCGTTCGGCTCAAGCGGTGAATGTGATGTGGTAATGGACTAATTCTTAGCAATGGACGCTGGAAATCTAAACCACCCCATCTAGTTGCAAATCGAACCTAATGGACATGGGTGGTGGTAAGTGGTATTAGTAAGGCATGTCAGAAGATATTCTTCGCATGGTACTAAAAAGAAGGGCACTTCAGAGCGTGGTTTAGAATTATGGGGGAGAAGCAATCTTCTGGATCCGATGACAAGTTCTTTTTAAGGGAGTAAGTTGGTCAAGTTGAGTTATGTTCTGCGGGCTTCGTTGTGTTTTGCTGGCAGTAAAGAGTTGCAGAGGAGAACGCTCGCCATGGAATTCAAGATGAATTCCTTTTAAGGAGAGGAGAATTATTTTATGAGATCTGATTAGGTGCTTTAAAAAAAAAGAGCTTTGGTATTGAACTTGGGTCACGGTTTAGTAAAAACAACAAATCCTCTTGCTTTTGTTTAAGTCAAGTGGCACGCGGTTTAAAGTGGGTAACAAATCGGTTTTGGTTTTAGGGCTTTTCGAAATAAGTTAAAGGTCGGCTGATTTGTGTTTAAAAAATATCAAGTTTGCTTTTGTGGATTGTTGCACACGGTTTTGCAAGTTTCAAAAAGGAAAACAAATTTTCTTTCAATCAAGAGGAGTCTTTGGACTAACTTTTCGAAAACTATGAAAGAAGTAAAAGGAAAGAAACACTCTGTTTTGGATTTGGTTTAGAGAAATCGAATCAAACAATGAAAACTTCTTCTTTTGTTTTTAGGGTTTATGAAAACAGTATAAGAACACTGCTATGGAAATCGACATAAATTAAAAACTTGGACACTTTTTCTTTTTGGTTTTGAGTTTTAAAAACAAAATATGGGTGCAAAATCAAAGGACTAAAGAGATAAAAAAAAAAAAACATAGATTCTTTTTATGGGTTATTTCGATTTAAGTATGCAACAATTATGCAAATGATATGATCTAACAAAATTAACAAGGCAGACGATTTTTATGACTTTTTCAATATGCGATGCAATGAAGAGACAAATGAATAACTAGATTGAATGAAACAGACTGATTTTTATGGGTTTTTAGTTTAAGATGCAATAACATAATTCAAACAATCGATAAGCTAAGGTAACCAGAAACAAATGCAAGGAAACTAATGAAAGGTAAAAAGAGTATTGGATATAAAACACCTATTTAGGAGCCTTTCGGCTCTGATACCAGATGATGTAGCCCTGGACAGAGTCTACAATGGTGTAAGGATGGAGACCTAATTACTGGCTTAGAAGCTCTCTTAATCAGATCGAGTTGGATGGAATGTATTGATATGGGATTGATTCTGCTGTCTTAAGAGCTCTCTCAGAAACAATCAATAGATGGAATATGGATTAATGGTCGCCACAAAGATCAATTGATCCGATATTTGATAGGACAGAACTCTTCTCCTTTCTTGAATCACACAAACACAGATAACAATTAGGGTTTTCGGTTTCTTTGCTAAGAAAACACTCTGGTACTTTATTGATCTAGGGTAAAGAATACACTGTTGTAAGAGGGGACTTTATAATAGTCCAAACAGCTATGCCCTTCTTGGGGAATTGAAGCAAATAAGCATAAACGGAAATACAAACTCGATTTTAGGACCTAAGACTCAACGGCTAATTCTAATAAAAGAACAAAAGAAAACTGTAGTCTATGCTGCAAAGACAAAAAGCAACAGTAAGAAAATGTGTATAACATAACTAAAACCATACCTTAGCTTTTTTGGCCGTTGATCACATTCTGGACTTCAAGTGCAACACTCTAGACTTCAAGTGTAGTACTCTAGACTTCAAGAGTTACACTCTGGACTCGATAGCTTGGCGTGATGTTGATTATGGTAAGTCTCTTCTGAGCTGAATTGAACAATGTTGGTCCGTCCATCTTGATGTAAACTTGCTCTTACACTTGTTAGAAGCTTAGTTCAATAAGCATTGCACAACTTTGTTGACTTGTTCTCTGAGAACCTTGGTGGATGAAATTGTCAATGGGCCTTTCCTTACAATGGGCATTGGATCTTTTGGTTCTAGTCCCATGTCCTCATCAGAAGAGTATTAGGAAAACACTATGGCGGATTTGTAAGAAGGTGCAAGGGAAAGCGAAGGAGGGAAAGCTTAATGGGGAAGGAAACCCAAAGGATGGTGCTTAGAAAAACACCATAGCTTGATCAAAAGGTAGGAAACCTTGAGTTGGAAGTCAGTTCGGAAGTCGGTTTGCAAATCAGAGTGCGCAACGGAAGCGTGGCAAGTGAGCATATCAAGAGCTGGGTGGGTAAATCCCCACATGTCAGGTAGCCGTAATAGACATGGTTAGCCTCATCGTTCACCAGGGATATGCAATGATGTCTGCTTGTGCGAAAATCAATGTCCTACTGCGCGGTAATGGAAAACGGTCGAAGATAATCCATTTGGAAGTGGATGATACACTGTGGCACGTTAATGGAAAACCGTTGAGGAGAACCAATTTTGGAGTGGAGCATCTTATTCAAGCTTTGGAACCACTCAAAGGATGAATGTTTTTCTAAATATTGGGGGTATTAGCTATGACACTAGTCGTTCCCTTTGCTCATATTGCTAAGCGTCAGTGTTGACTAATCTCAAGGACAGAGACAATAACTCGTTCGGCTCAAGCGGTAAATGGGATGTGGTAATTCACTAATTCTTAGCAATGGACGCTGAACAGACATATGAATAACTAGACTGAATGAAACATACTGATTTTATGGGTTTTTAGTTTAAGATGCAATAACAGATTTCAAACAATCAATCAGCTAAGGTAAACATAAACGGATGTAAGGTAACTAATGAATGATAACAAGAGTATTAGATTGAAAACACCTGTTTAGAAAGCCTTTCGACTCTGATACCAGATGATGTAGCCTACGGACATAGTCTACAATGGTGGAAGGATGGAGATCTAAGCAATGGCTTAAAACCTCTCTTAATCAGATCGAGTTGGATGGAATTGATTAATATGGGATTGATTCTGCTGGCTTAAGAGCTCTCTCAAAAACAATCAATGGATGGAATATGGATTGATGATTGCCACAAAGATATATGTATCTGATCTTTGATAAGATAGAACTCTTCTCCTTGCTTGAATCATAAAAACACAGAGAACAAATAGGGTTTTCGGTTTCTTTGCTAAGAAAACACTCTGGTACTTTATTGATCTGGGGTAAAGAATATACTGTTGTGAGAGGGGACTTTATAATAGTCCAAACAGCTAGCAAGCAAATAAACAGAAAAGGAAATACAAACTCGATTTTAGGACCTAAGACTCAACGACTAATTCCTAACAAAATAACAAAAGAAAACTGTAGTCTAAGCTGCAAAGACAAAGAGCAACATTCTGAAAATGTGTATAACATAATTAAAACCATACTCTAGTTTTTTTGGTCGTTGATCACATTCTACACTTCAAGTGCAACACTCTAGACTTCAAGTAAGGGTAGTACTCTGGACTTCAAGAGTTTTAGTATGGACTTGATAGCTTGGAGTGATGTTGATTATGGTAAGTCCCTTTTCTGAATTGAACAATGTTGGTCCGTCAATCTTGATGTAAACTTGCTTTTGCACTTGTTCAGAAGCTTGGTTCAATAAGCATTGCACAACCTTGTTGATTTATTCTCTCAGAACCTTGGTGGCTGATATTGTCAATGGACCTTTCCTCACAATGGGAATTGAATCTTTTGGTTCTAGTCCCATGTCCTCATCAGAAGAGTATTAGGAAAACACTATTGCGGATTGCCAAGAAGGTGCAAGGGAAAGCGAAGCAGGGCAAGCTTAATGGGGAAGGAAACACCATAGCTTAGAAAAACACCATAGCTTGATCAAAATGTAGGAAACCTTGAGTTGGAATTCAGTTAGGAAGTTGGTTTGGAAATCAGAGTGTGCAGCGGAATCTTGGCAAGTGAGCATATCAGGAGCTGGGTGGGTAAATCCCCACATGTAAGGTAGCCATAATGGGCATGGTTAGCCTCATCGTTCACCAGGGATATGCAATGATGTCTGCTTGTGCGACAATCAACACCATACTGCACGGTAATGGAAAACGGCCGAAGATAATCCATTTGGAAGTGGATGATACACTGTGGCACGATAAATGAAAACCGTTGAGGAGAACCAATTTTGGAGGGAGCATCTTATTCAAGCTTTGGAACCACTCAAAGGATGAATATTTTTCTAACTATTGGGGGTATTAGCTATGACACTATTCGTTCCCTTTGCTCATATTGCTAAGCGTCTGTGTTGACTAATCTCAAGGACATAGACGGTAACTCGTTCGGCTCAAGAGGAAAATGGGATGCGGTGTGGACTAATTCTTAGAAATGGACGCTGGAAATCTAAACCACCCTGTCAAGTTGGAAACCGACCCTAATGGACATGGGCGGTGGTAAGTGGTATTGGTAAGGCTTGTCGGAAGATGTTGTTCGCATGGTACTGAGAAGAAGGACACTTCAGAGCGTGGTTTCCCATAGAACCGTGTGGATCCACAGAACGTACAGTATATCATTAGAAAGATCTCGGTCACCCCTTTCAAGAAAGGTAAGAATCTCTCCGATAGGATTTACTGTTTGAGAGTTAATGACCTTTTTCCCAAAACGTGTCTGTGTTTTTGCGAATTTGTAACAATTTATTGGATCTGTGTTTTGGATGGGCATATGAGGTCCGCTTGACCCAAAACTTGGCAAGGACATTAAAGACTCATAGATATAGATCTCGGTTGAAGGAAAACCGATTTTGGTCTTAGAAGCTAACAAATTAAATACACTTCAAACCAATATTTGACGACCAGAAAGGACATCTAAGCATTCATGAGACACATCTAACCATTCAGGAGAGTCGTATAGCATCTTTATATACACCAACAACCAGAGGATCAAGCAGATCTCATTGTTCTTAAACTTGCCATATATGGATGTATTCACATTGGGAACCTTAAGTGACCAACGACTCTTTTTTCCAAGATGCTGAATTTTTATGAGCAAACCCATGAATCTGGACATCCTTATGCACCATGGGTTTAAGCCAAAGCTATCAGGACTCATGCATCATCACAACTTACCAATTTCGGTTTATTTGGCCATAAAGTTTTCAACGACAAGTTTTATTTAATTTTTGTGATTTTGTTCTTAATTATAGCTTATTAGCAGTGTACTAGAGCTCCTATATAAGCTCCATTTCGTCCCATTTTTAAAGTACCCCTTTTAATCAAGTTAAAAGTATAAAAGTTGTTTTCATTTTCTCAAAGAAGAGAGTCTTTGATAAAATTGTGTTTCTTTAGTTTTGAAGTGAGTGATTCCCTGATACATATAATTTTGTCTTTAGATTTCGAAGTGTGAAAATCTTTAGGATGTATTGGCAAAGAATTAAGGCTTGTTTGTATGAATCAAGTATCCTTGACTCCCCACATGTTGAGAGAGTCAATCATCCCACTAGATTGAGAGAGTCAATCATCCCACCAGATTGAGAGAGAGTCAATCATCCCTTCACCATCACTTCTATTAAGTTACGCAAGGTTAGGTTTGGAATCAACTGATCGGCAAATGATCTTAGCATTGAAGTGATTCAAAAGATGTATCAAATATTCGAGGGAAAAGAAACCGCTTGGATCAACAAAATATGGAGGAAAGAACATCATTGGGAAAAAGAACAGTTTACGAAAATATCTCCACATTATATTGTTATTAAAATGGATTATGCTAGGGACTGTGGAACAATATATTCATGAAAGCATTAGATGAGAGTCGTAGAGATAACCTTATAGGGAGTTTCCTTGGCTCTTATGAAATCACTTAGGCTGCATTAGAGGGCAAAAACAAGGGTCAGTTTAGGATGACAATGATGTGGAGACACAAGCTTGGGAATGTCTTGTTCTAGTGTTTAAGCTGCCTTACTTATTTGGAGAAGACACATCCACACACATATTAGCTTTGGTTTAGTTCTCTTCAGGAGAGAAGAACAAGAAAGAGCGAACTGAAGAAGTCGCGGAATTTGGAACAGCTGCAGGACAAGTAGGGGAAAGATTTAACGGCATCACAAAGAAGATGAAAGTATAGAAGAAATTATGTTCCTTCTTGATGCTTATTTCTGAAAATGTGATCATGGATTTTTCTTCAAGTATGATAAGGTCTAAATACAATAATTTTTTTTTGGGGGGAAGGGGGAATGATATGGATGGAGACAATCACTTTATTTATTAAACAATTAATATCTATTTCCTAAAGGTTACTCTTAAGTAAGAAAGTAATAAGAGTTAATTATAGTTACTTTATAAGTAATTATAGTTTATTTAGGATATCTATTAGGTTTTATCTATAAATTAGTTTTGAGGATGTGGAGAAAGAGTTATCATCATTATGTGATGGAGAGATGAGAAAGTCTCATTTATTCTCTCTTTATAAACTGATATCTATCAATATTTCTTTTATTCAATGATCATCTTGTTCGTGTTATGTTTCATCTAACAATAACTACACAAATTTTTTTTTTTTAAGAAAAAAAAAACTATACAAAATTTAAGTTGGTGTTATGTCCTACTCTGTTTTCTTTTTGTTTCCAATATCAATTCAACAAGTGTTACAAAGAAGAAAAAAACTATACAAAATTTAAGTTTATTAGCTCGTTTTTTTTTCTTTGTAACACTTGTTGAATTGATATTGGAAACAAAAAGAAAACAGAGTAGGACATAACACCAATAGGTGTCTTACATAAAACAACTCAGAAAAGAGGGGGAAAAATCTCACACATATATCCCAGCTTTTGGAAAAGAATAAAAAATCACTTCACACCCATGTAGATGTTAAGAACGACTATAACTCTTCTTATTAAAGGAAACCAACATTATCTTCTCATATATTAGTACATGGATTTCATCACGATCCAGAGAAACTCATAATGTTTGCTCTCTAACTGACACTTACAAGAAGCATGATTCTCAGAATTACATCTTATTTCTTATTTATAGTAATGTCATCTTCAGTCCACGTCATCACTGGATGACGTTGACTGAACCTTCTTCTGCATTACTCGTTTGATATTTATCTATTCCTTGCTTTTTACTTCTCAAATTCTTCCTGTAGTAAGCCTTCCACGGTCTATCAATACCCCAGCTGCGAAGAACAAGCTTGTCCCCAAGCTTTGCATCAGGAAATTCACGCACAACATCACACATGCGGATCCATGAATTCTCATGAGCAGGTAAGTTCTTCCAAGCAATCAGCACCTCCAAATCCCCATTCTCACCATAGCGGGACTCTAATATGTCTTATGGTTCAATCACAAACTCATCTTCAACTGATAGAACAGAAGGTAAAGGATTGACAATATGATTCTTGCCAAGGACCGGTTTCAATTGGGATACATGAAACACCGGATGAATCCAAGATGATTGTGGTAATTGGAGTCTATAAGCCGCTGCACCTATCTTAGCAATGACCTTGAAGGGACCATAGTATCGAGCTTCAAGCTTCTTATACAGTCGTTTAATCATAGAATTTTGACGATAAGGACGCAGCTTAAGAAATACCAGATCGACAACCTGAAACTGCAGATCACGGCGGTGTTTATCCACGTTATTCTTCATAATTTGTTGAGCTCTCTTCAAATGTTCCTTAATATGCTCAAGCAACAAATCTCTTTCCTGCAAGGACTTCTCCAACTCAATGTTAGTGGTCGAACCAATCTCATAAGTAATCAGTTGTGGAGGATCTCGACCATAAATGAGCTTAAATGGAGAATTTTGGATTGTTGTATGGAAACTGGTATTATACCAGAACTTTGCCCAAGCCAAGAACTTGTGCCACTGCCGAGGATGAGACGAGGTACAACATCTCAGATAAGTCTCCAAACACATTTTAAGTATTTCTGTCTGACCATCAGATTGAGGATGATAAGCAGTACTGTATCGCAATTTAGTACCTACCAATCGAAAACATTCCTTCCAAAAACTGCTTAAGAAGACCTAATCTCTATCCGTCACAATAGATCGAGGAAAACCATGAAGACGTACGATATCCTTAATGAATAGCCGAGCAACATCAGAAGCAGAGTAAGGATGCTTAAGACTCAGTAAATACGCATACTTACTTAATCTATCCACCACTACAAAAATCACATTCACCCCATTCGATGTAGGTAGTCATGTGATAAAATACATGGATATGTCATCCCATATCTTCTCTGGAAAAGTCAAAGGTTGTAACAACCCAGCAGGACATAGAGCAGAATACTTATGTGTTTGGCATATAACACATTCAGAAACAAATTTCTGGATATCCTTTGACATGTGACGCCAATAGAAAGATGATTGAATCCTCTCACTACAAGAAATAAGGGCAATGATAGCACACGATTATCGCTATAATAAATGTATAACAGCGCTTCCATAAACGCTATTACAGCCGGAGCTATAATAAACCCTCCCATACAATAGCGTTTTTCGTGTGCTATGGTATGTAGTACGTATGATAGCACCGTATATAACATGTGCTATAATCTATTTTATTATAGCATCATATATGTGCTATGTATGTTTGATTTAGTGCTATTATTTGATTGTTTTGAATCCTATTTTTACACATTATTAATTAATTATAACTTTAAATTTTATATTTGATTCAAAGTATATTTCATAAATCCTTAGAAGTTACATAATTGTAGTATTACATTAAAAGTAATATTACATTACTAAGTACCAAATATGGTTGAATGTAGTGTTTATGGCAGCAACCCATTTCTCTCTTTCTGCATTTCAACGATCATCAAGCATTCTCCTGTTTACATCTTCAGCAAGCCTTGCTTCATGAGCTCTTCCTTCTGGTAATGTCGGGGGAAGTCTGCTGATGCAGAGGGACAAGAAGATGAAGCGATTACAGTTTCTCTGTGCGGCATTAGCTCTTCGCCCATCGGCACCGTTTCAGACATCAGCTGTTAGACATACAAAAATAAGACATCTTCAGGACAGAATCTACCAATCGAGAGTAATAAATAATAACTAAGTGAGATTCAATTTAGTTACCTTCCAATCTTTGAAATCTAATCTGAACACAAAGTGGTTATAAACGACTTCCCCCGACATTACCAGGTTCGCAGCAGGTGCATTTCTCGGCACTGAAGACAAATTCGAGAACAAGATGTAAGAATCGAATATTCAAACAAGGCATAAGAGGATGGAATGTGATCTTACAGGCAAAATGTGAACCACTCTTATCAACAATGATCTCTACTCGTCCGTCTTTGGACAAGAAAGATAGAGCGAACAAATTTTCTACAGTCTGTGCAAATGATCTTCTGTTGAGCACCAAATTCTCAAGCCTCACGCGCTTCTTTTGTCGTAAGATGTTAAACATTATCGCCATATTCTTGTTTGTGTCAGTTTTCTCTTCTGATTGTGTATCATCTACCTGGTGATTACAATAAGTCCCAGATCAGCTCTTTTATTTCTTATCTAAATCCAAACTACATAACAATCAAAAAGTTCCAGACAAAGCATGTGAGCATATTTTACAAAGGAACCATTGCAAACCAACCAACAGGTGAGAGATTCCAGTTTCACTTTGTTTTCTACACAAATGCTCACGACACATACAACAGTGCATACCATGCATATTGACTTTAAACGTCATAGATCAGAATGAGGAGTGAGGAGTGGTAAGTTACAGATGCGAAATCCAGAAGGAATATTGAACTACCACACATACTACATATTAGTTCATTATTGGTCATAAACTCAAACCAAAATGGGGTATGCAAAAAAACAAATATCAAACCATTGAATGAGAACAAAAGTTAGTAGATCTTACGGTTTCAGCTTGGGCTTGCATAGCTTTATACTCTTGCGCCTTGGCTGCAAACTCGGTTTGCTTAGTCTCTTCTTGTTGCTTAATACTTTCAAAAACCTGAAACAAACAAACACACACCAAATGTGAGTCCAACCACAACCTATAAAAACTCAGAAAGAGACCAATTCTGAGATGGCAGCAACTACCTGCATGCTCTTTGGAGGAGAACTATAATCAAAATCTTATATGCATATATACATACTTTTCAATACAATAAAGACTTTCAAACAGGAAGGCATATGCCCGAATACAAGGAAGTTAACAAATGAAACTAGTACCTAATTTATGCAATTGATAGGATTCAAAATGAAGACTAGGAAGAGGAACTTACTGAGGGAGGAGTTTCCTCTAAAGTTGGATAATGTAGCTTTGGAATGATAAGAGAGTGCCTGAGAATGCCCGGATAAAAAAGTTCATAGCTTTTAGAATTCAAGAATAACACCAAAGCAATACATAATACTAATGCAATCCACTAATCAAAGATTCCTAACCAAACTGTACCAAAGTATTCGAGGGCTTATAGTCTTGCTACATAGTCACAAGAAGCTATAAAGAATCACAGTAATTAACAGAGAATGAGATTTTGATTACCCATGGATAAGTGGACTCGTATCCAAAATGCACAAGCACGTATCATCCTCGTACAACTGCGTCAAAAAAAAGAAGAGATTAGTTAGTTCTGTTATGTTATGTTCTGTGTAAGGAAGTGGAAGAAAATAGAAATTTTAGACCTTTAAACATGGAGACTCGCCACGGACAATCTTGCAGAAAATGCAGTCGTTTTGGAGATTGGATGATTCGACCTTCTAGTCGCCTGCTGAACCTGAGCTACAATAGGAAACCCTGAGAATCGAGTCTCGGGCTGGGTATGGAGCAGCTGGGTTGAGATGGGAGATGTGGAAGGAAAGAAGAGAAAGAACATCGTCGGAGAAACAAAACCCTAACCGTCGTAGTGAAGGTTAGAGGGATGTAGTCTCCGCCATTAACAATACTGAATTAGGGTTTTGTTTCCACCATCGATGAATCTTAATCGCCGAAGAAGAAACCTCCAAGAGAAGTAATCCACCGCCAGAGTCGATGAATCGTGTTTGTCAAAGAGAAGAGAAAGAGGGGAAAAATATTTTTTCTAATTTTTTCTAAGTGTTGGCTCCAAAACACTCAATTTGTTTCCCTCTTAATGAAAATATGGCTCCAAAAACCAATTTTTATTGAAATCATACCATAGCATCTATCTAATGCTATTATATAGTTAGAAAAAATTTAGAGTCATCAACGATAGCAGTTTGGTAAAAAACGCTATCGTCTAGTGCTATCAATGAGGACTTTTCTTGTAGTGTCTTCTTCGTTTTTAGCAGACCTGAATGACCACCCATCAACCTTTCATGATACTCTTCTAAGATCAAAGAAATATGGCTGGAAATCTGAGAAATCACCAACCTGTTCTTATAAAAAAGACGATCCTCCAAGATAGTGTAACCCGGTTTAGGACTAGAACCCTTCACTACTTCATCCTTCAGTTTCTGTAATTCTTCATATTCCTCGGTTTCTATATAAAGATCATCTAATTGTAGAGACTGTGGGATAGTAAGAGCCAACAACAATGTAAAATTGTTTTGACCCTGTGTCGTAACTATCCGGGATAGTCCATCAGCAGCTGCATTTTCAGGACCTGGTTTGTAGAGAATGTCAAAATCATAACACAAAAACTTTCATAGCCACTTCAGATAATCCATTGAAACCTCCTTTTTCTCCAACAAATATTTCAAACTCTTTTGATCTGTTTTAACCACAAAACGCCTCCCCATAAAGTAGTGTTTCCATTCAAGATTGCCAACACAATAGCCATGAGTTCCCTTTCATATATTGGTTTCAACTGCTCTCTTGAAGTTAAACCATGACTAACGTAAGCAATGGGACAAGAATTCTGCATCAACACCGCACCTAACCCAAATCCAGATGCATCCGACTCAACAGCAAACATTTCTGAGAAATCCGGTAAGATCAACACAGGTGAAGATGTCATAGCTCGCTTCAGATCCTCAAATGCAGTTTGTGCTCTTGCTGACCACTCAAAATGATCCTTCTTCAAAAACTCAGTCAAGGGTCTAGCAATAGATCCATAATTCTTGAAAAATCTTCTACAATAACCTGTCAAGCCCAAGAATCTTCTTAAATCTTTGGTTGTTTTCGGAAATGGCCAAGACTGTACAATTTCTGTTTTACTTGGGTCAGTAGAAACACCTTCTCCAGATATCACATGACCCAAATACTCCACTTTTGCTTGAACTAATAAACACTTTTTCTTATTGGCATAGAGCTTCTGTTGCTGAAAGACCTCCCGAACCTGTTGAAGATGGTTCAAATGATCATGCAATGAAGAGCTATAGACCAATATGTCGTCGAAAAAGACCAAAACAAATTTCCTCAAGAACGGTCTAAAGACAGTATTCATTAAAGCATGGAAATTTTGTGGAGCATTAGTAAGCCCAAATGGCATTACTAGAAAATCGTAGTGACCATCATGAGTCCAAAATTCAGACTTCTCTACATCCTTCTCCTGCATATGAATCTGATGATAGCCTGAACACAAATCCATCTTTAAGAATATAATAGCACAATGCAACTCATCCGGCAGTTGATCTATTAAGGGAATAGGAAACTTATTTAGTATGGTTGCTCTATTAAACGCACAATAATCCACACAGAATCTCGATGTTTTGTCCTTCTTCTTGACTAACAACATCGTACTAGAGAAGGGGCTTCTGCTCGGTCGAATAATGCCTGCTTCAAGCATCTTCTTAACCATCCGTTCCATTTCTTCTTTTTGTGCATGTAGATATCTATATGGAAGTACACTGATCGGAAAACTGTTAGGAAGTAATAGAATGGCATGTTCATGACCTCGGATCGGTGGCAGACCCTTAGGCTCGAGAAATATGTCAGTGTACTGCTCCAACAGTGTCTCCACTTCATGTGGTGTTTCCAAAGGTTGTTGATTACAAAACTCTATCGCATAACCTTTATGATTGATCACTTGTTTTGCAGATAGAGACGAGAAAGATAGCTTCCTACAATGTAGCTCCTTTTTACCTTTGATAGTCACCATTCTGTTTTCATACATGAATGACAATTCATGTGCCTCCAATCAACTTGGTACCTGCCCAAGGTTCTTAACAACTGAATTCCTAACACCACATCAGCATAACCCAATTCCAGAGAAATAAAATTAGCATGAAAACTCAACTCCTGAATGTGAAACTGCTCATTATGACAAACCCCCACTCCTGTCACAGATATACTCGTCCCTAATATCACCTCCAGCTTGTCATATTGGTTTGTCTTCATTTTCAACTTATTCACCATACTTGGTGAGATAAAGTTGTGGGTAGATCCACTGTCCAGCATGATTACCACCTTCAAAGTCCCCACTTCACCATACACTTTTGTTGTTGTTGGTGACGATAATCCAAGGAAAGTATTTAACGATATTTCCTTGAACTCAGTCTGTGTATTTTCTGCATTGTCAACAAAGACTTCATCATCGCCCATATTCTCTTTCAATACTTTCATTGCTAGCTCATTAATCACAATCATAACCTGCAGTTCTTTGTTTGGACAAGCATGGCCACGAAACCATTTTAGCCCGACACTGAAAACAACTCCTTCCTTCCTCATTTTATCCAGTTCAGCATTTGAATAATATTGTCTTGGTCTCTGAAACTGTTTTGAATTATTCTGTTTCTGTTGACCTTGCTCATTTACAGTCTGTACTGCCTTTCCAATACCCGTGTTACTGGACTGCACCTTATGTTCCAGTTGTTTGTGAGTGTTAGAAGGAAGAAGATCGTAAAGGTTTTTCTTTAAACTGAGGTGTTTTATCTTCGCTCATCACCTTGCAAAAGACTGTGGTGTGCATCTTCATCACATCAGCTTTATGATTTGTTAACCCCTAAGGTTCTTACATCTTTATCACCTCCTTCATCTCAGGCTTTAACCCATTGTAAAACACTTTTACCAAATTCTTCTCATCAACTCCAGAAAGCTCTTCAAACTCATTTATATAATCAAAAGTTTCTCCCGTTTGTTGAATACAGAACAGACGAGTAGCTGGTTCTTCATTAATTGATCCTGCAAATCTATCCAACAACCTTGTGATGAACTGAGACCAGCTAAGGAAAGGATCATTCAACATTTCTCCATTGAACCAATTAAGAACTGGTTCTTCCAAATTCATCAAAATCCATTCCAGTTTCCCCGCATCATTATAGCTCCCATAACAAAAGAATCGTTCGAAATGGAGAACGACCAGAGAACACCGCTAGCTTAATTTCTTCAACATGCTTTCACGATTCGCTAAAACTCCCAATATTCTCATATCTAACATCTCATCCGTAGTTCTATTCAAACCAAAGGCTGAAGCGAAGGCATTGGATCAGAAGAATAACCAATATATTTACCCTTGGCTGCTTCTGTTGAGACAGCACAATCAGTAACCGGATAAATCCAATCCAGGAGACTCTCGTAGAGCTCTAAGAAAGGTAAATCAAAGCCTAGAAGACGAATACTGAGGAAGAAGAGTCATCTCGAAGAACAGAGATTTGATGATGGAAGATGATGATGATGACATAGAGAAGATTAGGTTAAGATAATTGTTTATGTTTTTGATTGATTTCCAGAAAGTGGCTAAAGCCTTACATATAGTTCACGACATTGCAATGGTCTAACATATGGACCAGAATTGTAAAACGAAATGCTAAACCGATTAATTAAAATAAACCAGAACATAAACCAGATTGATAGATAAACCGGAGCATCCATGAATTTCCTGTCACAATACTCCCTCGTCGACAACATCCTTGTCCTCAAGGATGATAATTCGAAATACTTGGTGAAGGAAGCTGGATATCCATAAAGTTCAAGTAGCTCAGGTGGTCGTAGCAAGTGGAACACTTCTTCAATAGTTGGGCTGTTATGAGACCAGTTTCCCTTGACCACAAAATCAGCTTCATTGGCATTATCAAGCAGTGGTGATACCAGAGTCAGAAACAACAGCCTCTTACGTTGTGTTACATTGCCTATTTGCATCTTGGAACAAGTGTCAAATTCATGAACACCATCCACAGAGAAGATTCCAGAACTCATATGATCCACTTCACAACCACAATTCAAGGCTTGGTTCCACAGAAAAATTAAGTGTGTTAAGTAGTTAAGACCTGGAGAATCTTGAAGTTCAGTACATAGCTGCTCCACATCGTTGTACTGTGTCCAGAATCCAGCTCCGAGATGCAGTAAGTTGTGGTTCTTGGGGAACAATAGATTGTGGTCCTTCTCGTGCATGAACATCCTTTCAAGGCTCTTCTTTATTGTTCCGAAATCTGGAGGCCGTAGCAGTGAACCATATAACAGCGTAAGTGACATGTCATGGAAACCAACAACTCTTTGCTTCGTGATATCCTTGTCTCCATAGCCTTTGACCAGATAAGGGAGCTTGTGTGCGTATTCATTTAGACCCATTACCAATAAAACACATGCCTCTATGTCCATATGCTCATCAATCGTTCCTTGGATGATACCTTCAGCAAATTCTATAAAGATGTGCTTCTGCGTGTCCACCTTTTCATCTTGTTTATAGTGTATCTTGAGGAGATAAGACACAACCTTAACTGGCGCAAGAGTAACCACCATGGTTTGATCACTTTTAAGGCTGACCAAGACTGAATTTTTCTTGTTATGAAGCTGTCTTGGGCTCATGGACACCTCAGTATTTAGCAATGAAGACCAAGCACCACTTTTGCTAATCACCAACAGTGCATGTATGAATCTAGAAACTGTCATAGAGAGCATGTACGGACCTGGACCTGATTTAACGACATAATAGTCTTGACCTTCACCAACTAGCCCATCACACAAACCTCTATTTGTCCAGAAAAAGTGGTAGTTCATATCTCTTCTCAACAGCTTTTTCTGCTTCATTGCAGTCTCATCAATGTATACATATCTTGAAAACAGTCTGTTGGACCGCCTAGAACAATCTCCTTGGTTACTTATTGTAACCCAGCCAGTGTCATGGTAGATGGACATGTTGTTCTCCTTCAAATTTAACCACGTTTCTCCAAGTTTATTGAGCTGCTTATATTCCAAAATCACAGCAGCTGTGTTGATGCGGTTTTCAGTGTCCACCGGTCCTTTATTTGCTGCATCATAAAATTCCTTTATCTGCATAACATCATTCCAGTTTGTCTCTCTTTGTACCTCATTGCTATGTTGAACCACATGATCATCCTTTCTACGAGCATAGCTATTGTCCAAATGTCGGAAGATGGCAACAATTTCATCATCATCAAGAGAGCAAATTTCAGAGTATAGCCACTGGTGATAAGCATCATCAGAAAACATAGTTTTAGAGACCGTCGTATCAAAACCAGATGCCTTCTTAGGCGATTCTTTGGTGATCATAGTTACGATCAACTTTCTTAGTTCCATTTGTGCCCATTGTTGAATCCAAGGTTTCTGAATGATGTGATATAACATGTGTTTACGGTGTGCAAGAAGTCTCGTCTCTGTTTCCTTCACCTTGTACTGTTCAAACCTACTAGCGAACACACTTCCTGCAATTTTCCATATCCCACTTACATGACTCTCGAATGTTCTCCAAACTGGTTCCAGAATTCCAGCCACTTGCATATAGTGAACCATATCGTATACTGTTTCTTTGTTGTTATTATCGCAAATCAAACCAATAAACATACTGCAAGTCAATAAATCATGTGACAACCCTGACTGTTTCAGTTTGTCTCCATCCGAGCAAGCATCTTCGTTATCATCGCTAATTGATGCTCCACTGCACCGAACTTATAAGTCAATTTCGATGTAAGATTCATCAATTGTTTCTCCATCATCCCTAACCGATGAGTCGAATCGGAACTCGCTTTCATAATCTTCGCGTAATCCTCTTTGATTTCGTCAATGTCATCGTGGATTCCCGCCATTGTTCGCGCTCAGTTCGAACCAGTATCACAAACGCACCAATTTGTTAAGAACGAAACTGTAACTACTCTTCTTATTAAATGAAATCAACACTATCTTCTCGTATATCAGGACACAGATCTCATCACGATCTAGAGAAACTCATAACGTTTGCTCTCTAGCTGAAAATTACAAGAAGCATGATTCTCAGAATTACATCTTATTTCTTATTTATATTAATGTCATCTTCAGTCCACGTCATCAGTCCAGCTCTTCCAACTTCTGGATGACGTTTACTGAACCTTCTTCTGCACTACTCATTCGATCTTTCTCTATTATTTTCTTGCTACCTCTCAACCTCTTCCTGTAGTAAGCCTTCCATGGTCTATTAGTAGACCTCATAGTTAACCGGTGGAGGCTTCAGAAGCAATGGGATTGTGTAGCCAAACGGGACGGGACCACTCCGAGCAATATATAATTGACACACACAGCTATTTCTTCCTCTCCACAATTACATTTAGGTGAGAGATGTTCCGAGCTCCAAGATTCAAATGAAGGAAGAAGGCGCAAGATATTCTCATGAATCGTTAGGAACAAGGAAAAGTTGTGCAGATGGAGGAGTGCATCTCGAACTTGACAAAGAAAGATTCAAGGAACGCTGGTTTCTGCTGTAAATTGTTTAGGTTTTAACAGTCTAGAAAAAATCAGAAATTCCTTAATAAGAACGCCTACCATGAAACAGAACAGCACATGTGTGGACTCTTAGTAACCATGATGCACCACAATTTCTTCTCCATTTGATCCAGGAATCTCCAGTATTGCACTTGAAGAATTTTCAATTTGGTTTTCTCTACACATAGGCATCTACCTTGGTCGTCATTACACTACACAAAAGAGCGTTTTTGCGATTGTATCTTGCAACTATATTTGAGTTGTAATATTTTGTGACTATTTAGAGACAAGATTGCAACTGGTTTGCGACGACATATATATAGGGTCGTCTATTAGTCCCTAATCAAAAATTATAGTCGCCAGATTACTACAAATTAACGAAAACAATAGTCGCAAAGTAGAAGCTACACTAATATACCAAAATATAGTTTGCATTGAGATCAGAAAACAAACATATATTAGTTGCTTAAAATCTGAAAGTAAAAGTATCAGATTAAAGGACCAACGTCTACAAGTTCAAAGAGAGGATCACTTGATCCACAACAAACAAAAAAATTAAGTTTTCATTAACCAAGAACTTGAGATAGCCGAATTAGTTTTCATTAATTATATTTGCTAAGACCTAATAGAGAAAACGAACCGTTTAGGGAAGGAGAATAAAATTCGCGACCTAAGAAACATTTCTACATTTTTTTTTTTGATAAAAAACTAAAATGTTTGGGCCCAATAAATATGTTTATGTCATTATACATGCATATCCTAATGAGTAGTGTCAAGCGTTGTATAAAAAGAGAGAGAGAGAGAGAGAGAGAGAGAGAGAGAGAGAGAGAGAGAGAGAGAGAGAGAGAGAGAGAGAGAGAGAGAGAGAGAGAGAGAGAGAGAGAGAGAGAGAGAGAGAGAGAGAGAGAGAGAGAGAGAGAGAGACGAGCTGTTACATGCAATATATCTTTATAATATAATAAATTGTGTATAAGTAGTACACAAACTTATGAAACTTAAGGAGTGTTTCTCTCTTCAAATCAAGACTAATCATGGTTAAATATCATGCAAACAAAGAGTTGCGATGCTTGGTTAACTTACTCAATTTTTTTATTAAAGTTTGTCATAATATCTCGACATAAACATTACAAAAAGCTTCAAACAAGAGAGATGTGATCATGCTTTGGTGAAGCTTTACGTTTACAAATCACAAGTGTTCCATTAGTATTACGCCACCACATCAAATCTATTAATGCAAATAACAGCTAAACTAGACTGGAGCCTTTGAGCCCTTAAACCGTACACTGAGTTTGTCTTTTGTTCTGTTGTAGCCTCTAAGCCCTTGAACCGTATTTTGGTTTTGTCTTTTGTTCTCTTGCAGGTTTTGCAGAGTTCCACTGTTTCGGCGGGACCTTTATGTTGCAGCCACCCTCAATCTTGTTTTGCGTTCATTTGGTAGGCTTGTGCTTATTGTTGACACATTAAATCAAAGAATATTCAATATTCCTCTCAACCGATATTATTAAATTTTCTTAACATGATAAGTACATATATACGCAATAAATAAATTAGGTATGTAAAAGTTCACAAAATCAGAATTTAAAATTTCATACCATTTTAAAACCAATAATAATACTTCACACCAACCACTTTTTCGCTAAGTTTGATTAAGATCATTCGGAAATGCTATGTTTAATTTTCTTTATGTGTTTCTTTTGTTATATACTCCATGGAATTTTTTTTTCTGTATGAAACATATATTTGCAAATGCTTTGATCTCCAAAAGAAACCTGAAAACCACATTTTGAGGTTTTATCTTTTATGTTATTACATTCTAGTCTCTATTAATTATATGTTTTATTAGTTTTAACCCTTTAAGAATTTTCTATCTTATATTGTAAATAAATTAATAAACTAATTTTTATAATACTCTCAAATATGATTAACCAATGCATTTTCAAGTGACAAAAAAAAATATCTGAAGATTACGAGTTAAAAATATTGAAATCAAACATTTTCCTAAGATAAAAAATGTTTAAGGGTTATAATTATAGGGACTAGAATGTAAACGAAAATATAAAACCTCAAATTTGAGATTTAGTAAACTGATTTGAGGTTTTAAGGTTTCTTTTGGAGTGAGGAAAACTTCAAATTTGAGGTTTCTTACATTCCGGTCCCCAAAAAAATAAAAAGAAGTTTTGAGAGTTGGTTGGAATGCCATAAACCTCAAAATTTGAGGATTTAAGGGTTGGTTGGGATGCCACAAACCTCAAAGTTTGAGGATTTGAGTGTTGGTTGGAGATGCTCTACAAACTTAA
The DNA here is from genome assembly GCA_030180135.1 of Orychophragmus violaceus. Classification (NCBI taxonomy): domain Eukaryota; kingdom Viridiplantae; phylum Streptophyta; class Magnoliopsida; order Brassicales; family Brassicaceae; genus Orychophragmus; species Orychophragmus violaceus. The sequence goes on from CM058240.1 coordinate 41,921,008, forward strand.
AATACAAAAGTATACTTTTCTATTTACTATTCTTAATTTTAGGATTTTAAAACTTTCAAACTATTTCTTATTTTTTGTGATTTATAATTTGGGTTGTATATCCAAAGCTTTCATAAAAATAAAAACCAAAAATCGCTTTCATAAAACTTGTCTTCAATAGTACTTTACATTGTGAGAAAACTTATTTTGGCTTTTAAGTAAGTCAAATAAAGAAGTTCAAATTTTAAAAATGGAGACAATTAAAAAATGATTAGTAAGTTACGCCTAAAAGTGGATAAAATTCAAAAAATTTGTCAAACTAATCTAGGAAACCAAAACCCAATTTTATATCCCAAAACAGTCCAATTACCCGCCTAAACCAAAAAAAATTCGACAAAGTGTCGAGAAATTATCAATTACGACACCCTGATTTTATTTGTTCTTCCCCTTTTCTGAAATCTCCTTCGAATAATCTTGCTAATCTCTCTCAAAATCCTCTTCTCTACACGCCCATCTGTAACTGATATCTCTTCTTTGAATCTCTTATTTGAAATTGTCAATTTCATCGCTAACTTTGGCAGAAACCCTATCTACCCTCTCAAACTCTTCTTTGAATCTCTCAATCATGAAACCCTCGTGATACAATGCCTACGTCTACAAGTAAGATAGGACGTTAGGGTGTGTTGTAAACCTTCTAGTTTGCTTCTGATTCTCTTTGCTTTTGAAACATGATTGCTTCTGAATTTGATTGTTGGTTTGCATATGATTTTCTTTTGGTTTGCTTGTGTTGGAACATTTAATTTTGGTTCTACAGCTTGTAAACGACTCCTATATTCCTCTATCAACTTCAATATGGTCTCCATAGTCTGGATAATTTGGTTTTTTTATGAGTGTTTGATGAGTCTGAGTCTCTGATGGTTAGGATGTTAATCTTATAGTTATCAAGCAATTGAGTTTGATATCTCAGTTTAACTACTCTCTATGTTTTGTTAAGTGCGACTGTCTGAGCGTTTACAAGATAGTGTTTGTATCATTTGATACATTACCAAACCATCCATAACTTTCTTTTATTAAAGCGCTTGTCCAGGTTTACTCATGGCAGAGGATCAACATTTTTTCGAGAAGATCTGCCAACGACGGATGAAAGACATGGTTAGCACTGCAAAGGACTGCAAATGCACTGTAAAGGACTGTGACCTCGGGAGCTCTCAACAAATGAATATAACCACATCTTTCTTCGGGTAAAGTAACATTTTTCACAATCCACGTTTATAAAGTCATCTTATATTCTTTCTTTAATTGTTTTTCTCTTACTGTCTTTAATTATCACATGCCACTAAGAAGGATGAACGAGGAAGTCCTTATGGAGTCGAAACCATCAAAGAAAATCTTTTAATGCCAAGCGCAAGCAGCTTAGATACTTTTCAGCATTTTGTGGCCCAGAAAGAGCAATTGAAGGAAGCTCAATGTAAAACTATAACACCATATGCTTCGTAGGTTACTTATCACTGTCTCTTGCACTTGTTAATTTTTTGGGTATGATTTGGCAACTCCTTAATGATGGAGTTTGCACTGTGTTTATATGCTACACATAAATATATAAGATACCAATGTTATTTTGATGCAAATGTCTTTTACATTTCTTGTACCATTAAAATTACAATATCACCAATTACCAAATCGTAAATTGAAACTAATCAAAATTCTTATTTTTACGAATAACAGTCAGTAAACAGTCGTCAATTAATTGTACTGTACACACAAGGTAGTCGCAAAATATTTACATTAGAGTATCTGGATTTTAGGAGTAGTCGTTGAATAGTCGTTAATTAGTCATTAAACCATTGCCAAGTAGTCACCTATATTACGATTAAGTTGTGACTATATCAGATAGTCAGAAAGTAGTCACCAATTAGTGACACAATCATTACCATAATTGATTCTGGATGTTCTGATTAGACGCTGCATAGTCGCTAAATTAATCATTAAACCGTCACTAATTAATGGCAAAATGTTTACCATAATCATAGATGGATGTTCATGTTAGTCATTGTATCGCCGGTAAAATTAGTCAATAGACAGTCGTCAAATAGTCATCATATATTACGACTAAGATATGACTATATTAGAAAGTCATGTAATAGTCGATAAGAAGTGGCCGAATCAGTACCATGATCATATCTAGATGTTCAGATTAATCGTTGACCTAGTCATTACCAAGTCGCCAACTAGTCGCCAATTTTTACTACTACGTTGACTATATTAACAGTCACAAATTAGTCGGTCATTGGTCACCTAGGTTAACGACTATTTGGTGACTATGCTTCTCCGACTGCATCTGGATTATGTGTTTCATCGCACAATTTTTGTTAAAGTAGTCGAAAATTAGTCCATATATATTGCGATAATGCTAAGTTTATATTACGACTACCTATGTTACTAAATCCAAAACTCAAACCCTAAACTCAAAACTCTAAACCCCTAGACTTTAAAGTCTAAACCCCAAATCAAATCATAAACATTTGAAAATATTAAGTTAATTCACTTATTATATAATAAATATTGATATAATTGTGTTTATCATACAATAAGATTATTATGTACATTCATGTATTATATCATATAAAAGATAAGAAAATGTAAATATATATGGATTATTGTGTTAACCAAATTATCATTCAAAATGAAGATCCGAAAATCAGAGTTAACATTCAGTCGAGACGGTCTGGCTTATATCTCATTTTTTTTTCTTTACGTAGTCGAACTCAAAACTCTGTTTCAAAGAGAGTAAGATATCCAATTCTGACAAGAATAATGGTCAATCCTCGGGATTGTTAATCATCTTTACCAATGACGAGCAGTCAGTCTCAAAGTGTACCCTCAAGAGCCCCTTCTCATGGAGACATGAGGCTGCCCAGAGAAGGCTATCTAACTCGGCGTGTAATGCCGAGAGGCTTCTACGACACCCTTGGAGACCGCTTACTTCTCGCCCTATACAATCCTTATAGTACCATCCTAAACCACTGATAAGACCATGGTCAATCCATAATGCATCAACTTGGCATATCAGGGTTTGGATGTCAGTAAGGGGGGCGATAGGCTCCTGAAACTCTTGTGTCTCTTCACTCTCCTCTTCATTGTCTTTAGCTCGGGCTAGTCTCCAACTTTCTGCTTCAAGAGAAGCCAGTTGGAGGGTGGTCCTAGGGAAAATTTCTTTCCCGTTGAAGATCTTATCATTCCTCGCTTTCCAAATAAACCATAGAATCCATGGATATGTGGAGTTTTGAGGCTATGAGAGACCCAGCTCTCTTGTTCTCCAAAAGAGAAAGTCCATATTGCGGTAAATAGAGGAACTGGGGAAATTTTCTGGATGGACGGAAAGTCCGATAGGGCCCAAACCTGTAAGGCTGGTGGGCATTCAAAAAGAAGGTGGTTTATAGATTCTTCTGTGCTACCACATCTAGGACAAGTCCTATCAGTGGCCAGATGCCTATAAGTGAGTCTCTCACACGTCGGAACACAACCCGAAAAAACTTGCCACATAGAGTGTCTGAGTTTCGGGGCTGTTCTGATCTTTCAGACTTACTTTTTCAGGACTGTAATACTTGGCTCACAAATTTCTTCAATTAAAGGTCTCACTTATAAGCCTTTTGGTAGATTAATTGTAAGAGAGAATTGGTAAATTAATTGTAATAGAAAATGGCAAAATTATAATTGTTTAGTAAGTTAGGGGTAGAACTGAATTTTGCTGGAAACTAATTTCCCCTGTTGATATAGATTCATGATACCCTAAAAAGTAACTGAACTCTTATCCTAAAAAACAAACCAAAGGTATATGTTCTTTTTGGTCAAAAAAGGGTAAATGTTCTAACTGCAAACATCAAAAACATAAATCTACACTATAGGCATGTTCTTTGGCCAGACGCATGCGGCAAAGAAATTAAAGGCAAATTAATGGTGACAGCGGAGAGACGTTTGTGTTATTAGAGGTAGCTGCGGCTGTCGTCGTTGCATAGAGGTGTCGCCAGAAATATCAGCGTCTATGAATGACATTGCAAATAACACCGGCGGCAACACCTGCGTCCATCGTCATTGACAAATCTGGTTAATTTGTCGTTTTCATAACCTTTTTTCTTTGACGCAGACGTTGCGGTTGCGTCTGGCCAAAGAACATGCCTTATGTAAACGAAAAACAATTTAATGAGATCTTTCACGATCAATAGTAATAGATTGTAGAAATAGTAGGAAATTACATATCTTAAAAATAAAAACACAAATTTGCTCAAAAAATAAAATAAAAAATAAAAACACATACAAAAAAAAACATGTGAAACACTAAGTGGTGAAACTGTAAAACCAAAATAAAATGTAATCATCAAATTATTGATGAGTAAAAATGTTACTCTTAAGAATATGAAACCTCCTCATGTTTCAAATATAACAAGGCAAGATGAATAGTTAGTTAACTTGAAAATAACGCTGTTTGTTCCACCTTTTGGCCTGCCACACATAGACATTTTTAATGGCAATAAAACCTCAATTTCTATAAGCCCGTGGGGAACTAGTCTAGATATTAGGCATGGTTAAAAAAAAAAAAATAAGATGAATTTAGAAGACTATACAATGTTTGCATACATCACCCACATTCGATTCAATACACGCAGCACTCCTTCAAAACTAGTCTAAACACGTCCTTATGGAAAATTAAAGAAGTAATAATCTCCTGTATAAAAAAAATATATGTAATCAAACCATTACAAAAAGACATACCATTTCTGACACTAATTCACGCCATATCTTTTTAATTGAAGTCTTAATGATGAAATTATTTTAATTCATATAGTTTTCAAACTAGAGGATTTTTTAAAGAGAGATTTGGTACCCCCAAAGTCGAGAAACGAAATCGATGAATAATTGTTCTTTTTGCAAACCCAAAGCGAACACATGACCCCAACATTGCCTTTTAACTAGAAAGGGCAAAAGTAGATTACCCCCAAAATTTACCAAATCGTCAATAAAAATCTTCTTAATTACGCATGTGCGCTACTGAAGCAGTTTTGCTATTCTCCGTTTATTTAAGTTTTTAAATCACCGTGTGAAATGAAGTTGTAATAGTAAGAAATAAATAAAAAAAATTCACAGATAACATACCATATACCAAGGACAATGGAGTTGAGGAAATAGAATTATGAGATTGCATATATATATTTTTTTAACAATTCCTGCAAAAGAAAACAAAAACATTAAAATATGAATTGGTTACCAAACATGCTATATTAAACACAACAGAAAAAGAAATTGCTAAGCGCTAACCTCTTGGTTTTCATTAAGCCGTAACAGTGATAATCTTTCTTCTCCTTTCTTTCTGCTCCAAATGAAACAAAAAGTTGGTATTTAATTTGTAACTGGACAGGTGCTTTGCAATAATAACCTTTTGTTTTGTAGAAAATAAAGATTCGCCTCCTTTCTTTAGGAGTTAAGTTTCTTCTAATTATAAAATAGCTTTATTATTTAACTTGGCCTTGATTGTAACTCGTTTTGTTGACGACCAAAGAAACAAAAGAGAGAAGAAAAAAACAGCTTTTTTTTTTCTTTTCCTTTCCAAGTGTTAGTGAATGTGGGATAAAATAGTTACAGTTTGTATTGAAAGGAGAGGAGACTCATCTGCTGGTGGAGATGCATACTGGAAAAAGGTAGATTCGCATTCTTTCATGAACCCGAAAACATTCTAAACAAGCCATCAAAAAACCGAATCCAATTTAGTGTCTCACTAATTAAAAAAAAAAAAAAATCTTTAAAATTGTGCTCACCTGAACAGTTTCTTCTACTAGTTCAGCGATCCACGGCACCTGCTCACAAAAGCACCACATACTTAAACTAAGGCAATAATTCAATTAAGAAAACCAAGAAACAAATTGCAACTTACTTTTGGGCTCCACAGTTACAGGGGATTTTCTTGTCCTCTAGCGGGAATTTGTAGTTGTAACTTATTTCTTCACCAATGTCTATATGCCGTTTCGCATAAATAAATATCTTTTTCCTACCGTCCACGCTTATAATCTTGGTGTAACAATTAGGCTGCATATAAGCACAGTGTCTTCTTCTATAAGACCCGGAATCCACAAAACATACTAGCCAACCATGTACACAATTACCTCACACGAATGGTTTATAAACCTCGCTATGCCACCTCGCTTTGTCGCATCAATCTAAAACTCATAGCAAGCAACAAATGATTCACAACAAGTGACATTAAAAATGATAAGTATTGCACAGCTGACTAACCACATAGCCATCGTCAAGCCTGAAAAGATAACTGCTCCCAATTCCCATCTTTTCATATTGGCGTTCACGTATCTCAGATATCTGTGAGATTCACATATTGAACTACAATCATGATCAAATTAAAAGAGAGTGCACATAACATCTGTCCTTTAAGTAGAACATCAAGGTTCATCAAAGAAGCTACGATAAAGTCATACTTACAGAAGAACGTATCAACTCTCCAACATATTCGATAACAAAGTCCTCAGCATCGATCGGTTCAAGTGCAACAAGACCCCAATCATGAATATTGCTTTGTTGAAACCGCAACCGCTTTTTCCTAGCCTGTCACCGTCATGACACAAAAGATATCAACACCACACGGATATAAGAGAAAACTGGTTTTTGTTTTATTCACCTTCAACTGAGAAATTTTTAGGAGGTCAGCCCCATCCGCAGCAGCTAGAAGATTACGCATTTTTGCCCTATTAGTTCTTGCAGAAAGAACGTTCTGAGATGAACTAACTTTGGAACCAAAATGTTGTGTGTGTACGCAAGAACTTCCCCTAACACGGGCTCTCTCTTCAGGACCGGCCTTTAATGACCATGCATGCCAATCCCAGCCATTAATAGATGTGCGTGCACATCCATCAGACTTTGGCATTGACATTAACACCCTTTTATTGCTTGCTTTCCGTCTCAGTTTTGCCGATGGTTTTAGTGCAACCGGCGTAGGGCTGCCATCATCCATTGTCAAATCCTCAATAGGAGAAAGCACTGTTGTATGTTTTGGTAATAGCTTCCTTCCAAGCTTCAATTTCTTCGAACCTACTACACAAACCAACCAAATACATGTAGTTTGGGGTAACTAATATATATCAGAGAACATTATAAAACCATGGAACCTAAAAAAAGTTAAAACTTTTAGGAGATAAATGCCTTTCTGCAGCTTAATTGATGTATTGCAGGGAAGCTTTTCTTCATTTCCAACAGCACCCTCAGAATCCTTGGAAGAAAATGATAATTTCCGACATGAAGTTACAATGGGGACTTTTTCATCTAATGAATGCTTCCTCTTTGGCGTTGATGATTGCGATGCTTCATGAAACAAAGTACTGAATTGTTAAAATCTGGGGCCCATGCATTCAAGTAGCCAGATCTTAAAGAAAGTAAAGCATGTAATAGAGACGTTAGAAACTTACACTTACAGGACTTCTGTGATAAGCTGCATGCAGACTTCTCCACAATCTTTTTTCCTTCAGCGGCATCTTCTGGAGATAGTAAATTAGTAAAGCAATTACAGGAGTCACTCTCAAAACCTGATAAAATAAAAATTAAAGAAACCTTACTTTTAGGTCTCTTGATGAGCCGTTGAGGGGAAACCTTATCCCTGGTTTCCAACCCAAGGCTTTCTGTATCAGTTTCCTTTCCAGAAATCTCAGTAAAACCTCTGGCTGCTCCACTGCAAGATTTTGTACCTTCGACTTCTGACATATTCTTTCTCTTTAGCTTTGATATATGAGCTGCTTGAGAAGGATGATATTAGCAGGATCGAGGTGCATGGTAAAGAAGCTCAAGAGCTCCGATGACAGGAGATTGAAATAGGAAATAAATAAATGTCTTTTACCTTTTTGCACTTTCTGAGAAGACTTAGTTGAAAGATTTTCCTCATGATCTTTGCAGCCAATGGTTTCCACGGATTCCTCCGCAGACAATGAAATATCCTCACAGGATTTTGCCGCGTCTGTACCTTCTCTGAACTCTTTTGTTTTATTCCTTGATATTCCTAATAGATATACACCAAAAATAACATGAAAAGGAATTAAAAGAGACAAACCCTGATGTCAAAATGGAATCACCCCTATATAGTACAAATAAAACTTACTTCTTAGTCTTGTTATAAGAAGTTCATCATCAAATTCATCTGCCATTCCAACATCTTGGTTTTTCTCACTGATCACCTTGCTAAGAGCATCTTTACCAACCTTTTCTTTACGAAACTTTGTCACATTCTTTATGATAGCTGCATAATAATAAAAAGAACAATATGCGTTAAAAGTCAAGTTTCTCTAATTTGGAGAAATAGGCTGAGAAATGCATACTTTGATCCCGCTGGACAGCATTCCTTATCTTCTGTTGACTTGGTTTCCGAACTGACAAATCTATGCTGGGTGTATCGACTTTAAGGGCTTCTTTCATGGAATGAGAATCTTTAGACAGTTTCTTAGATCGTTTCACCTGAATTTTTTCAGAAGTTCTGACACATGGTTTCTTTGGCTTCTCTGCTGTCTGATTTGTCAGATTAGACTGTACCGTCTTTTTATTCCGAGTAACAGTTTTGAGCTTCCTATGGGCCAGTGTTTCTTTGCGAGAAATTTCATGGTTTCCTTTCCGTGAAGCAACAAATTCCTTAAGAGAACACTTCATGAACAGTGATTTCCAATCTTTCAGAACAACATTGTGCAAAGTCTGTCTACATAAAGCCGTTGCAACATATTCTTCAATCTCAGGAACGGATTCCTTGGACCTTAAAGGCCGAAATTTACAGCGCAGAGATGGCATTTTAATACTGCTTTCACATCCAGGTGGTGGTGGCTCATGAATATCCAGAGTATCAAGTTCATCATTGCCAGGACTGTCAGATGATGCCTCCAATGTTGTAATAAAAATATTAGCAACAATATCCTCAGATATGATTTGCTCAGAAGATTCTCCCTTTTGCAACCGTCTCTGAGAATCACTGAAATCATTTAAGCCATTCTTCTTTTCACCAGACCATTCCAGATTACCATTGAAAGATGACCGGTTTTCCTGCAGCAATTTGTAACAATTTGAATTCAGCACCCACACGCTAGCATTTCACAAACAAGAACAGAACGAGAAAGGACAGATTCAAAGGAGGTAATTTTTTTGCAAAACTTTAAAAGTGTCCACACCAGGAGATTTTATTTCTCCTTACCTCATGCATTTTGCCATCTTGGACAGTACTAGCAGTATTATTCGAACCATCTTCAATGAGAATGCCAATATAATCAGTCATTTGAGTTTCCAGAGACAAAAAGAGAACACTTTCTACATGTTCTGAGATGCTTGCTATGATACTTTCTATTCCATCACTGTCTGGTAAGGTTACTTTTCTAGATGACGGTTTACAAAAACTGGCTGCGTTGTTATCTAAGTCAAGTTCATTAGAGTAAGCAGTTTTGCAGGAAGAGGAATCCACCCTACAAGTAAACTGCAAAACATTAAAAATGGCATTCATTTCATTAGTGATCAACGCTAATAAAAAAAAACGACAATCGTTTTAGTTGAAGTGGTAGAAAAGGTTAAATAAGCTCACACTCTCAGCTGCTTCAGGTTTGTCTGAATAGTTGGTCTGAGAGCCCTTGCAGTAGCTAGAAACGGTAGGGATATCAGGAGAACGAAACCAAAGTTTGTTCTTTCGCCAAGATGAAGAACAAGTTGCCACAGTATCATAAAAGACGGCATTCCACATGATTTGCATGCAACTGTTGTGAAGTGTTCCACATACAGCTGAGCAAGATTTCTGAAAGTTCTCAGTACTTCCAACGGATTTAGAATATTTGAGCGACTCTAAAGCTATTTGACTACGACCCCAGTCATTCAATATGTTCTCACAGCCTGTTGATTCAGTGGTTACGACAGCAGTTTTCTCCGCACTGATAACTTGAGACTGCTCAAACAAAACGTTAATTAATTAGCGTACGATTCAATGTTGACTTGAGACTGCTCTGACAAAGCGTTACTTAATTAGTGTAGAATTCAATGATACCTGAAGATTTATATTTGCATGTATGTGCACAAAAGGTGCGCATGCGTACATAAATGTGCAAAAAAACAAAAAGAATTACCGATATGGATTCAACAACATGGGCAGCAGAACTGGGTGGATCAGACTTGAGATGCTCGTCTCTTTTCTTCGCCTTAAGAAAGTCTGAAATTGCACTGCTGATAATTTCATCGAGTACAGCTCTTCTAGCTATTTTAATTATTCCACTATGAAGCTGAGAAGAGAGTTCTTCAGATACTTCGGATATGAAACTCACCCCAGACACTAACTCGTCAGAATTAGCACTACCACATTTCTCCCTCCATACACCAATTAACGATGCTAATGTGATTGGTCTTAACTTATTTTCAACATCCCGTATCTGCAAAATAGAACTTTTAATTAAAAGTAAAAAATGGGGAGAAAACATATCACCAAGTATTCTAAGATATTATGCAAGGAGCTGGGATGTAAATGCAAAACTGTAAAGAAGAGGTAGTGAAACTTCTGAAATAGAGATGAAACAAGAAAAAAAATCACACAAATTTCCTTGTCATACAATGAAGAATGAATAAACAAAGCTACGCATGCACAAGGCTTCAAAGAAGCATCAGGATCAACATCATTGTAATTGCATGATACGCAACTAATTCACAATCTTTCAGAAATTCTTTTTAGGTCTCTAATCTTTACAGCTTACCATTGCTGCATCTGAAACATATCCATGCAGCTGCCAATTGTAGAGCTCCAAAATAGAATGTGGTCCATGATTTCTACCTTCAGCATCCACAAGAAACCAGCAAGCATGTTCGCTTCCCTGACAAAAACACCAACAATAAATACAATTTAAGCAGTTTCTTACGTAAACTTGAGCCATCATGTCTGATGAATTTTTGAAAGGGAGTTACCAATGAGATGAATGAAGCTAGAAAATTTGCTTCCTCCTGGTTTAACAGTAGCTGATCCGAGAGAGGATTCGTCTGTGGAGGCAATGCCTGATGGGAAATCAAGTGAGCAGCAGAAGTTGTATGTTCCGTTTGAGTCTCACGTTGATTGACAGTGGCATTATTACTAACAGGAGGGACTACACTCATCATTCCATTTTGTAGATACGCAAAGCCGGTGGCGACATGTTCAGGAAACTGCTTAAAGAGCTTTAGCGGTACAGAATTCGGCATATAACCATTGATAATTGGATATACAAGAAGATCTTCGGGTAGAAAACCAGTGGATAGTCCATGAAATAGCTGTTGTTGCGTATAAGGGCCACACATCTGGCCTTGCTGATTACCGTACATCCAACCGCTGGCATACATGGTATATCCTGGAACACTCTTGTCTAGAGAAGAAGCTGTGCCACTACCACAAGCCTCTTGAACCTCACGGCAGTCTCCATTAGACCTGCAGCTCAACTCCAAGGCTGAATCTGGACCACACAGTTCATCAAAATCGCAACATGCGGAAGATACAGTTGCCAAATCATCGCAGCTGAGAAGAGATATTTACAGTTTTGAGAATGACCACCCAATTAAACAAATCACAAGTAAGAAAAAAAAAACCAAAAACTCAAAGTGGCACCTGTCACAAGAGTAATCTTGAGCTGCTTCCCGTGCGGAGACGGAAACATGACAAGTGTAGACTCCCATAGAATTTGGTTCCAAAGCAGAGACTTTCTTCCTTGTAGTGGGAAAATAGGAATCTAATGCTGCAACCATGGCCCATATAATCTGGAGATATCATACAAAAAGATACAAGTTTAATCCATTATAAGACAAGACGAAAAGGGCCATAATCAGTTAAAGAATCAAATCGAAATCGTTAACGAAAGACTACAAATTGATAACGCAAATTCTGGAATTTCCACTTCTAAGAACAAACAAAACGATCGCCAAGCAATAATCGAGTCTAACGTAAACCGAATTCGTTAAGGGAACGCAAGCGAAATCAATTTGCATGCGAAGAAGATGAATCAGAAACTTGAAGGTCACTACAAGGAGAATCATCATACCTCGCAGCGAAAGAGAAAGAACGCCTAGACTTCCAAAAAGTCAAGGCAAAAATTAGAGTGAAATTGATAATGAGACCTACACTAGAAGGAAGAAGAAGATTTATTTATCCAGGAAAAAAAAAAAAAGAATGAAGACGAGAGTTTTGGTATAGAAAAGGGGAAATTTAAAGAATAGAATGACAATTAGGGTTGGTTAAGGTGGAAAACCACAAAGTTTTTAACTTCTATGTTTAAGCCACCTCATCACAATTAGTAGTTACTTTGCATAGTTTTACCTTTTTTAGATGAAGGATATGTTTTCATTAGAAAATCCAAGATGAAATAGAAAGTTTGATACAAACCGAAGACTAAACCCGAACAGATACTGGAGACAAAAGCGGCAAAGAAAAACACTCCTTTCGCAAGCTAAAGCCCAAAAAAGAACTATACACAAACTAGAGTAAATCCAAAATAGACACTAAACTGAAGATAGAAACAAGTTGAGTAAAACACTTCACCGATTAAACTGAGACAAAGCTCATAACTACACTCATTCATGCTCCAATAGAAACATTTGATATCGAAGAATTGCTGAGAAACAAGAGCTCGAGACTAACCAAACAAAGGCGTCCAACAAACAAGTACAACCAACCATACTCCGAGCACATACAAGAAAGAGCTCGAGAAGACCTAAGCAAAAACTAACATCCACGCTCATACCAAAACCCGACGACAAAGCCAAACCAAGCTCAAAGAGAGAATCAATGAACTTCTAAAAGGGAAACCGCAACCTAAGACCTTCAACTCTTATACGCAGACATTTGTCGACCTGATCCCGACCATCTACCGACCAAAGAGCAGTGAGTCCTCGCAAGAGAACACCTGGAAGACCAAACCATTGCGACACTGAAATGTATATGCTCTCGCAACATAAACACATCCAGAACACGGACTCCAAAGAGAAATTGGTCAAAATTGCACATAGATACCTCAGTCGAGCAATGAAAATGAGCCAATCGAAGAACCTAAAGCCACGCCAACACCGGAAAATTAAAAGAGGAGAAATCTAAGGCCGGCGAGCAAGAACCTGTCACTGCATCTCGTAGCCAATAGAATTCCTCTCCAAAGCCATGGTAAGGACAACCCCCAAAACCAACCACACACGATTAGACCGAGAAACACAACCAAAAACAAACCAAGAACTGAGGCTAGACAACCAGTGAGAATATAGTAGGATCCGATAGAAAACCAGGATCACAACTATCATCGATTAGTCATCAGATCCCTGAAGCTCTTAAAACAAATAGAAAACATGACAAACCTAGGGAGAACAACAACCTGAGGAGAACACCGGAGAAGACCTGAGACTTCTCCCTAGGAGAAGCAATGAGGAAGATCCGGCGACAAAGCCCAAACCAGAGAAGACGAAACAATGAGAAGTCCAAGCGACACCCGCACGAATCGTCCACACTGGTAAAGGACAATGAAAGGCACGCATGATACGAAAACGACGCCGGAGCACAACCCACACAAGAGATCCACTTAACTCCAAGATCTCCACCAACCACCTATCATCGCCACAAATAGAAAGACGAGAATCTAAGATGCACACACATACGCAAGCCTTTCACGGCGCCAGAGAGAAGCCCCGGCCACCGGAGAGGCGGCGACTGAGAAGACAAGCGGCTATTTCGAAAAAACAAGCTTGGGAAAAAAAGTATTTAGGGCGAACAAAACTATATGAGTAAACGTGTGGATTAAAATTATATTTTAAGAAGAAAAAAGTTAGACTGTACAATTTTAATTATTGTGGATCCAGAAAATAATCTGACATGTCTCATTTTATTCTTGTTGTGTGTCCTTCTGCAACTTTATTGAATTGGATAAAATAATAATAAATTGAAATAGTTTTTTTTTTCTATGTGGGATCTTTTTCATAAGACTAAAAATAATAAAGTTTTAATTAATTTTTCTGTTTGCGAGACCCTCTTTATCCGCCAAAATAATTAAATTTAATTTACATTATTTGTTTTTGTGGACCCTTTGTTGGGCCTAATATTTTAATGAACAATTTGGTTAATAAAATATTATAAGAGTTGAAAATTTTTGGGTTTCTATTTGCGAGACCCTCTTTGTTAGCCAAAAATAATTAAATTAAATTTACATTATTTGTTTTGTGGATCCTTTTCGTGAGCAAAAACCAGATTATTTTTCAGATTTCTCTCTACTCAAGTTTATCGTTAATATTCGTATAACCGGTACCACCATATACTTATACAACTATTATAAAATAGTACAACATGTGTCGTGATTTTTTTGTATAACGGGTACAACTTTATACGTTTATATGACCGTAAAATGTGTATAACTCGTATAAACGGTTTAACGTCGGTATAACCGTAAAACGTGTATACTCGTATAAACGGTACAACCATATGACTTACACAACTAGTATAATTTGTACAACATATATCGTGATTTTTTGTATAATTGGTACAACACACTGAACTTATAGAAATGTAAAACATGTATAATTCGTATAACTGGTTCAACGTCAGTATACTAATATTAGTTATAATTGATTTACACTACAAAATATAATTTTCTGTTAAAATTAAATAATATTATTTTATAAAACAAAAGAAAATGACCATAAATAATTTTTTTACTTAAATACTAAATATAAATATAAAATAACAAATGTCTGTCAGGAACTTGTTGAAAACGCCGGAACAACTCCTCATTAATTGGGTCATATGAAACACATTTTATTTCCCTTTTACTTCATTTCCAACAAAGTTACTTAGAAGGTTTATATATATAAGATGATTATAAAACTCTGAAACTTAAACCATGTGAATAACTTACTCGGATTTTTTTAGTGTGAATTGGACTTTAGCAAAGGTACGTGAATATGAACAAGCCTCTGAAGAGTCATATTTCCATTCAAGTTTTCCAACCCATGTTATAGCCCCATCGACATCTATAAGAAAAAAATTCATTTAAATCTAAGTTAACCTAAAAGCAAAAGCACAATTTTTTGCAATATCCGATGATAGAGTTTTTCTCATATTCTAATAATAACGAACTGTAAACAACACTTATCAATTGAATATTTATCTAAACCATCCCATCATTAATTCCTTGAATTGGTTTGATGCTCAAGAGGCCATCCAAAGCTAGAGGATCGAAGTTCTGAGTGATTTTTGTTTCGGCATTGATAACAATGTCCTTAAAATTTGGACATACTATGTAATACTTTGGTATTAATGAAACTCTAAATCATCAAAATTAAACCAAAAAACATCTTTCTCTAAAAGAAAAAGGAACTTTCGGGCGTTGTCTCCATACGCAACTGCTTGAATCTGATTTCCATGTTGTTATAAAAAAATTAATATGAGCTTTGAATAACCAAAGGTTACAGAAAGAAGTACCAAATAAAAACTCCCTCGGATTTGTGGGTGTTATCTATACAAAAAAATGAAAGAGTTATAAAGAAAGACAAATGTGTTAATTAATTAGTATAATAATACCTCTTCATCGGATAAAATTAATTTCAAGAGAGCATCATAGTGAGTAAAATACCACGCCCTCAAAACTTTCGCTCTAACATTCCATCGAGTATCCCTCAAACTAATATAAACAAATTTGTAAAATTGTGAGTTTTCAGAATCACATGTTATAAATGGATTCATTTGTGGAATCTCTTTCAACATGAGAGAATGAAAGCGAAGAGGTAGAAGAAGAAAGTGAAGAATTTTTAAGTGTTTTCAAATAAATAATTGGTAAATATTTTAAATCGATATAAATCAGTTGCAACTTTCCATTAAATTCCACTTACTCGTTTTGGATTTTTCTAGAATGTTTACCAAGCACATCTTTTATAAATGAATCTTGATAGTAATAATATATGTGTATACTTGTAACAAAGTCGGTAGTTTTCGTATCATATAGTATGTTTTTGACTTAATAATAATATAAGATAGTTTGGTTATATTTGCTAATAATTTATCGACTGAATATCATAGCTAATATTTTCTTAAACTAAATGTAAATTTCCAAAATCTTGGAGCTTGTTTTTTTGGTAAAATAAATCTTTAATATAATTAATCCTTTTTTATCAAAATTTTCTTTCTCAAGTACACTAACCAAATACAGTTTGCGTTTGAGATCAGAAAAAGAAACATACATAATATAGTTGATTAAATCCGAAAGTAAAAGTATCAAACTAAAGCTACAAATCTACAAGTTCATATAGATCACTTGATCACCAATAAACAAAAGATAAGGTTTTCAATAATTAACCAAAAACTTAAGATAGACGAATTAGTTAATAGAACCACAACATCAAATTTTCATTCAGGTCGTATTCTTGTGGTATTGGTTTGGGAAACCTAAAAAGAAAGCAAAATATATTAATTAGACGCAATATATATCTCTATATATGTGCAGATAAATATAATAAATTAATGAAATGATCAAGAAAATTAACACAACCTATTGAAGAATTCAACCCAGTCAAAATTCTCATACTAGTCATACATGATCGTTAAAAGCCTTTATTGTCCTTTAAGCCAAGTATAGCCTAATATATACAATCACTACCAAACTTGATTAGTACCTAATGCAATCATTATCATCTATATATAATAAGACTTTGTACATCTTACCTGATTGTTGTTTGACAAAGAAGCATCTGAGAATTACGAAGACATGCTTATATGCATGTACCTAAACATTTTGGCCTATTCTGCCTTTTGTTTTTTTGTAAAAAAATGAATATGTTTGGGTCTCAATATATATGTTTATGTCATCATACATGCATATTCTAGTAAGTAGTCTCGAGCGCCGCATCAAAACAGAGAGAGAGAGAGAGAGAGAGAGAGAGAGAGAGAGAGAGAGAGAGAGAGAGAGAGAGAGAGAGAGAGAGGAGAGAGGGAGAGAGAGAGAGAGGAGAGAGAGAGAGGAGAGAGAGAGAGAGGAGAGAGAGAGAGAGAGAGAGAGAGAGGAGAGGAGAGAGAGAGAGAGAGAGAGAGAGAGAGAGAGAGAGAGAGAGAGAGAGAGAGAGAGAGAGTTGTTACACGCCGCACGTGTATTTGTAATATAAACAGAGCCTAAACAGTACACAAACTGCTGCACTTAAGGAGTGTTTCTCTTCGAGACCCCCCATCAAATCAACACTATTCATGGTTCAATATCCTGCAAATGAGAGTTACGATTCTTGGTTTACTTGCTCTGTTTTTCATTAAAGGTTGCTATAATTTATCGACTTGAGTTCCATGCCACCACTACAACCATTTTGATTAGATTAATAATCCCACTGTCGCTTTGAAAATATAACTAATTTCATTTAGTACTTGAAAATGGTACTATATACAATACTTGAAAAGTCGAGCTTAACATAATCTACTACATATAACAAACCACATATACAAATAATGGATCTTCATGAAGATAACAAGGCCAAATTACGAAATTATCTCGCATGATTGAGAAGAAGAATAATGACTCAATGGTCCAAAAGCATGTATCGTACATGTTTGTACCTTTGAAACAATATTTCCACCAAGCCAACCAAGCCTTTATCGGAGCACATGTACATCTATAAATCCCGTTGATATCTACACTTCCTCGCTTCTCATAAAACAATGCACACCGTCTGTCTGAACTTCCATACCTATGTCTCAAAGTTATTTTAACACATATTTGAGTTGTAAATTCGTGCTCGATGTTGTACCCATGGTTTAAATCTTCTCCATCTCCATAAAAACACGAAAGAGCATGGAGTACGCGTATATCCCAGTCTTCCATTGGCTATCTGCCGATCTTATGATCAATGCCTCTCATTCAACCATCCGGTCGCTGTAGATAAAAAACACATACCACGGAGGAAAGGAGCTGAAGGGTTTCCGGATTAAAAATACCTCTCAAAGAATTCTTGTTTATAATGAGGTGGGCAAACAAATAGATTTAAGTTAATTAGCCCGTAGTCTAAATTGATCGAGTTGTTGAAATGTTGACTTTGTCCGACGCTTTGAAGCGCCTTGCATGTTGTCTTCGCCCTTATAAAATAGCGTAAACCTTTTTCACCGTCAATGACGTCAAGAAGAACTTTTAAACGAACATCACTTGGAAGTTAATCCATTACGAATTTGGTAATGAAGAGATGAAAATTAGGCAAGAAATTTTTTGACAAATAATATATATTTTTCAATATTTGAGAGTTCAATGAAACCACCATAATTTGTTTATAGTGACAATGCAACCTTTGGTTGTCTAGGCTGTAGTAATTATGTATATGTCATATCACTAAGTCCCAACTAACAACATTCATCATGATCATGGTGTTAATGACTAAAACTAAGTAATTTTCCTTTTGCTATTTTGGTTTAATGGCTTAACCTATGTTATTTAGTAGTTCAACTTAGTCATCTATATATACAATAATTATATTTAGTCACATATATGTTTAAGAAACATGGGAAAATGAGTTTTGAAATGGAACGATGCTTAGAATTCTCGAATTTTATTTATTTATTTATATGGTTTTATATAAATCCCTCGAAAATCTCTCTATTAAAAGGCTGTTTAACACAGAAGGGAAATGTCAATCTTCTTCAAACCAATAAGAAAAATGAGACTTTAAAAAACTTCTTCTTTTTTCAAAATCTACAAGGAGATCTCTATTTTGTATGAGAAAGAGACAAAACCAATCTCAAATTTTATTGTTCCTCATGCAATCCTACACAAAATAGTGTTGAAGGCAGGTGTAGTCAGATATGAAGATTTTTTTTAAAAACCAAAAGGGTGTGTCAAAGGTTTTAGGTACATATAACATGGTAAAGACATATGAACGTAATAAATAAATTAGGTAAACCAGAATTTCACTAATACCATCATAAAACGGTCATAATATTTCACACCAACCATTTCATCTTATTTTTGTTCCATAAGCAAAAATACACACACAAAATCTAAAATGGAAATTATCTTTGTTGTGGTATGTCGATAATTCTAAAAGGAAATGGGCATGTAGGGTTAAGATTATTCGACAATGGATTACCAATGTTTCTCCACATGGTCTTCAATGTCATGTTATCCTCGGTGGTGAAAATGTATGCTTGATTAACAACTATAAAATCTGAAAGCACAATTATAAATTTCTTAATATTTCTCCACAATTTTATTTTTAGAGTTTCAAAACAGAGGCGATAATACCAAGCAATTCCTTGTTTTTGTTGATGATGAGGTTTATGATTTTTTGATGATGATTTTTTTTTTTGATGGACATTTCTATTTATATTTACCTTGTTTAATTGTTATACATATCTTATGTATATATATTGTAGATGTTATTGGATGAATCAATTGGTGGGTGAAATGGAATTATATATATATGAACATGATAGGATTGACAAGAGAACTAGTTATTTTGATCTTGTTAGTTATTAACATTTCTTTTGTTATTGTCAATGTATTTTGTTTGTCCAAGATTATGCTGTCTACCTATATAAAACATTAAAAAGTTTATTACTAACATCATTTTAGTTTATATATGTAGGTGTTGCTTTACAAAAGGCAATGAATCTCATTTCAAGCCATGGATTTATCTTCAATCCTACTTTATATTGGGACCAAAGTTATAGTGAAACAAGTACTTTATGTTCCATATATTTGTTACTACTAATATTAAAATCATCGTTATTTGCAATTTGATGACTAAATTACGACTATTCGTGGGAAAAATTTCAAAAAATACTGCGTAGTTAATCGGGGAAACCAAACCTAATTTTTTAACTCAAAACATTTCAATTACCCGCCTTAAGCAAACAAATTTCGACTAAGTGTCGAAAAATCCTCGTTGACCATAAACATAAACCCAAATTTTATTTTGTTCTTCCCCTTCTCCAAAATCTCCTTTGAATCATCTCGTTTTTTGTTCTCCAAATCATCCTCTCTGCCGACCCAGCTCTAACTGACTTCTCTTATTTGAATCTCTTATTCGAGGCTCTCAATTTCTTCGCTAAATTTTGTGGAAACCCTACTGATCCTCTCAATTTATTTTTGGAAACTCACTGTGATACGATGCCTAACGCTAAGAAAGGAGGACGTAAGGGTTAAAATTCTCCAAACGTCACTCAAAGAGCCGTTGGGACCATAAGCCCCACTACTTTGAGAATACACCGAGCCCTCTATCGAAAAATACACCTTCACGCCATCAGCCATAGTTCCTCCTACTCGGTCGACTTAGTGTCCAGACAAAGCCCCAATTATCCCCCTATCGTCTACGACATCACTCCATGTCCGAGACTATCCACCGCCACAACAACTTTCCAAAACTCGACTACTAATCAACGTGAATTCACTGGTTTCCAGTGTCAGAAGAAGTCCATAACAACAAGAATCCTGTTCAGGACGCCCCACCTTCGCCAGCTAACCACTTTCAGCCTCAGAGCCATCCATCTTATAAAGGTCACAACTTCCTCGACGAATCTCTTCCACTTTTTTCGGATCACCAGGATGACACACTGCAGGCTCTGAATGCTCTGCTTTGGGTGTCAGACAGAGAAATGTTTACCACCGTCCTCTATCCAACACAGACGCCAAACTCGACTTGGTATAGCTATTGTCATATATTGTTTTTTCAGCTGTTGATATAAATTTTGTTTGGACTTTTTTCCTATATATGGTTTTTTTTTGTTCTAGTCTTATGTGTATTGTAATGGTATGTTTTTAAAACCTCTAATCTACTTCTTATGAATCTGATTTTTGGTTTGCCTATGAGTTATGATGGTCTGATTAGTTCGGGTCTCTGATGGTTAAAATGATAATCTTACAGTTATCATGCAATTGAATTTAGATGTCTGAGTTTAACAACTCTCTGTGTTTTGCAAAGTTCGGGTGGCTGAGCGTTTACAACATATCGTTTGTATCGTTTGACATAGAGTATCATTCTTCTGTTTAAGATATTTTTCAGGTTTACTCGTGACAGAGGATCGAAATTAGTTAGGAAGATTACTAAAAATTTTACAAACAAATTCGACAAAACCTACTAAAGCTGGTCACTTGTGCCTCGTGATAAAGCAAAAACACAATTATTCATCGAGTTCGCAGTACAGTTTACTCTCATATACCCTTTAAAAAATACCTTGCTTATGATGTTTACACTAATGATAAGTGTATTCTATTTGTATTCTAGAAAATCCACCATTGGGATCCCTAGATAACATGGACAATTCATTAGTATTTCAGGGAGATCTGTCAACGGCGGTTGAAAGACATTGTTAGCAATGCTAGGACTAGTGGAGAGCGACCTAAGTGGATCGGCGAGACTCTCTGGAAAACGATGACCGACTATTGGGAAACTGCAGAAGCAAAAGATAGGAGTGCGACCTATCCACCTGTCGTGTGTCTGACTGTTACGGTCTCGGTTATCACATCCACTTTTCATGGCCTAAGTCGTACCTACAAATCCACCAAGAAATGACAAGTAACTTTTATTATATATCTGTTATTTATGTTTGTTACAGCATTGCAACTTGAAATTCTGTAATAATCCTTTTTTGTTTTATATCACTGCAGGAAGAAGAAATGGGAAGACCGGTGAGGTATTCATCAACACATACAAATCCAGATGGTACGTATGTTGATCGGAAGGGAGAGAAAATTGCTACTATTTGTAAGAAGATCATGCAAGAGAAGTTGTTAGAGCTCGATGTAGAGACTTCAGAAGTTTCGAACAGTTCTGCTTTGCAACCTCGAGACCTCTCAATAGATGAATATAACAACATGTTTCTTGAGGTAAACTAATATTTTTTTACAGTTCACATTTATAAATTCATGTCATGTTCTTTATTTACTTGTTTTTCTCTGACTGTCTTTAATTATAACAGGCCACTGAGAATTATGGACTAGGAAATTCTGTGGAGTTGGAAGCCTCAAAGAGTATATTTGAGAGGCAATCGCAAGCAGTAGGGAGACTGTTCAGGGTTTGTGGCTCTGCAAGAGCAACTGAAGGAAGCTCAACGTAAAATCGAAGAGCAAGCTGCCCGTGAAGCAGATCACGTCCGAGTTGCGACTAAGCATAAGGAAAAGATCGAGAACCTTTCCTTGGTGGAAGATTATTTTAGTCTAAATGATCCGCAGTTTATGGATTTCCTACGGACTCATAAGGCTGCAGAAAACACGGGCCCTTGTCCCCCAACAGATACAACTTAAACTCCATCTGCTTCGTAGGTTACTTATCACTGTCCTACCGAAGGTACTTTTTTGTATCATTTCGAAAATCCTTAATGTTGGAGTTTGCATATGTAGATAAATGTTTGTGTATATATGCTACACAAACTAATAAGTTATCTATGTTATCTTGAAGCAAATGTCTTTTACATTTCTTGTATCATTCAAATTGCAGTATCATCATTTACCAAATCGTAAATTTGATAAATGGAATAATACAAAATTTTATTTTTTCGCCTACGAAACAGTCGTCAATTTATTTCACAACAATCACAAAGTAGTGGCACATTCAAGTATCTAGATGTCTTGCATAGTCGCTGCATAGTCTTTAGATTAGTTATCAAACACTCGTCAAATATATTATGACTACATTGTGACTATATAGGACAATCATATAGTAATCGCCAAATAGTCACCATAGCTTACGACTAATTTGTGAGTATACTAGTCAGTCACATAACAGTTGTCACATAGTGGCCAATTTTTACGACTACTTTGTGATTATATTATACCGTCACATATTAATAGCCAACTAGTCACCTAAGTTAACAATATTGGATGACTACATATCTCCGACTGCATCTGGACTCCCTCTTTAGTCGCACAGTTGTCGCCATAATAGTCGGAAGTTAGTCCCTATATATTGCGATTATGCTACAACTACGTTACGACTACTGTTTTTAGTCGTACAAATAGTCGTAACTTGCCGACTATTTTTATGACTATGAAATTTAGAGACTATGGATTTACAGCTACCATATTTAGTCGTAAGTTAGTCGTAAAACCCCATATAGCGACTATTCTGCGACTAATAGTGCAGTCGCAAAAACATTATTTTCTTGTAGTGTAAAATCAGTCCATGAGAAACCAGCCACAAGACTATGAGCCAAAAAGTGATTCTTGTCAAGAGGAGCCATACAACATCCATTTTCCAGATCGGGAACAAGGACCTGAGGCTTACTTAAGGTGAGAAAGATGTATGGATGAATGGTTTCAGTTAAATCAAGCAATTGCCATCACACTAAGTACCAACACTGAACAAAGTAATAAAGGGGAGGAGAGCATCAAATAGAAACCACCAAACCAAGTAAAGAACACTGAAGGTGTTAGAAAACTAAGTCTCTCTTTGACTCCATGTGTTTCTCATGAAGCAACATATGTATTAAAGAGTGTACTAAACATACAAGAGCATGAGGGAACAATCTGTTTAAAAACGCAAGTAGAAAGGTTTTCTAAAACTAGTGCTAAGGAAGTAGATTCAAAAAGTTCATCTTATCATAAAGAATTCATAATGCACTGGTTTCTTGCCTAAAGTGTCAATATTAATGCAGGTACTAAGGGCGTGAAACACATAGGAGTTACACGAGGACATAACTCATTGATAGACCAAGTTCTGAACAAGAAGGCAAAACCACCAATAGTGAATAAGAGCAATACCACCAAAAGGTGAGATTGGTGCCACCATTCATCAGTGTTCATAAGACCATAATAGAGAATTTATATTTAGTTATCTACTCAAAGGAGAACCTCTAGATGTCCCTTACATCATCAGACCACAATCTATCAAGGTAAGACCCTAGATTCACAAACTAGAATGAATGCTAACTTGCTTTCTCTTGGTGCATGTTATACAGTTTCGAGGTCGAAACCTTTTAAAGAGGGAGAGTATCGTGAGGAAATCAAGTCATCATGAACCAAGGAGCATGGAGAGATATACCTAAATCAACCAAGACCCTTGGAGAGAAGCAGTTCGAGTGCACCAGAGACATATGTGCATGTCTTGCAGCATATCTACCAAACCCGGAGGACTTAAGCTACAATTCAGTTTTTCCAGAAGCTTAACCCATCAAGAAATCAAGGAGATTTTTAATCATCACAATGGATTTCAGATGAAAGAAGTAATTCAACTTCTAAAACAAATAATTCTCAGCTTGCTTCATTTGGAGGCTCAAGGATTCAATCACTTACAAAAGGACTTTGGTGACCAGGAGAGATATCTAAGCTTTCAAGAGACACATTTAAACATAAAAGAGACATATGATCAAGAGGATCCCATTATTCTCACACTTGTCTTATTTGAGAGCATTGACACTACAAGGATCAAACCAACCCCAATTTGTCCCTTATTAAAACTACATTGTTTTAAATTCATTCCCTGAAGAACACACATACCTAAGATGCACCAAGCTCCACCAGATCATCCAAAATGTACTTAGACACTCTACATGTAGGATTATGTTTGTTCATAGGTTTATTTATCAGATTACAACCTATCACATAATCAACTAGGATCTAGGTGATTTGCAGTTGAATCATAAACAGATCAGGATCATTACCTTATGATTGCAGCGGATTGATCAAGGGAATGAAGAGATCACTGAGAGCTGATAAAAACCGGCTCCTCCTAGGTATCCACACGCTTACAAGCTACTGGATCAGGCTGCTAGACCAAGCTGGAACCACAGAGAGAGAGGAGGACGGCCAGACCTAAAATCGCAGAACCTTGGGCTAACTGGCGCCTCCTCTTCCTTATATGGGCCCAAGTAATTAAACTAATGGCTTATTAGGCTTTTGGGCCCAAGACCCAAATCAGACAAAAAGACTGTATTTTGTCTGGCCCAATTCTCTGTACAAATACAGTAAATGTCTTGCATCTTACTGTATTAATTCCTTGTTAACTTTCCCGTTAGCTATGGTGTGTGACCCTTAGGGATCATACAATACTGGTAATAAGTACTTAACTTATAGATCAAGAGCGGGCTCTAGCAAGTCATCATGACCTCCCAGTATTTATGACTTATGTCTGATCTCGACACTTATCATACTTTCTAGAGATAGCACAGTAGATTTCAGGACATTCCCAACAATCTCCCACTTGTACTGGAATCCTACATTCCCTAATCCTTTTGTCTCAATATCTCGATCTGGCATAAGGCAAGATGCGTGTCATCCTTATATAGCCAGACCATGTTCATCGGACCAGATTTGATACTGACAATTCAAACGACTTGGGCAAGTCCGTTTGGGAGTGGCCACTCTCTTACCAGCTATCAAGTCTCCGATTGGCCTAGAGATATTACCTCCGTTAAACGGCAGGGACAAATCCCATCTTGTTCCATCACTATGAACTACACACTTTATAATACACCCAACCAAGGTCCTTATAGCTCCCAGTTACGAAACAGCGTTAGACAATGATCAAAGCGCATCAATCCATGTGCAGCCACATGCATGCGAACTCAGGTCTAAGGACTATACTCTATAGTCGTAAATGAGAACCTTTTATGACACAGATATCAATATCTTGTAGAGTTCTCATCAGCGGGCCATGTCCGGTCATATGCTCCCCTACATATACCTATGTGTTGACTTTGATGCCGCGCATCCATTACCCATGAAACTTGGTCATAAGTCTCAACACACTCTAGTCTCAAGTGGTTGTTGGTGTTCCAATTTCAACAACCTTCGACTATGGACACTATGATTTATGTCATTTCGTTAAATATGGGGTTTCATGATCAAGTCTTTCTCATGTACTTCGATGGCCCATATATAACGACATGAATCATTTTGGAACGATTATTTTATGTCACAGTTAAAAATAATCCAGAAATAAAATTTCATTAACATTAAAATGTTTACATGAACCAATCAAAATAACTAAAATAAAGCCCTCACAACTCCCACTCAAAAAGAGATTACATTTGAAAATCTCTAATTCCTACAGCAGCAGTATGCAACTCGTGCTTAGGTCTCGGGAGTGGCTTTGTCAACGGGTCAGCCACGTTCTCATCAGTGGGAACTCTGCTGACCATCACTTCACCTCTATTCACTATATCACGAATCAGGTGATACCTTCTCATAATATGTTTTGATTTCTGATGATGTCTCGGTTCCTTAGCTTGAGCAATTGCACCATTGTTGTCACAATACAGTGTTAGAGGCTCAGTGGCATTTGGGAATACACCGAGTTCAATCATGAAGTTCCTTATCCAAACTCCTTCCTTCGCAGCTTCTGAAGCAGCGATGTATTCAGCTTCAGTCGTGGAATCTGCCACGGTGCTCTGCTTGGAGCTCTTCCAACTTACTGCACCGCCATTCAGACAGAAGATGTAACCAGACTGTGACCGGAAATCATCTTTATCTGTCTGAAAACTTGCATCCGTGAATCCACTCATTTCAAGCACTTCACTTCCTCCGTAAACCAAGAATTTATCCTTAGTATTCCTCAAATACTTCAGGATATTCTTGACGGCAATCCAGTGATTCTCACCTGGATTAGACTGGTACCTACTCGTCATGCTTAGTGCATAAGCAATATCAGGACGAGTACAGATCATGGCATACATGATAGATCCTATAGCCGAAGCATAAGGTATCCTACTCATGCTCTTAAGCTCATCAGGTGTTTTAGGACACTGAGTCTTGCTTAGTGTAGCACCATGTATCATTGGCGTGAATCCCTTTTTGGATTTATCCATTCCGAATCGATGCAGGACTTTGTCTATATAAGAATCTTGACAAAGTCCAATCATCCTTTTAGATCTGTCTCTAAAGATTCGGATTCCAAGAACATACGCGGCTTCACCCATGTCCTTCATGGAAAAACTGTTGGAATTGTGTCCAGTAATCTCAGTACTGTCTCTAGAAAGTAAGAGTATGTCAATGATCAGACATAAGTCATATAATACTGGGGGTCATGATGGCTTGCTAGAGTCCGCTCATGATCTATAAGTCTTGGACTTATTGCCTTTATTATATGATCCCATATGGGTCACACGCCTAAGCTAACAGGAAAATGTGTAGGAACGGTTTAGCAGAAGTACGGTAAAAGTGCTAGGCATTTACTGTACTTAGAGAGAATAAAAGGGTTTAGCCACTGTGTGTCGATCGATGCACATGGTGTGTCGATCGACACAGTGCGCGAACGCCTTCGAGTTATTTGGTATTTGGGCCAAATGGCCCAAGAGGAACCGGACGAGTTTTATAAATAAAACTCGAGTCTGTTTTCCTCTTCAACCCTAGCCCCAGCCGCGAGCCTCCTCTCTCTCTGCGCCGATTTCCGTGTGGTCTAGCAGCCTCTCTTCCTGCTTGGTGTGCGTGTGTGAACCTCTGGAGGAGTTATCACTCGGTGGCTCTCTGATCTCTGACCATACCATCCCTTTCCGCTGCATAAACAGGTATAAGGTGAGATCATCAATTGTTTCTATTCAAGAGAACCTAGATCCGCATGTTTAGGATAATCTGAATCAGAGAATTGAATCAGGATTCACCTAAACATTCCCTCAGTGGTATCAGAGCTATTGGTTCTGGTTTTTCTTGTTTAGATTCAAGTTTAGGATTGTTTTCTTGTTTAAGAAGTGTTTTGAATCAACTACTGATAAGAGAAATCACTTAAGCAACAAGGAATTGAAACCTAAACACACTTGAAATCGCAAATCCAAGCTATATTGATTTGGAATGCGATTTTCATAAAGAAGTATCGGCTGTGATCGCATGGATCGATCGATACGATCGCATGGATCGGTCGATACAACCGC
This sequence comes from Orychophragmus violaceus, assembly GCA_030180135.1. Lineage (NCBI taxonomy): Eukaryota > Viridiplantae > Streptophyta > Magnoliopsida > Brassicales > Brassicaceae > Orychophragmus > Orychophragmus violaceus. Next base: position 41,948,804 of record CM058240.1, read on the forward strand.
GAGAGATCGACTGCAATCGCATGGATCGATCGAACGATCGCATGGATTTCGCATATCTCGGCCAAGCCTGCTCAACGCGTGAACGCATCGATCGATGCTGAGAGCATCGACCGATGCGATTGATGAATCGATCGATGCGGTTGATGAATCGATCGATGCGGTTGGTTCATCGATCGATACGGTTGGGTTTAAGGCTCGGTTTAAAATTTTTATTAAAATTATAATCGTCGCGGTTCAATAAACAGAATTAATAATTTTATTAAGTTCTGGTTGAACCGAGATAAGAAATCCAATGTCGAAATAAATTGGATTTTGTGCCTAAACCAGGATTTTCTAATTTGATTTGGTTGGACCAAATAAATTGAGAAAATCCGGTTTAGTAAATAACCGGTTGACAATTGTGGTCATCGTAGTAATTAAAATTTGGTTAGACCAATTTTAATGAACCAGACCGGTTATGTCATTTAATTGGACAATTGGGTCATGTCTTGGACATGGACCAATTCTTGGGCCTCGGGCCAAGAAGTTAAAACAATTGGGCAAATTATTTGAGTCTTTCTTCAGATTAATTTAAAATTTATTTTATAAAATTATAAAGTCGATTTTAAATTAAAGTTTCCGAAATTTTGAAATTAGAAAGTTTCTTAAAATAGAAGTTTCTAGATTTGCGGGTTTTGGATTTTAAAGAAATTTCTAAAGTCAGAAAGTTTCTGGTTTTAGAAAGTTTCCAATTTTAGAAAGTTTCCTAAAATAGTAGGTTTCCAAAAATAGAAAGTTTCCCGAAATAGTAATCTTCTATTTTGGGAATGAAATTTTAATAAACCTACGAACCTCAAATAATATCAAGCGTTGGATGTCTTGCCCAGTCTATGTCAGCTGTCGAAGCCCATTCAATTGTATTCATGGCCTTACAGTGTGAGGGTGTCTACTTTTGCGTGGATAAGACGGTTTGTGATTCATAAATGTCATTGGGAGTCCCAGACATTAATGATTACATGACTGTATAGTCTGGTTTTCTTGACTAGGCCATCGGGAGTCCCGGGCCTTGAGACATCAGAGTGGATTGGGCCTCGGGCCCAGATTCACAACCAAGAGTTATATCACGGATATAATTAGCCGACATAGGGCTTACCGATATAAGCTGAGGTTTGGTGACGGCCAGTGGCCCACTTTAATCTTAGTTATATGTGGATCTTGGAATCATTATATTCTATTGAGGGTAACTTATGTTATTGAATATAATGCGTGATTAATCATATTAAATATAATATGAGATTAATCATATTGAACATAATAACTAATAACCTTTTTATCTTATATACTCAGCTATGACTACTACAAGCACACAAAACACATTCTCAATCCGGTCTGTTCTCGAGAAGGAGAAGCTGACTGGAACGAACTTCCTGACGTGGTCAAGGAACTTGAGGCTGGTCCTCAAGCAGGAGAAGAAGGATTATGTCCTTCGTGATCCTCTCCCCGAGAGGCCTGCTAACAATGCCGCCAGGACTCTGCATAATGCTTGGGAAAAGCATTCGTCAGATGAAAATGATGTGTATTGCCTTATGTTGGCGACATTGACTGGTGAGCTGCAAATGCAGTTCGAGAGTGTGTTGTCACCAATTGAGATAATGGCAAGCCTGAAATCGCTTTTTCAGGAGCAGGCTAGGACTGAGAGGTTTCAAACAGTTAAGAACCTCTTGGACTGCAAGTTGGCTGCGAATGCGGCAGTGAGTCCTCATGTCTTGAAGATGATGGGTTATCTCGATCATCTTCAGAAACTCGACTGCCCAATCAGCCAGGAACTTGCCTGCGACATCATTCTGCAGTCATTACCTGCAAGCTATGATTAGTTCATTCTGAACTTTAACATGCATGGCTTGAGTAAGACATTGCCTGAGCTTCACGGAATGCTCAAGACTGCAGAGCCCAACTTGAGGAAAACCGCCAAGGACCCCAATGTGCTTATGGTGCAAAAGGGCAAGGGGTTTAAGAAATCCTCTGCTAAGGATAAAGGAAAAGCCAAGGCTGTCCAAGTCGCGGACAAGGACACGCCAAAGCCCAAGCCCAAGTCCAAGGCTGGGCCAACTGACATATGCAGGTTCTGTAAAGAACCAGGGCATTGGAGGAGAGAATGTAAGAAATTCCAAGAAGGTCTAAAGGAATTGAAGAAGAAGACTCTCGAGACTTCTTCGACAGGTATTTTTGTTATAGAAGTTAATACAACTACTTCTGATAATACCTCATGGGTTATGGATACTGGTTGTGGGGCTCATATTTGTACTAATATGCAGGCACTCAGCAACAGTAGAAGGCTGAAGCAAGGACAAGTGGAGCTACGAGTTGGGAATGGAGCGAAAGTTCCAGCACTAGCTGTAGGCACATACTTGTTGTCTTTACCTTCGGGATTGATTTTAGAACTCAATAATTGTTATTTTGTACCTGCTATAAGCAGGAATATTATTTCAATTTCTTTGTTGGATTTGGAAGGTTATGATTTTTCAGTTAAGAATAAATTATGTTCCTTCAATCGCAACAATTTGTTCTATGGTTCTGCCCCTCTTACGAATGGGCTTTACATACTCGATCAATCCGCGCCAGTTTATAACATTAATACCAAACGGTTCAAACCTAATGAGGAGAACCGAACGTTTCTATGGCATTGTCGTTTAGGGCACATCAGCGAGAAACGCATCAAGAGGCTCCATTCGAATGGACTTCTTGGCTCATTTGACTTTGAGTCTTGTGAGAAATGCGAATCCTGCATGATGGGCAAAATGACGCGGGCCCCCTTTAATAAACCTAACGAGAGGGCCAGTGACTTATTGGGCCTGATACACACAGATGTGTGTGGCCCAATGTCCACGAAATGCAAGAGGAAACTATCAGTACTTCATTACCTTCACTGATGATTTCAGTAGGTATGGATATGTTTATTTGATGAAACATAAGTCTGAATCGTTCGAGAGATTCAAAGAATTCCAAAATGAAGTACATAACCAACTTGGCAAAAGCATTAAGGCTCTTCGGTCCGACCGAGGAGGAGAATACTTAAGCCAAGAATTCAGTGATCATCTAAGAGAGTGTGGGATCGTGTCCCAACTCACTCCTCCCGGAACACCTCAATGGAATGGTGTGTCTGAGAGGAGAAATCGGACCTTATTGGATATGGTTCGATCTATGATGAGTCACACAGACCTTCCAATATCCCTTTGGGGATATGCTCTGCTAACAGCAGTGTTCACTCTAAATAGAGCGCCATCGAAAGCAGTAGCAAAGACACCATATGAATTATGGACTGGAATGGCTCCAGTGCTGTCTTATCTAAGAATTTGGGGTTGTGAAGCCTATGTCAAGAGATTAATCTCAGATAAGCTTACACCAAAATCTGATAAATGCTACTTCATTGGTTATCCGAAGGAAACCAAGGCTTATTACTTCTATCTACGTTCCGAGAACAAGATCTTTGTTGCCCGGGATTGTAACTTTCTTGAGAGAGAATTTCTCTCTAAGAAAGACAGTGGGAGTAAGGTACTGCTTGAAGAAATTCAAGATGAACAGGATACTGCTCAACCTAATGAGGAAGAGCAGCAGGAGGACCTACAAGAAATTGTAGAGCCTGAACCTGTAGTACCTGAAGTTCGAAGATCCGGGAGGATCCGTCACGAACCCGAGAGATATCAAGGATTCCTCGTGACTGACTGTCATGATCTTCTGATCATTGATGGTGATGAACCATCGAACTTCAATCAAGCCATGATGGGCCCAGATTCCTCAAAGTGGCGCAAGGCCACTGATTCCGAAATGGACTCCATGTCAGTCAACCAAGTGTTTTCGTTGGTTGACTTACCCGCTGGTGTAAAAGCCATCGAGTGCAAATGGATCTTCAAGAAGAAGATTGACGTGGATGGAAATGTCCAGATTTACAAAGCCAGGTTGGTGGCAAAAGGTTTCAGACAGGTTCACGGTGTGGATTACGATGAAACCTATTCACCAGTGGCTATGATGAAATCTATTCGGATTCTACTAGCAACTGCAGCTTTTCATGATTATGAAATTTGGCAGATGGACGTGAAAACCGCCTTCCTGAATGGTATTCTGGAAGAGGATGTGTATATGACGCAACCTGACGGTTACATAGATCCAAAGAATGCTGGGAAAGTTTGCAAGCTTCATAAATCCATTTATGGATTGAAGCAAGCATCGAGGAGCTGGAACCTTCGTTTTGATGAAGCGATCAAGCAATTTGACTTCATCAGAAACGAAGAAGAACAATGCGTGTATAAGAAAACTAGTGGGAGCAAGATAGTATTTCTTATTCTGTATGTCGATGACATACTGCTTCTCGGAAACGACATTCCAATGCTGAAGTCCGTAAAGGACTGGCTTGGAAGTTGTTTTTCCATGAAAGACATGGGTGAAGCCTCATACGTTCTTGGAATCAGGATCTACCGGGATAGATCTAGAAGGCTGATAGGCTTGTGTCAAGATTCATACATTGACAAAGTCCTGCAAAGATTCAGCATGAAGGATTCCAAGAAGGGCTTCACGCCAATGGTACATGGCACAACGCTAAGCAAGAAGCAGAGCCCTACGACGGCTGCTAAGCTTGAGCGCATGAAGAATATTCCTTATGCATCTGCAATAGGATCTATCATGTATGCCATGATCTGTACTCGTCCTGATGTTGCTTATGCATTGAGCATGACGAGTAGATACCAGTCAAATCCAGGTGAAAACCATTGGATTGCCGTAAAGAATATCTTGAAGTATCTAAGACATACTAAGGATAAGTTCTTAGTGTACGGTGGAAGTGATGTGCTTAAAGTCAGTGGATTCACGGACGCAAGTTTCCAGACAGACCAAGATGATTTCCGGTCACAGTCCGGTTATATCTTTTGTCTGAATGGCGGTGCAATCAGTTGGAGAAGCTCCAAGCAAGACACCGTTGCTGATTCCACTACAGAAGCTGAATATATCGCCGCCTCAGAAGCTGCGAAGGAAGCTGTTTGGATACGAAAGTTCATTATTGAACTAGGTGTGATACCAGATGCGGCTGAGCCTCTGGCACTGTTTTGTGACAACAATGGTGCTATAGCTCAGGCAAAGGAACCAAGATCACACCAGAAATCCAAGCATGTTCTAAGAAGATTTCACTTGATACGTGACATCATTAATAGAAAGGAAGTCAAGATCAGCCGAGTTCAGACAGATGATAACGTCGCTGATCCGTTGACAAAGCCACTCCCAAGGCCTAAGCTCGAGTTTCTGACTGAAGCTGTAGGCATTAGAGACATTGAAATGTAATCTAAATTTGAGTGGGAGTTTGAGGGCTTTTATTTAGTTATTTGATATGTCCTTGTAAAACATTCTTATGTTTAATGAAATTATTATTTCAAGATTATTTTAACTGTGATGAAATAATCGTTCCAAAGTGATATAAACCATTTTATAGGTCATCGAAGTAAGTGACTTGATCTTGAGTCATCGAAGTCATTTAGCTTGATCATCAGACCCTATATTTGATAGATGGATTAAATCATCATGTCCCTAGTCGAAGGTTGTTGAAATTGGAACACCAACAACCGTGAGAGACTGGATTGGTATGTGACTTATGACAAAGTCTCAGTGTGTCATAGATGCGCGGCATCAAAGTCAATACATAGGTGTATGTTGGGAACATACGACCGGACAAGACCCGATTATGAGAACTCTTCAGGATATTTATATCTGTGTCATAAGAGATTCTCACTACGACTATAGAGTATAGTCCTTAGACCTGAGTTCGCATGCATGTGACTGCACATGGACTGATGCACTTTGATCATTGTCTAACGCTATCGTTCTGCGATAGTTATAAGGACCTTGTTTGGGTACATTATGAAATGAGTAGTTTACAGTGATGGAATAAGACGGAATTTGTCCCTCCAATATAAATGGAGTGAATATCTCTAGGCCAATCGGAGATTTGAATACTGGAAAATGCATGGCCATGCTCAAACGGACTGTCCCGAGTCGTTTGGATTGTCAGTATCGAATCAGAGTCCGATGAACAAGATTAGGCTTTATAAGGATGACACCAATCTTGCCTTATGACTAATCGAGATATTGAGACAAAAGGATTATGAATACAGAGATTCCAGTACAAGTGGGAGATTGTTGGAATTGTGTCCAGTAATCTCAGTACTGTCTCTAGAAAGTAAGAGTATGTCAATGATCAGACATAAGTCATATAATACTGGGGGTCATGATGGCTTGCTAGAGTCCGCTCATGATCTATAAGTCTTGGACTTATTGCCTTTATTATATGATCCCATATGGGTCACACGCCTAAGCTAACAGGAAAATGTGTAGGAACGGTTTAGCAGAAGTACGGTAAAAGTGCTAGGCATTTACTGTACTTAGAGAGAATAAAAGGGTTTAGCCACTGTGTGTCGATCGATGCACATGGTGTGTCGATCGACACAGTGCGCGAACGCCTTCGAGTTATTTGGTATTTGGGCCAAATGGCCCAAGAGGAACCGGACGAGTTTTATAAATAAAACTCGAGTCTGTTTTCCTCTTCAACCCTAGCCCCAGCCGCGAGCCTCCTCTCTCTCTGCGCCGATTTCCGTGTGGTCTAGCAGCCTCTCTTCCTGCTTGGTGTGCGTGTGTGAACCTCTGGAGGAGTTATCACTCGGTGGCTCTCTGATCTCTGACCATACCATCCCTTTCCGCTGCATAAACAGGTATAAGGTGAGATCATCAATTGTTTCTATTCAAGAGAACCTAGATCCGCATGTTTAGGATAATCTGAATCAGAGAATTGAATCAGGATTCACCTAAACATTCCCTCAAAAACAACTTCCCAGCCAGTCTTTAACAGACTTCAGCATTGGAATATCATTTCCAAGAAGCAATATGTCATCGACATATAGGATAAGAAACGCCACTTTGCTCCCACTAGTTTTCTTATACACACATTGTTCTTCCTTGTTTCTGATGAAGTCAAAATTCTTTATTGCTTCATCAAAACGAAGATTCCAACTCCTCGATGCTTGCTTCAATCCATAAATGGATTTGTGAAGCTTGCATACTTTCCCAGCATTCTTAGGATCAATGTAACCGTCAGGCTGTGTCATATACACATCCTCCTCCAAGATTCCATTCAGGAAGGCGGTTTTCACATCCATCTGCCAAATCTCATAATCATAATAAGCGGCAATTGCTAGGAGAATCCGAATTGATTTCATCATGGCCACTGGTGAATATGTTTCATCATAGTCTATACCATGAATTTGCTTGAAACCTTTTGCCACCAACCTGGCCTTGTAAATCTGGACATTTACATCCATGTCAATCTTCTTCTTGAAGATCCATTTACACTCGATGGCTTTAGCACCAGCGGGTAAGTCAACCAGTGAGAACACTCGGTTGACAGACATGGAGTCCATCTCGGATTCAGTGGCTTCACGCCACTTTGAGGAGTCAGGGCCTATCATGGCTTCTGAAAAGTTCGAGGGTTCATCACCGTCAATGATCAAAAGATCATGGCAATTAGTCACGAGGAATCCCTGATATCTATCGGGTTCGTGACGGATCCTTCCGGATCTTCGAACTTCAGGTACTTCAGGTTCAGGTTCTATTACAACTTCATGTAATTCATCCTGCTGTTCTCCCTCATTAGGTTGAACAGGTTCCTGTCCTTCTTGAATTTCATCAAGTTGTACCTTACTCCCACTATCTTTCTTAGAGAGAAATTCCCTCTCAAGAAAAGTACAATCCCGAGCAACAAAGATCTTGTTCTCGGATCGCAAATAGAAGTAATAAGCCTTGGTATCCCTAGGATAACCAATGAAGTAGCACTTGTCAGATTTTGGTGTAAGCTTGTCTGAGATTAATCTTTTGACATAGGCTTCACAACCCCAAATTCTGAGAAAAGACATTACTGGAGCCTTTCCAGTCCATAATTCATATGGTGTCTTTGCTACTGCTTTTGATGGCACTCTGTTCAGTGTGAACGTTGCGGTCAGCAAAGCATATCCCCAAAGGGATATAGGAAGGTCTGTGTGACTCATCATGGATCGGACCATATCTAACAATGTCCGATTCCTTCTCTCAGACACACCATTCCACTGAGGTGTTCCAGGAGGTGTGAGTTGGGAGATGATCCCACACTCACTCAGATGATCACAGAATTCCTGGCTCAAGTATTCTCCTCCTCGGTCCGACCGAAGAGCCTTAATACTTTTACCAAGCTGGTTCTGTACTTCATTCTGGAATTCTTTGAACTTCTCAAAGGTTTCCGACTTATGTTTCATCAAGTAGACATATCCATATCTACTGAAATCATCAGTGAATGTAATGAAGTACTGATAGTTTCCTCTAGCATTTGTGGACATTGGGCCACACACGTCAGTATGTATCAGGCCCAATAGTTCACTGGCCCTTTCTGTGGGTTTATTAAAAGGGGCCCGTGTCATTTTGCCCATTAGGCAAGATTCGCATTGCTCACAAGACTCAAAGTCAAATGAGCCCAAGAGTCCCTTTGAATGGAGCCTCTTGACGCGTTTCTCACTAATGTGCCCCAAACGACAATGCCAGAGAAACGTTTCATTTTCTTCGTTAGATTTGAACCGTTTTGTATTAATGTTATATACTGGAGTAGATTGATCCATCATGTACAGCCCATTAATAAGAGGGGCACAGCCATAGAACATATCATTGAGATTAAAGGAACACAATTTATTCTTAATAGAAAAATCAAATCCTTGTAAATCCAATAATGAAACTGAAATGATATTTCTGCTTATAGCAGGTACAAAATAACAATTCTCAAGTTCTAAAATCAATCCAGAAGGTAAAGATAACAAGTAAGTGCCAACGGCTAGTGCTGGAACCTTCGCTCCATTGCCAACCCGCAACTCTACTTGCCCTTGCTTCAACCTTCTACTGTTGCTGAGTGCCTGCACATTAGTACAAATATGAGCCCCACATCCAGTATCTAATACCCAAGTGGTATTATCTGAAGTAGTAGTATTTACTTCAATAACAAAAATACCTGAAGAAGTAGTCGCGAAGGACTTCTTCTTCTCCTTTAGACTTTCCTGGTATTTCTTACAGTCCCTGCGATAATGCCCTGCCTCTTTGCAAAAGTGGCAGATATCAGAAGGCCCAGCTTTAGACACGGGCTTGGGTTTGGCCTTTTCGTTGTGGACAGCCTTGCCCTTTCCCTTGTCTGCAGCAGATTTCTTGAAACCCTTGCCCTTCTGCACCATGAGTACATACGGGTCCTTGGCCTTCTTCAGATTAGGTTCCGCAGTCTTGAGCATACCATGTAGCTCAGGCAAAGTTTTTGTCAACCCATGCATATTATAGTTCAAGACGAACTGGTCATATGCAGGAGTAAGAGACTGCAGAACGATATCACAAGCAAGCTCTTGGCTTATAGGACAGTCGAGTCTTGTCAAATGATCGAGATAACCCATCATTTTCAGAACATGTGGACTCACTGCTGCATCCTTAGCCATTTTACAGTCCAAGAGATTCTTTACAGTTTGGAATCTCTCTGTACGAGCCTGCTCCTGAAACAACGCTTTCAGGTTTGCCATCAGTTCCATGAGACAAGTCAGGCCTTCCCACTGAATCTGCAGATCGGGAGCCATTGTCGCCAACATTAGGCAAACCACGTCATTAGCATCTGAAGAATGCGTATCCCAAGCATTCTTCACAGCTTGTGCGGCATTATTCGCAGGTCTAGGGGGGAGAACTCTTTCAAGGACATAAGCCTTCTTCTCCTGCCTGAGCACAAGTCTCAGGTTCCTGGACCAGTTCAGGAAGTTTGATCCGTTCAGTTTGTCCTTCTCAAGGGCAGACCGGATCGAGAAAGTGTTTTGTGTTGTTGTGCTTGACATAGCTGAAATTATGAGACAATAGAGTTTTAGTTATTTAGTTCATAAAAGAGTAATCTTAATAACTTATAAGAAAACTCGCATTGCATTCAAAATTTCTTTGTTTAACCTCATAAGAATGCAATGATTCCGAGACCCATGTTCAACCAAAACCAAAGTGGGCCACTGGCCGTCACCCAGAATTAACTTTACTTGGTAAGCATGCATACAGCTAGTTATATCTATATAACTCTCGGTTGTGGATTGGGCCCAAGGCCCAATTCACCAGATGTCTCAAGGCCCGGGACTCCCGATGGCCCAGTCAAGGAAACCAATCTCTTACAGCCAAATAATCACTAAAGTCTGGGACTCCCAATGAAATTAGTGACTATATACTACTTTACTTACGCAAAAACAGACACCTCACACTGTAAGCCATATCTGTAATTGAATAAGCGTTAAGTAGCTGACAAGATTGGGCAAGACATCCAAGCTTGATATTGGTTTTGAGGATTTTAGGTTTTCTTTCCAAAAATAGAAGATTACTATTTTGGGAAACTTACTTATTTTAAAAACTTTCTAAATCTAGAAACATGCTAAAAATAGAAATTTCTAATTTAATATTTTATTAAAGTTTTCGGTTGGGTCACAAATTATAGGCCCAATTCTTGGCCCAAGACCACAGAATTCCAATTGGCCCAATAATTTGACATAACCGAGTCGGTTCATTAATTCTGGTCCAAGACCAAATTAACTACTAAATCCAACTGGTTATTTACTAAACCAGACCAGCTCTAAATTATTTGGTCCAACCAAATCAAACTTAGACCAGCCTTCGGTTTAGGTTAAAATTCAATTTTTGAATTTAAATCCGGTTTAACCAGAAATTAAATAATACCAATTGTATTAAATAATTTCCAGCAAACCGCGATTTGGTTAACCGCTTGAACCACCAATTAAATTGGATCGGTTCGGTTAAGTCCAAATCAGGAAGAAATAGATTGGTCTAACCAATCAATTTTAGCTGATTTTGACCTAACTTGCGGGTTAAGCTTAAGCTAACAATGAAACACAATCGGATTGATCGGTTCATTGTCGCGGGTTAGGGAAGGACGAACCGCGAAGCTCGGCTGAACCGATTGGCTACTCGCGGAACGTATGCCTCGCCAGCATATCGATCGATATCACGCTCCCTCGTCGATCGATACTCGTGTGCATCAGCTCGTTGCGATCGGGTCATCGGGACAGCGAGAAGCAATCGATCCGATTGATATCGATCGATATCACGCTCCCTCGTCGATCGATACGGGCGTCCACTTCGCATACCGATGGGTTTCAATCGGTTCATGCGATTTACATATTAGGTTTTCAAGTTTTCTAATCAAATTTCTTAACACAAATTCGATTCCAAACATTTAAAAACAACCTAAATATGATCCAAACAGCAAAAACCTAACGACCTATGCTCTGATACCACTGTAGGATTATGTTTGTTCATAGGTTTAATTATCAGATTACAACCTATCACATAATCAACTAGGATCTAGGTGATTTGCAGTTGAATCATAAACAGATCAGGATCATTACCTTATGATTGCAGCGGATTGATCAAGGGAATGAAGAGATCACTGAGAGCTGATAAAAACCGGCTCCTCCTAGGTATCCACACGCTTACAAGCTACTGGATCAGGCTGCTAGACCAAGCTGGAACCACAGAGAGAGAGGAGGACGGCCAGACCTAAAATCGCAGAACCTTGGGCTAACTGGCGCCTCCTCTTCCTTATATGGGCCCAAGTAATTAAACTAATGGCTTATTAGGCTTTTGGGCCCAAGACCCAAATCAGACAAAAAGACTGTATTTTGTCTGGCCCAATTCTCTGTACAAATACAGTAAATGTCTTGCATCTTACTGTATTAATTCCTTGTTAACTTTCCCGTTAGCTATGGTGTGTGACCCTTAGGGATCATACAATACTGGTAATAAGTACTTAACTTATAGATCAAGAGCGGGCTCTAGCAAGTCATCATGACCTCCCAGTATTTATGACTTATGTCTGATCTCGACACTTATCATACTTTCTAGAGATAGCACAATAGATTTCAGGACATTCCCAACACTACATTCATGCGAAAGCTTTCAAGACTCAAGCACACCTCAAGTTTCCTTAAATTGGCTGATTCATTCATAAAGCCTTCAACAACCATATTCTTTAATTTTCTGATTATTTTCTTATATTAGCTCTTTTAGATCGTTGTATATGAGACTATAAAATCTTAGCTTCTAATTCCTTGTAAATCAATATTTTCAATCATTTTAAAGTCAATAGAAATATTTTTGTTTTTCTTCCAAATTTTGTGTTCTTTGTGAAGTGTTATTCTCTGGATATTTTGTGTGATTCACTATATTATTAGGAGTCTAAGGGCATCTCCAATGAGCTACTCCATTTTTTTACTCCAATATGGAGTCACTCCAAAATGGATTTAAGTTCTACTACAACCCTACACCATTTTGGAGTAGAAAATGGAGTGATGACAAAAAAAATGGAGTATTACTCCAAATTTGGAGTAATCCCATTTTTTACTCCATTTTGGAGTTGAAAATTGATAGGTCAAGAAATATCCCTATTCTACTGCAAGTACACAGATATGCGAATGTAGTACTTAGGGTATCGAATTCACAAGGACTCACGGTCACACGATAGATTATATGTTGTCAAGTTAAGCTAAATCAATTCAAAAAAGCAGTAAACAAAAAGCAAGTAAACAAGAAGGTGTTTTCAATAAGAGAAAGGCGTCAGACTTATGAAGTTCTCGGGAATTATGCAATGCTAGACACTTAACTAACCGGATTCAGCTTAAACACATGTTCAAGAACTAGAAACACAATGCTAAACAATCCAACTCTCGCTGACATTATTTCTATATCTAGCAACCTAGCGATCCAAATCTCTTTGTAATCCTAGAGTTCTAAACAAGCATTAAGAACATGTTCTATCGGTTCACAATTCTCCTAAACCAAATCTCTTTGTATCTAGTCAAATTGCTCAAACTAAGTTTATTCAGATTATAACTCACACTCTCGTGCTATTGTCAATTATCTCAGATCTAAACCCTATGTGATCAATCCAGAATTCAGTATTAAGCACAACTTAGGCGATAAGCAAAGAGATGGTGAATACTAATAAATCAGTTATCAAACATGCATAAAACCCTTATGAGAATTCCTAAATCTAACTAGGTTACTACTCAGACATATTATCAGTTAAACAACACATCATTGAATAGAAAACCAAAGATTGAATAGATAAAAGTAAAGGGGTTCGTAATCCTTCTCTCAAGGTTACAAGTAGCAAGAATCAGCCCCTAGCCAAAATCTCTCAATCTCCAAAGCAAGAACAAGTAAGAACAAGATGAAAAGATAGCATTATGAGCCTGCTCTCAAAAACCTAATTAAAAACCACTAAATACGTTTTGGGGATAAATTAGAATTAGGGAAACTTCTGGGCAATTCTGCAATTCTTCAAAACATGTCTTCAACTCTCAGTCGCTCTCAGTGTCGACCGACATCAAGGTTCGTGTCGGTCGACATCCAGTCGTGGCGGAGACACCAACTTCAGCTCGTTGCACAAATCACCAGAAACGTCCTATAATTCCATCTTTTGCTCCAAACGCAAGCCTACCTGTAGAAGACCCAATAGACTCGAAAACAGGTTAAAGACTCAATTTATTCAACTATATCATGGTTGAAAACCTATAAAAACCATGATATATCAACTCCCCCACACTTAGCTCTTGCTTGCCCTCAAGCAAGTAAAGAACCAAAGCATAAGAAAAGAGGTTTGAAAACTCAGAAACTCATTTCGTCCTAGGAACTTTCACATTCATATTCACTTAGTAAACCACTGAAAACTTTCATGCAAAGCTCAAGACCACAATGTACTTCCCCCACAGTTAGCAACTGTCCCAAGTAAACTCCACAATCAGATTAGGACATTCAAGTTCACCACACTAGCCTCTGTATACAATTAAGTGCGGTCTCACAGGGAGTATCAAATCAAAGGACACATGGACTCAACCCATTCAGTGTCTAATCACCAAACTGTCGGTTTCTTGTTTCTTTCTTTTCCTTTTCTCCCTTAGCACTGATTTTTTCCCACTAGGTATCATTGTATTTTTTCTATCAGTGCTCTTCCCTTTTTATTGGGGTTTAACTTTGGATCATTCCATGGATACACAGGAGGTAATAGAGGTCTCTACCACTCCCATGACCACTTCGAAGCTACTAGCTTATCCTCGGTTTCTATCTCTTTTTTTTTTTTTTTTACTTTCAAGGGAGGGAAAAATCAGAAACCATACTTTAGACAGGATCACAGGCTGTGCCAAACACATTAGAGGAATCTGACCCAAAGATTACCAAGCCCCTAAGTGAGAAATTAAAGTCAAGATTAGAAATGAGACTAGTGGTGGATCCTCTGAATACCTGGTTAGATATGGGTGTCCTTGGTAAGTTGATCTGTGTGGTGTTTTCTAATAGTCATAGAGCTCCTGCAAGTCTGTCCAATGGTCACTTAGTTCCTGTCTCAGCGAAAAATTTCCTCGAAAATCATAGTTTCATACTTATTTTGACTCAATAAAACAATTTGAAAACAAGTGAAAAACATAGGACTGACTCTAAGAAAACAAAACACAATGTCAGTAGCCACCTCCCCCACACTTAGACTGCACTGTCCTCAGTGAAATTGTAGTATGAGATCGGTATAAATTAAACTGGAACCAAAGAATTTTTGAGCTGAAAATCCGAACCTGATCACGGCCGATGTCGACCGACACTAAGCTTAGTGTCGCTCGACATCGAACTCGTAGTACCATACGCAGAGTGTGCAATCTGTCCGTGGTTAAGATCATGAGTTAGCACTCAATTTTCTCACCTGTTAGCTGCGTTAGATCACTCAAAATCTCATCAGAAACAACAATAAAGATGCAATAGGCTCAAATAATCATGGTTCCAAGCAAACAAGACTGAAAAACTGACTCAAAAGAAACATAAAAATGACTCAAGAAAAGGAAAAAGAAAAACAAACGCAGAATCAGCAACTGTCTAGAAGACTGGAGAGTCTCCATCGTCCGTCTCCTCTGAGTCAGCAGCCTCCTCCATCTCCTCCTCCTCTGATCTCAGATGGACAGGTGCCTGAGCTGATGCGCGACGTCGAGGCTGCGGGTGGTGAACATGCTGTGAGCGCTGGAAGGACATCTTGTGAACCTTCTTCCAGATTCCTTTAAGTACAGCTGCTACCCACTTCTGGAACTGCGGTGATGGCATGTCTTCTGCTGGTCCTGGAAGCTCGGGAAACTCATATGTGTCATCATCAGGGGAAGGATCATGCTCAGCAGCAGAGGCAGCAGCTCCAGAAGATTCGCCTTGAAGCACAGTAGCACGGCGCGGAACAGCTCGGCAGAGATCTACGTTCGGCTGGAAGGAGAGTGAGAGGGGATGATCAGTGATGCCTGTGAGCTTAGTCTCTGGGAGAGGAAAGAGGCGCTCTACGCCACATATGTCATGGAATCTCCACCATAACTGTGTCCCATTGGTGTCTCCCTTGATCCACTGACTGCTCTTCAGATGCGTGAAATTCATGGTAAGCTTCTTAGTACAAATGCTCATCTGACTCCTGTTAAGCCCAAAGTGATCAAAGATGGGAGTTAAGAGACTCCCGATCGACTCCGTCTTCGTTGCCTTCCCAGTGAAAGGCTCCATCGCCTTCAATGTCTCCAAATGGTGAGCAAAGAGAGGTCCCATGTTAGCATCCAACTCCAAATGAGCATCCTCAAACTCACTGACATCAACGCTCTTGCCAATCCCAATATAGAGCAAGAAGAGCTCAGCAATCCTCATCATCCTAGGCTCCATCTTTCACAAGATAGTGTTGGAGAATATGCGGACGAGATAGCGCAAAACCGGATGCCGCACAGCGGTCTGCCTGGTGGTCTGAGAATCATACACTCCTGTACCAAAGTGTTTCCAAAAGAGCTCCACATCGGATCAATGCTCAGGAAAACTGACTCTCTTCTTCGTCCTGTCAAACTCATAGATGTCACATAGCTCCTGGAGACTAAGCATGTACCGCCTGCCCTTGGCCATGAATGTCAGTGTACCCTCAGACGCTTTCCTCACCACATTGTTGGTGTAGTACACACGGACTGTGGCCATAAAGTGTCTCACCAGCTCCGGATATAAGTCGTAGTACTTGGTACAGATCGTACCCAAGCCTATAGTCCGTAAGACGCGCAACACATCTGATCGTATCTTCAACTTGACCATTGTGGTAATGTCAGGAAGCCGTGTGGGCTCGATCTTAACGTCACACCAGGCGTTGTAGAACAAGCTGTCATAGATGTCCCACTGCTCTGAGATATCCCTGTTGATGCATTCTCGCTTCTTCACCTCTACTGCAGGTTTGTCATCGAAGCAAGTGATCTTGAACTTCTTTGCTTCCATCCTAGGCCAAGGTGCTTGGTTCTGGGCATCGCGTTGCTGCGACGAGGAACCAGAAACATCGGTTGCAGAGGCTCTTCGTGGGCGTTTTACTTGGTTCAAACAAGGTTCCATCTGCAAAACAAACAAACAGACCAACAAGCATGAGATTCTAAAAATCCGGATTTTTGCATTAACATATTCTCATGAATTGACTCCATATAATCATTCCCAGCATCAAAAGCAATCACATTCCACTAGACAATCATCCTAAACATCAATAAATCGGACCAAAATCGATGCTTTCTTCTTATGAACACGAACTGAAAAATGGAGATTCAGAGCCATACCTTCGCAGATCGATTATGGACAGAGCATGGAAAAACAAGTGGAATAGAGCTTTGAATCGTCGAAAATGGTGAAAAATTGAGAGAGATGGCGATTTTGGAAGATTTTCGGCGAGAGAGAAAAATGAAGAAGAAGACTCGGGTCTCGGGTTTTAAGAAAACTGACTTTTGATTTCATTGATGTCGACCGACATCAATCTGGATGTCGGCCGACACTTACCTGTTTCAACCAAATCGACCCTGGAAATCGACCTCGGTCGATTATCGTCCGTGCTTGAAATTTCTCGAGTCCAATGTCGACCGACATCCAAGTGGAAGTCGACCGACACTGAATAAACAATGCTACGGGTTCTGCATAACTTGACACAAAAACTCCAAAAAAAAAGAAATCAAAATGCAAAACCAAAAATCTTAATATTTACAAATTACCAGTGGCTCCCTCTCAGCGCTTGTTTTAAGTCATTAGCTTGACTTGGATGGGAGATTAGACTCCTGGTGGTTTCGACAAAGGTTGTGAGTGCCTCTGCGAAAGTCTTCTCATCCATGGTGGAGAGTAAGCAGTGTCAGCATGAGCTCGTCCAAGGAACGAGGGATTAGGATCAGAGTTAAACTTGGGTGCATCAGAATGTTTCCCTGCAGTCATAGCAGTGAAGTTAGTAGGTTTGGGTTTAGGAGATGCGTACCTTTGCTTGGGTGGAGCTTTGATGTGTGGAGCTTTTTACTTATGAGCAGTTGCAAGCTCTGAAGATGCTAGAGGGGAATCTTGAGAAACCACCATCTTCCTTTCTCCAGTATCAGACACTGAAGTCTCACTGATCTGAGCTTCTTGCTCCAACTCAATGCTAAAGGTTTGACCATCAATCTTGGGCATGTGCAGCATATCCATCTCAAAGTGTAGAGGCTTTTCTCCCAGGTGGAGATCGATCATATCATTCCTCACATCAATCTTTGCTCCAGCTGTGGCTAAGAAAGGTCTTCCCAATATCAAAGGATCATCCGGCTCATTATCGTACTTTAGCACTACAAAGTATGTTGGAACTAAATAATTTCCAACTCTGACTGGGACATCCTCAAGAACTCCTTCTGGAACCCTTCTTGACTGATCAGCTAGGACCAGAGAGATCCTAGTGTTTGAAAAATCTGTCATCCCCAGCCTCTCTGCCACATATCCTAGTGTTTGGCATGAGATTTCCAACAGCTCCTAAATCACACAAGGAATGCTTGAAGCCATTCTCAAAGATAGAACAACTCAACACAAACACACCAGGATCTGATAGCTTCTTGGGGACCTGATTAAGTAACACGTCACTGACTTGTTTCGGATGCACTACTACCCATTCCTTCAATACCTCATCCATAGGCAGCATCATCTCTAAGTATCTCTGTATACATGGATGATAGGGTGAAGTATCAAATTGTGGATCTTCTTTCAACTTCTTATCCATCACTTCCAGTTGTTTAGCTTCACCAAGCTCTTGTTGAGACTTCACAGATACCTTAGGGAAAGGTACATGAGGCTCATGGTCTTTTTCTTCAGCAATATCACAAGATGTTGGCAAATCTGGCTCCTCACGCTCTTGATGTCGACCGACGTTGAACTGATGTCGGTCAACATTGACTGATTCACCCTTGATGTCGACTCCAAAATCGGTTAAGGTCGATTTCCATTCGTCATGAGCACTCGAAATCCTTGTTGAAAGTGGATGTCGACCGACATCAAAGTCGATGTCGACCGACACTGGGATTTCAGTCTCGGGTTTTTCACTATCCTCGACGAGTTCATCAGTCTTAATCTCAAAATTATCTCCTTGACTTGACCCATCATAAATCTAACTTGACGGAACAAGAAGCTTGATGCTTCTTGTTGAAGATCATCCCAAGTAGTCAACTTCCCAGGTGGAAGTTGCTTCAACCAAGCAGCAGCCTCTCCAGCGAGAGAATATGGGAAAAGCTTCAGATAAAGGAAGTCATGATCCACCCCGTTGTACTTCATTCCAGTGATGAAGGCTTCAAAATCCTCAATATGGTTCATGGGTTGCTCATGTGGGAGACCATGGAAGGGGTGCTGTCTCAGCATGGAGTAATAGACAGTCTTGATCTCAAAGTAATTCCTCTCAAAAGGTGGAGGAACAATTGCTGACCGGTTAGCATAAAACTCATCGGGACGGTTGTAATCAGCAAGAGTCCTCTCAGCATTGACCATCTACCTCTGACCTTGAGGCTGTTCAGGTTCAGGGATCACTCGTCCCTCAACATCAATCCTTTACCCCTGATCATTGTAAGTGTTGGTCTCTCAGAACTCCTTCAGCATCTGGTCTCAAAATTAAACGATTGTTCATCATTCTTGTTCTTTGACCCTTTCGGTTCATTCTCTCCAGTTTAGCAAGCTCCTCAAGTCCGAGGTTCAAAAGTTCTTCGCTCTGGTTGCTTCGGGTATTTCGACTAGGCATACACTGACTTCAAAACACTGTTTCGAGGTCGATGTCGAGCGACACTAAAGAGGATGTCGGTCGACACTGGATACGTCTGTGAATTCCTGCAGCAACAAAATAAGCCAAACCGAGAAGAATCAGTAACAAATAAAATAAAATGACTTAGACTAAACTCTAAAACAAAATCTATCGGCGAACTCAGTTAAGTCCCTGGCAACGGCGCCAAAAACTTGATAGGTCAAGAAATATCCCTATTCTACTGCAAGTGCACAAATATGCGAAAGTAGTACTTAGGGTATCGAATCCACAAGGACTCACGGTCACACGATAGATTATATGTTGTCAAGTTAAGCTAAATCAATTCAAGAAAGCAGTAAACAAAAAGCAAGTAAACAGGAAGGTGTTTTCAATAAGAGAAAGGCGTCAGACTTAGAAAGTTCTCGGGAATTATGCAATGCTAGACACTTAACTAACCAGATTCAGATTTAACACAGGTTCAAGAACTAGAAACACAATGCTAAACAATCCAACTCTCGCTGAATTATTTCTATATCTAGCAACCTAGCGATCCAAATCTCTTTGTAATCCTAGAGTTCTAAACAAGCATTAAGAACAGGTTCTATCGGTTCACAAGTATCCTAAACCAAATCTCTTTGTATCTAGTCAAATTTCTCACACTAAGTTTATTCAGATTATAACTCACACTCTCGTGCTATTGTCAATTATCTCAGATCTAAACCCTAGGTGATCAGTCCTGAATTCAGTATTAAGCACAACTTAGGCGATGAACAAACAGATGGTGAATCCTAATAAATCAGTTATCAAACATGCATAAAACCCTTATGAGAATTCCTAAATCTAACTGGGTTACTACTCAGACATATTATCAGTTAAACAACACATCATTGAATAGAAAACCAAATATTGAATAGATAAAAGTAAAGGGGTTCGAAATCCTTCTCTCAAGGTTACAAGTAGCAAGAATCAGCCCGTAGCTAAAATCTCTCAATCTCCAAAGAAAGAACAAGTAAGAACAAGATGAAAATATAGCATAATGAGTCTGCTCTCAAAAACCTAATTAAAAACCACTAAACACATTTTGGGGCTAAATTAGAATTAGGGAAACTTCTGGGCAATTCTGCAATTCTTCAAAACATTTTTTCAACTCTCAGTCGCTCTCAGTGTCGACCGACATCAAGGTTAGTGTCGGTCGACATCCATTCGTGGCCGAGACACCAACTTCAGCTCGTTGCACAAATCACCAGAAACGTCCTATAATTCCATCTTTTGCTCCAAACGCAAGCCTACCTGTAGAAGACTCAATAGACTCAAAAACCAGGTTAAAGACTCAATGTATACAACTATATCATGGTTGAAAACCTATAAAAACCATGATATATCAAAAATGCAGTCCCATTGGAGAAGTTTTACTCCAAAACTCCATTTTGGAGTGGAAAATGCAGTCCCATTGGAGATGGTCTAAGTTCATTCTATTTCAGCGATTCAAATAGTTTGTTCTTAGGTTGAGAGAGTCAATCAAGCCCACTGAGCAAGAGAGTTGCTCACACATCCCTTATCATCTCGCAAATCCATCCAATTCACACCTCCATCTGACCAAGTGAGAGAGCTACACAACCAACACTTGTTCTCCATCTCTCCATCTTCCTAGTCTCAGTTCTGATGATGTTTGTCGTGGCTCTAACCACTATTAATAACAAATCAATTAACTCGAACTTGATGTGTACCAGGTTTTAACCTTAAAACGATGAATCCATAGGGAAATGACGTACTTTTAACTTCTATCAGATTCTAACTTTCTCTAGACTGATCAGGGTAATTTTAAGAGTTTTGTCACGAAAATAATTAAAAGAAGCAATTTAAAAGCATAGAGCATTTTAAAAGAAATAAAACGAGAGAGCGGTTTAAAAGCAATAAATCGAAACGTTAGCCAATCAGGGATTTCTCTGGGGATCATGAGTTCGATTTCTACTTAGATTTATACGTAGGGTTCTTGAGAATTAGTCTACTATGGTTTCTGAACTCGAAACACGAAATTGTGCATAACATATTCTCATAGCATTAAACACAGAATCTCTTCAACTCGACCAATCAACTCTTGCAGCTGACTGAGAGGAAGATCATCCATTAATATCTAGTTGATCAACATTCATAGTGCCCTACAAGTGTGATGTCTCACCTTGAAACACATCTGCTCGCCTACCCTTTTTCACAATAATAAATACAACACACTAGTGGTTTTATCAAGCTATAATCAGTTTCAAGGTGATCAGTCTCTAATAATACATTATAAATAAAGATAAACAAACAAATTAAATAAAGAACCTTATTTATAAATCGTCCATATGAGTCTTACCCATGATTAAGCTCATCAAAATTTCTCCTAAAACAACAACAAAACTA
Source organism: Orychophragmus violaceus (assembly GCA_030180135.1). Taxonomy (NCBI): domain Eukaryota; kingdom Viridiplantae; phylum Streptophyta; class Magnoliopsida; order Brassicales; family Brassicaceae; genus Orychophragmus; species Orychophragmus violaceus. The sequence goes on from CM058240.1 coordinate 41,970,345, forward strand.
CTCAGAATTCCAAATGTCTTGCCTCCCGCGCTTTTTTCTAATATCGTTCACTCGACGTTTATGGTGACTTAGGCGTGAGAAATGGATATCTCAGAACTTATGTTCCTAAAACTTCGTCATCCTTGTCATGGTTTTCACCAATTCCTTCAACTATAATCTTATCTCTAAGAATCTTCTTGTTCTAGACACTACAAGAAAACAGTGTTTTCACGACTGCACTTTTAATCGCAGAATAGTCGTTAATCGGGGTTTTACGACAAAAATTACGACTAAATGTGGTAGTTGTAAATCCACAGTCGCTAAATCGCATAGTCGTATTATTAGTCGGTGAGTTACGACTATTTATACGACTAACATAGCTAATCATAAAATAGACGTAGCATTGTCGGAAGATACAAGGACTAATTTGTGACTACTATAGCGACATTTGTGCGACTATAAAGGGAGTCCAGATGCCGTCGGAGAAATGTTGTCATCAAATAGTCGTTAAACTAGGTGACGACTGGGCGATTAATATGTAACTGTATAGTATAGTGAGATAGTAGTCGTAAATATTAGCCGCTATGTAGTGACTGGGTAACGACCATTTTAACTACTATCCCACGACTAATATGAACATCCATATACGATTATGGTAATGATCTCGCCACTATGTGGCGACTGTTATATGACTGACTAGTATAGTCACGATTTAGTCGTAGACTATGGTGACGTTTTGGCTACTCTTCAGTGACACTTTACGACTGTTTAACGGCTAATATAACGACTATGCAGCGATTACGCGGGACATCCAAATACCATTAATTGACGACTGTAACGTTTGTGTGAAAATAAGAATTTGGAATTATTCCATTTGTCAAAATTAAGGATTTGGTAATTGTAAATACTTCAATTTGAATGATACAAGAAATGTAAAAGACATTTGCTTCAAGAAAACATTGATAACTTTAATAGTTTTGTGTTGCATATATACACAAAAGATTATCTACATATGCAAACTCAATTATTAAGGAGTTTTGAATTCATACACCAAAAAATAAGTTCGGTAGGCAGATCGACATGTAACCTATGCAGCATATGGAGTTAAGTTGTATCCGTTGGGGGACGACCGTCTATGTTGGCTGCTGGCCTATGAGTCTGAAGGAAGTCAAGAAAATGCGTATTAATTTCCCACAGATACTTGTCTACAAAGCAAAGGCACTCGATATTTTCCTTCTGCTCATTCGCAACTCAGACGTGATCTGCTTCACGGGCAACCTTGATAGGTCTCGAGTTTTACCCTATACTAACTGAAAGTGCACAATATATCAATTGTAGTACTTAGGGATCGAATCCACGAGGACTCTAGGCAACGATAGGATTAGAACTAAAGAGATTAAAACTAGGAGAAATTAAAAGGCAAATTGTATTGATTAATTGAAAAGCAAGGAAGAAAGTAAACAGTAGCAGGTTGTTGTTGTAGGCAGTAAACTAAGGGCGCTAAGTCTAGGGCGTTCTCAGGAAATCAGACAAGCAGATAAACCAATCAGTCAGGATCTAATTAAACTCAGTTCTAGAACTCAAAACACAGATATAGAATTAACCAAATTCCTTTGCGAGAATTCTCTAAGTCTAAGTTCAGTAATCCAAATTCCTTTGCAATTACCAACAGTTTAAACCAGCTTTAATTCCAAGTTCGATATGTTCACAATCTAATTAAACCAAATTCCTTTGCGAGTAATTAAATTGCTCAACCTAAATAGTTCAGATTCTAAACCACACTGTCGTGTCGTATTTAGCAACCTAAGATCTAGATTCTAATTGATCAGGTTAGAACTAGCATTAAACACAATTTAGTTTGAAGAACATCTATTGATGTGAATCCTTAACTGAATTAATTATATCTAGCAAGTCATGAAATCCCTATGAGAAACCCTAAACCTAACTATGAAACTACTCAGACATAGATAATGTAGACATAATCAATGAATTAATAGAAATCATAAAAGAGATTAGAATAGTAAAGGGGTTCGAAAACTTCTCCAAAACGAATGTAGTAGAGGATCAGATCAGCCCCCAAAAGCTCTAAAAACTCTCTGCTCTAAGTTATGATAGCGTATGTAAGCGTCTCCAAAAACTGATCTAAAAACCTAATTAAATAGCTAAAACACGTTTTGGGCTTCTGTGTAAATATCTGGAACTTCTGGGCTTTTCTGCATTATCAGCATTCTTCATTAAACCGCCGAGTCTGGCCCATTCGCGCTATGCATCGATCGATGAAGGTGTGCAACGATCGACGCAATCCTCAAATCTGGACAGTGAACTCTGTCTCTCGGACCAAATCTCCAAAATGCACCAAATAGCTCCAAAATCTCCACTTCTGCTCCAAATGTGCTTGTACCTAATAAAACCAGCAAAGGACTCTAAAAGAACACCAAAAGACACTAAAACAGACTTATATCATGGCATAAAACCGGTAAAAACCAGGATATATCAACTCCCCCACACTTAGCCTTTGCTTGCCCTCAAGCAAAACAGAGAACTAAAACATGGTGAAGAGGTTTGAAAACTTTCAGAAACTCTTTTTGTCCTAGAAGCAACAACACTCAGATTCCCCTTAGTAAACCACTGAAAGAATCACCTGCAAGACATCAAGACCAACACTCGATCGACGCACTGCGATTTCTCGGATTAGTCAGCAAGTTAGCAGGTTAGTCCGTATGAAAATCCAATTTTTTGAACCTGCAAGCTGAAAAACACTGAAAACAGACAAAATCAAAGCAACTAATGTATCAAATCAAGCACAACATCCAAACATACGAAATCCTAAGAAATTCATAAGAAAATGCAAAAGAAAAATAAGAGAATACAGAACCGAATGTCTAGAGATGATTACTACTCTCACTCATCCTCAGCTATGCGATCAGTACCACTCGAAGAACCGAGAGTCGGAGATCGTCGTCTGCATCGAGAAGGTCCTGGATGGTGTATCTGTGGCTGTCTCCTGCAAGTCAGGTATGCATGAAGTTCCAGACGACCCGTAGAATACCATCCGAGCGCTTTCTCCACTCTGCCTCAGACATATCACCATAAGGCTTCGTAGGCTCGGGAAAAGGTCCAACGTCATCGACAGGGGCAGCAGGTGCAGGCGCAGGTGCAGAGGAGGTAGAAGCTCGTGTAGAAGGCTCTCCCAGCGGATGAGCCATAGAAGGGACTCTGCGCTGCTCACTCTCAGGAGGCTGAAACCTCAAGGCATCCAACGTATCTATCTATGTAAGACCAGGAGCAGGAAGATCCACACCACACTTCACCGTGGCAGGGTCGTAATAGACCCATACTCGTCCCCCCTTCAGCCACGTAGCACTCTGCAGATGGCTGAAATCAAGGAACTCCAAGCTGTCATTACGCTCCGTTCCCTCTAAGGGAATCCTGCAATGTCTGAAAATGGGAGTAAGCAGACTCCCTACTCTCTCAGTGCCCACGCCATCAAATGGCTTCTTCTGCAGCTCGCATAGATGATCAGCAAAAACAACTCCCAAATTGAGTCCCTTAGTGGGATCTCTCAGAACTGTATCCTCAAACTGGTCCCTCAGCCCGATAAACAGCATCTCCATCTCGTTCTTACGCATCTTGTTTGCCTCAAACTTGCACAACAGAGTAGATCCTAAGATGCGCAAGACGTATCTAAGAACCGGATGCCTAACCTGAATCACCGGTGTGGTCCTCGAGTTGTACCGACCAGTGCCGATACACTCCCAGAAATACTGAGCCTCATCCACGTCCCACTCAAGTGACATAGAAATACGCTGCGGCTCGGTGCTGAATCCGTAAATCCTGCAGATATCGAGAAGGGGAATCCGATACGTGGCTCCTAAGCACATGAAGGTAAAGAAACCTCCTGAAGCCCTCCTGCTGTCTGGTGTAGGGTATATCACTCTGCAGGTGGCGAGCAACTGTCTTACCAACTCTGGGTAGATCTCATAAGGCTGCATTGGCATTGTCCCCAGACCAATGCCCTTACATAGTGCAAGAACCTGCTCATCTATCCCCAGACTCCTGCAAGTCGAGTAATCTGCAAACTTGGTTGGCTTAAGCGTCATGCCACACCAACCATTGTACATCAATGTGTCATACTCGTCCCACTTGTTAAGCAATGGCCTCTCTGTAAACTCATCAGTCTTAAGGAACTCAGCAATGTTATTTGGCCACTCTCTATCTGACTGGATCTCTGTCATATCTGCTCGGGGCCAAGGTATTGCTATTGCCGGACCAACTCTCACATAATCCTCAGGGTGCGGTGATTCTCTATGGAACCACTGTGGTGGTGGAGCATGATGAGCTGTAGCAGCGGCTGCGGTGGCTCTGCGTTTACGGGACGGTCGAGGAGGCATCTGCAAGAAATCAATAAATCATATAAGTCACGGCAGAAATCTCTCTGTGAAATCGCGAAGCAACGACCATTGCACTAAGGCATCGATCGTTGCAAGGCGATTCCACAACATCGAACAAATCCCTAAAATTGCAAAGCAACGGCCGTTGCACTAATGCATCGATCGTTGCAGGGCGATTTTTACAGATGCTAAGTATCGATCCAAAATCGTAAATCAAACTCAAATTCAGCATGCATTCATCACAATCGACCTAAATCAGGCTAATAACAGCACATAATCATCAATCTCAAACCAAAAATTCTCAAATTCTGAAACCCTAAAAACGAATCCGGAAATCATGAAATCGAGACACATTACCTTGGATTTGTGACAAATGGGTTATAGGAATGGATTAAGAGTGTAAAAACATGAGAATAGCACTTGGAATCAGTGAAAATGACGAAGAAATGAGAGATTTAGAAGTGTGGAGTCACGGTTGTACGGACGGCGGAGTGGAGAAGGAAAGAGGAGAAAAGGGTTTAAGGTACTTACCTTGATCGTGGGTGCAACGACCATTGCATATGAGCAACGATCGATGCTGGTGAACCGAATCGATTCCGGTTTAGCGCGCGTACCTTAATTTTGCGATTTAAACCAATTGCAACGACCGTTGCACAGGACCGCAACGATCGTCACAATGCGATTCCATCTCCTCATCAAAATCTCCTTGCAACGACCGGTGCATAAGTGCATCGATCGTCACACATCTCCAGACTCGAGTTCTGTATCTAAAAACTTAGCAAAACAAAATCAAAACGTAAGTTCCTAACAAAAACACCAAAAATTAAAAAGAAAAGCACTAAAACCTAACAGTGGGTTGCCTCCCACTCAGCGCTTGTTTAAGGTCATTAGCTTGACCGGACGAACAAGAATCAGGCACCGTGAGATCCTGACAGAGACTTTGATTGTCTCTGTGCAAGTCTCCTCATCCAAGGTGGAGAGTAAGCTGTATCAGAATGAACTTGTCCAAGAAATGAAGGAGTAAACTGCTCCCCAGGATCCAAAACCGTAATGTGACTCGACTGCTCTTCATCTCCATCCATAATGGTGAAGGTCTGCCCATCTATCAGTGGCTTGCGCAGCTTGTCCATCTCAAAATGCAGCGGCTCATCTCCCAGATGGAGATCTATCAGACTGTGTCTCACATCTATTACTGCTCCAGCTGTAGCCAGGAATGGTCTACCCAATATCAAAGCGTCATCCTGCTCACTGGTACTTAAGAACTAAGTAATTTGTTGGAACCAAATAGTTTCCAACTCTCACCGGGATGTCCTCAAGAACTCCTTCCGGAATCCTTATCGACTGATCAGCTAGGACAAGAGAGGTCCTAGTGGGTCTAAAATCCATCATACCCAGCTTTTCTGCCACAGAGTATGGCATAAGACTTCCAGCAACTCCTAAATCACAAAGAGAGCGCTTAAAACCATCCTCGAAGATAGAACAACTTAGCACAAAAATCCCAGGATCAGGTAGCTTCTTAGGAACCTTGGTTAATAGCACATCACTTATATGCTGAGGAACAACTATAACCCAATCCTTCAGCTCTTCATCCAAAGGCAACATCTTACCCAAGTACTTCTGCACACAAGGGTGATAATGTGGATCATTAGACGGTGGAATTTCTTCCAACTCTTCACCAATCTTCTCTAGCTCTTTAAGCTCATCAATCTCTTGTTGAATTACTTCAGATACCTTAGGATATAAGCGAATAGAGTGTGCATAAATCTCCTGTTGGGTTATCTCAGACACCCCAGGGAATAAGCGGTTAAGCTCTGAATCTGCATCAATGTCATAAGAATCCTGTGAATCTGTCTGTCCACGCCTTGCAACGATCGACGCTAAGGGTGAATCGATCGATGCAGTCAAATTTTCACAGATTCTACCCGAGAGATTTTCCTCAAAATCCGAAATTTCACCTTCCTCTACCACTTCAGCTGTACTTAGCTCAAATCTTTCACCTAGATGTGATCCATCATCAACGTACACTGACCAGGCCTTAATATGGGTGTCTACAACACCTTTCCCTTTGATGGAGTTTGAAATTTGGCTCACCTGAGTGTCCAATTGCTTCACATGAGTGTTCAGAGACTCAAATTTCCCATTTAGATCCCCATAAACAGCATCCAACTTCTTGTTGCAGTCCACAAAAATCTTGGTCTGTCCTTCCAGCAGCTGTTCCAACATAGCCTCCATCTTACTCTCATGAGTAGTAGCTACAGGTGGTGCTTGGTAAGAGGAGGATCCATATGTTCTCTGATTACCTTGCTGGAAAGGCTTCTGAAATCCACTAGTCTGTCCAAACCCAGAGGAGTTTTGGTTGCTGTTGAAAGCACTCTTCTGTCCTCCATTGAAGAACCTGTTACCAGACTGATTACCAAACCTGTTTCCCTGGAAACTAGATCCCCCGATGTAATTCACATCCTCTTCCTGCTCTTCTCCTTCATCATTGATCATCTCAACATCTTAAACAAAGTGGACAGCTTTCTTCCCAGCTAGAAGATTGCAAACTGTGTCCAACTTAGATCTAATATTAGCTATTTCAGAATTCTCAATCTTTCCACCGGACTTCTTCCTTCTCTTATCAGTGGTCTTGCAGCTATTACTGCTTACCAGATTGTCTATCAACTGCTTAGCTTGAGCAGGAGTCCTAGTGTTAAAGTTGGCATTGCTAGAATTGTCCAACGCAGTCTGATATGGAAGATCTATTCCTCTAAAGAAGATGCCTAAAAGTGTTACCTCAGTGAATCCATGGTGCGGGCAGTCACGTTGGTATTTCTTGAATCTAATCCAGGCTGTCTTAAGAGGCTCTGTAGGACCTTGGGTGAAGGTGAGAATGTCCTGTCTGGACTGGTCCGAGCGAGCATCATCATAGAAATGACGCAGGAACTCACTCTTCAGGGCTGTCCAAGTAACAAATGTCCCAGATGGAAGTTGTTTTAGCCAGGCTGCAGCATCTCCAGCCAGAGAGTAGGGGAAAAGCTTGAGGAACATATAGTCTTGGTTAACTCAATCGTACTTTATCCCAGTAACTATGCCCTCAAACTCATCTATGTGATCCATCGGCTGCTCACTTGGAGAGCCATGGAAGGCTTTCTGCCTCAGGAGATAGTAGTAGACGGTTTTGATTTCAAAATCATTCCTCTCAAATTCAGGAAGTACAAGAGCTGACCGGTTAGCATGGAACTCATCCGGCAAGTTATAGTCAGCTAAAGTCCTCTCATGGACAACCATCTGTCTACCTTAGTTCTGTCCTTGATTCTGCTCCTGCTGCGGCTGTGGTTTCTCTGGAGGATTAGGGATGACATTCCCTTCAGCATCTATCGGTTCTCCAGCAGCATTGTAAGGATTGTTGTGTCGGTCCCTCAGGACACCTTGAGCATCAGGCAATATGATCACACGTTCAACAACCATCCTTTCTCTTTGAACTCTTCTGTTTGTCCTCTCTAGCCTAGCAAGTTCTTCAAGTTGGAGGTTTACGAGATTAGCGTTTGGATTACTTCTGGTATCACGCGTCTGCATAAACCGTCTGTAATCACCCAACAACGATCGATGCTAACAGTGCAACGATCAATTCAACTTCAATTGCCTAGTGTCGATCGACATAAGAAGTGCAACGGTCGATGCTATGCGATTTTGAAACCTACGACAGAGAGAAAACAGAGAAGAAAAATCAGTAAACAAAAATAAAAACAAAAATCCTAGTAAAAACCCTAAGTTCGAAGCTATCGAAGACTCTAAGAGTCCCCGGCAACGGCGCCAAAAACTTGATAGGTCTCGAGTTTTACCCTATACTAACTGCAAGTGCACAGTATATCAATTGTAGTACTTAGAGATCGAATCCACGAGGACTCTAGGCAACAATAGGATTAGAACTAAAGAGATTAAAACTAGGAGAAATTAAAAGGCAAATTGTATTGATTAATTGAAAAGCAAGCAAGAAAGTAAATAGTAGCAGGTTGTTGTTGTAGGCAGTAAACTAAGGGCGCTAAGTCAAGGGCGTTCTCAGGAAATCAGACAAGCAGATAAACCAATCAGTCAGGATCTAATTAAACTCAGTTCTAGAACTCAAAACACAGATATAGAATTAACCAAATTCCTTTGCGAGAATTCTCTAAGTCTAAGTGCAGTAATCCAAATTCCTTTGCAATTACTAACAGTTTAAACCAGCTTTAATTCCAAGTTCGATATGTTCACAATCTAATTAAACCAAATTCCTTTGCGAGTAATTAAATTGCTCAACCTAAATAGTTCAGATTCTAAACCACACTGCCGTGTCGTATTTAGTAACCTAAGATCTAGATTCTAATTGATCAGGTTAGAACTAGCATTAAACACAATTTAGTTTGAAGAACATCTATTGATGTGAATCCTTAACTGAATTAATTATATCTAGCAAGTCATGAAATCCCTATGAGAAACCCTAAACCTAACTATGAAACTACTCAGACATAGATAATGTAGACATAATCAATGAATTAATAGAAATCATAAAAGAGATTAGAATAGTAAAGGGGTTCGAAAACTTCTCCAAAACGAATGTAGTACAAGATCAGATCAGCCCCCAAAAGCTCTAAAAACTCTCTGCTCTAAGTTATGATAGCGTATGTAAGCGTCTCCAAAAACTGATCTAAAAACCTAATTAAATAGCTAAAACACGTTTTGGGCTTCTGTTAAAATATCTGGAACTTCTGGGCTTTTCTGCAATATCAGCATTCTTCATTAAACCGCCGAGTCTGGCCCATTCGCGCTATGCATCGATCGATGAAGGTGTGCAACGATCAACACAATCCTCAAATCTGGACAGTGAACTCTGTCTCTCGGACCAAATCTCCAAAATGCACCAAATAGCTCCAAAATCTCCACTTCTGCTCCAAATGTGCTTGTACCTAATAAAACCTGCAAAGGACTCTAAAAGAACACCAAAAGACACTAAAACAGACTTATATCATGGCATAAAACCGGTAAAAACCATGATATATCAAACCTGCTCTTCGATTTTACGTTGAGCTTCCTTCAATTACTCTTCCATGGACACACACCCTGAAGAGTCTCCCGGCTGGTCGCGCTTGCCCCTCAAAACAGACTCTTTGAGGCTTCTAACTCCATAAGGATTTCCTCGTCTATCCATCTCAGTGGCCTGTTATAATTAAAGACAGTCCGCAAAACACAATTAAATAAAGAACATGACATGACTTTATAAATATGAATTGTGAAAAATATTACTTTACCTCAAGGAAGATGTGCTCATATTCATCTAGTGAGAGTTATCGATGTCTCGAAGCAGCACCGTCCAAAACTTGTGAAGTATCTCTTTCGAGATCTAACAACTTCTCGTCTACGATCTTTTGGAAAGTTGCAGCTATTTTCTCTGCCTTCCGATGAACGTACGTACCGTCTGTCTTTGTATGTGTCCTGAAGAATACCTCACCAATATTAACCGGTCTTCCATATTCCTCTTCCTGCAGTGTTATACCTCAAACAAGGATTATTAAAGAAATTTCTAGTTGCAATGCTGTAACAAACATAAACAACAAATATGTAATAAAGGTTACTTGCCATATAAAGCCTGATTTCTAGGTACGACTTGGGCCCTGAGAAATGGACGTGACGACCGAGACGTCCACTGTGAGACAAACAACAACTGGCATATGTCTTAATTTTATCCTTTGCTTCTTCATTTTCCCAATAGTCGGTCATCGTTTTCGAGAGAGTCTCGCCGATCCACTTAGGTCGCTGTCGTTTAGTGATATATCATGGTTTTTACCTGTTTTATGCCATGATATAAGTATGTTTAGAGTCTTTTGGTGTCCTTTTAGAGTCTTTTACAAGTGTTATTAGGTACACACACGTTTGGAGCGGATTTGGAGATCATGGAGCTATTTGGAGCATTTTGGAGTTTTGATCCGAGAGTTTAAGCTCACTGTCCGAAACAGAGGAGTGTGTCGATCGATGCACCTCAGCATCGATCGTTGCACAGCGAGTTGGGCCAGATCTCGGCGGTTTAATGAAGAATGATGATATTGTAAAGTTGCCCAGAAGTTCCAGATATTTACACAGAAGCCCCAAGTCGTGTTTTAGCTATTTAATTAGGTTTTTAAGTTTTGTTTTAGATACGCTATCATAACTTAGAGCAGAGAGTTTTTAGAGCTTTTGGGGCTGATCTGATCCAGCACTACACTTTGTTTTTGGAGAATTTTTCGAACCCCTTTTATTATTCTAATCTCTTTTATGATATCTATTATTTCATTGATTATGTCTTCATATTCCATGTCTGAGTAGTTTCATAGTTAGGTTTAGGGTTCCTCATAGGAATTTCATGATTTGCTAGCTAATTGCATGAAAGTGATGGAAAAGCAGCTGATTCAGATTTCAGAGAAGCTTCCAGACCCAAGAGTCTTTGTTCTTGACTGTTCCATCTCTAAGGGCAGATTCAAGCATTCTATGTGTGATTTAGGATCTGGTGTGAATCTCATGCCATACTCTGTGGCTAAGAGATTAGGAATTATGGAATTTCAGCCTACTAGGATCTCTCTTATCCTAGCTGATCTATCAAAGAGGTACCCCGAAGGTGTTCTTGAGGATGTACTTATCAGAGTTGGAAACTACTTAATTCCAACAGACTTTGTAGTGCTGAAGTACAATGTTGAGCCAGATGATCCTTTGCTGCTTGGAAGATCATTTTTAGCTACTGCGGGAGTTGTGATAGATGTGAGACGTGGTCTGATTGATCTCCAACTGGGAGATAAGCCATTGCAGTTCAAGATGGACAGGAAGCAGAGAGCCACCATTGATGGACAGAGCTTCAGTGTTGAGGTGGAACCAGATGTTCCAATTGGAGAGGAGAAGATGGCAGTTCATTCTGAACTCGCTTTAACATCTTCAGTGCCTACAACTGCTCATAAGCAGAAAGCTCCAGACATCTCATTTCCACCAAAGGTAAGGCATAAAACTTCTAAACTTAAACCTCTTAATCCCTCAGTTTTGAATGCAGGAAAACGCAGAATCCTACCCAAGCTTCGCTCCCGCCCTGGTTCTACTCCTTCGTTCCTTGGGAGATCTCATGATCCGAATGCTTATACGCCACCTTGGATGAAGAGATATTCGCAACACTCAAAGTCTCTGTTGAATCCCCCATAAGTCCGATCTCCTATCCCATAGTCAAGCTATTAACTTTAAACAAGCGCTGAGTGGGAGGCAACCCACTGTTAGGTTTGTTTTGTTCTCATTTTTCGTTTTTGATTTGGTGTTTTTCATTTTCTGCTTTTGTGTGTTCAATGCCGAGAGAAACAGGAAAAATTGCACTGAATCGATCGACACACTAAGTGCATTGGTCGACGCAGTTGCGATTTCTGGTTAGCCGATTCGATTGCGGTTCAGACACCGGTTATTTAAATAACCGCGAGCATATTCGCCTTGCATCGATCGACACTCTTATGGCATCGATCGACGCAGGGCGACAACAAGTAAGTATTCTGCAACTTTTCGGATTGTTTTTCAATTTGATTATTCTTTCACGAGCTCATGCTTTTATTACACTGGGGACAGTGTAGTTCAAGTGTGGGGGAGGTAGCTACTGACGCACGCTTTTGTTTTCTTAGAGTCAGTCCTGTTTTCAAAAATTTGTTTTATTGAGTCAAAACAAGTTTAAGTAAGAAACAGTGAATTTTGGAGAAGTTAACAACATCTTGCAGGAACTTAAGTGACCATTGGGATGAAATTGCAGGTTCTATCTATGACTATTAGAAAATCCAACACGGATCAACCTACTGAGGACACCCATATCAATTCAGGTATTCAGAGGATCCTTTTACTGGCTTCACCCTTGTAAACTTGACTTAATTTCTCACCTAAGGGCTTGGTAAACCTTGAGTCGGATTCCTTTGTTAGTTCTGACACAGCTTGTAAACCTGTTCGAATATGGAACCCTTCTCCCCTTCTCTAAGTAAAGTAAAAAAAGAAAGAAATAAACTGAGGATGAGTTAGTAACTCCGAAGTGGTCTCTGGGAGTGGTAGCTACAACTATCATCTCCTGTGCATCCATGGAATGTGTCCAAAGTACACCCCTTAACGGGAAGAGCACTGATAAAAAAAAATGATACCCAATGGGGAAAAATCAGAATGCTAAGGAAGGGAAAAGAGAAGAAAAGGAACCAGAAAAAGATAGTATGGTGGTCTAGAGCTGGCAAAGTAAGAATCCATGTGCCCTTTGATCTATAATCCTTAGGTGAGACCGCACTTAATATTGTAAAGAAGTCAGTAGGGTGATTTGAATTGCTTGGATTGATTGTGGAGTTTACTTAGGACAGTTGCTAAGTGTGGGGGAAGTACATGTTGGTCTTGATATCTTGCGGTTGATTCTTTGGAGAAGTTTTCGAACCCCTTTTATTATTCTAATCTCTTTTATGATATCTATTATTTCATTGATTATATCTTCATATTCCATGGCTGAGTAGTTTCATAGTTAGGTTTAGGGTTCCTCATAGGGATTTCATGACTTGCTAGATATAATTAATTCAGTTAAGGATTCACATCAATAGATGTTCTTCAAACTAAATTGTGTTTAATGCTAGTTCTAACCTGATCACTTAGAATCTAGATCTTAGGTTGCTAAATTGACACGACAGTGTGGTTTAGAATTTGAACTATTTAGGTTGAGCAATTTAATTACTCGCAAAGGAATTTGGTTTAATTAGATTGTGAACATATCGAACTTGGAATTAAAGCTGGTTTAATCTGTTAGTAATTACAAAGGAATTTGGATTATTGCACTTAGACTTTGAGAATTCTCGCAACGACAGTTGGTTAATTCTATATTTGTGTTTGAGTTCTAGAACTGAGCTTAGTTAGATCCTGACTGAATGATTTATCTGCTTGTCTGATTTCCTGAGAACGCCCTAGACTTAGCGCCCTTAGTTTATTGCTTACAACCACGACTTGCTACTGATTTACTTTCTTGCTTGCTTTTTAGTTATTCAATACAATTTGCTTTCTCCTAGTTCAATCTTTTCTGTTCTAATTCTATCGTTGCCTAAAGTCCTCGTGGATTCGATACCCTAAGTACTACATTGATATTACTGTGCACTTGCAGTTAGTATAGGGATTAAAACTAGACCTATCAAGTTTTTGGCGCCGTTGCCGGGGACTCTTTTGAGTCTTCGATAGATTTGAACTTAGGGTTTAGACTAGGTTTTTTGTTTTTGTTTTACTGATTTATTTTTTTTCTGTTTTTTCTCTGTTTTGCAGGTCAGGTTCGACAGAATTGGCTTGCATCGATCGACACGGTCCTGTGTGTCGACCGACATAGATTTCACATTTGCATCGATCGACGCTCTTCTTGCATCGGTCGACACAGTTAGCGGAATCACCAAGAAGACTAAGAGATCCGTAAGGACGATGTGTCGGAATGATTTTTTCAGTTCAGGGATTGACAGTTCACAGATAGTTGGGCTGAAGAACAAAGTTGACTCTCTACATAGTCTTCTACTTAGAAAGTATGCGTAAGAAGCTATCAACTACGTTGGAGGGAATGGATTCAATAGTCAGGAATCTGCTTTTCAGGAACCCTTCCAGCAACAGAGTAACTCCTTCTCGAGGAACTACGGTGTTTCTTCTTACCAAGCACCGCCTGCACCTACACATAAGAGCAGATTGGAAGCCATGATGGAGCAGTTTCTTGAGGGACAACAACAGATCATTGTGTCCTACAACTCAAAAATAGATGCATTGTATGAAGATCTGAATGAGAAGTTTGAATCTTTGAGCACACATATGAAGAAGCTAGATGTCCAAGTTCAACACACAGCTAGAGTAATACAGAGGTAGAATGAAGCTGTAAAAGCTGAACAGAGGCAACACGTCAATGTTGTGATCACAAGAAATGGGATTGACTTGCTAGGAGAAGAAGAAAGCATAATCTCGGATTTTCTAGATGGATTATGTCTGTCTGAGACAAGCATCGTTCGACACAACTCTTGCATCGATCGACATAGTCCCGACACGTCTGATGAAATTGCTCGAAATCGCCTTGTGTCGATCGACACACAACGTGCATCGATCGACACAGATCGCAGATGGGACAAGAACTCTGCAACAGTCTCAGAACGAGTTTTTGAGCCTCAAGTACCACATTCTAAGCCTCCTAAGCTGTCCAAACAGGAGCTATACGAAGCTAATTGCATGAAAGTGATGGAAAAGCAGCTGATTCAGATTTCAGAGAAGCTTCCAGACCCAGGAGTCTTTGTTCTTGACTGTTCCATCTCTAAGGGCAGATTCAAGCATTCTATGTGTGATTTAGGATCTGGTGTGAATATCATGCCATACTCTGTGGCTAAGAGATTAGAACTTATGGAATTTCAGCCTACTAGGATATCTCTTATCCTAGCTGATCTATCAAAGAGGTACCCCGAAGGTGTTCTTGAGGATGTACCTATCAGAGTTGGAAACTACTTAATTCCAACAGACTTTGTAGTGCTGAAGTACAATGTTGAGCCAGATGATCCTTTGCTGCTTGGAAGATCATTTTTAGCTACTGCGGGAGCTGTGATAGATGTGAGACGTGGTCTGATTGATCTCCAACTGGGAGATAAGCCATTGCAGTTCAAGATGAACATGAAGCAGAGAGCCACCATTGATGGACAAAGCTTCAGTGTTGAGGTGGAACCAGATGTTCCAATTGGAGAGGAGAGGATGACAGTTCATTCTGAACTTGCTCTAACATCTTCAGTGCCTACAACTGCTCATAAGCAGAAAGCTCCAGACATCTCATTTCCACCAAAGGTAAGGCATAAAACTTCTAAAATTAAACCTCTTAATCCCTCAGTTTTGAATGCAGGAAAACACAGAATCCCACCCAAGCTTCGCTCCCGCCCTGGTTCTACTCCTTCGTTCCTTGGGAGATCTCATGATCCGAATGCTTATACGTGATAGGTCTAAAGTTTTACCCTATACTAACTGCAAGTGCACAATATATCAATTGTAGTACTTAGGGATCGAATCCACGAGGACTCTAGGCAACGATATGATTAGAACTAAAGAGATTAAAACTAGGAGAAATTAAAAGGCAAATTGTATTGATTAATTGAAAAGCAAGCAAGAAAGTAAACAGTAGCAGGTTGTTGTTGTAAGCAATAAACTAAGGGCGCTAAGTCTAGGGCGTTCTCAGGAAATCAGACAAGCAGATAAATCAATCAGTCAGGATCTAATTAAACACAGTTCTAGAACTCAAAACACATATATAGAATTAACCAAATTCCTTTGCGAGAATTCTCTAAGTCTAAGTGCAGTAATCCAAATTCCTTTGCAATTACAAACAGATTAAACCAGCTTTAAATCCAAGTTTGATATGTTCACAATCTAATTAAACCAAATTCCTTTGCGAGTAATTAAGTTGCTCAAGCTAAATAGTTCAGATTCTAAACTACACTGTCGTGTCGTATTTAGCAACCTAAGATCTAGATTCTAATTGATCAGGTTAGAACTAGCATTAAACACAATTTAGTTTGAAGAACATCTATTGATGTGAATCCTTAACTGAATTAATTATATCTAGCAAGTCATGAAATCCCTATGAGAAACCCTAAACCTAACTATGAAACTACTCAGACATTGATAATGTAAACATAATCAGTGAATTAATAGAAATCATAAAAGAGATTAGAATAATAAAGGGGTTCGAAAACTTCTCCAAAACGAATGTAGTACATGATCAGATCAGCCCCAAAAGCTCTAAAAACTCTCTGCTCTCAGTTATGATAGCGTAATTAAACTGAAGCTAAAAACCTAATTAAATAGCTAAAACACGACTTGTGGCTTCTGTGTAAATATCTAGAACTTCTGGGCATCTTCTGCAATATTGGCATACTTCATTAAACCGCCGAGAGCCTGGCCCAACACGCTATGCATTGATCGATGCAGGTATGCAACGATCGACGCAGTCATCAAATATGGACAGTGAACACAACCTCTCGGGTCAAATCTCCAAAGTGCTCCAATTAGCTCCATAATCTCCACTTTTTCTCCAAACGTACGTGTACCTAATAAAACCTGCAAAGGACTCTAAAGAACACCAAAAGACACTAAAACAGACTTATATCATGGCATAAAACCGGTAAAACCATGATATATCAACTCCCCCACACTTAGCCTTTGCTTGCCCTCAAGCAAAACAGAGAACTAAAACATGGTGAAGAGGTTTGAAAACTTTCAGAAACTCTTTTTGTCCTAGAAGCAACAACACTCAGATTCCCCTTAGTAAACCACTGAAAGAATCACCTGCAAGACATCAAGACCAACATATACTTCCCCCACACTTAGCAACTGTCCTAAGTAAACTCCACAATCACATTCACGCATTCAAATTCTCTCTACTGACTTCTGCAAGTATTTAAGTGCGGTCTCACCTAAGGAGTATCGATCAAAGGCACATGGACTCTTACCTTACCAGCTCTAGACCACCATACTATTTTTCTTTGGTCCCTTTCTTCTCTTTTCCCTTCCTTAGCATTCTGATTTTTCCCCATTGGGTATCATTTTCTTTTTTTTTTTATCAGTGGTCTTCCCGTTAAGGGGTGTACTTTGGACACATTCCTTGGATGCACAGGATATGATAGTTGTAGCTACCACTCCCAGAGACCACTTCGGAGTTACTAACTCATCCTCAGTTTATTATCTTTTTTTTTTGTTTTTTATTTAAGGGGAGAAGGGAACCAAATAGGACAGGTTTACAGGCTGTGTCAGAACTAACAAGGGAATCCGACACAAGGTATACCAAGCCCTTAGGTGAGAAAATTAAGTCAGTATTAAAGTGAAGTCAGTAAAAGGATCCTCTGATACCTGAAGTGATGTGGGTGTCCTCAGTAGGTTGATCTGTGTGTGGGTTTTCTAATAGTCATAGATAGATCCTGCAACTTCATCCCAATGGTTACTTAAGTTCCTGCAAGATATTGTTAACTTCTCCAAAATTCATTATTTCCTACTTAAACTGGTTTTGACTCAATAAAACAAATTTTTTGAAAAACTGGACTGACTCTAAGAAAACAGAAAGATAAAGTCAGTAGCACCTCCCCCACACTTAAAACACACTGTCCCCAGTAGTGTCAAGCTAAGGTTTGGCAAAAAGAAGAACAAAAATGTTAATGGATGTGTTGAGTTCTGTCTGATTTTTACCTCTGTCGCACAGGCATCGATCGTTGCATAAATGCATCGACCGTTGCTAGGCGATTTTTTGTCGTGTGTCGATCGTTGCTCAGGACCGCAACGATCGCTGCAATGCGATTTCTTTCGTGTTGTGACGATCGACACAAGGTGTGTCGATCGACGCACTGCGATTTCTCGGATCAGTCAGCAAGTTAGCAGGTTAGTCCGTAAGAAAATCCAATTTTTCGAACCTGCAAGCTGAAAAACACTGAAAACAGGCAAAATCAAAGCAACCAATGGTTTCAATGCAAACACAACATCCAAACATAAACATCCTAAGAAAGTCAAAAGAAAATGCAAAAGAAAAATAAGAGAATACAGAACCGAATGTCTAGAGATGCTCGCTACTCTCACTCGTCCTCAGCTATGCGATCAGTACCACTCGAAGAACCGGGAGTCGGAGATCGTCGTCTGCGTCGAGTAGGTCCTGGATGGTGTATCTGTGGCTGTCTCCTGCAAGTGCAGGTACGCATGAAGTTCCAGACGACCCGTAGAATACCATCTGAGCGCTCTCTCCACTCTGCCTCAGACATATCACCATAAGGCATCGTAGGCTCGGGAAAAGGTCCAACGTCATCGACAAGGGCAGCAGGTGCAGGCGTAGGTGCAGAGGAGGTAGAAGCTCGTGTAGAAGGCTCTCCCAGCGGATGAGCCATAGAAGGGACTCTGCGCTGCTCACTCTCAGGAGGCTGAAACCTCAAGGCATCCAGCGTATCAATCTGTGTAAGACCAGGAGCAGGAAGATCCACATCACACTTCACCGTAGCAGGGTCATAATAGCCCATACTCGTCCCTCCTTCAGCCACGTAGCACTCTGCAGATGGATGAAATCAAGGAACTCCAAGCTGTCATTACGCTCCGTTCCCTCTAAGGGAATCCTGCAATGTCTGAAAATGGGAGTAAGCAAACTCCCTACTCTCTCAGTGCCCACACCATCAAATGGCTTCTTCTGCAGCTCGCATAGATGATTGATAGGTCTAAGTTTTAACCCTATTCTAACTGCAAGTGCACAGTGATGTAGTTGTAGTACTTAGGGTATCGAATCCACAGGGACTCCGGTCAACGATAGATTAAGAACATAAAAGATTAAACTAGGAGAAAGCAAATATGATGAGAAAGCAGTAAATCAGACAGCAGAAAGTAAACAAAGCGAGTTGTGAGCAAGGAAGCGAAGCGTTAAGTCTAGGGAGTTCTCAGGAAATCAGGAACATAGGCAATCAATCAATCGGGATCTAATTAAGAGCTATTCTAGAACTCAATCACATATATAGAACTAACCAACTGTCGTTGCGAGAATTCTCTAAGTCTAAGTGCAGCAATCCAAATTCCTTTGCAATTACTAACAGATTAAGCCAGCTTTAATTCCAAGTTTGATATGTTCACAATTCCCCTAAACTAAATTCCTTTCACTACAAGAAATTTGAGTATATATAGCGTCCAAAAAACGCTATATGTTGCTATCATAGCGGTTTGTTAAACGCTCTATCTACGTCCGTTATAATAGATTGGAACCTTTACATAGCGGTTTTTCGTTATGCTATATTTTAAATATTTATAATAGCGCTTATTTTAGTGCAATAATAAATGAAGTAATAGCGTTTAATTTTTGTTATAATATATATTCTACATATGTTTGATAGCGTTTTATTTCTGTTATTATGTATTTGTATACATCAGTTTTTTTTATAGCATTTTATTTTTGAATCGCTGTGATTTCTAATTCTTGTATGATCTAATTTGCCAAAACGTGATACCTGCTTCAATTTCTTAAATCCGATAATATCATGGATAGAAAGTGAAACATATTTCATAACATTAAGAACAAAACATCTTACAACAGAACACAGTTTACAACAAGTTCACACCAACTATTAAACATTTTACAACATGTTCATACTTAAAACACATATTCAAGACACAGTTGATAAGACAAAGTGTTTAGATAAAAACTAGCTTGTCATTCGGCCAAGCAATTCTAGTACCTACTGCATCAGCGATGATTTCAATTTCTGAATTCGGTCTCCAAACAGGTGCATCTCTTACCTTAGGAACTTCTACCCAAACAGATGTAGCATTATGACCCAATGGAGCGAAATGCACTACATGTGTTGTACCTTGTATTTCATATTGAACTTAAGACCGAACTTAAGAACGAGGTAAATTGTGGTCAATCTCAGCAATCTCAGAAAGAGAAGTTCACGCAAGCCCAAGACTAAACTTTTTCTCCAACAATAAATTTCTAACAGACACAAAAAACGATGTAAGAGGATAAAAATTTTGATATCAGGTTAAACCAAAAAACAGAAGGAATGATTAGCTTTGAAGTTGTACCTTGTATTTCATATTCCACTGTCCCGGATTTGAAGTAAAAAGTTGTTCTCTATCATTTTGACTGTAGATAGAAAGAACATCTGGTAATGAGGAACATTATAACAATAAAGAAAAGCAATCACAAACATGGAAAGTCGAGAAAATCACCACAGGAGGATCAAGTTCACGAGCCTTAACCAATGCCAGCGTATCAGTCACTGACATTGACATCCCAATCTCCTTGACAAAATCAATATCGTTATATTTATTTTTCTTGACCATCTAATAGAAACAACAAACGTAAAATGTTAGTAAAAAAATAAAAGACTGTCGTAAATGTGATGCAAATAAAAGACTAAACTGTACCGTATGATTGCGTCCTCTCTTTCTTGTGGTGGTTGGCAGGTAGCTTTTATCAAGTTACCCACCTGCATCTTGTTGAGCTTTTTGGTGTATCTCTGTCCTCCAGCTATTAGACAGAACTGCAAAAACCAAGAATACGCACATCTTACAAAAGTAAATGAAATGTTCAAATAGAATCATACTTCCATTGGAAAGTAGGCATGACTTGAGGCACTCCCTGACTGAATTGCTGGTAGTGAAAGAAATTTCACCTCGAAACCATATTTGTCCTTAAAATGCTGTACAACAGTTTTTAACTGGCCCTCCAAACTGAAACTGAAAAGAACAGAGAAAAGCTAATATCAGCTCCTTGAATCCAAGAGATATAAATAAACCAATTCAAAATTAAAGTTCAACAACTTCACCTAAGCTCATTGATGGGACGGCTGGAAATCCCACTGATCTTGGCACTTCTTTTGATACTATCATGATCCAATTCAAATTTTAAGTTCATCAAAGCCTTTTTGACCTAGAAACCAACATATAATGTCAAAGGTAAGAATCATATAGACAATTTCTAAAAGAAGCATCAGGTAAAATACCTTGTCACGATCTGGGCCGTTAAGTACATTGTCCAAGGACTTGATATTCCTGATATTCAGGTACCTTCGGAAAAATTCAATGACAGAGACCGATTCATAATAGGAACTAGTTGACACATCTGCATCATAAGAAAATAATATTCAACCAACCGGAACATATTCATGAAAACATTTAGCAAGTCCTTTACCAATGTTGAGAGACATCCCCATCTGAGTAGGCCTGAGACTTTGGAAAAAAATTGCGCCAGTACTCAACACCATTACCAAGCGTACCATTTCCTCTCAACTTGTGGTCTTCTTCCAGATTGGGATCGAAGAAAGACCTCCCAACAGTGAAATACCTGAATACAACGAATGTTTAGGCTTTTGGCTATTGGGAAGTTTAAGAAAATTCCAAATCACTTACTTTCGAGATGGCTTATCTCTGAGAACAACATCAACTCTTTACCTGTGAAATCCAAAAATAAAATTGAATGAAAGAAATGTGTGAAAACTTAAGAACTAAATCGAAATCAAAGAGAGAATCGATTAACAATCCCATACCTTCGCTAAATATTCAATGAGGGGTGCTAGGAATGGGTTCATCTCTATCTGGTTTCTTCTGCTCGTTGCTACGCGTCTCGTGTTTTCTCGCGCGCTCTCCGGAGATCCGGATCCGTGTGATTCAATGAAACTTAGAGAATTTGAGAAACTCAGATCGGATCAGATCACCGTCCTAATCAACGGTTACTCTGAATCCCGTATTCCTCTTTTGCAATCCATTGTGTCCGCGTATTCAGGATCCTCAATCGTATCACAATCTGACTCGTTACTCTCTTGGTACCGCTTCAATCTCTCTGTTTCAGCAATCATCGAGCAGCCTCAACGCCAGGTTCCTCCCCCGACCCTATGTAGACACTAAGCTAGCTAGAACATCAAAACCCAAAACAAAATTGTTAGAAATCAATTTGGGATTCGCAACCCTAAAGCGAACCCACAGCTACATGAAAGCATTATAAATCTCTTACCTTTAAATAAAAAGCTAACACAGGCCCAACTCGATTCATCTGTAAAAACGAAGGAAATCAATATCCACAGAAATCATAAACCCTAACTCGAAATCACAGAAAAACGAGAATGGAAAAAAAATAAGCTACTTAACCTCGATTTGGTAGGTGAATTGAGTTTGCTTTCAGAATACAAAAAAGAGATGAAGCTATTTTTTAGGGGGAAAGAAGCTTGAAAAGTGAAAAAAATATAAGAGAGCGAAATTTTTCTAAGTCTAGCGGGCAAATTTTTAGTTTTCTCCGCCAAAACATTACATAGTGTTTACGATCAAAAAGTGCTATCAATTCTAAGTTAACCAAAAGCGTTCCAAAAATAAAAGTATGACTATTTATATATAGCGTTTATTATTTTACAAATGCTATAATAAAAATGGTTATTATTTACTATAGTAGAAAATCATAAAACGCTATATTCTAATGCTATGTATATTCAAAATTCTTGTAGTGTTTGCGAGTAGATCAAATTGCTCATCTAGGTTCTTTCAGGCTAATTAACCAACTGTCGTTGCATCAATCAACCTAACATCATAAATCTGGGTAGCTAATTCGGATTAAGCAGTAAGAACAATCCTAGATGAAGAACTAACAGAGATGAATCCCTACAGATTTATTAACCTATAATTCCATGAAATCCCTAATGAGAATCCCTAAACCTAACAGGTAATCTACTAAGACATGTTCATCGAAACAGAAGACATCATGAATAGAAAACCAAATATTATAAAATCAAATAAAGAACTGGGGTTCAAAATCCTCTCTCTTTCGAGATCAGGATCAGCCCCTAACTCTCTCTGAAAATAAAATAAGACATAAGAAAAGTGTAGCCTAAACAAGTGGCTAAAAACCCTAATATATAGTCTAAAACACGTCTGGGGTCCTTTTTGCAAGTCTGGGAAGTTTCTAGACAAAAACTGTAATTTCTCTAAAATGCAGATTTTTGGGTGCAGAACTGCGTCTACCTACTGCGTCGACCACTGCAGAACTGCAACGACCGTTGCAAGGCGAAAACGCAGCCAGTGAACTCTGTGAAGTCTCTAAATAGTGCAGAATTGCTCCAAATGCTCCCAAAACGTCCAATTAGGCTCCAGATGTTCTTAAACCTGTAAAACACCTGAAAAGACTCCAAAACACATAGAAAGACTTGATAACAAAGACATATACCATGGTTAAAATCCCTAAAATCCATGGTATATCAATGATCAGCAAAAACAGCTCCCAAGTTGAGTCCCTTAGTGGGATCTCTCAGAACTGTATCCTCAAACTGGTCCCCCAGCCCGATAAACAGCATCTTCATCTCGTTCTTACGCATCTTGTTGGCCTCAAACTTGCACAACAGAGTAGATCCTAAGATGCGCAAGACGTATCTAAGAACCGGATGCCTAACCTGAATCACCGGTGTGGTCCTCGAGTTGTACCGACCAGTGCCGATACACTCCTAGAAATACTGAGCCTCATCCACGTCCCACTCAAGTGACATAGCAATGCGCTGCGGCTCGGTGCTGAATCCGTAAATCCTGCAGATATCGAGAAGGGGAATCCGATACCTGGCTCCTAAGCACATGAAGGTAAAGAAACCTCCTGTAGCCTTCCTGCTGTCTGGTGTAGGGTATATCACTGTGCAGGTGGCGAGCAACTGTCTTACCAACTCTGGGTACATCTCATAAGGCTGCATTGGAATTGTCCCCAGACCAATGCCCCTACACAGTGCAAGAACCTGCTCATCTATCCCCAGACTCCTGCAAGTCGAGTAATCTGCAAACTTGGTTGGCTTAAGCGTCATGCCACACCAACCATTGTACAACAATGTGTCATACTCGTCCCACTGGTTAAGCAATGGCCTCTCTGTGAACTCATCAGTCTTAAGGAGCTCTCAATGTTATTTGGCCACTCTCTATCTGACTGGATCTCTGTCATATCTGCTCGGGGCCAAGGTAGTGTTATTGCCGGACCAACTCTCACATAATCCTCAGGGTGCGGTGATTCTCGATGGAACCACTCTGGTGGTGGAGCATGATGTGATGTAGCAGCTGCGGCAGTGGCTCTGCGTTTGCGAGACGGTCGAGGAGGCATCTGCAAGGAAAATAATTAAACATGTAAGTCACGGCAGAAATCTCCCTGTCAAATCATAGAGCAACGACCGTTGCACAAGTGCAACGACCGTTGCTAGGCGATTTCACAGCCGATAAGCAATCCTTAATTCGTGCCAAAAATTGTTAATCAAACCCATGAACAGCATGCATTCATCACAAATCGACCTAAATTAAGCTAATTATAGCACGAAATCATCATTCTCAAATCAAAATCTCTTAATTCCAAAAACCCTAAAATTGAACCCGAAAATCATGAAAATGAGGTACATTACCTTGGATTCGCCTTAAATAGGTTAGAGGACTAGATAGAGCAAGTAAAACAAGTAGAATAGCACTTTGAATCAACAAGAATGATGAAGAAATGAGAGATTTAGGCAATAGAGGTCTCGGTTGTACGGACGGCGAAGTGGAGAAGAAAAAAGGAGAAAAGGGTTTAAGGTACTTACCTTGATCGTGGGTGCAACGACCGTTGCAGATGAGCAACGATCGTCGCTTGTGAACCGGGTCGATTCCGGTTTAGCTCAACGTACCTTAATTTTGCAATTTAAACCAAATGCAACGACCGTTGCACAGGACCGCAATGATCGTCACAATGCGATCCCATCTCCTCGTGAATATCTCCCTGCAACGACCGGTGCACAAGTGCATCGATCGTTGCTCATCTCCAGAATCGAGTTCTGTATCTAAAAACTTAGCAAAACAAAATGAAAACGTAAGTTCCGAACAAAAACACCAAAAATCAAAAAGAAAAGCACTAAAACCTAACAGTGGGTTGCCTCCCACTCATCGCTTGTTTAAGGTCATTAGCTTGACCGGACGAACAAGAATCAGGCACCGTGAGATCCTGACAGAGACTTTGATTGTCTTTGTGCAAGTCTCCTCATCCAAGGCGGAGAGTAAGCTGTATCAGAATGAACTTGTCCAAGAAAAGAAGGAGTAAACTGCTCCCCAGGATCCAAAACCGTAATGTGACTCGACTGCTCTTCATCTCCATCCATAATGGTGAACGTCTGCCCATCTATCAGTGGCTTGCGCAGCTTGTCCATCTCAAAATGCAGCGGCTCATCTCCCAGATGGAGATCTATCAGACTGTGTCTCACATCTATTACTGCTCCAACTGTAGCCAGGAATGGTCTACCCAATATCAAAGCGTCATCCTGCTCACCGTGGTACTTAAGAACTAAGAAATCTGTTGGAACCAATTAGTTTCCAACTCTCACCGGGATGTCCTCAAGAACTCCTTCCGGAACCCTTATCGACTGATCAGCTAGGACAAGAGAGGTCCTAGTGGATCTAAAATGCATCATACCCAACTTCTCTGCCACAGAGTATGGCATAAGACTTCCAGCAGCTCCTAAATCACAAAGAGAGCGCTTAAAACCATCCTCGAAGATAGAACAACTTAGCACAAAAATCCCAGGATCAGGTAGCTTCTTAGGAACCTTGGTTAATAGCACATCACTTATATGCTGAGGAACAACTATAACCCAATCCTTCAGCTCTTCATCCAAAGGCAACATCTAACCCAAGTACTTCTGCACACAAGGGTGATAATGTGGATCATTAGACGGTAGAATTTTTTCCAACTCTTCACCAATCTTCTCTAGCTCTTTAAGCTCATCAATCTCTTGTTGAATTACTTCAGATACCTTAGGATATAAGCGAATAGAGTGTGCATAAATCTCCTGTTGGTTTATCTCAGACACCCCAGGGAATAAGCGGTTAAGCTCTGAATCTGCATCAATGTCAAATCTTTCACCTAGATGTGAATCTGCATAAGAATCCTGTGAATCTGTCTGTCCACGCCTTGCAAAGATCGACGCTAAGGGTGCATCGATCGATGCAGTCAAATTTTCACAGATTCTACCCGAGAGATTTTCCTCAAAATCCGAAATTTCACCTTCCTCTACCACTTCAGCTGTACTTAGCTCAAATCTTTCACCTAGATGTGATCCATCATCAACGTACACTGACCAGGCCTTAATATGGGTGTCTACAACACCTTTCCCTTTGATGGAGTTTGAAATTTGGCTCACCTGAGTGTCCAATTGCTTCACATGAGTGTTCAGAGACTCAAACTTCCCATTTAGATGTTGGGAATGTCCTGAAATCTACCGTACTATCTCTAGAAAGTATGATAAGTGTCGAGATCAGACATAAGTCATAAATACTGGGTGATCATGATGACTTGCTAGAGCCCGCTCATGATCTATAAGTTTAGGACTTATTACCAGTATTGTATGATCCCTAAGGGTCACACACCATAGCTAATGGGAAAGTTAACATGGAATTAATACAGTAAGATGCAAGGCATTTACTGTATTTGTACAGAGAATTGGGCCAGACAAAAGACAGTCTTTTGTCTGATTTGGGCCTTGGGCCCAAAAGCCTTATGAGCCATTAGTTTAATTACTTGGGCCCATATAAGGAAGAAAAGAGGCGCAGGAAGCCCTAAGGCTTATGCCTCTGCGATTTTACAGCCACTCTTCCTCTCTCTCTCTGTGTTGTTCCGACTTGGTCTAGCAGCCTGATCCGAAGCTTGTAAGCGTGTGGATACCTGAGGAGGAGCCGGTAATCATCAGCTCTTGCAGATCTCGATATTCCATTGATTAATCCGCTGCAATCATAAGGTAATGATCCTGATCTGTTTATGATTCAACTGCAATCACCTAGATCCTAGATGATTATGTGCTAGGTTGTAACCTGTGAATTACACCATGAATACACATAATCCTTCAGTGGTATCAGAGCCTAGGTCGTTAGGTTTTTGCTTTTGGATCTTTGTATGAATCGATTTTGACTTTCATATGGTTGATGTCAAGAATCAGTTTTGTCCTTTAGTGAATTGTCATAATCACTTGTAATCGCTTGTTGTGCAATCATAAGAATCGATGTTGACTTTGTTAATAATCGTGTTTGTCTTTAAGTGATACGATCGCATGATTGAATTATGTATAAGATTTGTTGAATGATCGATTATTGAAAAAGGAATAAGTAATTGTTCGTATTAAAAGGGTCAAAATCGATTGATAAATAAGCTATTATTGAATTTGTATCAAACGATTTGTAAGAGGTGAGGTTTAGGGTTCGCTTGTAATCTGATTTGTTAAAGTCAAAGTGATTGTTTATGGTGATACGCTTTAAGTATCACACGATTTGATTAAATGATTCTTTAATATATGAATCAATTAATTATTTAATTATTGTATGGTTCAAGCGGTTAACCCAAATCGCGGTTTGATGGAAATTATTTAATACAATTGGTATTATTTAATTTCTGGTTAAACCGGATTTAAAATTCAAAATTGAATTTTAACCTAAACCGAAGGCTGGTCTAAGTTTGATTTGGTTGGACCAAATAATTTAGAGCTGGTCTGGTTTAGTAAATAACCAGTTGGATTTAGTAGTTAATTTGGTCTTGGACCAGAATTAATGAACCGACTCGGTTATGTCAAATTATTGGGCCAATTGGAATTCTGTGGTCTTGGGCCAAGAATTGGGCCTATAATTTGTGACCCATCCGAAAACTTTAATAAAATATTAAATTAGAAATTTCTATTTTTAGTATATTTCTAAATTTAGAAAGTTTCTAAAATAAGTAAGTTTCCCAAAATAGTAATCTTCTATTTTTGGAAAGAAAACCTAAAATCCTCAAAAACAATATCAAGCTTGGATGTCTTGCCCAATCTTGTCAGCTACTTAACGCTTATTCAATTACAGATATGGCTTACAGTGTGAGGTGTCTGTTTTTGCGTAAGTAAAGTAGTATATAGTCACTAATTTCATTGGGAGTCCCAGACTTTAGTGATTATTTGGCTGTAAGAGATTGGTTTCCTTGACTGGGCCATCGGGAGTCCCGAGCCTTGAGACATCTGGTGAATTGGGCCTTGGGCCCAATCCACAACCGAGAGTTATATGGATATAACTAGCTGTGTGTATGCTTACCAAGTAAAGCTAATTCCGGGTGACGGCCAGTGGCCCACTTTGGTTTTAGCTGAATATGGGTCTCGGAATCATTGCATTCTTATGAGGTTAAACAAAGAAATTTTGAATGCAATGCGAGTTTTCTTATAAGTTATTAAGATTACTCTTTTATGAACTGAATAACTAAAACTCTATTTATCTCTAAATTTCAGTTATGACTAGCACAAACAATCAAAACACTTTCTCGATCCGGTCTGTCCTTGAGATGGACAAACTGAACGGATCAAATTTCTTGACTTGGTCGCGGAACCTGAGGCTAGTCCTCAGGCAGGAGAGAAAGGACTATGTCCTTGAAAGAGCTCTCCCCGTGAGGATCGGGTCCAATGCCTCTCATGCAGTATATAATGCTTGGAATAAGCATTATAATGATGCGGTAGATGTGCGTGGTCTGATATTGGCTACCATGG
The DNA here is from genome assembly GCA_030180135.1 of Orychophragmus violaceus. Lineage (NCBI taxonomy): Eukaryota > Viridiplantae > Streptophyta > Magnoliopsida > Brassicales > Brassicaceae > Orychophragmus > Orychophragmus violaceus. The sequence goes on from CM058240.1 coordinate 41,998,729, forward strand.
ACTCAGATTTGCTGAAGCAATATGAGAACATGGAGTCGCCAATAGAGATGATCAGCAGCCTGAAATTGAAATTTCAGGAGCAGGTAAGAGTGGAGAGATACCAGTTGGTTAAGTCTCTCACTAGCTGCAAGCTACCAAATGATCATCCAGTGAGTCCTCATGTCAGTAAAATGATGGGTTACATTGATAACCTGAGGAAACTGGATTATCCAGTTAGCCAAGAATTGGCAACTGAGATCATTCTGCAGTCACTGCCGTCAAGCTATGATAAGTTCAAAAGGAACTATATCAAGAAAGGCTTAACGAAGACGCTGACTGAACTGCATGATATGCTCAAGACAATTGAGCCAAACGTGAAGAGTACCCTGTATAATCTCATAATGGAGAAGGGTAGGTTTACTAAACCTAGTGCTGACAAGGGTGAAGACAAAGTTGTCCAGATTTTGAATCATGGCAAGCCTGTGTCTTCTGAGCCCGAGTCAGATACATCTTACGTTGGTAAGTGCTGCTACTGTAAAGAGGTTGGGCATTGGAAGAGAGATTGCATTAAATTCATGGAAGATTATGAGGAGTTGAAGTTGATGTATGAGACAACTTCCTCAGGTATTCATGTTATTACTTCAAGTTCTACCTTATAGGTATTGGATACTGGTTGTGGCACTGATATTTGTCATAATATGCAGAGCCTAAGCAACAGTAGAACGTTGAAGGAAGGGCAAGTGGAACTGCGTGTCTGGAAGGAGCTATGGATGCTGCCTCAGCCGTAGGGTTTTCACTTGTAGATGCCTTTGAGGCTTGGTTTTGTATTAAGTAATTGCTACAATGTACCTGCTTTAAGCAGAGTTGTTTTTCATTTTCTTGTAAGAATTTGAATGTTTTTCATTTTGATAAAAGACAAGTTTTGTTCTTTTGATCTTAATGAAATATTAATTGTAGCACCCTATTCAAGGAATGTGTTTTATATCTTAAACCAAAGAGTGCCTAAATGTAACATAAATACCGAATTGGTTTAAATCTGATGAATTAAACCTGATTTTTCTTGGCGTAAATGTTTTGGTCACATAGAGTAAGTCGGATTCAGAAACCCCATAGTTATGGACTTTTGGGCTCATTTGATCGGATATCTTATGAGACTTGAATTCTGCTTACTGGACCAAAAGACAAAGGGCCCATCTTAGCCGAGCTAGAGAAAAGCCCAAAGGCTTATTGGACCTTGAACATACTCATGTATGTGGCCTGATGAGCAGTAATGCCAGAGAAAATTTCCTGTACTTCATTATCTTTACTGATTACTTCAGTGAGTATGACTGTGTTCATTTGATGAGACACGAGTCAGAATTCTTTGAAATGGTCAAAGAGTTCCAGAATGAGGTATAGAATCTGAGTGACAGAAGTATTAAGACTCTGGATTAGATCACGAGTGAGAATACTTAAGTCATTGATGGTGTGATCATCTGAATGAGTGTGAAGTCGTTTCACAGCTCACTTCTCCTGAAAACCTGGATGTGTTTCTGTGAGAATGAATCAGATCTTATTAGAAATGATTAAAGATGAGTCACACGAATCTTCCATGATATTCTTTAAGAATAACGCTCTAGAAATATCTAAGTTTACGCTGAAATAGTTCCACCAATATCAGTTGAAAGACACCACATAAATGTGGACTGGAAATGATCCAAATTCGTCTTTACTGAGTATTTGTAGTTGAGTTACTTCGCTGGTTGTCCTAGGGAAACCAAGGCTTGTTACTTTTACGTCCATTCCGAAAAACGAAGTTAGTTTGTTCGGAATTCTGTTTTCTAAGAGGGAAGTTGCTTTCCAAGAAGAACAGTGGGAGTAAAAGTATAACTCGAAGAAATTCGAGAAATACAGGAGGCTGCTCAACCTGTTGAGGGAGAGCAGCGGATGGATTTACAGATTTATGTAGAATCTACACCTGTAGAGCCTGAAGTTCGCAGATTTGATTCCGTCACTAATCCGAGAGTGATTTCTCGTGATTAATTGCCATGATCTGATGATCATTGAAAGTGACGAACCTGCGAAATTCACAGAAGCGAAAGTGAGCCCGGACTCCGAAAAAAATTATACTGTATGTAAGTTAGCTTCATCGATCCATTCATGGATAGAAGCAAACATATCGGAGTTGGAATCTTCGTTCTGTTGAAGTAGTCAAGGTTTTGACTTGAACAGGAACAAGATGGAACTGTGCGTTTACTAATAGATAAGTGGGAGCGATGTTGCATTTCTCATAGTGTATGTCGATGACATACTGATCCTCGAAAATAACGTTCCAATGCTGCAGTCGGTAAAGGACTGGCTTGGGAGTTGGTTTTATGATTGATATGGGTAAAGCCACGTAAGTTCTTGGATTTTGGATCTAAAGATAGAGATCCAAAAGAGCTGATAGGACAAAGTCAGGATTGACAACGTCCTACACGTTTTCAGCATTCCAAGAAGGGTTTTATGCCAATGTCACATGGCATTACGTTAAGCAAGAAACAGTGTCCTACGATAACTGCTGAGCTTGAATGCATGGATGTGATTCCATATGTGTCGGCAATTGGATCTATCATGTATGCCATGACACGTACTTGTTTTGATGTTGCTTTAATGTTAAGCAAGACAAGTAAAGACCAGTCAAATCCAGCAAAGAATCACTGGATAGACGTAATGAATATCCTCAAGTATTTGGAAAATACTTAGGATAAGTTCTTGATTTACGGAGAAAGTGAGGTGCTACAAGTCGGTAGAGTCTGAAAGGCAAGTTACCAACAGACAAAGATGATTTCCGGTCACAGTCCGGTTATATCTTGTGTCTGTCTGGCGGTGCAAGGCACTGTTGCTGACTCCATGACTTAAGCTGAACATTTCGCAGCTTGGGAAGCGGCGAAAGAGGTTGTTTGGAAAGAAGAGTTCATCACTGAACTTGATGTGATTCCCAGCATAGATGAGGCTAGCTGCACATCAGAGGTCCAAACACCTTGAGGGTAGGTGTAACCTATTCCGTGAGATAAATGACAGAGGTGTTAAGTAGATCAGCAAGTTTCAACGAATGAGAACGTTGCTAATCTATTAACGAAGCCACTCCTTAGGCCTAAGCACGAGTCGCGGACTGTAGCTGTAGGATAAGTGAAATTAAGATGTAGTCTTAATTTCAGTGGGAGTTTGTAAAGGGCTTTATTTAGTTGTTTTGAAAGGTTCATGTAAACATAATATTTTATGTTTATGAAATCTATGATTTCTGGATTATTTTAACTGTGATATAAATAATCGTTCCAAAATGATTCATGTCATTATATATGGGCCATCAAAGTACATGAGTAGACTTGATCCTGAAACCCCATATTTAACGAAATGACATAAATCATAGTGTCCATAGTCGAAGGTTGTTGAAATTGGAACACCAACAACCACTTGAGACTAGATTGTGTTGAGACTTATGACCAAGTTTCGAGGGGTCATAGATGCGCGGCATCAAAGTCGACACATAGGTATATGTAGGTGAGCATATGACCGGACATGGCCCGCTGATGAGAACTCTACAAGATATTAATATTTGTGTCATAAGAGGTTCTCATATACGACTATAGAGTATAGTCCTTAGACTTGAGTTCGCATGCATGTGGCTGCACATGGAGTGATGCGCTTTGATCATTGTCTAACGCTGTTTCGTAACTGGGAGCTATAAGGACCTTGGTTGGGTGTATTATAAAGTGTGTAGTTCATAGTGATGGAACAAGATGGGATTTGTCCCTGCCGTTTAACGGAGGTAATATCTTTAGGCCAATCGGAGACTTGATAGCTGGTAAGAGAGTGGCCACTCCCAAACGGACTTGCCCAAGTCGTTTGCATTGTCAGTATCAAATCTGTTCCGATAAACATGCTCTGGCTATATAAGGATGACACGCATCTTGCCTTATGCCAGATCGAGATATTGAGACAAAAGGATTAGGGAATGTAGGATTCCAGTACAATCGGGAGATTGTTGGGAATGTCCTGTGTAGGATTCCAGTACAAGTGGGAGATTGTTGGGAATGTCCTGAAATCTACCGTACTATCTCTAGAAAGTATGATAAGTGTCGAGATCAGACATAAGTCATAAATACTGGGTGATCATGATGACTTGCTAGAGCCCGCTCATGATCTATAAGTTTAGGACTTATTACCAGTATTGTATGATCCCTAAGGGTCACACACCATAGCTAATGGGAAAGTTAACATGGAATTAATACAGTAAGATGCAAGGCATTTACTGTATTTGTACAGAGAATTGGGCCAGACAAAAGACAGTCTTTTGTCTGATTTGGGCCTTGGGCCCAAAAGCCTTATGAGCCATTAGTTTAATTACTTGGGCCCATATAAGGAAGAAAAGAGGCGCAGGAAGCCCTAAGGCTTATGCCTCTGCGATTTTACAGCCACTCTTCCTCTCTCTCTCTCTGTTGTTCCGACTTGGTCTAGCAGCCTGATCCGAAGCTTGTAAGCGTGTGGATACCTGAGGAGGAGCCGGTAATCATCAGCTCTTGCAGATATCGATATTCCATTGATTAATCCGCTGCAATCATAAGGTAATGATCCTGATCTGTTTATGATTCAACTGCAATCACCTAGATCCTAGATGATTATGTGCTAGGTTGTAACCTGTGAATTACACCATGAATACACATGTTACAACCTAGCACATAATCATCTAGGATCTAGGTGATTGCAGTTGAATCATAAACAGATCAGGATCATTACCTTATGATTGCAGCGGATTAATCAATGGAATATCGAGATCTGCAAGAGCTGATGATTACCGGCTCCTCCTCAGGTATCCACACGCTTACAAGCTTCGGATCAGGCTGCTAGACCAAGTCGGAACAACAGAGAGAGAGAGAGGAAGAGTGGCTGTAAAATCGCAGAGGCATAAGCCTTAGGGCTTCCTGCGCCTCTTTTCTTCCTTATATGGGCCCAAGTAATTAAACTAATGGCTCATAAGGCTTTTGGGCCCAAGGCCCAAATCAGACAAAAGACTGTCTTTTGTCTGGCCCAATTCTCTGTACAAATACAGTAAATGCCTTGCATCTTACTGTACTAATTCCATGTTAACTTTTCCATTAGCTATGGTGTGTGACCCTTAGGGATCATACAATACTGGTAATAAGTCCTAAACTTATAGATCATGAGCGGGCTCTAGCAAGTCATCATGATCACCCAGTATTTATGACTTATGTCTGATCTCGACACTTATCATACTTTCTAGAGATAGTACGGTAGATTTCAGGACATTCCCAACAATCTCCCACTTATACTGGGAAAGTTGGGAATGTCCCAACATTCCCAGTATTGTATGATCCCTAAGGGTCACACACCATAGCTAATGGGAAAGTTAACATGGAATTAATACAGTAAGATGCAAGGCATTTACTGTATTTGTACAGAGAATTGGGCCAGACAAAAGACAGTCTTTTGTCTGATTTGGGCCTTGGGCCCAAAAGCCTTATGAGCCATTAGTTTAATTACTTGCGCCCATATAAGGAAGAAAAGAGGCGCAGGAAGCCCTAAGGCTTATGCCTCTGCGATTTTACAGCCACTCTTCCTCTCTCTCTCTCTCTGTTGTTCCGACTTGGTCTAGCAGCCTGATCCAAAGCTTGTAAGCGTGTGGATACCTGAGGAGGAGCCGGTAATCATCAGCTCTTGCAGATCTCGATATTCCATTGATTAATCCGCTGCAATCATAAGGTAATGATCCTGATCTGTTTATGATTCAACTGCAATCACCTAGATCCTAGATGATTATGTGCTAGGTTGTAACCTGTGAATTACACCATGAATACACATAATCCTTCATTAGATCCCCATAAACAACATCCAACTTCTTGTTGCAGTCCACAGCAATCTTGGTCTGTCCTTCCAGCAGCTGTTCCAACATAGTCTCCATCTTACTCTCATGAGTAGTAGCTACAGGAGGTGCTTGGTAAGAGGAGGATACATATGTTCTCTGATTACCTTGCTGGAAAGGCTTCTGAAATCCACTAGTCTGTCCCAACCCAGAAGAGTTTTGGTTGCTGTTGAAAGCATTCTTCTGTCCTCCATTGAAGAACCTGTTACCAGACTGATTACCAAACCTGTTTCCCTGGAAACCAGATCCTCCGCTGTAATTCACATCCTCTTCATGCTCTTCTCCTTCATCATTGATCATCTCAACATCTTGAGCAAAGTGGACAGCTTTCTTCCCAGCTAGAAGATTGCAAACTGTGTCCAACTTAGATCTAATACCAGCTATTTCAGAATTCTCAATCTTTCCACCGGACTTCTTCCTTCTCTCATCAGTGGTCTTGCAGCTATTACTGCTTACCAGATTGTCTATCAACTGCTTAGCTTGAGCAGGAGTCCTAGTGTTAAAGTTGGCATTGCTAGAATTGTCCAGCGCAGTCTGATACGGAAGATCTATTCCTCTAAAGAAGATGCCTAAAAGTGTTACCTCAGTGAATCCATGGTGCGGGAACTCACGTTGGTATTTCTTAAATCTCATCCAGGCTGTCTTAAGAGGCTCTGTAGGACCTTGGGTGAAGGTGAGAATATCCTGCCTGGACTGGTCTGAGCCCGCATCATCATAGAAATGACGCAGGAACTCACTCTTCAGGGCTGCCCAAGTAACAAACGTCCCAGATGGAAGTTGTTTTAGCAAGGCTGCAGCATCTCCAGCCAGAGAGTAGGGGAAAAGCTTGAGGAACAGATAGTCTTGGTTAACTCCATCGTACTTTATTCCAGTAACTATGCCCTCAAACTCATCTATGTGATCCATCGGCTGCTCACTTGGAGAGCCATGGAAGGCTTTCTGCCTCAGGAGAGAGTAGTAGACGGTTTTGATTTCAAAATCATTCCTATCAAATTCAGGAAGTACAAGAGCTGACCGGTTAGCATGGAACTCATCCAGACGGTTATAGTCAGCTAAAGTCCTCTCATGGACAACCATGTGTCTACCTTGGTTCTGTCCTTGATTCTGCTCCTGCTGCGGCTGTGGTTGCTCTGGAGGATCAGGGGTGACATTCCCTTCAGCATCTATCGGTTCTCCAGCAGCATTGTAAGGATTGTTGTGTCGGTCCCTCAAGACACCTTGAGCATCAGGCAATATGATCACACGTTCAACAACCATCCTTTCTCTTTGAACTCTTCTGTTTGTCCTCTCTAGTCTAGCAAGTTCTTCAAGTTGGAGGTTTACGAGATTAGTGTTCGAATTACTTCTGGTATCACGCGTGTGCATAAACCGTCTGTAATTGCCAAGCAACGATCGAAGCTAACAGTGCAACGATCGATTCAACTCCAATCGCCTAGTGTCGATCGACACAAGAAGTGCAACGATCGATGCTATGCGATTATGAAACCTGCGATAGAGAGAAAACATAGAAAAATAAAAAAATCAGTAAACAAAAATAAAAACAAAAATCCTAGTAAAAACCCTAAGTTCGAAGCTATCGAAGACTACTAAGAGTCCCCGGCAACGGCGCCAAAAACTTGATAGGTCTAAAGTTTTACCCTATACTAACTGCAAGTGCACATTATATCAATTGTAGTACTTAGGGACCGAATCCACGAGGACTCTAGGCAACGATATGATTAGAACTAAAGAGATTAAAACTAGGAGAAATTAAAAGGCAAATTGTATTGATTAATTGAAAAGCAAGCAAGAAAGTAAACAGTAGCAGGTTGTTGTTGTAGGCAATAAACTAAGGGCGCTAAGTCTATGGCGTTCTCAGGAAATCAGACAAGCAGATAAATCAATCAGTCAGGATCTAATTAAACACAGTTCTAGAACTCAAAACACAGATATAGAGTTAACCAAATTCCTTTGCGAGAATTCTCTAAGTCTAAGTGCAGTAATCCAAATTCCTTTGCAATTACTAACAGATTAAACCAGCTTTAAATCCAAGTTTGATATGTTCACAATCTAATTAAACCAAATTCCTTTGCGAGTAATTAAGTTGCTCAAGCTAAATAGGTCAGATTCTAAACCACACTGTCGTGTCGTATTTAGCAACCTAAGATCTAGATTCTAATTGATCAGGTTAGAACTAGCATTAAACACAATTTAGTTTGAAGAACATCTATTGATGTGAATCCTTAACTGAATTAATTATATCTAGCAAGTCATGAAATCCCTATGAGAAGCCCTAAACCTAACTATGAAACTACTCAGACATAGATAATGTAAACATAATCAATGAATTAATAGAAATTATAAAAGAGATTAGAATACTAAAGGGGTTCGAAAAATTCTCCAAAACGAATGTAGTACAGGATCAGATCAGCCCCAAAAGCTCTAAAAACTCTCTGCTCTCAATTATGATAGCATAATTAAAACTGAAGCTAAAAACCTAATTAAATAGCTAAAACACGACTTGGGGCTTCTGTGTATATATCTAGAACTTCTGACATCTTCTGCAATATTGGCATACTTCATTAAACCGCCGAGAGTCTGGCCCAACACGCTATGCATCGATCGATGCAGGTGTGCAACGATCGACGCAGGTGTGCAACGATCGACGCAGTCATCAAATCTGGACAGAGAACACAACCTCTCGGGTCAAATCTCCAAAGTGCTCCAATTAGCTCCATAATCTCCACTTTTGCTCCAAACGTACGTGTACCTAATAAAACCTGCAAAGGACTCTAAAAGAACACCAAAAGACACTAAAACATACTTATATCATGACATAAAACCGGTAAAAACCATGATATATCAATACGCCACCTTGGATGAAGAGATATTCGCAGAGACACTCAAAGTCTCTGTTGAATCCCCCATAAGTCCGATCTCCTATCCCATAGTCAAGCTATTGACGTTAAACAAGCGCTGAGTGGGAGGCAACCCACTGTTAGGTTTGTTTTTGTTCTCATTTTTCATTTTTGATTTGGTGTTTTTTATTTTCTGCTTTTCTGTGTTCAATGCCGAGAGAAACAGGCAAAATCGCACTGAATCGATCGACACACTAAGTGCATTGGTCGACGCAGTTGCGATTTCTGGTTAGCCTATTCGATTGCGGTTCAGACACCGGTTATTTAAATAACCGCGAGCATATTCGCCTTGCATCGATCGACACTCTTGTGGCATCGATCGAAGCAGGGCGACAACAGGTAAGTATTCTGCAACTTTTCAGATTGTTTTTCAATTTGATTATTCTTTCACCGAGCTCATGCTTTTATTACACTGGGGACAGTGTAGTTCAAGTGTGGGGGAGGTAGCTACTGACGCACACTTTTGTTTTCTTAGAGTCAGTCCTGTTTGCAAAAATTTGTATTATTGAGTCAAAACAAGTTTAAGTAAGAAATAGTGAATTTTGGAGAAGTTAACAACATCTTGCAGGAACTTAAGTGACCATTGGGATGAAATTGTAGGTTCTATCTATGACTATTAGAAAACCCAACATGGATCAACCTACTGAGGACACCCATATCAATTCAGGTATTCAGAAGATCCTTTTACTGGCTTCACCCTTGTAAACTTGACTTAATTTCTCACCTAAGGGCTTGGTATACCTTGAGTCGGATTCCTTTGTTAGTTCTGACACAGCTTGTAAACCTGTCCGAGTATGGAACCCTTCTCCCCTTCTCTAAGTAAAGTAAAAAAAAAGTAATAAACTGAGGATGAGTTAGTAATTAAATCTGGTTTAATATGTTAGTAATTACAAAGGAATTTGGATTACTGCACTTAGACTTAGAGAATTCTCGCAACGACAGTTGGTTAATTATATATTTGTGTTTGAGTTCTTGAACTGAGCTTAGTTAGATCCTGACTAAATGATTTATCTGCTTGTCTGATTTCCTGAGAACGCCATAGACTTAGCGCCCTTAGTTTATTGCTTACAACCACAACTTGCTACTGATTTACTTTTTTGCTTGCTTTTTAGTTATTCAATACAATTTGCTTTCTCCTAGTTCAATATTTTCTGTTCTAATTCTATCGTTGCCTAGAGTCCTCGTGGATTCGATACCCTAAGTACTACATTGATATTACTGTGCACTTGCAGTTATTATAGGGATTAAAACTAGACCTATCAAGTTTTTGAGGAACCTTGGATATGGCACAGGTAGTTACTGACGCGCACTTTTGTTTTCTTAGAGCCAGTCCGGTTTTCAAAAATTTTGGTTTTATTGAGTCAAAACAAGTTTAAGTAGGAAACAGTGAATTTTTGAGAAGTTAACAACACTTGCAGGAACTTAAGTAACCATTTGGATGAGCTTGCAGGATCAATCTATGACTATTAGAAAACCCAATGCATATCAGCCTACTGAGGACACCCATATTAATTCAGGTATTCAGAGGATCCTTTACTGACTTCACCCTTGTAAACCTGACTTAATTTTCTCACCTAAGGGCTTGGTATACCTTGAGTCGGACTCCTCTGTTAGTTCTGACACAACTTGTAAACCTGTCCAAGTAAGGTTCCCTTCTCCCCTTCCATAAAGTAAAAAAACTAATAATAATAAACTGAGGATGAGCTAGTAGCTCCGAAGTGGTCACGGGAGTGGTAGCTACCATTATCACCTCCTGTGCATTCATGGAATGTGTCCAAAGTACTGTAGGAATTGTTTAGTTGATCCTGATTCAATTCACAGATTCACATCAACCTAAACATACAGATCTAGGTTCTCTTGAATAGAAACATTAGATGATCTCACCTTTTACCTGTTTGTTGCAGCGGAAGAAGTAGAACAGGTCAGAGATCAGAGAGATACACCGAGGGATGAATCCTCCAAAGGTTCACACACGCACGCTCGGGAATTGGCTGCTAGACCAGACAGAGAGGAGGCGCAGAGAGAGGGGAAAGGTGGCGCAAAAGCTGAGAAGAATTAGAGAGCTAGGTCTGATTTTATTCATTAAAATCCCTCCTAGTTCTCATGGGCTTTTGGGCCCAATTCTCAGTTCTGATTAAATCCCTTGGATTTAATCAGGCCCTTTAGTCTCTTCAAGTACAGTAAATGCCTAGCACTTTTACCGTACTTCTGCTAAACCGTTCCTTCGTGATTTCCCGTTAGCTTAGGCGTGTGACCCATATGGGATCATATAACAAAGGCAATAAATCCGAGATTTATAGATCATGAGCGGACTCTAGCAAGCCATCATGACCCCCAGCATTATATGACTTATGTCTGATCATTGACATACTCTTACTTTCTAGAGACAGTACCGAGATTACTGGACACAATTCCAACAATCTCCCACTTGTACTGGAATCTCTGTATTCATAATCCTTTTGTCTCAATATCTCGATTAGTCATAAGGCAAGATTGGTGTCATCCTTATAAAGCCTAATCTTGTTCATCGGACTCTGATTTGATACTGACAATCCAAACGACTTGGGAAAGTCCGTTTGAGCATGGCCATGCATTTTCCAGTATTCAAATCTCCGATTGGCCTAGAGATATTCACTCCATATATATTGGAGGGACAAATTCCGTCTTGTTCCATCACTGTAAACTACTCATTTCATAATGTACCCAAACAAGGTCCTTATAACTATCGCAGAACGATAGCGTTAGACAATGATCAAAGTGCATCAGTCCATGTGCAGTCACATGCATGCGAACTCAGGTCTAAGGACTATACTCTATAGTCGTAGTAAGAATCTCTTATGACACAGATATAAATATCCTGAAGAGTTCTTATAAGCGGGTCTTGTCCGGTCGTATGTTCCCCAACATACACCTATGTACTGACTTTGATGCCGCGCATCTATGACACACTAAGACTTTGTCATAAGTCACGTACCAATCCAGTCTCACACGGTTGTTGGTGTTCCAATTTCAACAACCTTCGACTAGGGACAGGGTGATATAAACCATCTATCAAATATAGGGTCTTATGACCAAGCTAAATGACTTTGATGACTCAAGATCAAGTCATTTACTTCGATGACCTATAAAATGGTTCATTTCATTTTGGAACGATTATTTCATCACAGTTAAAATAATCTTGAAATAATAATTTCATTAAACATCATTATATGTTTTACAAGAACATATCAATAACTAAATAAAGCCCTTTACTAACTCCCACTGAAATTAAGACTACATCTAAATTTCACTTATCCTACAGCATCAGTCCGCGACTCGTGCTTAGGCTCAAGGAGTGGCTTCGTTAATAGATTAGCAACGTTCTCATTCGTTGAAACTTGCTGATCTACTTAACATCTCTGTCATTTATCTTACGGAATAGGTTATTCCACTAAGTGTTTGGGTCTTTGATGTGCAGCTAGTCTCATCTAAGCTGGGAATCACATCAAGTTCAGTGATGAACTATTCTTTCCAAACAACCTCTTTCGCCGCTTCCCAAGCTGCGAAACATTCAGTTTAAGTCATGGAGTCAGCAACGGTGCCGTGCACCGCCAGACAAACACAAGACATATCCGGACTGTGACCGGAAATCATCTTTGTCTGTTGGAAACTTGCCTTTCAGACTCTATCGACTTGTAGCACCTCACTTTCTTCTTTACCTAAAGAACTTATCCTTAGTATTCTTCAAATACTTTAGAATATTCTTTACGGCAATCCAGTGATTCTTTGCTGGATTTGACTGGTCTTTACTTGTTTTGCTTAACATTAAAACAATATCAAAACAAGTACGTGTCATGGCATACATGATAGATCCAATTGCCGTCGCATATGAATCCTATCCATGCATTTAAGCTCAGCAGTTATCGTAGGACACTGCTTCTTGCTTAACGTATTGCCATGTGACATTGGCTTAAAAACCCTTTTTTTGGAGTGCTGAAAACGTGTAGGACTTTGTCAATTTAAGAATCCTGACTTTGTCCTACCAGCTCTTCTGGATCTCTATCTTTAGATCCAGAATCCAAGACTTTCGTGGCTTTACCCATGTCAATCACTAAACCAACTCCCAAGCCAGTCCTTTACCGACTACAGCATTGGGACGTTATTTCCGAGAATCAGTATGTCATCAACATACAATATGAGAAATGCAATATCGCTCCCATTTATCTATTAGTAAACGCATAGTTCCATTTCGTTCCTGTTCAAGTCAAAACCTTGACTACTTCAACAGAACGAAGATTCCTATTCCGATATACTTGCTTCCATCCATGAATGGATCGATGAAGTCAACTTACACAAAATGTAATTTTCGGAGTCCGAGCTCACTTTCACTTCTTTGAACTTCGCAGATTCGTCGCTTTCTATGATCATCAGATCATGCGAACTTTCAATGATCATCAGGTTCAACTAATGACGAGAAATCACTCTCGTATTAGTGACTGATACTTTCATATCTGCGAACTTCAGGCTCTACAGGTGTAGATTCTACAGAAATCTGTAAATCCATTCGTTGCTCTCCCTTTATAGGTTAAGCAGCCTCCTGTATTTCTCGAATTTCTTCGAGTTGTACTTTTACTCCCACTGTTCTTCTTGGAAAGTTAATTTCCTTCTTAGAAAACAGAATGGTCGTAAAAGTACCGAGCCTTGGTTTCCCTGAGAAAACTTCGAGTTATACTTTTACTCCCACTGTTCTTCTTGGAAAATAACTTCCCTTCTTAGAAAACATATTGGACGTAAAAGTAACAAGCCTTAGTTTCTCTAGGACAACCAGCGAAGTAGCACAACTACAAATACTCAGTAAAGACAAATTTGGATCGATTCCAATCCACATTAACGTGGTGTCTTTCAACTGATATTTGTGGAACTATTTCAGCGTAAACTTAGATATTTTAGAGCGTTATTCTTAAATAATATCATGGAAGATTCGTGTGACTCATCTTTAATCATTTCTAATAAGATCTGATTCTTTCTCACAGAAACACCTTCAGGTTTTCAGGAGAAATGAGCTGTGAAACGATTTCACACTCATTAAGATGATCACACAATCAATGACTTAAGTATTCTTACTCGTGATCTAATCCAGAGTCTTAATACTTCTGTCATTCAGATTCTATACTTCATTCTGGAACTCTTTCGACCTTGTCAAAGAATTCCGACTTGTGTCTCATCAAATGAACACAGTTATACTCACTGAAGTAATCAGTAGAGACAATGAAGTACAGGAAATTTTCTCTGGCATTACTGCTCATTGGACCACATACATGAGTATGTTCAATGTCCAATAAGCCTTTGGGCCTTTCTCTAGCTCGGCTAAGATGGGCCCTTTACTTTTGGTCCAGTAAGCAGAATTCAAGTCTCATAAGATATCCATTCAAATGAGCCCAAAAGTCCATAACTATGGGGTTTCTGAATCCGACTTACTCTATTTGACCAAAACATTTATGCCAAGAAAAATCAGGTTTAATTCATCAGATTTAAACCAATTCGGTATTTATGTTACATTTAGGCACTCTTTGGTTTAAGATATAAAACCCATTCCTTGAATAGGGTGCTACAATTAACATTTCATTAAGATCAAAAGAACAAAACTTGTCTTTATCAAAATGAAAACATTCAAATTCTTTACAAGAAAATGAAAAACAACTCTGCTGAAAGCAGGTACATTGTAGCAATTACTTAATACAAAACCAAGCCTCAAAGGGATTTATAAGTGAAAACCCTACGACTGAGGCAGCATCCCAAGCTCCTTCCAGACATGTAGTTTCACTTGCCCTTCCTTCAAAGTTCTACTGTTGCCCAGGCTCTGCATATTCTAACAAATATCAGTGCCACAACTAGTATCCAATACCTATAGGGTAGAACTTTGAAGTAATAACATGAATACCTGAGGAAGTAGTCTCATACATCAACTTCAACTCCTCATCATCTTCCATGAATTTCATGCAATTTCTCTTCCAATGCCCTGTCTCGTTACAGTAGCAGCACTTACCAACGTAAGAGGTATCTGACTTGGGCTCAGAAGACATACGCTTGTCATGATTCAAAATCTGGACAACTTTGTCTTCACCCTTGTCAGCATTAGGTTTGGCAAACCTACCCTTCTCTCTCATGAGATTATTCAGGGCACTCTTCACGTTTGGCTCAACTGTCTTGAGCATATCATGCAGTTCAGTCAGCGTCTTCGTTAAGCCTTTCTTGATATAGTTTCTTCTGAACTTATCATAGCTTGACGGCAGTGACTGCAGAATGATCTCAGTTGCCAACTCTTGGCTAACTGGATAATCCAGTTTCCTCAGGTTATCAATGTAACCCATCATTTTACTGACATGAGGACTCACTGGATTATCATTTGGTAGCTTGCAGCTAGTGAGAGACTTAACCAACCGATATCTCTCCACTCTTATCTGCTCCTGAAATTTCAATTTCAGGCTGCTGATCATCTCTATTGGCGACTCTATGTTCTCATATTGCTCCCGCAAGTCTGAGTCCATGGTAGCCAATATCAGATCACGCACATCTACCGCATCATTATAATGCTTATTCCAAGCATTATATACTGCATGGGAGGCATTGGACCCGATCCTCACGGGGAGAGCTCTCTCAAGAACATAGTTCTTTCTCTCCTGCCTGAGGACTAGCCTCAGGTTCCGCGACCAAGTCAAGAAATTTGATCCGTTCAGTATGTCCTTCTCAAGAACAGACCGGATCGAGAAAGTGTTTTGATTGTTTGTGCTAGTCATAACTGAAATATAAGATAAAAGGATTTTAGTTATTATGTTCAAAATGACTAATCTCGTATTAAAAATTTAATATGATTAATCACGCATTATATTCAATAACATCAGTTACCCTCAATAGAATATAATGATTCCAAGATCCACATATAACTAAGGTTAAAGTGGGCCACTGGCCGTCACCCAACCTTAGCTTATATCGGTAAGCCCTATATCGGCTAATTATATCCGTGATATAACTCTTGGTTGTGAATCTGGGCCCGAGGCCCAATCCACTCTGATGTCTCAAGGCCCGGGACTCCCGATGGCCTAGTCAAGAAAACCAGACTATACAGTCATGTAATCATTAATGTCTGGGACTCCCAATGACATTTATGAATCACAAACCGTCTTACCCACGCAAAAGCAGACACCCTCACACTGTAAGGCCATGAATACAATTGAATGGGCTTCGACAGCTGACATAGCCTGGACAAGACATCCAATGCTTGATATTATTTGAGGTTCGTAGGTTTATTAAAATTTCATTCCCAAAATAGAAGATTACTATTTCGGAAACTTTCTATTTTTGGAAACCTACTATTTTTGGAAACTTTCTAAAATTGGAAACTTTCTAAAAACGGAAACTTTCTAACTTTAGAAATTTCTTTAAAATCCAAAACCCGCAAATCCAGAAACTTCTATTTTAAGAAACTTTCTAATTTCAAAATTTCGGAAACTTTAATTTTAAAATCGACTTTATAATTTTATAAAATAGATTTTAAATTAATCTGAAGAAAGACTCAAATAACTGGCCCAATTGTTTTAACTTCTTGGCCCGAGGCCCAAGAATTGGCCCATGTCCAAGACATGACCCAATTGTCCAATTAAATGACATACCCGGTCTGGTTCATTAAAACTGGTCTAACCAAGTTTTAATTACTACGATGACCACAATTGTCAACCGGTTATTTACTAAACCGGATTTTCTCAATTTATTTGGTCCAACCAAATCAAATTAGAAAATCCTGGTTTAGGCACTAAATCCAATAATTCTTGCGACATTGGATTTCTTATCCCGGTTTAACCAGACTTAATAAAATTATTAAAATCTGTTTATTAAACCAGAACGAATCAATTTTAATTAAAATTTTAAACCGAACCGAAGACACAATCCTTAAACGAGCCAATTAGGTCACGGCCGCAAACCTTGATCGTTCATGATCGTGGCAGCCGCAAACCTCACGGTCGGGATGAGCTTGGCTCATGGTCGGGACGAGAATGACCGAGAGTTGCCGAGACTTGGCGTGATCACATCAGCCGATCGGTCCAACTCTCTCGATCGGGTCGACGAGGCAACCGGACGCGGCGTGATCCATGCTGTCGATCACGATGATCGATCCATGCGATCAACTCGCCCGATCCCACGCCTCACGATCGTTCCTCATGATCGCTTGCTTATCCTCTCAATGCAAGCGATCGGCCATTCCACGCACACGGTCGATCGGCTGATCATGCGATCGATCCAAGATCGATCCATGCATTCAAGCCATCGGCCGATCACAAAAACATGTCATATAGCATGTTTTGCGATCTGATTAATGTGTTTAGGTTTCAAATTAAGTTTCTTAAGTGTTTTATCTTATCAGTAATTGATTCAAAACACTTCTAAACAAAATTAAACAACCTAAACATGAATCTAAAACAAGAAATCCTAAGAACCAATGGCTCTGATACCACTGTAGGAATTGTTTAGTTGATCCTGATTCAATTCACAGATTCACATCAACCTAAACATACAGATCTAGGTTCTCTTGAATAGAAACATTAGATGATCTCACCTTTTACCTGTTTGTTGCAGCGGAAGAAGTAGAACAGGTCAGAGATCAGAGAGATACACCGAGGGATGAATCCTCCAAAGGTTCACACACGCACGCTCGGGAATTGGCTGCTAGACCAGACAGAGAGGAGGCGCAGAGAGAGGGGAAAGGTGGCGCAAAAGCTGAGAAGAATTAGAGAGCTAGGTCTGATTTTATTCATTAAAATCCCTCCTAGTTCTCATGGGCTTTTGGGCCCAATTCTCAGTTCTGATTAAATCCCTTGGATTTAATCAGGCCCTTTAGTCTCTTCAAGTACAGTAAATGCCTAGCACTTTTACCGTACTTCTGCTAAACCGTTCCTTCGTGATTTCCCGTTAGCTTAGGCGTGTGACCCATATGGGATCATATAACAAAGGCAATAAATCCGAGATTTATAGATCATGAGCGGACTCTAGCAAGCCATCATGACCCCCAGCATTATATGACTTATGTCTGATCATTGACATACTCTTACTTTCTAGAGACAGTACCGAGATTACTGGACACAATTCCAACAAGTACACCCCTTAACGGGAAGAGCACTGATAAAAAAATAAAATGATACCCAATGGGGAAAAATCAGAATGCTAAGGAAGGGAAAAGAGAAGAAAGGAACCAGAAAAAAAGATAGTATGGTGGTCTAGAACTGACAGAGTAAGAATCCATGTGCCCTTTGATCGACAATCCTTAGGTGAGACCGCACTTAATAGCTTATAGAAGTTAGTAGGGTGAATTTGAATTGCTTGGATTGATTGTGGAGTTTACTTAGGACAGTTGCTAAGTGTGGGGGAAGTACATGTTGGTCTTGATGCTTACAAGTGATTCTTTCAGTGGCTTACTAAGGGGAATCTGAGTGTTGTTGCTTCTAGGATGAAAAGAGTTTCTGAAAGTTTTCAAACCTCTTCACCATGTTTTGGTTCTTTACTTACTTGAGGGCAAGCAAGAGCTAAGTGTGTGGGAGTTGATATACCATGGATTTTAGGGATTTTAACCAAGGTATATGTCTTTGTTATCGGGTCTTTCTATGTGTTTTGGAGTCTTTTCAGGTGTTTTACAGGTTTAAGGACATTTGGAGCTCAATTGGACGTTCTGGGAGCATTGGGAGCATTTCTGCACTATTTAGAGGTTTCACAGAGTTCACTAGCTGCAAAATCGCCTTGCAACGATCGATGCAGTTGTGCAGTGGTCGACGCAAGGTGATTCCAGGGTTCTGCGCCCAAAAATCTGTATTTTGGAGAAATTACAGTTTTTGCCCAGAAACTTCCCAGACTTGCAAAAAGGCCCAAAAAACGTGTTTTAACTATATATTAGGGTTTTTAGCCACTTGTTTAGGCTACGTTTTACTCACGCTTTATTCGATTTTCAGAGAGAGTTAGGGGCTGATCCTGCTCTCGAAAGAGAGAGGATTTCGAACCCCAGTTCTTTATTTGATTTTATAATATTTGGTTTTCTATTCATGATGTCTTCTGTTTCGATGAACATGTCTGAGTAGTTTACCTGTTAAGTTTAGGGATTCTCATTAGGGATTTCATGGAATTATAGGTTGATAAATTTGTAGGGGGTTCATACTTGTTAGTTCTTTATCTAGGATTGTTCTTAATGCTTGATCTGAAGTAGCTATCCAGATTTATGATGTTAGGTTGATTGATACAACGACAGTTGGTTAATTAGCTAGAAAGAACCTAGATAAACAATTTGATCTACTCGCAAAGAAATTTGGTTTAGAGGAATTGTGAACGAAAGAACTTGAGATTAATGCTTGTTTAGAACTCTAGAATTCACAACGAAAGTTGGCTTGCTAGGTTGTTAGATATAGATAGGATTCACAACGAAAGTTGGTTTCTTATACTTCCGTGATTCCAGTTCTAGAACAGATTTATGATATTAGATCCCGATTGATTGATTAGCCCGTGTTCCTGATTTCCTGAGAACTCCCTAGACTTAACGCTTCGCCTTCTTGCTTACAAAACTCCAAATTTACTTTTCTGCTGTTTGATTTACTGCTTTCTACCGATTCACCTAGCTTAACCTGAAATTCTACAATCTATCGCAAGAGTCTAGAGTCTAGAGTTCAGTCTTCGCAGTGCTAACCGTGTATTTTAACCGTCGTTGACAGATCTCCTCGAACTACTGTTCAACTGTCCTTGTTATCAAGGGATCCCAATGGTGGGTTTTTTAGAATACAAATAAAATAAACATAGCATTCGTGAAAACAACACATGCAAGGTATATATGAAAGGTATAGGAGAGAAAACTGTACAACAAACTCGAGGAAATATTTTTCTGCTTTATCACGAGGCACACGTGACCAGCTATAATATGGTTTATCGAATTTGTTTGTAATCTTTCGAACCAATTAAGATCCTATGTCACGAGTAAACCTGAAACATGTACAAGATTAACATTCTAACCATCAGAGACTCAAACTCATCAGATCATCATAACTCATAAGCAAACCAACAATCAGATTCGTAAATGAACTAGACGGTTTAAAAACACACCATTGCAAAAGGCATAAGACAAGAACAAAAAACCCATAGAGAGACTATCAACAGCTGAAGAAAAATACATGACAATAGCCATACCAAGTTTTGTTTGGCATCGATGCGAGAGAGAGTACGGTGGTAAACGTTTCCCTGTCTGGCACCCGAAGCAGAGCATTCAGAGCCCGCAGTGTGTCCTCCTCGAGGTCTGGAAAAACATGAAGAGATTCGTCGAGGAAGTTGTGACCTTCAGAAGATTGATGACTCTGAGCCTGAGATTAGTAAACTGGCGAAGGTGGGGCGTTCTCAACAGGATTCTGGTTGTTCTGGACTTCTTCTGACACCGGCGAAGCTTCAACTTCAGGTTGATTAGTAGTCGATTTTTGGAATAGTTATCTTGGCGGTGGATAGACATGTACATTGGGTACTGACGCTGACATTTGGGGGATAACTGGATTTTTTCTGGACATTGAGTGGTATGAGTCGGAGGAGCAACGGGATGTGGGGTGATGGTGTATTGTTTTGGCAGAGGGCTCAATGTTTTCTTCAGACCACTAGGTTTGGACCCAACGGCTCTCTGAGTGACGTTTGGAGGGGTTAGTATCTTATGAGGTCCTCCTCTCTTTCCCTTTTTGAGGCATCGTTTCACGGAGAGTTTCAGAGAAGAAATTGAGAGGGTCGATAGTGTATCTTCAAAAATTAGTAATGAAACTGAGAACCTCGAATAAGAGATTCAAATAAGAGATGCTAGTTAGAGATTAGTCGGTAGGGTGGAGGATCTGGAGAAAAAATATGCGAGATGATTCGAAGGGGATTTTGGAGAAGGGGAAGAACAAATAAAATCAGGGTTTATGTTTGCGGTAAATGATGGTTTCTCGACACTTAGTCGAAATTTGTTGGGTTAAGACGGGTAATTGAAAAGTTTTGGGCTAAAAAATTAAGTTTGGGTTCCCGGATTAATTACCCGAAATATTTTGAATTTTTTCGCGTAAGTAGTCGATTGATGCTTAAGTAAATAATGCTTAAGTAAATTTTTATTTTATATGTAACATTGTAAAATTTTGTTTTATTTGTGTTTTATTATTATATATATAATAATACAATTTTATTAAGTAATATTGTAATAACAAATTAATAATTTATGACAATATGTAGGACTATAAAATGCATATGACTCTATACCCTAAACTATAAACTCAAACATTAAACCCTAAACCCAAAACCTTTGACACTCTCATTAAACCCTAAACCCTAAATCCTAAACCATAGACGAAAGATAAGATGACAAGAAGAATATTAAATGTTCATCACAACCTTTGACATGCCCATTCTTCCCCTGTTTTAAAAATAGATATGTAACTCGGTATTATTATTGTATATAAATAGATGACTAAGTTGAACTAATAAATAACGTATATAGTTTAAGCCATTATCAAAATAGATAAATCTCAAATACCTTAAAAAAAAAATTAAAACCAAAAATGAAAAGGAAAAATACTTAGTTTTACCCATGAACACCATGATCATGATCATGAATGCTGTTAGTTGGGACTTAGTGATAAGACATATACATAATTAATACAGCCTAGACAACTCAATGGTTGCAATGGCTCCATAAATAAACTCTGGTGGTTGCTTCGTACTCTCAAATATTGAAAGCTTATATTATTTGTTAAAATTTCTTTTGCCTTCCATCTCTTCATTACCAAATTCGTAATGGATTACCTTCCAAGTGATGTTTTTTCAAAAATTCTTCTTGACGTCATTGATGGTGAACAAGGTTTACGCTATTTTATAAGGGCGAAGACAATACATAAGGCGCTTCCATATTCGAAACAATACCTATCTCAAATACTCTACAATATTATTTGTTAAAATTCTCCTTTGCATGTTTCCATATTTTCTAACCCAAAATCGTCAATGGATTTCCTTCCGAGTGATATCCTTAAAATATCATTCTTGCCGTCATTGACGATAACGAAGGGATACACTATTTGGCTCGGATGAAATCAACATGCACATCTCTGCAAAACGTTGGATAAAGCTCAGATTTCTATAAGTCGGTCGATTTATAATTCTCCAACATTACTGAAAATATATGGTGCCCACCTAGGGTTATAACTAAATTGGTCAACAAGTGTTTGGAATCCGAAAAACCCTTCTGCTCTTCTCCTCAAAGATATGTGTCTTTTGTATATTGCGACTGTTGGGTCGACCAATTGTTGACCTCCATCGACAGGATGGTTAAAGGAGAGGCTATGATCAAAAGATCGGCAGATAGTCGATGGTAGATGGGGATATACGCGTTCTCCATGTTCTTGCGGGTGTTTTATGGAGATGGAGAAGTTTTGAACCGTGGGTACAACATCGAGCGCGAATTTACTACTCGAGTACATGTTAAGATATTTTTGAGACAAAGATATGGATGATCAGACGGACGGTGTGCACTGTTCTATGAGAAGCGAAGAGGATTAGATATCAAAGGGCTTTGTAGATGTATGTGTGCTCCGATAAAGATTGGGTTGGCTTGGTGAGACTATGGTTTCAAAGATACAAACATCTCCGATACATGCTTTTGGACCCTTGAATCACTATTCTTCTTCAAATCATGAGAAATAATTTCAGAATTTGGCCCTCTTATCTTCATGAAGATCCTTATTAATATATAGTTTGTTAAATGTAGTAGATTATGTAACGCATGACTTTTCAAGTAATGATAAGAAAAGCAAGTTATAAAACTACCGAATTTAGTTATATTTACAAAGCGAAAGTGGGAATATTAATCTAAGGAAACGGTTGAAGTGGTGGCATGATCAAGTTGATCAATGATGGCCACTTTTAATGAAAAACATAGAAATTTAACCAAACATCGTAACTCTCCCTTGCATGACATTTAACCATGATTAGTTGATATATCATGATTTTTACCGGTTTTAGACCATGATATAAGTATGTTTTAGAGTCTTTTAGTGTTTCTTTAGAGTCTTTTACATGTGCTATTAGATATATGCACGTTTGGAGCGGAATTGGAGTTTATGGAGCTTTTGGAGCATTTTGGTGCTTTGACCCGATAGATAGAGTTCACTGTCCAAAACAGAGTAATGCATCGATCGACACACATCGTGCATCGATCGAAACACGAGCGAGATGGGCCTTTCCTCGGCGGTTAATGAAGAATGAAGAAATTGCAGTTTTGCCCATAAGTTCCTGATAATTACAAAGAAGCCCCAAGACGTGATTAGCTTATATAATTAGGTTTTTACATCAGTTTTTAGATACGCTTTCATACTTAGAGCATAGAGTTTTTAGAGCTTGGGGCTGATCTAATCCTGTACTGCTTTCTGCTTTTTGGAGAAGATTTCGAACCCCTTTACTTCTTTATTCTCTTTTATGCAATCTATTAATTCATTGATTATGTTTTCATACTCTATGTCTGAGTAGATTCATAGTTAGGTTTAGGGATTCTCATTAAGGATTTTATGACTTGCTAGATTTAATTAATTCAGTTAAGGATTCATATCAATAATTGTTCTTCGATCTAAATTGTGCTTAACACTAGTTTCTAACCTGATCACTTAGAATCTAGATCTTAGGTTATTAAATTGACACGAAAGTGTGGTTTAGAATCTGAACTATTTAGGTTGAGCAATTGAATTACTCGCAAAGAAATTTGGTTTAATTGAATTGTGAATATACCGAACTTAATCTTAAAGCTAGTTTAATCTGTTAGGAATTACAAAGAAATTTGGATTTCTGCAATTAGTTCCTTGTTTGAGTTCTAGAACCGTACTTAATTTGATCCTGACTGAATAATTTATCTGCTTGTCTGATTTTCTGAGAACTCTCTAGACTTAGTGCTTTTAGTTAATTGCCTACAACAAATCTTGCTACTGATTTACTTTCCTGCTTTGTTTTTAGTTTCTCACTACATTGCTTTCTCCTAGTTTTCACTTGATCGTTCTTAATCTATCGTTGCCCAGAGTCCTTGTGGATTCGATACCCTAAAGTACTACATTCACATTACTGTGCACTTGCAGATAGAATAGGGATAAAACTTACACCTATCAAGTTTTTGGCGCCGTTGCCGGGGAACTCTTTGGAGTCTTCGATAGATTTGAACTTAGGGTTTAGACTATGATTTTTATTTTTTTGTTTTGGTTACGAATTTTTCTCTGTTTTTCTCTGTCGCACGTTTGACATTCGCCTAGCATCGATCGTTGCCTCTTTTATGTCGATCGTTACTAAGCGACTGGAGTTGAGTCGATCGTTGCACCTCAGCATCGATCGTTGCACTGCGATTACAAACGGTTTATGCAGACGCGTGATACCAGAAGTAATCCGAATACTAATCTCGTTAATCTCCAACTTGAAGAGCTTGCTAGACTAGAGAGGACTAACAGGAAAGTTCAACGAGCAAGAATGGTTCGAGAACGTCTGATTTTGAGACCTGATGCTCAAGTTACCCTAAGGGATCCACAAAACAATCCGTACAATGCTGCTGGGTATAAGATTGATGCTGAAGGGAATGTGATATATGAGCCTGAACAAGAGCAAGGCCAAGGCCAAGGCCAAGAGGAGAGGCGGATGGTTAATCCTCCTGTTGCTAATGAGAGGACCTTAGCTGACTATAACCGTCCGAATGAGTTTCATGCTAACCGGTCAGCTCTTGTGCCTCCTGGTTTTGAGAGGAATGACTTCGAGATCAAGACCATCTACTACTCTATTCTGAGGCAGAATGCTTTCCATGGTTTCCCTAATGAGCAGCCAATGGATCATATTGATGAGTTTGAGGACATAGTCACTGGGATGAAGTATGATGGAGTGAACTATGACTATCTGTTTCTCAAACTCTTCCCCTACTCTCTCGCTGGAGATGCTGCTCCCTGGCTGAAAAAACTTCCACCTGGGAAGTTTACTACTTGGTACGCTGTTAAGAGTGAGTTTCTGAGATACTTCTATGATGATGCTCGCTCTGATCAGTCGAGACAGGACATTCTCACTTTCTCCCAAGGTCCTATATAGCCTCTTAAGAATGCCTGGATGAGATTTAAGAAGTACCAACGTGACTGCCCGCATCATGGATTCACTGAGGTAACATTGTTGGGTATTTTCTTTAGAGGTATAGATCTCCCATACCAGACCGCGTTGGATAATGGGAGCAATGGAAATTTCAACACTAGGACTCCTGATCAAGCTAAGCAATTGATAGATAACTTAGTAAGCAGTAATAGCTGCAAGACTGCTGATAGGAGAAGGAAGGAATCTGGTGGGAAGATAGATAATCTGGAGATAGCTGATATCAGGAGATAGCTGATATCAGGAGTAAGTTGGACACAGTTTGTAATCTACTAGCTGGGAAGAAAGCTGTCCATTTTGCTCAAGATGTAGAAGTGATCAATGCTGAAGAAGATGGTCAGGAAGAGGATGTGAACTACATTGGAGGATCTGGTTTCCAAGGAAACAGGTTTAATAATCAGCAAGGTAATAGGTTCTTCAATGGTGGACAGAAGAGTGCTTTCACAAGCAATCAAAACTCTTCTGGCTTTGGACAGAATGGTGGTTACCAGAAGCCTTTTCAACAAGGTAATCAGAGGACTTATGGATCTTCCTCTTACCAAACACCTCCTGCTGCTAATGCTCATGAGAGCAAGATGGAGAGCATGATGGATCAGTTGCTGAAAGGTCATACTAAGAATGCTATAGACCTCGACAAAAAGATAGGTGCTGTGTATGAAGAGCTGAATGGGAAGTTTGAATCTTTGAGCACACATATGAAGGAGCTTGATGCTAAGGTTGCGAGGACTGCTGGATATGTTCAGAGGCCAGATGGATCTCTTCCGGGGCGGACTGATGCTAATCCTAAGTATCAGTGCAATGCAGTGACATTGAGAAGTGGTAAGGAGCTGTTTCCTGCCCAGAAAAAGCAGTTAAGTGTCGAAGAAATCGTGGAGATTGAAGAAATGGAAGATGAAATCCGTGGAATTCGCAATGCATCGATCGACGCACCTCAGCAACGGTCGATGCAAAGCGAAAAAAAGAGGATGAGCCGAAGCTCGACGCAGAGGTAGTGACACAGTCACCCAGCAACGATCGATGCAACACTAGCAACGATCGACGCAAGGCGACTGCAGAGAACTCAGACGTAGAAAAGCTAAAAAGTCAAATGAAAGGGTCTACAAGCCTAAGGTACCTTTTCCTAAGAACCCCAGGAAGGCTAAGAACGATAAGCAGTACGCCAAATGCAAGGAGATCATTAAAAAGGTGAAGATCGAAGTGCCTTTGATTGACTCTATGGAGACTGCTCCTGTGATGAAGAGATGTCTTAAGGATTTACTTGCTGGTCATTGGTCTAATGAGGAGAGTGCAATGATGATCACAGAGGTATGTAGTGCAGTGATTCAAGGCATAATTTCTGAGAAGTTAAATATCCATAGAGCTTTGTGTTGGATTGTGCTATCTACAGGGAGAGATTTGAAAGATCTCTATGTGATCTTGGTTCTAGTGTGAACCTTATGCCCTTCTCTGTTGCTAAGAGACTTGGGATGACTGATTTCCTGCCCACTAGAATCTCACTGGTTTTAGCAGACAGAATAATCAGAATTCCTGAAGGAATATTGGAGGATGTGCCTATAATGATTGGCCAATGTGTGATTCCTACTGATTTTGTGGTTCTGGAGTATGGAGAGGAACCAAAGGATCCACTGATTTTTGGTAGACCTTTCTTAGCTACTGCGGGTGCGATGATTGACTGCCAGAGAGGTAAAATAATTATGAACGTGGGTGATCTGAAGATGAGCTTTGATATGGACAAACTGGTGAAGAGACCAACCATTGACGGACAGACCTTCTATGTGGACACATTCAATGATTTGGCTGTAGAATACTTTCATAGGTCACATTCTGAGGATCCACTGGAGAGAGCCTTACTGAGCTCTATAATGGAGCTGGAACACCTGCAAGACGAGCCTGCAATCTGCTATGCGAGGCTAATGGACTCTGCTGAGAAAGTGATGCAAGTGGATGTGTCTGACACGACATTGAATCGATCGACACCTTCAGGACATCGATCGTTGCATGTCGACAGAGGCTGGGCAGAGGAAAAGGCTCCGAAAATTGAGCTGAAACAACTTCCATCCGGGCTAAGGTACGCATTTCTTGGACCTAATTCAACTTATCCAGTGATTGTTAATGCTAGTTTGAACAACACAGAGCTCACTTTACTGCTAAGCAAGCTGCGCAAGCATCGCAAAGCTCTTGGCTATTCTCTTGATGACATTTCAGGTATCTCTCCAGAGTTGTGCATGCATCGGATACATCTTGAGGACGAGTCTAAGACACCAGTTGAGCATCAGAGAAGGCTGAATCCTAACCTTAAGGATGTGGTTAAGAAGGAGATTATGAAACTCCTAGATGCTGGGATTATCTATCCAATTTCAGACAGTGATTGGGTGAGTCCAGTCCATGTAGTGCCTAAAAAAGGCGGAGTTACAGTAGTGAAGAATGAGAGGAACGAGCTGATTCCTACAAGGACTGTGACTGGACACCGGATGTGCATAGATTACAGAAAGCTCAATGCTGCGACAAGGAAGGATCATTTCCCTTTACCCTTCATTGATCAGATGCTGGAGAGGTTAACAAATCACCCTTACTATTGCTTCCTCGATGGATATTCAGGTTTCTTCCAGATTCCCATCCATCCAGAGGATCAGGGAAAGACCACCTTTACTTGTCCATATGGCACATTTGCTTACCGTAGGATGCCTTTTGGACTCTGCAATGCTCCTACCACCTTCTAGAGATGCATGATGTCCATATTCACTGATATGATCGAGGACTTTATGGAGGTGTTTATGGATGGCTTCTCAGTCTATGGGTCATCTTATAATGAGTGCTTGGATAATCTGTGCAAGGTACTGACTAGATGCGAGGAGAAGCACTTGGTTCTTAATTGGGAGAAGTGCCATTTCATGGTCAGAGATGGTATTGTACTTGGACATAAAGTGTCTGAAGCAGGGATCGAAGTACACCGCGCTAAGATTGAGGTAATGAGCAGCCTTCAGACGCCTGATTTTGTGAGGTCTGTAAGGAGATTTCTTGGACACGCTGGTTTCTATAGACGGTTCATCAAGGACTTCAGTAAGATTGCTAGACCACTAACTGCTTTGCTGTGTAAGGATACCAAATTTGAGTTCAATGCAGATTGTCAGACTGCATTTGAACAGATCAAGCATGCATTAGTGAGTGCTCCTATAGTTCAGCCACCAGATTGGGATCTACCTTTTGAGGTTATGTGTGATGCGAGTGACTATGCTGTAGGAGCTGTTCTGGGGCAGAAGAAGGACAGAAAGCTTCATGCTATCTATTATGCCAGCAGAACACTAGATGACGCACAGAGAAACTATGCCACTACAGAGAAGGAGTTGTTGGCTGTTGTCTTTGCATTTGAGAAATTCTGCCCCTATCTTGTTGGCTCCAAGGTGATTGTACACACCGATCATTCAGCCCTGAAGTATCTGATGCAGAAGAAGAACGCTAAGCCAAGATTGTTGAGATGGATTATGTTGCTTCAGGAGTTTGACATTGAAGTAAGGGACAAGAAGGGAGTTGAGAATGGAGTTGCTGACCATCTTTCAAGGATGCTGGTTGAGGAAGACGTGCCGATTAATAATTTCTTACCTGAGGAGAACATCAATATGATTGGGACAGTGTTTCATATGGATTTGGACAAAACCTTGCAAAACTGTCGGATTAATCGCACTGCGTCGATCGATGCCACATCTGTGACGATCGATGCATGTGTCGATACTGCGACGATCGATGCTACTCTATGCGACGATCATTGCAGTACGGATATGAACCCAAAACCTTTCACGGTTCAAATTGGAGACTATGTCTTCGAAGTAGATGCTGTCGAAACCACCGATCGACCCTGGTACGCAGATATAGCTAATTACCTGGCTGCAGAGACTGAACAAGATGATTTGAAGGGATATGCAAAGAAGAAGTTCTTCAGGGAACTCATGCGATACTACTGGGATGAGCCTTATCTCTACAAGCATTGTTCGCATGGTCTTTACAGGAGATGCGTTGCTGAATCAGAGGTTCCAGATATCTTATTCCACTGTCATGGACCAGATTATGCTGGACATTTTGCTACTTTCAAGACTGTGTCTAAGGTTCTGCAAGCAGGTTTCTGGTGGCCTACAATGTTTGCGGATGCTCATTCCTTTGTTTCTCAGTGTGATGCTTGTCAGAGGAGAGGGAAAATCAGTAAGAAGCATGAGATGCCTCAGAATTTCATTTTTGAGGTTGAGGTTTTCGATTGCTGGGGCATAGATTTCATGGGTCCTTTTCCCTCATCCTATGGGAATAAGTTTATCTTGGTTGCTGTGGACTATGTATCTAAGTGGGTAGAAGCAATATCTAGTCCAACCAATGATTCTTCGGTGGTTATTAAACTGTTTAAGACCATCATATTCCCTATATTTGGAGTGCCTCGGATAGTAATTAGTGATGGAGGATCTCATTTTATTATCAAGGTCTTCGAGAAGTTGCTACAGAAACATGGAGTTCATCACCGAGTTGCTACTCCTTATCACCCTCATACTAGTGGACAAGTTGAGGTTTCTAACAGACAGATCAAAGAGATCTTAGAGAAGACAGTTGGGAAGACAAGGAAGGATTGGGCAGCAAAACTAGATGATGCACTATGGGCTTACCGGACTGCATTCAAGACACCACTTGGAACTACTCCATTTCATCTGCTGTATGGAAAAGCATGTCATCTGCCAGTAAAGCTTGAACACAAAGCAACATGGGCTGTAAAGCAGATGAACTTCGATCTTAAGACTGCTGCAGAGAGGAGATTGGTGCAGCTTAATGAGTTGGATGAGATTAGACATATTGCTTATGAGAACTCAAAGCTGTACAAGGAGAGGACTAAGGCTTATCATGACAAGAAGATTGTCTCTTGACAATTTGAGCCTAATGATCAGGTACTTTTGTATAACTCTCGTTTGCAATTGTTTCCAGGTAAGCTGAGGTCAAGGTGGTCTGGTCCTTTCACAATCAAGGAGGTACGTCCTTATGGAGCTGTCGTTCTAATCAGCCAGGAAGGTAAGGAATTTACTGTAAATGGACAGAGAGTAAAGCATTATTGGGCTAAGGCCGAGATTCCAGGAGGTCAGATTTTGCCTCTGGATGTTGCACCCTCTGTCTAATTGAGTTAAAAGGTCAAGCTATTGACGCTAAAAGAGCGATGAGTGGGAGGCAACCCACTGTTTTGTTTTTGCTATTCATTTTTGGTGTTTTTGTTAGGATTTTACGTTTGTTTTTGGTTTTGGTGAGTTTTGTCTGCAGGTTTCGACAGAATCGCAATGCAACGATCGACAAGGTCCTGTGTGTCCTGAGCAACGATCGACTCATGATGCAAATCGCCTTGTAACGGTCGTTACATTTATGTGACGATCGATGCATGAGCGACAAAGGTAAAATCAGACAGAACTTAACACATCCATTAACATTTTCTTTCTTTTACCAATCCTTAGCTTGACACTACTGGGGACAGTGTGTTTCAAGTGTGGGGGAGGTGGTACTGACTATTATCTTTCTGTTTTCTTAGAGTCAGTCCGTTTTTCAAATTTTTTTGTTTTATTGAGTCAAAACAAGTTTAAGTAGGAAACAGTGAATTTTTGAGAAGTTAACAACATCTTGCAGGAACTTAAGTGACCATTGGGATGAAGTTGCAGGAACTATCTATGACTATTATAAAACCCAACACGGATCAACCTACTGAGGACACCCATATCAATTCAGGTATTCAGAGGATCCTTTACTGGCTTCACCCTTAATTTGACTTAATTTTCTCACCTAAGGGCTTGGTATACCTTGAGTCGGATTCCTTTGTTAGTTCTGACACAGCTTGTAAACCTGTCCGAGTATGGTTCCCTTCTCCCCTTCCATAAAGTAAAAAAAAAGTAAGTAATAAACTGAGGATGAGCTAGTAGCTCCGAAGTGGTCACGGGAGTAGTAGCAAACACTATTACCTCCTGTGCATTCATGGAATGTGTCCAAAGTACACCCCTTAACGGGAAGAGCACTGGTAAAAAAATAAAATGATACCCAATGGGGAAAAATCAGA
Organism: Orychophragmus violaceus; assembly: GCA_030180135.1. NCBI lineage: Eukaryota > Viridiplantae > Streptophyta > Magnoliopsida > Brassicales > Brassicaceae > Orychophragmus > Orychophragmus violaceus. The sequence continues at coordinate 42,029,738 of CM058240.1, forward strand.
ATGCTAAGGAAGGGAACAAAGAAGAAAAGGACCCAGAAAAGATAGTATGGTGGTCTAGAGCTGACAAAGTAAGAATCCATGTGCCCTTTGATCGATAATCCTTAGGTGAGACCGCACTTAATAGCTTATAGAAGTTAGTAGGGTGAATTTGAATTGCTTGGATTGATTGTGGAGTTTACTTAGGACAGTTGCTAAGTGTGGGGGAAGTACATGTTGGTCTTGATGTCTTGCAGGTGATTCTTTCAGTGGCTTACTAAGGGGAATCTGAGTGTTGTTGCTTCTAGGACGAAAAGAGTTTCTGAAAGTTTTCAAACCTCTTCACCATGTTTTAGTTCTCTGTTTTGCTTGAGGGCAAGCAAAGGCGAAGTATGGGGGAGTTGATATACCATGGTTTTTACCGGTTTTATACCATGATATAAGTGTGTTTTAGAGTCTTTTAGTGTTTCTTTAAAGTCTTTTACAGGTGTTATTAGATATATGCACGTTTGGAGCAGAATTGGAGTTTATGGAGCTTTTTGGAGCATTTTGGTGCTTTGACCCGAGAGATAGAGTTCACTGTCCAAAACAGAGAAATGCATCGATCGACACCCATCGTGCATCGATCGACACACGAGCGAGATGGGCCTTTCCTCGGCGGTTAATGAAGAATGAAGAAATTGCAGTTTTGCCCAGAAGTTCCTGATAATTATAAAGAAGCCCCAAGACGTGATTAGCTTATATAATTAGGTTTTTACATCAGTTTTTAGATACGCTTTCATACTTAGAGCATAGAGTTTTTAGAGCTTGGGGCTGATCTAATCCTGTACTGCTTTCTGCTTTTTGGAGAAGATTTCGAACCCCTTTACTTCTTTATTCTCTTTTATGAAATCTATTAATTCATTGATTATATTTTCATATTCTATGTCTGAGTAGATTCATAGTTAGGTTTAGGGATTCTCATTAAGGATTTTATGACTTGCTAGATTTAATTAATTCAGTTAAGGATTCATATTAATAATTGTTCTTCGATCTAAATTGTGCTTAACACTAGTTTCTAACCTAATCACTTAGAATCTAGATCTTAGGTTATTAAATTGACAAGAAAGTGTGGTTTAGAATCTGAACTATTTAGTTTGAGCAATTGAATTACTCGCAAAGAAATTTGGTTTAATTGAATTGTGAACATATCAAACTTAATCTTAAAGCTAGTTTAATCTGTTAGGAATTACAAAGAAAATTGGATTTCTGCAATTAGGCTTAGAGAATTCTCACAACGAAAGTTGGTTAATTCTATTTCCGTGTTTGAGTTCTAGAACCGTACTTAATTTGATCATGACTGAATAATTTATCTGCTTGTCTGATTTCCTGAGAACTCCCTAGACTTAGCGCTTTTAGTTAATTGCCTACAACAAATCTTGCTACTGATTTACTTTCCTGCTTTGTTTTTAGTTTCTCACTACATTGCTTTCTCCTAGTTTTCACTTGATCGTTCTTAATCTATCGTTGCCCAGAGTCCTTGTGGATTCGATACCCTAAAGTACTACATTCACATTACTGTGCACTTGCAGTTAGAATAGGGATAAAACTTACACCTATCATTAGTGTTGATTTGATGGGTGTCTTGAAGAGAAACACCCATAAGTGCTACTTTGTGTACTATTAGGCTATGTTGATATTACAAAGACACGTGCGGCGCGTAACAGCTCCTCTTTGACTCTCTGTTTTGCTTCGGTGCTCGAGACTATTAATTAGAGTATGCATGTATGATGAGAATGATTGCATTTGGTAGTAATTAAATTTGTTCGTGATTGTTTATTTATATATAATAGGCTATACTTGGATAAAAGGACAAGTAACGCTTTCAACGATCATGTACTTCCAGATTTTAAAGCAACTATATAATGTAAGCTTGTTTTTCTGATCTTAATACAAACTATATTTGGTTAGTCTATTTTAGAAAGAAAATGTTGGTAAAGAAGAATTAATTATATTAAAGATTTATTTATCTACAAAAAAAGATTAGAATATTCAGTCCATAAATTATTAGCAAGCATTACCAAACTACCTTATATTATTATTACTAAATCAAAAACACGCGGCTCTCATTATTATCAAGATTGATTTATTTTATATGGAGTTGGTAAATATTCGAGAAAAGCTCAAAATGAGTAAGTGGATTTTAATAGAAAGTTGCAACTGTTGGGTTTCGAAGTAAAATAGTTACCGGGTATTTATTTCAATAAACCTCAAAACTCTTCAGTTTCTTCATCTATCTCTTCGCTATCATTCTCTGATATTCAAAAAGATATCCACAAAATCAATTCGCTTATAACATGCGATTATGAAAAATCACAATTTTCACAAAATTGCTGATATTACTTTGAGGGATAATTGCTGGAATGTTAGAGCAAAAGTTTTGAGAGCGTAGTGTTTTACTCACTATGATGCTCCCTTGGAATTAATTTTATCCGATGAAACGGTATTCTTCATGTACTTTTTTTATCCCTAGGAATTAATTTTAAACCATTAATTTTACCCCTTTAATTTTACCCATAAACCTATATTTTTTTATTTGGGTACTTCCTTTTGTAACCTTTGGTTATAATGAACATGGAAGTCGAATTCAAGCCTTAGCTTTCGGAAAAAACGTCCGAAAGTTCCTTTTTCTATTACAGAAAGAAGGTTTCTGGTTTAATTTTTCAGATTTTGGAGTTTCGTAAGGGCCAAAGTATGACATAATATGTACTTATAAGGATATTCATATAACTGACAAGACAAATATCACTGAGAACTTCGATCCTCCAACTTTGGATGACCTCTTGAGCATCAAACCAATCCAAGGAATTAATGATGGGACGGTTTCAGATAAATATGCAATTGGTAAGTGTTGTTTATGGTACATTATTATTAGATTAAGAGGAAAAATCTATCATTGGATATTGTAGAATTGTGGTTGTTGTTTTTATGGGATTAACTTATATTTAAATGATTTTTTCCTATAGATGTTGTTGGTGCTATAACATGGGTTAGAGAGCTTGAGTGGAAAGATCACTCTTTAGAGGTCTATTCGTATTCACGTACACGCGCTAAAGTCCAATTCACGCTAAGAGATGCCGAGTAAGTTTAAGTTTCGGAGTTTTATAATCACCTTATAATTAAACCTTACTAAATAATGATGTTTGAATTGAAGGAAGAGGGTTATAGAATACGTTTCATATGGACCACCCGCTGAGGAATTGTCCAGGCGTTTTGAACAAGTTCCAGACAAGCATTTGTTTGTTTTGCTCCGATTTTTCTGGATCGAAAGATATTGCGGTATGTTAACATGTTTTCAAGAAAATATGAGTAAGACATTAATATATAACAAAATTATGAGAATATATATATAATTTTTTACGTAGGGGTTACTTGGCTTAGAGGAATAGAAGGGCTTTCTTCAATTGACTATCATCGTGTAACTTTGGATGAGTTGAATAGTTTGATAGAACAATATGAATTTTTTGAAATTGTGATATTGAATATCTTATGATCATATAAACTATTAACAATGTCTAACATGTTTCTCTCTTTGATTTCGTGTAGTTAACCTAATCCTCTTCCGACATGGTACTAAAACGAGCACCAGACTCTCGATCGCTTCTAACTCTCTTTCACTCTTATTCTATAACTATTAAGAACTTATGAATTTTTAATTTTTGATTCCTTAAAACCAATGTAAAGATTGCTAAGCGTTTGATTTCTATTTTAAGGATTAATTAACTTCGATTTAAAATTTATTTAATATACAATATTGCAACTTATACAAGTTGATTAGAAGTTGGAAAAAGTGATTATACACTTTACATATTGCAAGTATAGATTAGCTTTGAAACCAGTACACCTACCACAAACATGTAAAATATAACCACACTATCTTATATTATTATTACTAAATCCAACAAATACTATATGATACAACCTATACCCGACTACTTTGCAACACGAATAATGAGTTGAATATTAGTCGTAACAATAGCGACAAATAAGCGACTTGTTTACTACTATACCGGAAGTAGCGATATTGTCCCCTATTAGTCGCCAAATGTTACGACTACAAGTATAGTCGCAAGTTCCAGTCGCAAAACGCTGTTTTCTTGTAGTGAGAGAGTAACTTTACCGGCATCAACCATTTCTTTGATTTGTTCATTTCTAGCATTACTTAGCATCACTGGAACTATTATTTGATCTTAGAAAATGATTTTTCGGTGGTAGATGTTGTAACCGTGGGGTCTTCATCTTTGTGAGGTCGTCTTTGTCTTTTGTTTCTTTGGGAATGAATGATTCACCTTGAAAATGTCATTTGGTTCAGATTATCATTTGGTACAGTTAGATAGAACTTCCTCCAGTTTACATTTAGAAAAACAAAATTATGGTTTGCATGATCAATGACAGAACCGATAGAGGTAAGGAATGGGTGTCCTAACATTAGTGTTCTTTCCTTATCATGATCCATCTCAAGAACTTGAAAATCAATCGGAACTATCTTATTACTAACGAGAAGTTGGAAGTCATTGATAACTCCTTTTTTTAAGATAAATCTCAAAATATTAAGTTCATAGCATATGGGATTAAGGTTCGAATTCCCAACCTTTCAACAAATATTTTTGACATGATGTTGATATCAGCTCCAGAGTCACACAAACATATTAAATTCGACACCAGTAATTGAACAAGTAAAAGTGAAACGGCCATGATATTTGACATTTTGAGTCTTTAAAAAGTGAGACATGTGGGTACCTCAAAAGGTGGAACTCTAGATTCCTCGTATTTCTTCAAAGCTCTTTCATGGAGAGGAATGAAAAGAGGCGTTTTTCCTGTATAAGTCTTGACATCCTCCTTAGGAGTTGTGGTTGAGATCGCATTACAATACCTTCTCGGGTTGTCTTCTACCTTTCCAAGTAGAACTCCAGCTTGTCTCTTTACACCCTCAACAGTTTGAGCGACTTTTATTTCTAACTTCTTGGTATGGGTATTGAGTGATTTAATCTTCTCATTCAAGTCATTGTATATATTGTCTAGTCTTGCATTGAACTCAATGGTCATCTTCTTTTGCTATGTGATAAGTCGTTGCATCATTGTCTCGAGTCTATTTTCTCTTGAGACGTTAGGGGGTGCTAGTGGAGTAGAAATTTGAGCGTTGAAAGGCACAAAATAAGAGTTATAAGGACCTCTTGATTGAAAGTTACCGTTTCCTCCAAAGTTCCCATTTTGTAAACGATTTTGGAAAGGTTTAGGCTGAGGATGAAACTGATCTCCTGGATTTTCCACATTAAAATTGCGATAGGAAATATTATTCATTTTCTTGAAGTTGTTCTTCAATCCATTTTTGATAAACGGGTGCCCGCGCAGATGCGCGGAATATCCAACACATTTAAGCATTTTTTTTAAATGCGCAAGATAATTTTAAAGTTTAATAACTCAATCCTATCATGTCATTGTCATTCTAGTAACTAGTGGACTTAACACCTTCGCACGTGCGGGGGGGTTCTGGTTTGCTTTGTACACTCTCTTCTGCGAAGCATACTCTGTGAGCACTCCGATGAACTCAAATGTATCAGTGTCCCAATTGTTTTTCCTTAGTTTCAGCCTCTTAACCTAAACGATTCAGACTCAAAAAAGAAAGAGAAGTTATAAAATCCAATATGTACCTCAGGCTGTAACTCAACACAATCAGAAAAATAAGCATCAGCTATCATTTCCTCGCCATTGCATGGCCTTAATCTAACAGCTACACGAACCCTCCCAGGAACTCAACGCATCATGCAATACAAAAACATAACCATTAACAATCAACAGTATTCACCATTAAGATCGCATGACTACGGGATGACTCAATGATCAATTTGGTGTTAGCAGCAAACCGGTGAGCTTCTCTGAGTTGCAGTAGTTCCATGAAGCTATGTTGATCCCTAATTTCGACCAAGGTAGCACCTGGAAGAAAAACATCTCCACTTCTAGGGTCTTCAACTATGGCAATGTTAACGTTAGCCGGATCAAGAAGGTCTTGTACAATGTCCATATAAAGCTGCATTTGTATCCACCAAACAAATACATCAAGCATAATTGCAAAGCCCACATGAAACTTAAAGAATAACCAAAAAGAAAAACAGAATCAAGAAATATAACCACCTGCATATAAGAGACAAATATAGAATCCCTCTCCTAGGACACTTGGGCTAAAATATCCTATATAGCACGGACCATTATCCCACGATCACTACGTCTTCTTCCCCGAGCTGCTCCAGTGTGTCTGTCTTACCAGTACCAGTCTGACCATATGGCATTATCGTCCCATAGTAACCATCCAAAACACCCTATACAAAGAGGAATCAAAGGCCAAAAAAGAGAGTAATCTGAATGTTAGTCAAGGTGTGGATTCAGGGAAAAGAGGAAGAGAGTCCAATGATCCAGTGCAAATTCTAGAGAAGTAACACATACTCTGGGGAGGCTTTTTCCTCATGACCCGTCTGACCAGCAGCTTCTTCACCCTACTGACAGAAAATGTAAGCTACAGCAAAATAGGAGAATGAAAAATAGAAGTCAGAGACGAATGAAAGTTAATGCCCCGCCACTCTTTCTGATTCATCCAGAAAATGCCACTTTTGTTTCTTAAGATTCAAGATTTCTTGATCTCCATCATCATACATAACCTGAAACCGGAGATAGCATCAACAAACAACAAATTAAACATACCATAAAGTGCACTGAAGCTAATAAACAAACATGTACAATCAATAGGCTCATGGTTCACCACACGTTTATAATAGCTGCTGCAAAAATCCAATATTCATTACCAATATCGACAACTACCCATGATGCTAGTCCAGATTCAACTATCTAAAGGAAAATACATACAACAGCGGATGGCTTTTACGTAAATCAAATATGATTCCTAAGAAAAATACAAAATGCTTACGCTTTATCCATAGGCCACCAGACTCTGACCCTTTACCCAACTATATTTCCATCCGGGTTTTGGAGATCAGATGCCTGCCAAGGAATTGAATCAGTATGAAGAAGTTTACCAAAAAGAAGGAAAAAAAAAAGAAAACCTTGTACCGAGCACATGAAACCAATATGAATAAATGATTAAATAAGAGATACATAAACTCCACAGACGGGAACAAACAGATGTTTAAAAGAGAAGTATCTACAACATGAAGAGAATAAGAAGCTGCAATCATGCACAATTACTACTGCAAATGGCATTTGAGAGAACATTTTTTTTTTTCACACATTCCTTTAGGTGAGCAACAATTATAATAGGTAAAATTACGAAAACATACTTATGAATCTATCTCCCAATTGTTTTTCCTTAGTTTCAACCGCTTCACATAAACGAATCAAACACGTAACTGATTCAGCTCTGTACACATTTTGAAAACACAGGCTTAGTATATGTATATCAGTGTACCTCAGAATGTAACTTAACACAATCAACCAAATCAGCATCAGCGATCATTGCGTGGCCTTAAACTAACAGTGAACCCTCCAAGCACTGAAAGCATCGACATGAAAAAGAAAACTCAATTCATAACAATTGAGAGGCATTCTGATTACTTAAATCTAGCTTGCTTACCTTAAAGCTCAAATATAAAAATCTATTTGATAACAAAGGAATTTTACAACCAGCTTCGCCACTATCCCCATACATATATATACACGCACACATATAGCGATACATATATATTAATTATGGTGAAGTTTGATGCGAAACTATGGAAAGTTGTGTTTCTGATGTCGATTATCAACATTGGGCCGTTATGTTCAAGAAGATGCTTAATCAAGGAATTAACCGTATGGTCGCCACCACATACTGACTTTCCGCAGGAACTCTGTTCTTGATGCTTAGCATATGCTGAAAGCGGCAGAAGCATCAACCACCGACCATATATTAGACACAAAAATGGTAACTACGATAATTACCTGACGATTAATGGTATCAAGATGAGGGCAATCACGACGAACATCAGCATGGCGTGAATATATCTCCCAAACTTTCAAGGTTCCGATAGCACGAAAACATGCAATGAGTCATTCAAATATATGACCTTGGATCAGCTATCCTATGATATCGTGACAAGCTTCAAGTACAAGCAGGAAAGTCCAATTCAAAGAACTACGAAAAGAAATAAATCTGCCAATGGATATAACAAGGAGGCTGACCAGACTAACCGGAGAGGTGAAAGCAGTGAGCTTATTCTAGCGGATGCGAGGATGGCGGCGACATCAAACTTGAGCCATGGCCGAATTGGAAGACGAATGGGTTTGAGGAAAGTGAATAGAGTTTGGGTATGTGAGTAGGAGGCGCAGAGATTTGAGGTGGGACAAGCCTAAATATATGACCGCATAGAGCTTGTAACGCCTGAAAATGGAAGAGGTCGTCGAATTGAATAAACTAACAGCATCCGGAGAAGAAGATGGAAGCTCCGAAGAAGAAGATTCTAAAGAAGAAGTTGAAACAGAAGGACATAGAGTAGCAGCGGCGGGGAAAAATCCCATCCCAACTCTGGCGTCAGTATCAAACATCTCCAAGGAAAAGGAGATGATCATTGCTCCGACCCCAACTCCGGTTGCAGTCTCAAACCTCTCAAAGGACAAGGCGATCGCCAATGAAAGGAGTGGAGAATCTTTTCCGAATGGGAAACCCACACCGACTCGGAGGTAATGAATGCAGTGGAAACTAGTAGAAATAGGGATAACTACCTTGGGATAACTAATAGAAATGCGGGTAATTAGTACAAATTGGGAAAACTGGCAATGGATAACTAGTATAACTAAGGAAAACTGGTATAACTAGGAAAAACTGGTATAACTAGGGAAACTGGTATAACAAGGGAAAACTGGTGGAACTCGGGAAAACTGGTATAACTAGGGAAAATCAGGACAACTAAGGATAACTAGGTAAAACTGTAATTGTAGAACTTAGGAAAACTGGGTAAATATGTTTGGTACTATCAGACTTATTTCTTGTATAATTTAGTGCATTTGAATGTTATTTGCAGGATGATGAGAGTAGCAAGCCATTGAAACCAGAGAGATTGGCCTTCCCTACTAGCACCTATCAGACGAGAGTGAAGATAGGGACAAGATGTTTTCTCAAGGATGTGTTCAAAATGTTTGAAGGCCTGAACCCGCCCCTGAATGATGCTGAGAAGGAATGGTTTGTGTCGCATCTTCAGTTTAAGCACCTGTTCCACATGCCGAAGGACCATAACCACAAGGTTCTGGGCATGTGGATGCTCGTGTTGCGAACAGCCAGGACCGGGAAGAGAAAGGAACTTTGGTTCGTTTTAAATGGAGTTCCTCTGCGATATGGCCTGAGGGAACACGCATTGATCTTTGGTATAAACTGCCGAAACTATCCTCTTAGATACAAGGAAAGGGACAGTCTGCGTTTCATCAAGCTTCATTTTGGTAAGGAACCGGTAAGACAGGAAGATGTGAAAGCGAAGCTTGTAGCAATGGGAGCTCACACCGACAGATTGAAGATGGCTGTGTTGTTCTTCCTGTCGAGTATAGTTTGCGGAAAAAGGAAGACTGGAAAAGGTGCACCAGACGTTTTAGAAGTATTTCAAAGAGCTGTGACCAACCTCGACTATTGTAAGATGTTTCTTTTGGGTAGACTTTCTTACGACTTCATGGCGGAGGAGATAAAGCACACGGTTGGTCATTTTCAATCCAAAGGGGAGCTGAAGAATGACGCACAGTGGGCCATTCCAGGTCTCCCTTTGGAGGTAAGTACATTGAGGTTGTTTGTTGATGTTGCTTTAATTGCAACTAAGTCTAACTACTACTACTGTTTTGTAGCTACTAGCGTTTGAGGCGATTCCTCTACTGTTTTGTAGCACATCATGTCTGCTCCTGGGACCATTTCCCTATGATCTGTTTCCCTAGTAAAAGTTAGTAAACGGTGAAAAGGCGCACTAACTCCCTTCTCTTCCCTATGCGACGTATTGCTAAATGTCATGGCAACACCTTGGTAAATGTCATGGAAACAGATCATAGTTTCTGAGTTTCTTACTCGAATTAATAGACGTTACACCAAACTCATCGATGGCAACACCTTGCCCTAGGATCGGCTTATATCAATTACATAGAAAAACCACACATTTCATGCCAAGCTTCCCTATGTACTTTACTTCTAGTATTTCTTTGAGAACACCATAGTAGACAACTTCGCCAAATGCAGATGAAACTCCGTGATCGGCGGTAATTCTTGATGACCCTTCTACATGCACCTTAATTGCGTACCCCCTAGTGCAATATATTGGATAAGACTTTGCGTTGTAGTGGAGGCTCTCTATTATGTCAACTAACCAATCATCGGGTGTGCGTCCACCTTTGAGTTCACTCTGGACCTAAAAGTATGATTACAGCAAAGTTATAAAGTTACTCAGTTTCTCAAGTGTTTTGTAAGATTTGAGAAACAAATTCTTACATAAAAGGTTAACCAACGGCTTAACTCTCTTTGTTTCCGAGCCTCACGTTGGGCCTCGTTCAATTCTGGATGGTGAAATTGGAGAGCTTGCATATGTATCCTACAAAAAATTAAAAAAATATAAATATATATACATTAGTAAAACAATTTGATTTACAGTTTTAAACCAAGTGCAATAAAAATCATAAATTGAACATATATACCTCTCATATTGAAATAATTCCTCGCAGTTGGTCAGGATATACCTGTGGAGATGTGTATGCTCTTGGATTGTTAGTTGCCGCTTTCCTGCTTTTCCACTTAACCTCCCAACTTGTTGAAAAATGTTAAGAACGGGTGACCGATAAATTTGCCTCTCTCCCCTATCATCGTTTCTCGCTGGGCGCCTGCTCCTTGTGCGTACTTGCGAAGGGAAGTAAAAGGTAGCAAAGGTCGCCATCTCTTCGTTGTTATATTGAGCGGCAACATAATCCTCCACTCTAGCGGGATTCTTCACCTTCTTTTAAAGGTGGAACATATAGCGCTCGAAAGGATACATCCACCGATATTGTACCAGACCACCAAGTCTAGCTTCTTTTGGGAGATGAATAGGCAAATTCTCCATAACATCGAAAAAGACGGTGAGAATATCTTCTCCAGATTGCATAAGATCTTAGAAATGTTTTGATCCAAATTTCTGATGCCTTCAACAGTCAGTGACCTGGTGGATATATCCCTGAAAAAAACTCCGACCGCTGCAATTGCTTTGTGGACTTCTCGAGGAAGGAGATGAGCAAATGCAAACAGTAGGAGTCGCTGCATCATCACATGACAATCATGACTCTTCATTCCGATAAAATTTCCTCCATCAGTGTCCACACAGTTACGCAAGTTTGATGAGTTACCATCATGTAATTTAACTCGTAGCATAATCCACTTAAAGAACTCTTCCTTCGACTTCGGGTCTACCCAGTACGCTGGAATTGGCGGTTTTCCATTCTTCTGAAGATGAAGTTTAGGCCGAGCAAAAATTTCAGGCAAATCAAGCCTAGACTTCACATTATCTTTCTTCTTCCCTTGCACGTTGAGAACAGTGTTCATGACGTTATCGAAGAAATGTTTCTCAATGTGCTTGAAATCAAGATTATGCCTTAGTAGCTGGTCCTTCCAATATGGTAAATCCCAAAAGATGCTTAGCTTGTGCTATTTGTGGACTACACCAGCTCCATATACATTCTCATGCCCGTTCCCACCACATTCACGAGTTCTTAGTGCACCAAATCCTTCTAAGAGGCCCATAGTAGACCCATCATCTTGGAGAATAGGATCATCAAACACTTTCCTCTTCTTCGTAAAAAGTTTAGTATTTTTCCGATGTGGATGATCATGCGGTAGAAACCTTCTATGACAATAAAACCAACAAGATTTGCATCCATTCTTCAACTAGAATGCATCGATCTTTTCTTGATAATACGGACATGCTAACCTCCCAAGCGTTGTCCATCCTGATAACATACCATAAGCCGAAAAATCGCTAATGGTCCACATTAGTGCAGCCCTCATCATAAAATTTTCCTTGCATGAGACATCATATGCTACAACACCGGCCAGCCATAACATTTGCAACTCCTATATCAATGGCTGCAAGAATACATCAAGTGATCTTCTTGGATGCTCTGGACCGGTAACGAGTACGGAGAGGAAAAAAAACTTTTGACGCATGCACATAGATGACGGTAGGTTATAAAGAGTTAAAATCACTGACCACAACAAATATTGTCTCCCATGCTTTCCAAACGGTTTGAAACCATCTGTGCATAATCCGAGGTACACGTTACGTGGCTCGTATGCAAAATCTGGATATACTCTCTGAAAATGTCGCCATGCTTCAGCATCCGACGGATGTGCAATCTCTGCTCCTCTTCTATGCTCAGCATGCCATCTCATTTTCCCCGCAGTTCGCTCTGATTCGTATAAGCGCCTACGCCTATCGGTTAACAGCATATACCACATTCGCTTGAACAGAACCTTAGATCTTCCCCTTGTATCCTCATAGCACGGCTTCTTACAGAATTTGCATTCCATACGGTATTCATCTTCTCTCCAATATATCATACAGTTGTCGATGTACACATCTATCATCTCATATGGTAATCCAAGCCCTTTAAAAAGTTTCTCGACCTCGTTGTATGAATCTGGCGCAAGGTTGTCTTCAGGAAGAATATCTTTCACAATATCGCAAACCGCATCAACACATTTCTTCGCCAGATTGTCATCCGTCTTTATGCCCATTAATCTTCTAACAAATGATAATGGCGAATGACCCTCTTTGCAACCATCGTAAAGCGGCCTCTTCGCTGCAGCTAACTTATCAAAAAATCTTCTAGCTTCTACACTACTTTCTTCATATACCCTAGGAATTTGATATTCACCTACTTCAGGAATATTTTCTCTATATGCATCATTAACCATCTGAATGGTACCTACACCAAAATCTACATCGGGACTATAAGGTTCACTAGAACTAACATTAGGTTCCCAACTACTAGTACTACCATAAGGTTCTCTACTACTACTTTCATAATCCGAAGTTTCCCCATGAAGATACCAAATATTATAACCCGCCAAAAACCCAACTGAATACAAGTGATGCCATACTCCGCCAATCGTAAGATTTCTAAAATTTCGGCAATCAGTACATGGACATTTTAACTTACCGATTTTCTGTGTATGTGGTTGATTGCAAGCTAACGACATGAATTCCATAATACCGAGTGCATATTCCTTGTGCACTAGGGTCATCGCCTCATCAATCCTAACTCTGTCCATCCACGATCTGTAATAGTTAGAAGAAGACATTTTTCTCGGTTACCAGAAGTATTAGAGAGAGAGAGAGTGAGAGAGAGAGAGTTATGGAGGGATATGTGTGGAGGGGAAAAGAGGAGGCATGAGGTATTTGTAGGATAATAAGCCATAAGCGACGGAAAACCGACAGAAAACCGACGGAAATAGCCTTTATCCATCGGAAATCCGTCGGTTTCATGTTGGTCCAACGGTTACATTAACGGACATATTAACATATACATTAACGGTTACATTAAACTGATGCTAAACCGACCGAAATCCGACAGAAAACCGATGGAAGCTTTATCCGTTGGTTTATCGTCGGGAATTTCCGACAGTTTTAGAAACCGTCGTAAATTTGCGAGGACATACCGTCGGAAAACTTCCCGTCGACAATCCGTCGGTAATTTCTGACAAATTTTATCCCGTCGGTGATTCCGTCGGTAATAAACCTGTTTTCTTGTAGTTTGTGTGTTATAAGTATATAACTAAAGACGAATGCATGCGAATATTCTATCTTCGCATGCTGGACGAATTTGAGTTTGAGTTGATTTTTATTTTCTTTGCTTAGAGGTTCAGGTTTTCTTCTTTTGACATGATGATGGGTTAGTTATTAGCTGTTGTTCCTTGGTTGGTTAAAGCTAGAAACTGATTTTCAACGATCTACAAAGTTTAATCTTATAATCCTATGCGTAGTGACAAGCTGACAATTTTCACACGTTTTAGCGACATGCTGATATTTCATACTTGTGTGGTGTAGTTGCAAGATAATGCACTACAAGAAAACACGCCATAACTAACAGATGAATCCGTCGAAAAGGGTCATTACCGACGGATTCCCAACCAAAATAATCCGTTAGTTCAATTTCGTCAGAAATCGATATCTGTCGGTTTTCCGTCGGTAATTACTGATAGATTATCGACGAGAAAAAACCGACATATTATCGACGGGAAAAAACAATGGATTATCGACGAATTATCGAGGAGTGGTAAACCGACGACATAACTGACAAATTGGTTGTCGGTAATCCATTGGGAACGGCCGTCGGTATGCCGTCAAAAACAACGAATATTACCCACGGTTAACCTATGGTTTACCGAAAGACCTTAACCGACGGAAATTTACCTACGGTTTCCTGAGGGATATAAAACGACGGATTACCGATGGTTGATAACCGACGGTTTATGGATAAAAACCGATGTATTACCGACAGAAATTACCGATGGTTTTCCGACGGGAAAAACCGATGGGTTATCGATGGCTAAAACCAACGGTTTACCGACGGGATTAAACAAACACATTACCGACGGATTACCGAGGGTTCTTAAAATATATATTTTTAAATAATGAAATGTTTCTAATTTATATAATAATTTTATTAATATTATTATAATTTAAAAATAATAAAAACAAAAATTTATTGTAAAATTAAATTAATAAAAATATTCATAAAACAAGAAAAGGTTTTAAATTACATAAGACCAGGATCCGCTGCCGATCCCGATCATGTCCCCGTTCCCTCTACAGATCCCGAAGCCATCCCCGTCCTCGAAGCTCCTATTCCCTTTCTCGGTGCCGCTCCCGGAGCTACCTCTTCCACTCCTGCCGGAACAGTGTTGTACTTCATGAAGTGCATAAACTGAGCGTGCATCGCCTGCATCTTTCAGTTGGTTTCTGCCTTTTCCTCTTGCATCATAGCTTCCATCCATGCCTGATTCGCCCTAAACACGCCGATTTCCTCGTTTTTCTCCCTCAAGACTTCGGCGAAAGAGTCGGTGTCTGGATGTAAGTAGTGTAGAGACTCTCTCCGCCAAGTTTCCTAAGCCGAATATACAGCCCTTAGTCCTCTGCATTTCCTGCAAAGTGTTTTTACAGATCCTAGTTAGAAATCAAATAATCTAAGAATAATATTAAATTTTAGTTAACATAAAAAATTACCTCGAGAAAGATCTCGTTGACTTTTTCTGGCGATAACGAAGACTCTGTAGAGCCGACTCCCTCGGACTGCTGGGATAGCACTTCCTCCACCCGCCTCTTCAACGACTCAAGAATTCTCCGAGCCATCGGATCCATGATTTCGCCGGTATGCTCTTTTTTATGGCCGCTCTCGACGATCTCAACAAACGTCGGGTTTCTTTCTTCTTGAGTTTTTTATAATATGGAAAATATTAACAAAAACTTATAAAGTCAATTTTGTGCTGTATAGTGCTCTTTTATCCCGTGTTATGGGTCGCCATATTGACACCGCCTCTCCGAATCTTGCGGTTCTTTGAGTTCGTCGAAGAGGCCGATGCTGTAGTAGGCAGCGCCCAATGACGGATCAACCCAGTCCACACATCACCGTTCACTCCCTTCTGTACATCTTCTGCCACCCACTTCTGCTTCCACTCGTTGATGACGTGAGAATAATGGGATTTTTCCTTTCGGTGGAACTCCTTTTCCACAAGTGCAGTATACTTCTTATCCCAATAAACTCTTGCTACATAAAAATAACGTTTATTATTAACAATTAATAATAATACAAAATACGAAAGTTAACGAAGTTCTTCGTAATTCAAAAGGGGGAAGGTTAACAATTTCTCATGAAGATACGTACCGCGAACTGGCGGAACCAGTTATGCCTATCGGACAAAGGCATCTCCATGTAGGTCGGATATGCGAACTTGAGCATGCTGTATATCATGCCCAAGATGCTCTTCGTGATCTTCAATTCCGTCATCCCAAACTTGAAAACAAAAAACATTAAACATTAAACGTATGAAAAACAAATATGATAAAACATTCCGTAATCGGGATTGAACCATTTCAGCTAATCTCGTCCCGGCTAGTCAACTAACACTCATATCTCTTGTGCAATAGATATCAAAACATTATGTGTCTCCAGCACATGAGACACATAATGGCTCCCACAAGGAGCCTCCTGTCAAGGCTATGAATGTCTTGGCTGTGACAGTCTCCTCCGATCTGTCTCCTAACCTCCTCAATCTCGCGAGCGATCAAGCGTCACATCAGAATGAGGAGGTTAAGAGTCAGACCGGAGGAGAGAGTTTTTAGATTGGTTTACAACTTTAAAACGTTTAAAAACATTTTTAATAAAATGATTTAAAATCTTTTAAACACGTTTACAAAACAATTACTTGATATCAATAACCTAAATAAATTCCTAAATCACACAATTCCAACCTAAAATACTTAGAATTTTCATTAGAACAATACATGCATAATTCAACCAAAAATCTATCCACCTAAAAAAATCAATTTTAATTGAAATTTACTTGTTAAAACGGAAACTTACATTGTTATAAAGGATTGGACGTACGGATTAGTCGGTTGGAGGCCGGAATCAGAGCGAAATCGTAGAGAGAAGGTTGAGCTCGAATGTAGAGAGAGAGAAAAGCCGTAGAAAAATTAGGAAGAAGAAGAAGATGTTGTAAGTTAAATATTATTCGATTACCGACGGAAAACCGATGGATAATTCATTTACCGTCAGAAAATAGGCGGTCCAATAATTTGACAAAAAACTTGGCGGTCTCACAAAAATTTTGGTTAAAAATTGGTTGTCTATAAACCGACGGATTACCGACGGTTGTTTCAAGTACCGTTGGAAATCGATCGGTAAATAAAAAAATCAGGTTCGTCAGGACTCGGACCAGGGTCTATTGTGTAGGGATTCGTTTGGTTGATCCTGATGTAATTCACAGATTCAGATCATCCTAAACATACAGATCTAGGTTCTCTTGAATAGAAACATTAGATGATCTCACCTTTTACCTGTTTGTTGCAGCGGAAGGAATAGAACAGGTCAGAGATCAGATAGATGCACCGAGGGATGAATCCTCCAAAGGTTCACACACGCTTCACAAGGAAAAGGCTGCTAGACCACAAGGAGAGAGGCGCAGAGGGAGAGAGAGGCCGCGGCTAGGTTTTAGGGTTAGAGAGAGAGATTTTGGCTTTTGGTCATTAAAAGCCTTCTCTTTCCCTTTTGGGCTTTTGGGCCCAATCTGATTAAATCCCATTTAATCAGACCCATTAATCTTTCTCTCTTAGTACGACAAATGCCTGGCACTTTTGTCATACTTCTGCTAAGCCGTTCCAACACATTTTCCTGTTAGCTTAGGCGTGTGACCCATATGGGATCATATAATAAAGGCAATAAGTCCAAGACTTATAGATCATGAGCGGACTCTAGCAAGCCATCATGATCCCCAGCATTATATGACTTATGTCTGATCTTTGACATACTCTTACTTTCTAGAGACAGTACCGAGATTACTGGACACAATTCCAACAATCTCCCACTTGTACTGGAATCTCTGTATTCATAATCATTTCGTCTCAATATCTCGATTAGTCATAAGGCAAGATTGGTGTCATCCTTATAAAGCCTAATCTTGTTCATCGGACTCTAATTTGATACTGACAATCCAAACGACTCGGGAAAGTCCGTTTGAGCATGGCCATGCGTTTTCCAGTATTCAAATCTCCGATTGGCCTAGAGATATTCGCTCCATTTATATTGGAGGGACAAATCCCATCTTGTTCCATCACTGTAAACTACTCATTTCATGATGTACCCAAACAAGGTCCTTATAGCTATCACAGAATGATAGCGTTAGACAATGATCAAAGTACATCAGTCCATGTGCAGTCACATGCATGTGAACTTAGGTCTAAGGACTATACTCTATAGTCGTAGTAAGAATCTCTTATGACACAGATATAAATATCCTGAAGAGTTCTTATAAGCGGGTCTTGTCCGGTCGTATGTTCCCAACATACACCTATGTACTGACTTTGATGCCGCGCATCTATGACACACTGAGACTTTGTCATAAGTCACGTACCAATCCAGTCTCACACGGTTGTTGATGTTCCAATTTCAACAACCTTCGACTGGGGACGGGATGATATATAACATCTATCAAATATAGGGTCTCATGATCAAGCTAAATGACTTCGATGACTCAAGATCAAGTCATTTACTTCGATGACCTATAAAATGGTTTATATCATTTTGGAACGATTATTTCATCACAGTTAAAATAATCTTGAAATAATAATTTCATTAAAACATAAAATAATGTCTTACAAGAACATATCAAATAACTAAAATAAAGCTCACAAAACTCCCACTCAAATTTAGATTACATTTCAATGTTTCTAATGCCTACAGCTTCAGTCAGGAACTCGAGCTTAGGCCTTGGGAGTGGCTTTGTCAACGGATCAGCGACATTATCATCTGTCGGAACTCGACTGATCTTGACTTCCTTTCTATTAATGATGTCACGTATCAAGTGATATCTTCTTTGAACATGCTTGGATTTCTGGTGTGATCTTGGTTCCTTTGCCTGAGCTATAGCACCATTGTTGTCACAAAACAGTGCCAGAGGCTCAGCCGCATCTGGTATCACACCTAGTTCCATAATGAACTTTCGTATCCAAACAGCTTCCTTCGCTGCTTCTGAGGCGGCGATATATTCAGCTTCTGTAGTGGAATCAGCAACGGTGTCCTGCTTGGAGCTTCTCCAACTTACTGCACCGCCATTCAGACAAAAGACATAACCGGACTGTGACCGGAAATCATCTGTGTCTGTCTGGAAACTTGCGTCCGTGAATCCACTGACTTTAAGCACATCACTTCCACCGTACACTAAGAACTTATCCTTAGTATGTCTTAGATACTTCAAGATATTCTTTACGGCAATCCAATGGTTTTCACCTGGATTTGACTGGTATCTACTCGTCATGCTCAATGCATAAGCAACATCAGGACGAGTACAGATCATGGCATACATGACAGATCCTATTGCAGATGCATAAGGAATATTCATGCGCTCAAGCTCAGCAGCCGTCGTAGGGCTTTGCTTCTTACTTAGCGTTGTGCCATGTACCATTGGCGTGAAGCCCTTCTTGGAATCTTTCATGCTGAATCTTTGTAGGACTTTGTCAATGTATGAGTCTTGACACAAGCCTATCAGCCTCTTAGGTCTATCCCGATAGATCCTAATTCCAAGAACGTATGCGGCTTCACCCATGTCTTTCATGGAAAAACAACTTCCAAGCCAGTCCTTTACAGACTTCAGCATTGGAATGTCGTTTCCGAGAAGCAGTATGTCATCGACATACAGAATAAGAAATACAATCTTGCTCCCACTAGATTTCTTATACACGCATTGTTCTTCTTCGTTTCTGATGAAGTCAAATTGTTTGATCGCTTCATCAAAACGAAGATTCCAGCTCCTCGATGCTTGCTTCAATCCATAAATGGATTTATGAAGCTTACATACTTTCCCAGCATTCTTTGGATCTATGTAACCGTCAGGTTGTGTCATATACACATCCTCTTCCAGAATACCATTTAGGAAGGCGGTTTTCACGTCCATCTGCCAAATTTCATAATCATGAAAAGCTGCAGTTGCTAGTAGAATCCGAATAGATTTCATCATAGCCACCGGTGAATAGGTTTCATCATAGTCCACACCGTGAACTTGTCTGAAACCTTTTGCCACCAACCTAGCTTTATAAATCTGGACATTTCCATCCACGTCAATCTTCTTCTTGAAGATCCATTTGCACTCGATGGCTTTTACACCAGCGGGTAAGTCAACCAACGAAAATACTTGGTTGATCGACATGGAGTCCATTTCGGAATCAGTGGCCTTGCGCCACTTAGAGGAATCTGGGCCCATCATGGCTTGATTGAAGTTCGATGGTTCATCACCATCAATGATCAGAAGATCATGACAGTTAGTCACGAGGAATCCTTGATATCTCTCGGGTTCGTGACGGATCCTCCCGGATCTTCGAACTTCAGGTACTACAGGTTCAGGCTCTACAATTTCTTGTAGGTCCTCCTGCTGCTCTTCCTCATTAGGTTGAGCAGTATCCTGTTCATCTTGAATTTCTTCAAGCAGTACCTTACTCCCACTGTCTTTCTTAGAGAGAAACTCCCTCTCAAGAAAGTTACAATCCCGGGCAACAAAAATCTTGTTCTCGGAACGTAGATAGAAGTAATAAGCCTTGGTTTCCCGTGGATAACCAATGAAGTAGCATTTATCAGATTTTGGTGTAAGCTTATCTGAGATTAATCTCTTAACATAGGCTTCACAACCCCAAATTCTTAGATAAGACAGCACTGGAGCTTCTCCAGTCCATAATTCATATGGTGTCTTTGCTACTGCTTTTGATGGCGCTCTATTTAGAGTGAACACTGCTGTTAGCAGAGCATATCCCCAAAGGGATATTGGAAGGTCTGTGTGACTCATCATAGATCGAACCATATCCAATAAGGTCCGATTTCTTCTCTCAGACACACCATTCCATTGAGGTGTTCCAGGAGGAGTGAGTTGGGATACGATCCCACACTCTCTCAGATGATCACTGAATTCTTGACTTAAGTATTCTCCTCCTCGGTCGGACCGAAGAGCCTTAATGCTTTTGCCAAGTTGGTTCTGTGCTTCATTTTGGAATTCTCTGAACTTCTCAAAAGATTCAGACTTATGTTTCATTAAATAAACATATCCATACCTACTGAAATCATCAGTGAAGGTAATGAAGTACTGATAGTTTCCTCTTGCATTTGTGGACATTGGGCCACACACATCAGTGTGTATCAGGCCCAATAAGTCACTGGCCCTCTCGTTAGGTTTATTAAAGGGGGCCCGTGTCATTTTGCCCATCATGCATGATTCGCATTTCTCACATGACTCAAAGTCAAATGAGCCAAGAAGTCCATTCGAATGGAGCCTCTTGATGCGTTTCTCGCTGATGTGCCCTAAACGACAATGCCATAGAAACGTTCGGTTTTCCTCATTAGGTTTAAACCGTTTTGTATTAATGTTATAAATTGGCGCGGATTGATCGAGTATGTAAAGCCCATTCGTAAGAGGGGCAGAACCATAGAACAAATTGTTGCGATTGAAGGAACATAATTTATTCTTAACTGAAAAATCATAACCTTCCAAATCCAACAAAGAAATTGAAATAATATTTCTGCTTATAGCAGGTACAAAATAACAATTATTAAGTTCTAAAATCAATCCCGAAGGTAAAGACAACAAGTATGTGCCTACAGCTAGTGCTGAAACTTTCGCTCCATTCCCAACTCGTAGCTCAACTTGTCCTTGCTTCAGCCTTCTACTGTTGCTGAGTGCCTGCATATTAGTACAAATATGAGCCCCACAACCAGTATCCATGACCCATGAGGTATTATCAGAAGTAGTTGTATTAACTTCTATAACAAAAATACCTGATGAAGAAGTCTCGAAAGTCTTCTTCTTTAATTCCTTTAGACCTTCCTGGAATTTCTTACAATCTCTTCTCCAATGCCCCAGTTCTTTGCAGAACCTGCACATGTCAGTAGGCCCAGCCTTGGACTTGGGCTTGGGCTTTGGCGTGTCCTTGTCCGCGACATGGACAGCCTTGGCCGCTCCCTTATCCTTAGCAGAGGATTTCTTAAACCCCTTGCCCTTTTGCACCATAAGCACATTGGGGTCCTTGGCGGTTTTCCTCAAGTTGGGCTCTGCAGTCTTGAGCATTCCGTGAAGCTCACGTAGTGTCTTACTCAAGCCATGCATGTTAAAGTTCAGAATGAACTGATCATAGCTTGCAGGTAAAGACTGCAGAATGATGTCGCAGGCAAGTTCCTGGCTGATTGGGCAGTCGAGTTTCTGAAGATGATCGAGATAACCCATCATCTTCAAGACATGAGGACTCACTGCCGCATTCGCAGCCAACTTACAGTCCAAGAGGTTCTTAACTGTCTGGAACCTCTCAGTCCTAGCCTGCTCCTGAAAAAGCGATTTCAGGCTTGCCATTATCTCGATGGGAGACAATACACTTTCGAACTGTTTTTGCAGCTCTGGAGTCATTGTCACCAACATCAGGAAATAGACATCATTTTCATCTGACGAATGCTTTTCCCAAGCATTGTGCAGAGTCCTGGCAGCATTGGCAAGAGGCCTCTCGGGGAGGGGATCTCGAAGGACATAATCCTTCTTCTCCTGCTTGAGGACCAGCCTCAAGTTCCTTGACCATGTCAGGAAGTTCGTTCCAGTCAGCTTCTCCTTCTCGAGAACAGACCGGATCGAGAATGTGTTTTGTGTGCTTGTAGTAGTCATATCTGAAATATATAAATAAAAAGGTTATTAGTTATTATGTTCAAAATGACTAATCTCGTATTAAAGTATAATATGATTAATCACGCATTATATTCAATAACCTAAGTTACCCTCAATAGAATATAATGATTCCAAGATCCACATATAACTAAAATTAAAGTGGGCCACTGGCCGTCACCCAACCTTAGCTTATATCGGTAAGCCCTATATCGGCTAATTATATCCGTGATATAACTCTTGGTTGTGAATCTGGGCCCGAGGCCCAATCCACTCTGATGTCTCAAGGCCCGGGACTCCCGATGGCCTAGTCAAGAAAACCAGACTATACAGTCATGTAATCATTAATGTCTGGGACTCCCAATGACATTTATGAATCACAAACCGTCTTACTCACGCAAAAGCAGACATCCTCACACTGTAAGGCCATGAATGCAATTGAATGGGCTTTGACAGCTGACATAGCCCGGACAAGACATCCAACGCTTGATATTATTTGAGGTTCGTAGGTTTATTAAAATCATTCCCAAAATAGAAGATTACTATTTCGGGAAACTTTCTATTTATGGAAACCTACAATTTTGGAAACTTTCTAAAATTGGAAACTTTCTAAAACCGGAAACTTTCTAACTTTAGAAATTTCTTTAAAATCCAAAACCCGCAAATTCAGAAACTTCTATTTTAAGAAACTTTCTAATTTCAAAATTTCGGAAACTTTAATTTAAAAACGACTTTATAACTTTACAAAATAGATTTTAAATTGATCTGAAGAAAGACTCAAATAATTGGCCCAATTGTTTTAACTTCTTGGCCCGAGGCCCAAGAATTGGTCCATGTCCAAGACATGACCCAATTGTCCAATTAATTGACATAACCGGTCTGGTTCATTAAAACTGGTCTAACCAAGTTTTAATTACTACGATGACCACAATTGTCAACCGGTTATTTACTAAACCGGAATTTCTCAATTTATTTGGTCCAACCAAATCAAATTAGAAATTCCTGGTTTAGGCACTAAATCCAATATTTCTTTCGACATTGGATTTCTTATCCCGGTTTAACCAGATTTAATAAAATTATTAAAATCTGTTTATTAAACCAGAACGATTGATTTTAATTAATTTTTTTGAACCGAACCACCTAACCAAAATCGAACCGGCCCAATTACACCCAAAACCCTAACCGGTCGAGCAAGAGCCGTCCAGCCGCAAGCCGCATGCTCGATCCGAGATCGAGACGCTCGGATTGCCGGACGGGACGCTTGCGTGTGATCGGGATGGTCGGACGAGCTCGGGTCAGGCGGGACGATCGTGGGACGGGTCGATGCTTGGCCGAGACGCGACGATCGGGACGAGCCGGACGAGATCACGGACGCGATCGCCAAGCGATCGTGGTCGATCTTTCTCGCACGTCAAGCAAGCATCGGGACATGAGAGAGGCGGAACGGGACGATCCATGATCGGGCCGAGCCACGATCGATCCGACCCAACCGGCCATCTCTCGGCCGTGATAACCAACCGGCCAAGCCGGTCGTTTTTTCCCTTGGCCGATCAACAAAACCCGAGTCATATAGCTCGGTTTTGTGATTTCAAACGTTTGTTCAGGATTCAATTCAGTTTCTTAAGTGTTTTTCTTATCAGTAATGGATTCAAAACACTTCTAAACAGATTAAACAACCTAAACAATGAATCTAAACAAGAAATCCTAAGAACCAATGGCTCTGATACCACTGTAGGGATTCGTTTGGTTGATCCTGATGTAATTCACAGATTCAGATCATCCTAAACATACAGATCTAGGTTCTCTTGAATAGAAACATTAGATGATCTCACCTTTTACCTGTTTGTTGCAGCGGAAGGAATAGAACAGGTCAGAGATCAGATAGATGCACCGAGGGATGAATCCTCCAAAGGTTCACACACGCTTCACAAGGAAAAGGCTGCTAGACCACGAGGAGAGAGGCGCAGAGGGAGAGAGAGGCCGCGGCTAGGTTTTAGGGTTAGAGAGAGAGATTTTGGCTTTTGGTCATTAAAAGCCTTCTCTTTCCCTTTTGGGCTTTTGGGCCCAATCTGATTAAATCCCATTTAATCAGACCCATTAATCTTTCTCTCTTAGTACGACAAATGCCTGGCACTTTTGTCATACTTCTGCTAAGCCGTTCCAACACATTTTCCTGTTAGCTTAGGCGTGTGACCCATATGGGATCATATAATAAAGGCAATAAGTCCAAGACTTATAGATCATGAGCGGACTCTAGCAAGCCATCATGATCCCCAGCATTATATGACTTATGTCTGATCTTTGACATACTCTTACTTTCTAGAGACAGTACCGAGATTACTGGACACAATTCCAACATATTGAACCATACAAAGCTCCAAAATCAGTTTGCTATTTCGTTTTTCTTGTTAGACAGTAAACCTAAATATATTTGTATTGTTCATGTCTGTTAAAAATAGCTAAAAACCCGTTGCAGCGTAACTCAAACCTGTGACGGTAGGCAGTATGATGAAGGTCCGAAACCAACAGGCTATGTTGTTATACACATTAAAGTAGCACAGGCAAATGTTAATATGTTATACGTCTTAGCGTTACAGAAAAATTCAATTACATGTAATTTAAAAAAAACAATTTGTTTTTTTTTAATTATTGAAAATTTTAAAACAAAACCTTTAAAAAGAAAATATAATTTTTTATTTTTTTAGTAGTACAGACGGATCATTTTATTCTTCTAATTTTGGTTCCCGAACAAATTAATGAATATATTGTGACATTTATATTATTAAGAAAAAATAAGAATTTCTTAGTTTATATTTTAATTTATATATCAAATTGTTTAATCACTTATTTCTTTTAAACTATACGAAACATAACATAAAATATATTAAAAATATTATTTTATTGATTTTATATTTGAAAAATACATAAATTTATTTATTTGATTTAATTATTAGATAATACATAATTTTTTTTAATGCCCGAACCAATCTCTTCATCCATCTCAGTCCAATTCTCAGTCATATGGTTCCAGTCTTGAACTGTAATCAATGCTGGTCTCGCTCCCCCTCTTTTCCATAAAAGTTTCAACCGGCACAATTTAATTAATAAGAAAACTTATTTTTAAAATTGTGTTTAAAAACGTTTGAAGAGTTACGAACTTTTTTCAAATTTAAGGTAATATTTACTAGGGTAAGAAATGTAACACACCGGCGTCAAATAAAATATCATTTATATGGTAAATTAATTAGAAGAAAGTCAAGTTTTTAGATTAATAAAAACGTAACGTCGATCACTAACCTGATCTGCTTGTGAAGCAATAATGAAAGGATCATATTTCTGAAGCTTCTTATTCGAGTGGATAGAACTCACACCAAACTCATCGATGGTGAAACCTTGGCCAATGATCGGGTTATACCAATCACAAAAAACCACACATCTCATGCTGAGCTTCCCTATGTACTTCACTTCTAGTACTTCTTTTAGAAGACCAGAGTACACAACTTCGCCGGATGCAGACGAAACACCGTGATATGTGGTTGTCCTAACAGAGCCTTCTTTATGCAACTTAAACGCATATCTCCTTGTGCAATATCTTGGATAAGACTTTCTGTTGTAGTGTAGGCCGTTGACTACCTCTATCAACCAATCGCTGGGTGTGCAACTGTTTTTTACTTCCTTTTCCACTTGCAGTTAATAAAATTACCCTCTTTATCGAGGATAAGTTTAAAAATAAAATCTTACATAAAACTGTAGCAAAAGCAGAAGTCTCTTTGTTTACGCTCTTCATGCTCGTCCTCGGTCAATTCTAGATGAAAATGTCCGAGAGCGTCCATGTATAACCTACGAGAAGTAAATATATATCTCATTAAAAAAACTTATTATGAAACTTACATGCCAATGCAATAACAAGCAAAATTTAGACTATATACCTCTCATACTCGAACACTTCCTCGCAGTTGGAAAGAATATACGTGTGCAAGTGTGCATGCTCCTGAGATGTTAGTTGCCGCTTATTCGATTTTCCACTTAACCGTCCAACTTGTTGAAAAATACTGGGAATTGTTGACGAATAAATTTTCTTCTCGCCTCTATCATCGTTTCTAGCTGGGCGTCGACTCTTTGTATGTACTTGCGAAGGGAAGTAATAGCTGGAAAAAGTCGCGTCTCTTTGTTGTTATATTGAGCCACAATAGAACCCTCCACTTTAGTGGGGTTCTTCACCTTCTTTTTAAGGTGGAACATATAGCGCTCGAAAGAATACATCCACCGATATTGTACCGGATCACCAAGTCTAGCTTCTCCAGGGAGATTAATGGATAGATGCTCCATAACATCAAAGAAAGACAGTGGAAATATATTCTCTATATTGCATAAGATATTAGGAATGTGTTGCCCCAAATTTCTCATGCCATCAACTGTAAGTGACCTCGTGCATATATCCGTGAAAAAGCTCATATCGCTGCAATTGTTTTATGAACATCTTTAGGGAGGAGATGAGCAAATGCAACTGGTAGGAGTCATTGCATCACAACATGACAATCATGACTCTTCATTCCGATAAACTTTCCTCCATCAGTGTGAACACAATTATGCAAGTTTGTTGCGTAACCGTCAATAAATTTAACTAGTCGCATAATCCACTCAAAGAACTCCTCCTACGACTGCGGGTCTAACCAATACGCTCGAATTGGACATTTCCCGTTCTTTTGAATATGAAGTTCATGCCGAGCTCATATTTATGGCAAATCAAGCCTAGAATTGACATTATCATTCGTCTTTCCTTGCACATTCAGAACAGTGTTCATGATGTTATCATAGAAATTTTTCTCAATCTGCATGACATCAAGATTTGCCTTAGTAGTTGGTCCTTCCAATATGGTAAATCCCATAAGATGCTTTACCTGTGCCAGTTGTGGGATAAACCTGCTGCATAGACATTTTCATGCCCACTTACACCGCAATCAGAAGTTCTTAGCGCACCAAAGGTTCCTAAGAGCACCAATGTAGCCTCCCCCCACTGTCTATGGGAGGAGGATCATCAAACTCTTTTCTTTCTTCGTAAAAAGTTTTGTGTTTTTCCGATATGAATGATCCTGCGGGAGAAATCTGTTGTGACAATCGAACCAACTTGATTTGCATTCGTTCTTCAACTGGAATGCATCAATCTTTTCTTGACAATAGAGACATGCTAACCTCCCATGCGTTGTCCATCCAGATAACATACCATCAGCCGGAAATTCGCTAATGGTCCATATTAGTACAACCCGCATCTGAAAATTTTCCTTACAGGAGACATCATATGCTTCAACACCGGTCACCCATAACATTTGTAACTCATATATCAATGGCTGCAAGAATACGTCAAGTGATCTTCTTGGATGCTCTGGCCCGAGAACGAGTACGAAGAGGAAAAGAAACTCTCGACGTATGCACAAAGATGGCGGTAGGTTATTAGGAGTCAGAATCACTGGCCACAACAAATATTTTCTCTCATGCCTACCAAATGGGTTGAAACCATCTGTGCATAATCCGAGTACACATTATGTGGCTCATACGAAAAATCTGGATATACTCTCTGAAAATGTCGCCATGCGTCAGGATTTGACGGATGTGCAATCTCTTCTCCTCTTCTATGCTAGGCATGCCATCTCATTTCCCCCGTAGTTCGTTCGGATTGGTATAATCGCTCAAACTTTCGGTTAATGGCAAATACCACATTCAATTGAACGGAACCTTAACTCTTCCCCTTGTATCCTGATAGCGTGGATGCTTACAAAATTTACATTCCATACGGTATTCATCTTCTCGCCAATATATCATACAATTGTCGATGCACACATCTACACATCTATCAACAATTTATCGACCTTGTTGTATGAGCAGGGCGCAAGATTATCTTCAGGAAAAATATATTTCACAAAATCGCAAATCGCATCCACACATTTCTCCGCCAAAATGTAGTCCATCTTTATACCCATTAATATAGTAGCAGATGATAATGGCGAATGACCCTCTTTGCAACGGTCATAAAGCGGCCGCTCCACTACATCTAACATATCAAAAAATCTCATAGCTTCTACATTAGGTTCCTCATCTACCCTAGGAATTTGATATTCACCTACTTCCTTAACATTTTCTCGATATGCATCATCATCCATCTGAACGGTACCTATACCAAAATATACATCCACACAATAAGGTTCGCTACAACTAACATAAGGTTCCCTGCTACTAGTACTACCATAAGGTTCTCTACTACTACTTGCATAATCCGATGTTTCCCCATGAAAATACCAAATCTTATAACCTGCCACGAGCCCTACTGAATACAAGTGATGTGATACTTCGTCAATCGTAGGATTTCTAACATTTCAGCACTGAGTACATGGACATTTTACCGGTTTTATGCGTATGTGGTTGACGGCATGCTACAGTCATGAATTCCAGAATACCGAGTGCATATTCGGTGTGCAATAAGTTCGTCGTCGCATCAAGCCTTGTTCCGTCAATCCACGATCTGTAAGAATTAGAAGAAGACATTTTTCGTAATCAAGAATAATAGAGTGTGTGTGTGTGTGTGAGAGAGAGAGAGAGAGAGAGAGAGAGAGAGAGAGAGAGAGAGAGAGAGAGAGCGAGGGCTTGGTGTGGAGGAGAAGAGAGGAACCGTGTGGTATTTGTAAGAAATTAACCGACGGCAAACCGATGGAATACCCCACGGATATAGCCGGTATCCGTCGGTAAGCCGTTGTTTTTTTTGTCGGCCCAACGGATACCTTACCGGTTATATTAACGTATCTATTAACGATTACATTGAACCAACGACTAACCGACATATGTTCGATGGATAATAGTTTCAGTGGATAGTCCGTCGAAAAATTCCCGACGGGTATCAAATCATCGTGAAATACCGATAAAATTCTGACGAATACGTCGCAATCGAGGATCCGTCGGTTTCCCTGTTAGTAATTTCGAACGGAATTTTTTTCGTCGGTAAATCTGTCGGTAATGGACGTGTTTTCTTGTAGTGATGTGGGAAATTTGAACCAGGGAAAAGAAGTATTTAAGTTGTCTGAAATATAGACGATTGACGTCAGCTTGATCTTTAGCATCTTCAGGTCGATCACAAGATGCTACATCAAATGGCTTGATGAAATGGGAAGAAGCCTCCGTTGCAAAGAAATAAAAAATTTTAACGCCATTATCAACTCCCATACCTTCAGAAATTCAGGGCCACCTTAATAAAAATAATTATCCAGTCTTAAGTAAAATCAATTGGGTGGGTTTGATCAGTGATAGCGGAATTGTTAAGTTGACGATGCAAGGAGCTTGTAGCGGTTGTCCAAGCTCATATGTTACATTGAAATCAGGAATAGAAAACATGCTGATGCATTAGGTATCCGAGGTAACATTAGGTTTTGGGCAGGTGAAAGGTGTAGAACAAGAGTTCGATGGGGAAGAAGAAGAGGGAACGTTGGCTGGAGACATGAAAGAGTAAAGATATCTCCTCAATCGTATCTGCTCTTTCAGTGTACATACGAATAAATTTCAGTGAGTGCACTATTTTATGCACCTTTTGAAATGATTTATCGTTTGTTTGAGGCTGAATCATACTCAAGAATCTTCTAGGAAATCACGAGTTAATATGTTTTGTAACATTTGTTAACTACAGGAATAAAATATTTAGATTCTTTTTTTTTACAGGGAAAATATACAAGAATTTTAACATTTGATCGTGTGTTCATATATGAGGCCTACATAATTTTATTGCGAATGTGTAAACAACTAAAACTTTACAAGCCTATACAAAAGACATACCCGCGTGTGCGCGGGGGAAGGTGAAGATAACTAGTAGTAAATAAAAAGTGAGTTTAATGCAAATCACAGTCAAGTAATTTTTGTTATTTATACGGCATTCCAATAATTTCATTTTTTTTTGTCTGGATCATTATATTAAGACTTCCATGTTTACAACAAGAAAACTAAAGCCAAAACAAATCGGAATCATGGCCCAAAAGTTCCACGGGAAGCTAAGGCGGAAAGGTATAAAACACCTTCCATAGTCAAGAGCCTCAAAAGAGAAAACAGTTTGAAAATCAAAATGAACACTAAGATAAAGCTGACACTGGAAGAGCTCAAGAATCTAGCAATTAAACTGAAACAAAGCTCCAAACGCACTCAAGCAAGCTCTAATAGAACCATTTGATGTCGAAGAAGGGCTGAGAAACACGGACTCGAGCTGAACAAGCCAAAATGAACAAATATCGAGCACATCCACCAGAACATATACAAGACAGATTGAGAAGACCTAATAAGAAACTAACCTCCATGCGCGAACCAAAGAGCAGTGACGAAGAAAGACCAATCACAAAGACAAAATCCTTGAACTCCGAAAGGGAAAACCCACAACCTAATACCTTCATGTAACACCCCCAGTTCAATCTATAACCAGGTGAACCAAAGATGCCACAGTTGCCGAATACCGCCAATGGTCCAGCCGTGCCCATAGTCTTGGCCGATCCATTGTCGATACCCGACCCTCTCGCCAAGAGCCTAAAGCTTGCCAATCCGTACTACAAGAAAGAGTTGTGTTAGCTTGGACTAGCTAATATCAAGGAGGGATACAAGGGTTTTATACACACAAAAGCCTTTTTATTACATATATGTAAAACCTTACAAAGTCCTTACATCTTAAAATATTACAAGTGGATTTTCTTACGAGTCAACCCGTACATACCCAAAATTATACATAAGATCTTACAAAAAGTAAAGCGTTTACAAAAAGGCATCCCATAAACTACTCTGGAACTCAAAAAGTAAAGCGTTTACAAAAAGGCATCCCATAAACTACTCTGGAACTTCACGTCCGTCACGTCCTACTTCACTCTTACTAGGGTTACCTGTAAAATAAAGAAAGGGATTAGTAATCTAGCATTACCCAGCGAGTCCAGGCTCTCTATACAACATATTATATTCTCACCCAAAAATCCCCAAATATAAAAATGAATGAATGCATCACTCATCAATCAATGAAAATATAGCATGCGGGAAAATAAAAGATGATATCATGTTAACCACACACACGGGCCTCACACTTCCTTGGGCCTCACACTTCCCTGGGCCTCGCACGACCTGCGCATTCGATCTTCCTTTCTTGGGAACACCTAAGTCATAACCACAAATAAACATGAGCCTAGAACATCACCAACAACCGAGACTCATGTTTTTTTTATTCTCGGCGGGTACCATTGCACGGTCACCCTTACTATCCCGTCAGGATAGAACTTGGCCCTAGGCTGCAATCCCGTCTCTCCGAGCTTTCCCACCTAGACGGTCCTTCGCTAGTGTGAGGAGTCGAAAGGAAGAATCGAACCGCCACCACAGGTTCTGGATCTACCAAACCTCCAGTTCACATATCTTCCGGATCTCACACACCTCCGGATCACACATCACAAATTTCGGGACGATCCCCTGATCCGTTGCCGTACTTATCACATAATCGTTGTCGAGTGCATCTCAATCCAACCTCGTACTTATCACAACTTCAATCACATAAATTCATGATAATAAAAATGATACAAGGATAAACACTTCATGTGTTTCAATCCGTGACCACGACCAGCAAGTAAACCGTTAGCACCTATGCTACCGGGAACTCACTTTTCACTACTCGGGCTAGGTCCGTATTAGTGTCTTCCTGCACGATCTTCAATAAGATACTAAGGATATAACCTAGTTTAGTCTAGGCCATAAAATAAATTAAACTTGGAAGGAAACTACAAAACTTAGGCTTACCGACCTTTCTCGCTTATCGGGTACTTGCCCCTATTACCGACCTACTTTCTTTCTCTTCTTTCTTTTTCTTACCCATTTCATTTCCTAGTGTTTACTGTGAATCTAAGAGTGGTGGATGAGTAAAAATGAGGCCAGTGCCGTGGTATTTATAGGAAAAATCAGCCAGCGTCTCTCCTATGTCATCCAATTTGTATGTTTCCGTCTAATTCGTCGGAATGAAAGGTGCACCAGGCCTAGCACTCTAGACCTGCGTTCTATCTTCCTATGTGTGTTCCGAAGCCTTAACTTATCCATTTAGGTCGTAGGTATTAGTGGTTTCTTTTGATTGGTCCTGAAGCTTTGTCGTTATCTTCTCGGTCCGAGCGGATAGGGTAAGCACGAGATATCACACACCATTTGGGGTTTGCTGGAGCTTATCCCCTCACTCTATCCTCTAAATTATAGACTATAGTACTTCAGCTTAGGTCGTTGATCAAATAGCCTGATTATTGTTTGGTGATTGATCTTATCCATTCGCTGCGGGTCGCTGCGCGATTCGCCGGAATGAAGGTAATGAGGACAAAACCTACCCTTAGGTCTGGGGGTCTAATGAGCCTTCATTATTATCTCCTTATATTATCAGGTGTCCAAATAAGTCATGGCAACATGATATATCAGGGTTTTTAGAACTTTTGACCATGGTATATGTCTTTCTTATCGAGTCTGTTAGAGTCTTTTGGAGTCCTTTTATGTGTATTTTCAGGTCTCGGTACGTTTGGAGCAGATTTGGACATTACGGCGCATTCTGGAGCTATTTGGAGCATCTTTGCGAGAAGAAGAAGTTAGTGTCGATTCTGGATGTATGTGTCGATCGACACACTTGTGGCATCGATCGACACAGATGCGGATCAGGCAATTCTCGCGAGTTTAATGAAGATCTTTGTATATTTGCACTTTGGCCCAGAAGTTTCTCATAATTACAAAGAAGCTCCAGACATGTTTTGATCATTATATTAGGATTTTAAGCCATTGTTTAGGCTAGCTTTATTTTATCAGAGATTGAGAGAGTTGAGGTTGGTCTTGTACTCGAGAGAGAAGAGATTTCAAACCCCTTTTTCTTTATCCTTTTTATGATATTTGGTTTTCTATTCATTAGGATTGCTGTTTCATTGATCATGTCTGAGTAGTTTACCTGTTAGGTTTAAGGATTCTCATAAGGGATTTCAAGGAATTATAGGTTAATCAATCAGTAGGGATTCATACTTTCTAGTTCTTCGTCTAGGGTTGTTCTTAATGCTTGATCTGAATTGGCCACTTAGATTATTGATATTAGGTTGATTTCTGTAGCGTCGGTTGATTAATTAACTAGAAAGAACCTAGATGAGCAATTTGACTATTCGCAAAGAAATTTGTCTTAAGAGAATTGTGAACGAAATAACTTGAGATTATTGCATGTTTAGGATCTCTAGAACTCGCAACGAAAGTTGGTTTGCTAGGTTGCTAGACATAGATAATACTCGCAACAAAGTTGGTTTCTTATGCTTCTGTGATTCTAGTTCTAGAACAGTTCTTAATTAAATCTTGATTGATTTATTAGCCTATATTCCTGATTTCCTGAGAACTCCCTTGACCTGACGCATCGCCTGATTGCTTACAAACCGTTTACTTTATTTTCTGCGTTGATTTACTGCTTTCACTACTGCTTACCTAGCTTAATTCGACGTTCTATAATCTATCGCAAGAGTCTTGAGTCTCTGTGGATTCGATACCCTATATACTACTAGTTCACGTCTGTGCACTTGCAGTGTAGATCTAGGGATTAAAACCAGATCGTATCAAGTTTTTGGCGCCGTTGTCGGGGACTCTTTTGAGTCTTCGATAGATTTGAATTTAGAATTTAGACTAGGTTTTTCGTTTTTGTTTTTGGTTACTAATTTTCGTTTTCCTTGCGTTTCAGGTACGCCTAGAATCGCACCGCATCGATCGACATGGTCATGCGTGTCGATCGACACAACTTTGTGATTGGCATCGATCGGCGCTCTCCTTGCATCGATCGACACACTTGCGTGAACGAGACAGTTTATGCCTGATCGCGACTTGAGGAGTAATCCGGACAAGGAACTCGTGAATATTGAGCTTAAAGAGCTTGCAAAGCTAGAGAGAGAACATAAAAGCTCAGAAGCTAGTTAGGATGGCTAATCCCAATCGTGTAATCCTAATTAGGGATGCTGAAGGTGTTCTGAGAGATGCGGAGAACCGTGTCTGCAATGAGCTTGGTCAGAGACTCAAGGACAAAGGTAATGTCATTCCTGAGCCTTAGAGGCAGATTGTTCAACCTGATGGAGAAGCTCAAGGTGGACAGGAGAATCCATGAGCACCAGAGCTTCCTGTTTGGAGGAAACTAGCGTATTACAATCGACCCGATGAGTTTTACGCCAATAGGTTTGCGATTGTACCTCCTGCATTTCCGTGGAATGAATTTGAGCTTAAGACCTCCTATTACACACTTTTGGGACAACACCTGTTTCTTGGACTCCGACATGAGCATCCTATGGATCACATAGAGGATTTTGAGTCTTTAGTCACCGGGATAAAGCATAATGGAGTGACCTATGACTACTTACACTGCAAGATTTTTCCTCACTCTCTTGGAAGAGAAGCTGCTAACTGGCTGAAGCAGATTCCACCTAGGACTCTGACTACTTGGGATGCAGTGAAGAAGAAGTTTCTGAGGCACTTCTATGATGATGCTAGATCTGATCAGCTTAGACAAGATCTCTTGACCGTTAAGCAGGGATCTACAGAGCCTTTGAAGGCAGCTTGGGTGAGATTTAGGATGTACCAGAGAGATTTCCCTCATCATGGTGTCTCTGAGGTTCAGATGCTGGGCATTTTCTTCAGAGGAGTTGATTTGTCGTATCAGATTGCTTTAGATGCTGCAAGCAATGGGAACTTTATTACCAAGTCTCCAGAGGAAGCTACGGATCTTATTGAGAACTTGATAACTAGATAAAGTGTCAAGAATGCTGATATGGAGAGGCAAAAATCTGGTGGCAAAGCTGATAGCTCGCAGATAGCTGAGATGAGGAGCACGATTGATTTTGTCCATAGCATCTTGCTTGGGAAGAAGGTGGATGTTCAGGAGACTGAGGACGTTAATTACATAGCTGGAGCTGGTTATCAAGGTTAGAGGCATGGAAATCAGCAGGGACAGACTTCAAATTTCACACCAAAGTCTGCATTTCAGAAACCTTTCCAGCAGAACAGCTCATTTTCCAGAGATTATGGCTCTTCATCATATCAGCCTGTTCCTCCTCAAAATGAGCAGAATGATAAGAGGATGGGTCTGTTGGAACAGCTCTTGGAAGGATAGAAGAAAAGTACAGTGGATTTCAATGGAAAGATGGATGCCATGTACTTGGATTTGAATGGGAAGATAGATGCCATTAGCACTCACGCGAAGAAGCTGGATGTTCAGGTTCATCAGACTGTTGGAGAAGCGCAAAGACAGAATGGATCAGGGAGAGCTGAACAGAAGCAATTCGTCAATGCTGTGAATGTAGGAGATGGAATTGATCTGACCCAAGAGGAAGAGGATATCATATCCAATTTTTTGGACGAATTATGTCTGTCTGAGACGAGCATCGATCGACACACACTTGATGTCGATCATTACATGCACGATACGTATGATGAACACGCTCTTAATCGCATTGTGTCGATCGACACATCTAATGCATTCATCGACACTGATCGCAGACGAGACCATAAACCTGCAACAGTCCCTGAACGAGTCTTTGAGCTTCCTGTGCCCTATCCTAAGGCTCCTACGAGGTCCAAACAGGAGCAAGACGAAGCTAAATGCAAAACAGTGATGGAAAAGAAGCTGATTAAGATTTCAGAGAATCTTTCAGACACATGAGTCTTTTTGCTAGAATGTTCCATCTTCAAGGACAGATTCAAGCATTCTCTGTGTGAATCTCATGCCATACTCTGTGGCTGTGAGACTGGGACTGATGGATTTCCAGTCTACTACTCTCTTATCCTAGCTGATCGATCAAAGAGGTTTCCAGAAGGAGTTCTTGAGGATATTCTGAAGGGAATTTCTAGCAGTTCCTAATCCAATTAGGCAACCCTGGTCTGAATTCCAAGCCTAGGATCTAAGGTTCATGTAATTGAATCTATCAGATTTCAGATTTACCTGGTAATTAGCAGCGGAAGGTTTGCAGATAATCGAGATCAGAAGCACCTCAAACGCTGTGCCTCTACTGGTATCCACACACACACAAACTGAACAGGAGGGATGCTAGTGCCTATAAGAGATCTAATCTCCAGAGAGGTTTCTTTTCTAGTTCTGGTGGCTGTGAATTAGGTTGGAATGAGTTTAGGTCGACCATATATCTCATATATGTCGACTTAAACCGCAACGGAATTAACCAACGATTAAACCGAATTAATCTGGTAATCCGCGAGTTGTGTCGACCGACACACTCTTTGTGTCGATCGACGCTGCCGATCTGTGTCGACCGACACGCTTAGTGCGTCGATCGACACTGCCCAAAAACTTAGTATTGAATGCATATCAAATATGCATTCACCCGATCATTACATTAATGATCAACCTCACATACAACGTCCAGTTTGCTTAGGTGTGTGACCCTGTAGGATCATATAACACTAGCAATGAGTTCTAAACTCATTGATCATAAGTGGCTTCTAGCAAAGCATTATGACTGCCCAGTGTCATATGATTGTCTCATCTCGACTATACGATTTTCACTTGGAGTAAGTACAATAGATTTCAGGACATTCCCAACAATCTCCCACTTGTACTGGAATCATCTATTCCTTTAATCCCTTCGTCACTATATCTCGATCTGGCATAAGGCAAGATCTGTGTCACCCTTATTTAGCCAAGACCATGTTCATCGAACTCCGATTTATACTGACAAGACAAACGACTGACAATCACCTCGTTTGAGTGTGGCCACACATTTCTCAGTATCAAATCTTCGATGGGCCCTGAGATATTTATCTCCTGTTATATAGGAGGGACAAATCCCATCTTGTTCCATCCCTGTTTCTTCACACGCTTCATGATACACCCAATCAATGTCTTTATAGTCACCAGTTACGGCTGACGTTTGACAAGGTTAAAGCGGACCAATTCACATGTAAGAAAACATGATGAACTCAAGTCTAAGGACTATACTCTATAGTCGTAATGAAAACTCTCATGACACTTATATAACTATCTCGTAGAGTTCTCATCAGTGGGTCATGTCCGATCCTGTGTTCTCCAACACATATCTATGTGATTGACTTTAATACTCTTATTAATGACTCCATGAAACTTAGTCATCAGTCACCTCACATACTAGTCTCACGTGGTTGTTAATGTCCCATTTTAACAACCTTGACCAGGAACCAACATAATTTATGTCATTTATTGTCTATAGGGTTTCATGATCAAGTCACATACTTGATGACCTATAAAATGTCATAAATTACTTTGGGACTATTATTTAATAACCATTATTAAATAATACAGATGTCAGATTTCGATAACATAATCAAATTATGTTTATAAGAACATCATATCATAACTAAAATTAATAACAACGACTCCCACTAAAATTAAGATCACATCTTAAGACATCTAATGCCTTTAGCAGTAGCCTGGCCCTCATTCGCCCTTGCTCAGCGTGTGTCGAAAGACACTGCGTTTTGCTAAGAGTAATACCAAGAGTCATTTGCACGAAGCCCTTCTTGGAATCCTGCATACTGGACCTGTGCAAGGCCTTATCACCATAAGTATCTTGACACAATCCAATTAGCTTGTCCAATCTATCTCCATAGATTCTTATTCCAAGAATGTATACGGTTTCTCCCATATTTTTCATCGAAAAACAACTTTCGAATCAAGTCTTAACAGACTGAAACAATGGAACTTCATTTCCGAGAAGTAGTATGTTATCAACATACAATACCAGAAATGCAACTGCGCTCCCACTAGTCATCTTGTAAACACACGGTTCCTCTTTGTTCATGACGAAGTCAAACCTTTTGACTGCTTTATCAAAACGAAGATTCCAACTCCGAGATGGTTGCTTCAATCCATAAATGGATTGATGAAGCTTGCATATCTTCCTAGCTTCATTAGGATCAATGAAAACTTCAGGTTGTGTCATGTACACATCCCTTTCCAGAATTCCATTAAGGAAAACTGTTTTCACATCCATCTGCCCGATCTCATAACCATTATGAGTGGCGGTTGCTAGGAAAATCCGAATGGACATAAGCATGGTGTCTGGGATTAGGTTTCTTCACAGTCAATACTATGAATTTACTTGAAACCTTTTGCCACCAACCTTGCTTTGTACATTTGAAAATAACCATCCATGTCAACTTTTCTTCTTGAAAATTCATTTACTCACAATGGCTTCTACACCATCGGGTAAATCAACCCAAGTCATATTTGGTTCTGTGACATGGATCCCATTTCGGATTCAGCGGCTTTCAGTCACTTTCGGAGTCAAGGCCCATCATTGCTTCTTAAAAATTCGCAGGCCCGTCACTTTCAATGATCAATGGATCATGGCAATTGGTTACGAGAAATCCACATTTCTTGGGTTCGTGACGGATCCTTTTGGATCTGCGAGCTTCAGTTTTTGTGTAAAAGTCGCGCACATATCTCATATGTATACTTTTACCGTGACCTAATTAACCAAGATTCAAGCCGTAGTTAATTAAGTCATAAACCAAAATATTTTGGTTCGCGATCTGTGTCGATCGATACAACTTTTGCGTCGATCGACACTTCTTCAGAAACTCGCCATTTAAATGTATATCGAATATACATTCACCAGATCTTTTATAAACTTTAGGCACCACAAGTGCAGGTTCTACAACTCTTTGTAGATCCAACTGCTGCTCTTCCTCATCAGGTTGAGCAGTCTCCTGTGATTTTCGAATTTCTTCGAGTTCGTACATTACTCCCACTGTTCTTCTTGGAAAGAAAATCTTTCTCAAGAAAACATTGTTCCGAGCAACAAACAATTTGTTCTCGAACTTGTTGTAAAAGTAACATGCCTTGGTTTTGTTAGGACAACCAATGAAGTAGCACTTATCAGATTTGGGTGTGAGCTTATCAGAGATTAAACGTTTTATATAAGTCTCGCAACTCCAAATCTCCATGATGGATAAATCAGAAACATTTCCATTCCACATCTCAAGTGGTATCTCTGTAACTGATTTTGATGGAACTCTATTTAATGTAAACTCAGACATTTCTAGAGCGTATTCTTAGAAGGATAATGGAAGATCTAAGTGACTCATCATTGATCGAACCATATCTAATAAAGTCCGATTCAGGAGGAGTGAATTGTGAAACACTTTCACAATCTCTCAGATGATCACTAAATTCTTAACTTAAGTATTCACCTCCATGATCTCATCGTAGAGCTTTAATACTTTTGCCAAATTGATTTTGTACTTCATTCTGGAACTCTTTGAACTTTTTCAAAAGATTCCGACTTATGTCTCATTAATAAGACATAACCGTACCTACTGATATCATCAGTAAAGATAATGAAGTACTGAAAGTTTCCTCTAGCACTAGTGCTCATTGGCCCATATACATCCTTATGTATAAAACCCAATAAGCCTCTGGCCCTTTCATTTTGATCGTTCGCAGCCTGTATCGACCGACACACCTTTTGTGTCGATCGACACTACCTTTGTTGAAAGGGGGCCTCCGTCATTTTACCCAATAAACAAGATTCACTTTACTCATTATGATTTATAATCAGATGAGCCCAAAAGCCCATCACTATGGAGCTTCTGAATCTGTATCTCATTTATATTGCCCAAACGACAATGCCAGAGAAAAGGTTTGATTCGTATCATTTGACTTGAATCTCTTGGTATTAATGTTATAGTTAGGCACATTCTGGTTTAGAACATAAAGTCCATTCTCTAATGGATTGCTACTATAAAATATATCATTGTAATCAAATGAATAACACTTATTCTTAATTTGAAAACTGATATCCTTCCATATCCAAACAAGGAATAGAAATAATCTTTCTGCTCATAGCAGGTACATAGTAGCAGTTTTGAGTTCAAAACATGCCATAAAAAAAACAAATGAAATACTCCTACGGCTAATGCAGCAACTCTTGCTCCATTTTCCACGCATAGATCCACTTGTCCTTTATCTACAGTCCGACTTTTGCTCAGGCCCTGCACATTTTCACAAAATATGAGTACCACAGCTGGTATCAAATACCCAATAAGTAGGATTATAAGAAGTAACATTTACTTCTATAACATAATATCTGAAGAAGAAGTCTCGTACGTCTTCTTCAGCTTCTCATAATCTTCCAAGAATTTATTGCAGTTTCTTTTCAAATGCCCATAACCATTACAATAACGGCACTTAACATCTTTAGAAGGACTGGTTTTAACCTTAGGAGCATGGCCAGACTCGCTTGGATTCACAATCGAGCTCGTCTTGCCATCACCTTTGTTCTTACCAAGTTTCTTAAACTTTTTACCCTTTTGTACCATAAGGACATTTGGGGTGTCCTTCTTGATGTTAGGTTCAGCAGTCTTAAGCATCCCATGCAATTCAGTCAACTTCTTCGTCAAGTTGTTCATGTTATAGTTCATAACAAATTGATCATAGCTTGACGGCAGTGACTGTAGAATGATGTCAGTAGCCAACTCTTGGCTAATGGGACAATCCAGTTTCCCCAAGTTATCAATATAACCCATCATCTTAATGACATGAGGACTAACTGGTTCGCCCTTTGGTAGCTTGCACTCAATCAGAGACCTAACCGTCTGGTATCTCTGAGTTCGTGCCTGCTCCTGAAACATACTTTTCAGGCCAGTGATCATCTCTTTTGGCGACTCCACGTACTCATATTGCTTCTGCAATTCCGAGTTAATGGTAGCCAACATGAGACAACTCACATCCACCGCATCATTAGAATGCTTATCCCAAGCATCCTTATCTGACTGCCAGGCATTGGCTCGGTACTTCTTGGGGAGAACTTTCTCAAGGACATAATCCTTTTTCTCCTGTTTGAGAACAATTCTCCAGTTCCGATACCATTCAAGAAAGTTGGATCCATTTAACTTGTCCTTCTCAAGGACGGATCGCAGGGAGAAATTGTTACGATGGTTTGTGCTAGACATAGCTTAAAAACAAGGGAGGTTTTAGTTATGATGTTCAAGAAATGAGAAGTCTTAACAATTAAGAAAACTCGCATTATATTCAAACAATGTTTTCTCAGATAAATATAATGATCCAAGACCCATACTTCACTAAACTTGAGAGAGCCACTGGCTATCACCCAAATTTTAGCTATCTAGGTAAGCAACAACTTTGCTAATTATATCCAATATAACTTTTGGTTGTGGATTGACATCTTATGTCCAATCCACCTGATGTCTCTGAGCCCAAAATGATTTTGATGGCCCAGTCAAGTAAACCAATCTCTTAAGTCATGTAATTGTCGATGTCTTGCACTGCAAATCCATCAACACAATTACCTCTGTCTTACTCATGAAATTGTGGACATCTTGCACTGCAAGTCTATCGCACAATTAAATGGGTCTTGACAGTTGACAAGATTGGAAAGACATCAAGTATCACTTGATATTTGGTTGAGGAACGGAACCATTTAAAACGTTCAGTTTTATTATGTTTTAATTCTTCTAATTAATTGATTTATCTTGCTTTGGTTCTGTGATTTCAGGTTCCATAACCTAAACCATCGAATCTGATGTCGACCGACACTACTTTAGTGTCGATCGATGCAGAATAACCAAAACAATCCGCGATAACCGATCAATCCAATTGATCCGGTTTTGAATACCGGTCAGTGTCGATCGATGCTACATTAGCATCGGTCGATACCAACCTAATCAAACCAATCGCAATTAAACCATTCACAGTGTTCAACCATTATTAACCAAGCTCGATAACCGGTCCAATCCAATTGAACCGATTCATCAAATTCTCGCGAGGTTTGTGTCGACCGACACAACTCTTGTGTCGATCGACACTAGGCGAAACCTAAAATTTATTCGGGTCATCCTTCTGTGTCGACCGACACCGGATTGGTGTCGATCGACACATGGCGATAAACCCTAATCGATTTTCAATCAAAAAAACCTAAAAACTAGATTTTCATGAAAACGAATTTTAACATGTTTGTATCAACTATACATAGATCCAGATTCAACCAATCTAATCAACATGCTACAGATTCAATAGAACCCTAAGGCTCTGATACCACTGAAGGGAATTTCTAGCAGTTCATAATCCAATTAGGCAACCCTGGTCTGAATTCCAAGCCTAGGATCTAAGGTTCATGTAATTGAATCTATCAGATCTCAGATTTACCTGGTAATTAGCAGCGGAAGGTTTGCAGATAATCGAGATCAGAAGCACCTCAAACGTTATGCCTCTACTGGTATCCACACGCACACAAACTGAACAGGAGGGATGCTAGTGCCTATAAGAGATCTAATCTCCAGAGAGGTTTCTTTTCTAGTTCTGGTGGCTGTGAATTAGGTTGGAATGAGTTTAGGTCGACCATATATCTCATATATGTCGACTTAAACCGCAACGGAGTTAACCAACGATTAAACCGAATTAATCTGGTAATCCGCGAGTTGTGTCGACCGACACACTCTTTGTGTCGATCGACGTTGCCGATCTGTGTCGACCGACACGCTTAGTGCGTCGATCGACACTGCCCAGAAAATTAGTATTGAATGCATATCAAATATGCATTCACCCGATCATTACATTAATGATCAACCTCACATACAACGTCCAGTTTGCTTAGGTGTGTGACCCTGTAGGATCATATAACACTAGCAATGAGTTCTAAACTCATTGATCATAAGTGGCTTCTAGCAAAGCATTATGACTGCCCAGTGTCATATGATTGTCTCATCTCGACTATACGACTTTCACTTGGAGTAAGTACAATAGATTTCAGGACATTCCCAACACATTCCTGTCAGAGTTGGAGATTACTTGATTCCTATGGACTTTGTGGTACTGAAGTATGCAGTTGAACCGGATGATCCTTTGCTACTTGGTAGACCTTTCTTAGCTACTGTTGGAGCGGTGATTGATGTAAGACAAGGTTTGATTGATCTCCACCTGGGAGACAAGCCTTTGCAGTTCAAGATGGATAAGCTGCAGAAATCCACTATTGATGGACAGAGCTTCAGTGTGGAAGTGAAAGCAGAGATTCCTATTGGAGAAGAGAAGATGGTAGTGAAGGAATTCGTTTGGTTGATCCAGATGTAATTCACAGATTCATCTCAACCTAAACATACAGATCTAGGTTCTCTTGAATAGAAACATTAGATGATCTCACCTTTTACCTGTTTGTTGCAGCGGAAGGAATAGAACAGGTCAGAGATCAGATAGATGCACCGAGGGATGAATCCTCCAAAGGTTCACACACGCGATCACAGGAATGGCTGCTAGACCACGAGGAGAGAGGCGCAGAGGGAGAGAGGATTCGCGGCTAGGGTTCGGGTTGGGGAGAAAGAGATTTGGCTTTTAATCATTAAAAGCCTTCTCTTTCCCTTTTGGGCTTATGGGCCCAAAACACCAATCTGATTAAATCCCTTTTAATCAGACCCATTAATCTTTCTCTCTCAGTACGACAAATGCCTGGCACTTTTGTCGTACTTCTGCTAAGCCGTTCCAACACATTTTCCTGTTAGCTTAGGCGTGTGACCCATATGGGATCATATAATAAAGGCAATAAGTCCAAGACTTATAGATCATGAGCGGACTCTAGCAAGCCATCATGATCCCCAGTATTATATGACTTATGTCTGATCTTTGACATACTCTTACTTTCTAGAGACAGTACCGAGATTACTGGACACAATTCCAACAATCTCCCA
Source organism: Orychophragmus violaceus (assembly GCA_030180135.1). Classification (NCBI taxonomy): domain Eukaryota; kingdom Viridiplantae; phylum Streptophyta; class Magnoliopsida; order Brassicales; family Brassicaceae; genus Orychophragmus; species Orychophragmus violaceus. The sequence continues at coordinate 42,073,857 of CM058240.1, forward strand.
CTTGTACTGGAATCTCTGTATTCATAATCCTTTTGTCTCAATATCTCGATTAGTCATAAGGCAAGATTGGTGTCATCCTTATAAAGCCTAATCTTGTTCATCGGACTCTGATTTGATACTGACAATCCAAACGACTCGGGAAAGTCCGTTTGAGCATGGCCATGCGTTTTCCAGTATTCAAATCTCCGATTGGCCTAGAGATATTCACTCCACTTATATTGGAGGGACAAATTCCGTCTTGTTCCATCACTGTAAACTACTCATTTCATAATGCACCCAAACAAGGTCCTTATAGCTATCACAGAACGATAGCGTTAGACAATGATCAAAGTACATCAGTCCATGTGCAGTCACATGCATGTGAACTCAGGTCTAAGGACTATACTCTATAGTCGTAGTAAGAATCTCTTATGACACAGATATAAATATCCTGAAGAGTTCTTATAGGCGGGTCTTGTCCGGTCGTATGTTCCCAACATACACCTATGTACTGACTTTGATGCCGCGCATCTATAACACACTGAGACTTTGTCATAAGTCACGTACCAATCCAGTCTCACACGGTTGTTGATGTTCCAATTTCAACAACCTTCGACTGGGGACGGGATGATATAAAACATCTATCAAATATAGGGTCTCATGATCAAGCTAAATGACTTCGATGACTCAAGATCAAGTCATTTACTTCGATGACCTATAAAACGGTTCATATCATTTTGGAACGATTATTTCATCACAGTTAAAATAATCTTGAAATAATAATTTCATTAAAACATAAAATAATGTTTTACAAGAACATATCAAATAACTAAAATAAAGCTCACAAAACTCCCACTCAAATTTAGATTACATTTCAATGTTTCTAATGCCTACAGCTTCAGTCAGGAACTCGAGCTTAGGCCTTGGGAGTGGCTTTGTCAACGGATCAGCGACATTATCATCTGTCGGAACTCGGCTGATCTTGACTTCCTTTCTATTAATGATGTCACGTATCAAGTGATATCTTCTTTGAACATGCTTGGATTTCTGGTGTGATCTTGGTTCCTTTGCCTGAGCTATAGCACCATTGTTGTCACAAAACAGTGCCAGAGGCTCAGCCGCATCTGGTATCACACCTAGTTCCATAATGAACTTTCGTATCCAAACAGCTTCCTTCGCTGCTTCTGAGGCGGCGATATATTCAGCTTCTGTAGTGGAATCAGCAACGGTGTCCTGCTTGGAGCTTCTCCAACTTACTGCACCGCCATTCAGACAAAAGACATAACCGGACTGTGACCGGAAATCATCTGTGTCTGTCTGGAAACTTGCGTCCGTGAATCCACTGACTTTAAGCACATCACTTCCACCGTACACCAAGAATTTATCCTTAGTATGTCTTAGATACTTCAAGATATTCTTTACGGCAATCCAATGGTTTTCACCTGGATTTGACTGGTATCTACTCGTCATGCTCAATGCATAAGCAACATCAGGACGAGTACAGATCATGGCATACATGACAGATCCTATTGCAGATGCATAAGGAATATTCTTCATGCGCTCAAGCTCAGCAGCCGACGTAGGGCTCTGCTTCTTGCTTAGCGTTGTGCCATGTACCATTGGCGTGAAGCCCTTCTTGGAATCTTTCATGCTGAATCTTTGTAGGACTTTGTCAATGTATGAGTCTTGACACAAGCCTATCAGCCTCTTAGGTCTATCCCGATAGATCCTAATTCCAAGAACGTATGCGGCTTCACCCATGTCTTTCATGGAAAAACAACTTCCAAGCCAGTCCTTTACAGACTTCAGCATTGGAATGTCGTTTCCGAGAAGCAGTATGTCATCGACATACAGAATAAGAAATACAATCTTGCTCCCACTAGATTTCTTATACACGCATTGTTCTTCTTCGTTTCTGATGAAGTCAAATTGCTTGATCGCTTCATCAAAACGAAGATTACAGCTCCTCGATGCTTGCTTCAATCCATAAATGGATTTATGAAGCTTGCATACTTTCCCAGCATTCTTCGGATTTATGTAACCGTCAGGTTGTGTCATATACACATCCTCTTCCAGAATACCATTCAGGAAGGCGGTTTTCACATCCATCTGCCAAATTTCATAATCATGAAAAGCTGCAGTTGCTAGTAGAATCCGAATAGATTTCATCATAGCCACCGGTGAATAGGTTTCATCGTAGTCCACACCGTGAACTTGTCTGAAACCTTTTGCCACCAACCTGGCTTTATAAATCTGGACATTTCCATCCACGTCAATCTTCTTCTTGAAGATCCATTTGCACTCGATGGCTTTTACACCAGCGGGTAAGTCAACCAACGAAAACACTTGGTTGACCGACATGGAGTCCATTTCGGAATCAGTGGCCTTGCGCCACTTAGAGGAATCTGGGCCCATCATGGCTTGATTGAAGTTCGATGGTTCATCACCATCAATGATCAAAAGATCATGACAGTCAGTCACGAGGAATCCTTGATATCTCTCGGGTTCGTGACGGATCCTCCCGGATCTTCGAACTTCAGGTACTACAGGTTCAGGCTCTACAATTTCTTGTAGGTCCTCCTGCTGCTCTTCCTCATTAGATTGAGCAGTATCCTGTTCATCTTGAATTTCTTCAAGCAGTACCTTACTCCCACTGTCTTTCTTAGAGAGAAACTCTCTCTCAAGAAAGTTACAATCCCGGGCAACAAAGATCTTGTTCTCGGAACGTAGATAGAAGTAATAAGCCTTGGTTTCCCGTGGATAACCAATGAAGTAGCATTTATCAGATTTTGGTGTAAGCTTATCTGAGATTAATCTCTTAACATAGGCTTCACAACCCCAAATTCTTAGATAAGACAGCACTGGAGCTTCTCCAGTCCATAATTCATATGGTGTCTTTGCTACTGCTTTTGATGGCGCTCTATTTAGAGTGAACACTGCTGTTAGCAGAGCATATCCCCAAAGGGATATTGGAAGGTCTGTGTGACTCATCATAGATTGAACCATATCCAATAAGGTCCGATTTCTCCTCTCAGACACACCATTCCATTGAGGTGTTCCAGGAGGAGTGAGTTGGGATACGATCCCACACTCTCTCAGATGATCACTGAATTCCTGGCTTAAGTATTCTCCTCCTCGGTCGGACCGAAGAGCCTTAATGCTTTTGCCAAGTTGGTTCTGTACTTCATTTTGGAATTCTCTGAACTTTTCAAAAGATTCAGACTTATGTTTCATCAAATAAACATATCCATACCTACTGAAATCATCAGTGAAGGTTATGAAGTACTGATAGTTTCCTCTTGCATTTGTGGACATTGGGCCACACACATCAGTGTGTATCAGGCCCAATAAGTCACTGGCCCTCTCGTTAGGTTTATTAAAGGGGGCCCGTGTCATTTTGCCCATCATGCAGGATTCGCATTTCTCACATGACTCAAAGTCAAATGAGCCAAGAAGTCCATTCGAATGGAGCCTCTTGATGCGTTTCTCGCTGATGTGCCCTAAACGACAATGCCATAGAAACGTTCGGTTTTCCTCATTAGGTTTAAACCGTTTTGTATTAATGTTATAAATTGGCGCGGATTGATCGAGTATGTAAAGCCCATTCGTAAGAGGGGCAGAACCATAGAACAAATTGTTGCGATTGAAGGAACATAATTTATTCTTAACTGAAAAATCATAACCTTCCAAATCCAACAAAGAAATTGAAATAATATTTCTGCTTATAGCAGGTACAAAATAACAATTATTAAGTTCTAAAATCAATCCCGAAGGTAAAGACAACAAGTATGTGCCTACAGCTAGTGCTGAAACTTTCGCTCCATTCCCAACTCGTAGCTCCACTTGTCCTTGCTTCAGCCTTCTACTGTTGCTGAGTGCCTGCATATTAGTACAAATATGAGCCCCACAACCAGTATCCATGACCCATGAGGTATTATCAGAAGTAGTTGTATTAACTTCTATAACAAAAATACCTGATGAAGAAGTCTCGAAAGTCTTCTTCTTCAATTCCTTTAGACCTTCCTGGAATTTCTTACAATCTCTTCTCCAATGCCCCAGTTCTTTGCAGAACCTGCACATGTCAGTAGGCCCAGCCTTGGACTTGGGCTTGGGCTTTGGCGTGTCCTTGTCCGTGACTTGGACAGCCTTGGCCGCTCCCTTATCCTTAGCAGAGGATTTCTTAAACCCCTTGCCCTTTTGCACCATAAGCACATTGGGGTCCTTGGCGGTTTTCCTCAAGTTGGGCTCTGCAGTCTTGAGCATTCCGTGAAGCTCAGGTAGTGTCTTACTCAAGCCATGCATGTTAAAGTTCAGAATGAACTGATCATAGCTTGCAGGTAAAGACTGCAGAATGATGTCGCAGGCAAGTTCCTGGCTGATTGGGCAGTCGAGTTTCTGAAGATGATCGAGCTAACCCATCATCTTCAAGACATGAGGACTCACTGCCGCATTCGCAGCCAACTTACAGTCCAAGAGGTTCTTAACTGTCTGGAACCTCTCAGTCCTAGCCTGCTCCTGAAAAAGCGATTTCAGGCTTGCCATTATCTCGATGGGAGACAATACACTTTCGAACTGCTTTTGCAGCTCAGGAGTCATTGTCACCAACATCAGGCAATAGACATCATTTTCATCTGACGAATGCTTTTCCCAAGCATTGTGCAGAGTCCTGGCAGCATTGGCAAGAGGCCTCTCGGGGAGGGGATCTCGAAGGACATAATCCTTCTTCTCCTGCTTGAGGACCAGCCTCAAGTTCCTTGACCATGTCAGGAAGTTCGTTCCAGTCAGCTTCTCCTTCTCGAGAACAGACCGGATCGAGAATGTGTTTTGTGTGCTTGTAGTAGTCATATCTGAAATATATGAATAAAAAGGTTATTAGTTATTATGTTCAAAATGACTAATCTCGTATTAAAAATTAATATGATTAATCATGCATTATATTCAATAACATCAGTTACCCTCAATAGAATATAATGATTCCAAGATCCACATATAACTAAGATTAAAGTGGGCCACTGGCCGTCACCCAACCTTAGCTTATATCGGTAAGCCCTATATCGGCTAATTATATCCGTGATATAACTCTTGGTTGTGAATCTGGGCCCGAGGCCCAATCCACTCTGATGTCTCAAGGCCCGGGACTCCCGATGGCCTAGTCAAGAAAACCAGACTATACAGTCATGTAATCATTAATGTCTGGGACTCCCAATGACATTTATGAATCACAAACCGTCTTACCCACGCAAAAGCAGACATCCTCACACTGTAAGGCCATGAATGCAATTGAATGGGCTTTGACAGCTGACATAGCCTGGACAAGACATCCAACGCTTGATATTATTTGAGGTTCGTAGGTTTATTAAAATTCATTCCCAAAATAGAAGATTACTATTTCGGGAAACTTTCTATTTATGGAAACCTACTATTTTTGGAAACTTTCTAAAATTGGAAACTTTCTAAAAACGGAAACTTTCTAACTTTAGGATTCAATTCAGTTTCTTAAGTGTTTTTCTTATCAGTAATGGATTCAAAACACTTCTAAACAGAATAAACAACCTAAACATGAATCTAAAACAAGAAATCCTAAGAACCAATGGCTCTGATACCACTGAAGGAATTCGTTTGGTTGATCCTGATGTAATTCACAGATTCATCTCAACCTAAACATACAGATCTAGATTCTCTTGAATAGAAACATTAGATGATCTCAACTTTTACCTGTTTGTTGCAGCGGAAGGAATAGAACAGGTCAGAGATCAGATAGATGCACCGAGGGATGAATCCTCCAAAGGTTCACACACGCGATCACAGGAATGGCTGCTAGACCACGAGGAGAGAGGCGCAGAGGGAGAGAGGATTCGCGGCTAGGGTTCGGGTTGGGGAGAAAGAGATTTGGCTTTTAATCATTAAAAGCCTTCTCTTTCCCTTTTGGGCTTATGGGCCCAAAACACCAATCTGATTAAATCCCTTTTAATCAGACCCATTAATCTTTCTCTCTCAGTACGACAAATGCCTGGCACTTTTGTCGTACTTCTGCTAAGCCGTTCCAACACATTTTCCTGTTAGCTTAGGCGTGTGACCCATATGGGATCATATAATAAAGGCAATAAGTCCAAGACTTATAGATCATGAGCGGACTCTAGCAAGCCATCATGATCCCCAGTATTATATGACTTATGTCTGATCTTTGACATACTCTTACTTTCTAGAGACAGTACCGAGATTACTGGACACAATTCCAACAGGTAGTTCAATCTGAACTTGCTCTAACATCTTCAGAGCCTACAACTGCTCTTAAGCAGAAAGCTCCAGATCTCTTTCATCCACCAAAGCACATATATGAATCTTATAAACTTAAATCTCCTAATCCATCAGCTGTGAATGCAGAAAAACGAAGTATCCCACCCACGATTCGCTCCCACCCTGGTTCATTTCACTCATTCCCTTGGGAGATCTCATTATCCGAAAGCCCACACACCACCTTGGTGAAGAGACATTCACAGAGACACTCCAAGTCTCTGTTGAATCCCCCATAAGTCCGATCTCCTTCCCATAGTCAAGCTACTAACTTTAAACAAGCGCTGAGTGGGAGGCAACCCACTAGTAGGTTCGGTTTTCTTTTTCTTTTTTTTTTGTTTTGATTTTGTGTGCTTTGATTTTTCTGTTTTGGTGTGTTCAAGGCACGAGAACTGTCAGGATCGCTCATTATCGATCGACATGGTCCTGTGTGTCGGTCGATGCAGATGCGATATACGGTTTACCGATTCAATTGCGGTTTAGACATAGGTTATCAACATAACCTTGAGCAAATTCACCTACCATCGATCGATGCTGTCTTGGCATCGATCGACACCGGCCGACGACAGGTAAGTTTTCTGATATTTTTCGGAATCGGTCACTTCTGATTTTTGTTCTCACCAATCCTAAGCTCGACACCACTGGGGACAGTGTGTTTCAAGTGTGGGGGAGGTAGCTACTGACGCACCATTTTCCGTTTTCCTAGAGTCAGTCCGATTTGTTTTATTGAGTCAAAATTGAGTAGGAAACAAGGACTTTTTGAGGAGATTACCACACTTGCAGGAACTTAAGTAACCATTGGATTAGCTTGTAGATGATCTCTGACTATTAGAAAAATCCACAGAGATCAGTCTACTGAGGACACCCATATCACTTCAGGTATTCAGAGAATCCATTACTGACTTTGAACTTAACTTGACTTAATTTCTCTCACCTTGGGGCTTGTATACTTTGAGTCGGATTCCTCTGTTAGTTCAGGCACAGCTTGTAAACATGTCTGATTTTGGTTCCCTTCTCCCCTGCCTTGAAAGTAAAAAAGATAGATAAACAGAGGATAAGCTAGTAGCTTTGAAGTGGTTGCGGGAGTGGTAGAGACCCCTATTACCTCCTGTGCATCCATGGAAACATGTCCAAAGTACACCCCAATGCGGGAAGAGCACTGATAGAAAAAATAAAATGATACCCAGTGGGAAAATCAGTGCTAAGGAAGGAAAATGAGAAGAAAGGAACCAAAAACAACAGTATGGTGGTCAGATGCTGACAGAGTAAGAATCCATGTGTTCTTTGATCGATACTCCCTAGGTGAGACCGCACTTATTAGATTATAGAAGTCAGTGTGGTGAATTTGAATGCTCTGGATGTGATTGTGGAGTTTACTCAGGACAGTTGCTAAGTGTGGGGGAAGTACATGTGGGTCTTGATATCTGCAGGTTCATTTTCATGTGGCTTACTGAAGGGAATCTGAGTGTAGTGCTCCTACGATGAAACGAGTTTCTGAAGTTTTCAAACTTCTTCTCATGATCTTGGTTTTCTGTTTGCTTGAGGGCAAGCAAAAGCTAAGTGTGGGGGAGTTGATATGTCATGGTTTTTAGGACTTTTGACCATGGTATATGTCTTTGTTATCGAGTCTTTTAGAGTCTTTTGGAGTCTTTTTATGTGTGTTTACAGGTCTCGGTACGTTTGGAGTGGATTTGGACATTACAGCGCATTCTGGAGCTATTTGGAGCATCTGTGCGAGAAGAAGAAGTGAGTGTTGATTCTGGATGTATGTGTCGATCGACACACTTGTGGCCTCTATCGACACAGATGCGGATCAGGCAATTCTCGCGAGTTTAATGAAGATCTTTAGATATCTGCACTTTGGCCCAGAAGTTTCTCATAATTACAAAGAAGCCCCAGACGTGTTTAGATCATTATATTAGGGCTTTTAAGCCATTGTTTAGGTTGGCTTTATTTTATCAGAGATTGAGAGAGTTGGGGCGGGTCTTGTACTCGAGAGAGAAGAGATTTTGAACCCCTGTTTCTTTATCCTTTTTATGATATTTGGTTTTCTATTCATTATGATTGTTGTTTCATTGATCATGTCTGAGTAGTTTACCTGTTAGGTTTAGGGATTCTCATAAGGGATTTCAAGGAATTATAGGTTAATCAATCAGTAGGGATTCATACTTTCTAGTTCTTCGTCTAGGGTTGTTCTTAATGCTTGATCTGAATTGGCCACTTAGATTATTGATGTTAGGTTGATTTCTGTAGCGACGGTTGATTAATTAACTAGAAAGAACCTAGATGAGCAATTTGACTATTCGCAAAGAAATTTGGCGTAGGAGAATTGTGAACGAAAGAACTTGAGATTAATGCATGTTTAGGATCTCTAGAACTCGCAACGAAAGTTGGTTTGCTAGGTTGCTAGACATAGATAATACTCGCAACAAAAGTTGGTTTCTTATGCTTCTGTGATTCTAGTTCTAGAACAGTTCTTAATTAAATCTTGATTGATTTATTAGCCTATATTCCTGATTTCCTGAGAACTCCCTTGACCTGACGCTTCGCCCGATTGCTTACAAACCGTTTACTTTATTTTCTGCCTTGATTTACTGCTTTCACTACTTCTTACCTAGCTTAATTCGACGTTCTATAATCTATCGCAAGAGTCTTGAGTCTTTGTGGATTCGATACCCTATATAATACTAGTTCACGTCTGTGCACTTGCAGTGTAGATCTAGGGATTAAAACCTGATCGTATCACAACAACATCATGGCTAACAATAAATGTTAATTTTGGTTAATTGGGTAAATCGTACCGTTTTGGCCGTTGCATCATCAAGTCTTATTTTCCGGCAATTTTCCCATCCAAGGACATTTTGCTAGACCAGTCATGACTTGTGATTGCATTTATAAAATCTGTCCTGCTTGTGTCTGTACTGCTGTCTAATCCCGAGCGTACCAAACTGTGTCGATAATTTTCGTTCCGACCCGATATTCGTCCTTTTGCTGTTTACGAATGGGAGTTGGACATTTCTTCACCAGCCTTTGTTTTTGGTAAGCTCAGCTAATGGTAATAAGAAAATTTCCTCCAGCTTAGGTTCGTGGTTTGGTTGGTCCAATAGGAAGGCACCATTTTTCTTTACTTAAAACCGATAAAATTTCAGCCACTGAGAACTGAGTGCTTCATCCAAGGTCTGGGCAGGTGGTTCGTGGTATCATAGGAGCTAGTCATTTCTTCACCTGATCTGGGAAGTTTGGCCAATTAGAAGTGGGCATTCCGCTGCTGGTCAGATCAATATAAGGGCATGTTCTTTTCCTCATTTGGAAATTGCATCTGGAAATTGCATTTAGATGCTGTTTCCAAACGTTGAATCTAGATGTTGTTCTTTTGTGGATTTAGAAACTGCGTCTTGAAATTATGTCTAGATATATTTATGTTTCTTTGTGTGTTTGTGTATATTAGTTGGATGCATTATTTTTAAGGTTTGGATTTTTTGGTTTTGGCGACATTATTTTTACGGTTTTGGCGGGAAAATGTAATTCTACAGTTTTGGCAAAAAATCGCTATTTTGCGGTTTTGACGGAAAACTATTATTTTCGGTTTTGGCGGAAAACATTTATTTTGCGATTTTGGCGGGAAACAAGATTTTGCGGAAAATCATGATTTTGTGGTTTTGATGCCAATACATAATTTTGCGGTTTTGGCACGAAAACACAATTTTGCGGTTTTGACAATAAAACGCGATTTTGCGAAAAATCATTATTTGGCGGTTTTGACGGGAAAATGTCATTTTGCCAAAACTAGTATTTTGCGGTTTAGGCGGAACCACAATTAGCGAAAACCATGATTTTACGGTTTTACTAGAAAATTGCAATTTGCGGTTTTGGCGGGTAAACATGATTTTTCGGAAAATCGTGTTTTTACGGTTTTGGCAGAGAAGCACAATTTTACGGTTTTGGCGGGAAAATGCGATTTTACGATTATGGCGGGAAAACGCGATTTTGCGGTTTTGGCGGAAAAAACGATTTTGCGGTTTTGGCGGGAAAAATGCGATTTTGCGATTTCCCGGTTTTGGCGGGAAAAATGCGATTTTGCGGTTTTGGCGGGAAAACCATGATTTTGCGGTTTGGCAGGAAAATGCGATTTTGCGGTTTTGGCGGAAAAATGCGATTTTGCGGTTTTGTGTGGAAAATACGATTTTGCATTTTTGGCTGGAAAATGAAATTTTGTGGTTTGGGGGGAAAAAATGTGATTTTGCGGTTTTGGCAGGAAAACAGAATTTTGTTGTTTTGTGAAAAAAACACAAATTTTTTTATTTTGGCGAAAAACCGCGATTTTGACGAAAAATGATATTTTGTAATTTTGGCGGCAAAACGCTATTTTACGGTTTTGGAGAAAATTGCTTTTTTGATTTTTAGTAATTAAGACGCACCAAAAATCAACTTAACTTTCAAATGCATCCAGAATTTCCAATTATTTTGGATGCAATATTTGATTTTTGCATCTGGATGCATTTCTTAAGTACCACTAAAGAACAATATCTTGTTTTTGCAGTGAGATGCAGTTTCTCAATGCACAAAAGAACAACACCTAAGTTTGGTCCAATCAGAGGAGACATCTTCAGCTACTTGGTTTTAGTAGAAAAATAACAGGTTGTTTTTGGTAAGGGAATAACTGAACATTCCTTCTGGTTTAGACATGTAAAAAAGTGAGTTTTTCCTCTTCCCAAGATGATTAGATTCACGTGGCTGATCTTCTGGAGCATTATTCCGCACATCAGTCCTTACTGATTCCCGTAATTTGGTTGTACAGACCGTTTTAAGGCCGTTTTGGTTGATCATCGTTTCTTCTCGAACCAACTTAATTTTCTTGCAACCAAATATCATAACATGGTCTATCTTGAGTCTTATATTAGCCCTGGGTTGTTTCATAATTTTAACTTCCTTGGCCGTCCACATCGGTCTCTCGGAGGTGCTTGTGAACCGTCTTCAAAAATGCACGTCCGTTCTTGTTTTTGTCTTGACCAAAATTATGCATATTATTCCCAAGGTCGTTTACCGTCGTTCCTCCCCCGTTTCCTCGATGTTTGACTTTTTGGTCGTACTTAGCTCTTGGTAAGGTCATTACACTTCAGCTCTTACACACGGACACTCGTCAATCCAAACCCGGCAATCTGCCGACCAAGTTCAGTGACGTCTTCGCAAAAGAAGAACTAAAAGACATAATGTATGCAACACTGAATACCCAACTCAAGCAAAACCAGGAAGTAGAGAGGGAAATGTCCAATAATTTTATTAATCCAGTTTTCATGACTTTTCTTGTGGCTTTATTTTGTTTTTTTAAGCAGGATTATCTGTTTAATTAGATGATTAGCCACATGTTAACTTTTAGAGGAAGTTAAAAGTTTAGTTGTCAAAGAAAGGGGGAAGAAAAAGTTTGGGGAGGTAATTATAACGAAACATTTATTATTGAAATTGTAAGTGCAGCAAAACAACCCGGTAAAAATATTTAAAAAATTTGGGTAGTTACTATACTACACACTAAACGTCTCGAATATTCTAAAATTTCACTCATGTGTTGTTCGTTTGGTTATCTGAACGCACGATCTAGACGAAGCATCTAAACGCGGCATACAAATGATGTTTGTTTGTGTTTCTGGTTCATGCACCTAGAAACTATAGCTGAATGTATCTATGTTCTTTTGGTGTTGTTGTATTTGTATTTGATAGCTGTTCGAGTAAAATGATTAAAATGGCATATCTTTATTTCAATTATATTATTTTATAAATTATATTTTAAACAAACAACTATTAAAACATAAAGATTAAATAATTTATTTCATTAAATCCAAAACTTGAAAATAAACACAATTTTACAGTTTTGGTGAAAAACGAGATTTTACGGTATTCGTAGGAAAATGAAATTTTACGATTTTGGTGGAAAATAAGATTTTACGTGTTTGCCAGAAAAAAAAATTTACGGTTATGGCGGAAAAATGAGATTTCACGGTTTTGATGGGAAAACACAATTTACGGTTTTGGCGGGAAAATATATTTTATTGTTTTGACGGAAAATGAGAATTATAATTTTGGCGGAAAATACAATTACATGGTTTTTGCAGAAACACACGATTATGCGTTTTTGCGGAAAACTATATTTTACAGTTTTTGGGAAAAAATGAAGTTGTTGGGAAAATCTGATTTTGCGGCTTTGTAATAATTTTTTTGTTTTTTTAATTTTTATTAAAACATTATTTTAAGAATTTTACAAAAAAAATAAATTTATATAAAATAAATAATTAAAGTTATTATTATAAATAAGGGTATCCAAAGTGCGTCTAAACGTTTTTTTAACTGAACCAAAATATGCAATTATTTTGGGTAAGTTTTATTTTGCATTCAGATGATAGATCCAGATCTCCGACCATTGTTGTCTTCATAAGGACTTGCTTCTAGAGATGAGTCCAAGTCGGTGATAACAAACCAGTTTCTGGTTTCATCGGAGTCTCCTGATGAGTTTGATCCACTGCCCCCATCATCATTCAACCCTGCATCCGGCCCATTATCAATCAACTAGTCCCGTATTGTTCTCCCCATCGGTCGTGTCTGCGACACTTTATCACACTTGTTATACCAAATCACACTCCATAGGTATTCCTATTCCCTCCCATGACTATGTAATGGACATTCCAGATTCCTAAAAATGCTTTTTGTGACTCTTTTTGACTCGATAAAACCGAAGTAAATCCTTGTCCTGTTAGCATGATCAGGAACCATGCTCTGATACCACCATCTGTAACACCCCCGTTCAATCCATAACCAGGTGAACCAAAGATGCCACAGTTGCCGAATACCGCCAATGGTCCAGACGTGGCCAGAGTATTGGCCGATCCATTGTCGATACCCGACCCTCCAGCCAAGAGCCTAAGGCTTACCAACCCATACTACATGCAAGAGTTGTGTTAGCTTGGACTTGCTAATATCAGGGAGGGATACAAGGGTATTACACACACAAAATCTTTTTTTATTACATATATGTAAAACCTTACAAAGTCCTTCTATCTTAAAATATTAGAAGTGGATTTTCTTACGAGTCAACCCGTACATACCCAAAATTATACATAAGATCTTACAAAAAGTAAAGCGTTTACAAAAAGGCATACCACAAACTACTCGGGAACTTCAAGCCTGTCACGCCTTACTTCACTCTTACAAGGGTAATCTAGCATTACCCAGCGAGTTCAGGCCCTCTATACAACAAATTATTTTCCCACCCCAAAATCCCCAAAGATAAAATGGATGAATGCATCACTCATCAATCAATCAAAATATAGCATGCAGGGAAATAAAATATGATATCATGTTAACCACACACACGGGCCTGGCACGCCCTGCGCATTCGATCTTCCTTTCTCGGTAACATCTAAGTCATAGCCACAAAGGCACATGAGCCTAGACCGAGACTCATGTTTTCTTCTTCTTCTTGGCGGGTAACACCGCACGGTCACCCGTACTATCCCGTCGTATAGAAATCGGCCCTAGGCTGCAATCCCGTCTCTCCGAGTCTTCCCACCTAGACCGTCCTTCGTTAGTGTGAGGAGTCAAAAGGAAGCATCGAACCGCCAACACACGTTCTTGATCTCCCACACCTACAGTTCACACATCTTTCAGATATCCCACACCTCCGGATCACACATCACAATTTCCGGGACGATCCCCTGATCCGTTCCCATACTTGTCACATAATCGTTTCCGAGTGGATCTCAATCTGATCTCGTACTTATCACAACCTCAATCACATGTATTGATATATCATGGTTTTCTAGGTTTTTAACTATGATATAAGTGTATATATTGAGTCTTTAACCCTGCATTTCGAGTCTATCGAGTCTTTTACAGGTAAGCATGCGTTTGGAGCAAGGCTAGGAGTTTCGGGACGTTTCTGGAGATTTATGCAAGGAGTTAAAGTTGAAGCCGTGACCACGATTTGATGTCAATCGACATTACGGTCGACACTAAAGCCTAACGAGTCCAATAAGCCGATTGATTACATCTTTTGAAGAATTGCAAAACCAGAAGTTTCCTTATTTCTAATTTGGTCTCAGAACGTGTTTAGTGGTTTTTAATTAGGTTTTTGAGAGTTGTATCTCTTATCTTGTTCTGGATTTTGTTTTGGCTTTTGACTTTGGAGATTGAGAGATTTTGCTTGGGGCTGATTCTGCTACTTGTAACCTTTGAGAGAAGGATTTTGAACCCCATCTATTATATCTATTGAGTCTTTGGTTTCTATTCAAATATGTTTTGTCTGATTGATATCATGTTTGAGTAGTAACCTTAGTTAGATTTAGGGATTCTCATAAGGTTTTTATGCTCTGTTAGATAACTGGATAATTAGGATTCTTAATCTATATGTTCATCACCTAAGTTGAGATTAAAACTGAATTCTAGATTGATCACCTAGAGTTTGGATCTTAGATAAATAATTTGGCACGAGAGTGTGAATTATAATCTGACAGAACTTAGTGTGAGCAATTTGACTAGATACAAAGAGATTTGGTTTAGGAGAATTGTGAACTAAAGAACTTGCTATTAATGCTTGTCTAGAACTCTAAGATTGCAAAGAGATTTGAATCATTAGGTTGCTAGACATAGATATAAATTGCAACGAGAGTTGAATTATTTGACAATTGTGATTCTAGTTCTTTAACTTGTGCTAAATCTGAATCCTGATTAGTTAAGTGTCTTACATTGCATGATTTCGTGAGAACTTCTAGCGTTTTTCTCCCATTGAAAACACTCTTTTAAATTACTTGCATTGTTTACTGCTTTCATCTGATTGACTTAGCTTAATTCGAAAAACATATAATCTGTTGCGTGAACTTGTGTCGCTGTGGATCGATACCCTTTAATACTACAATCGCATATGTGCACTTGCCGTAGAATATAGGGATAAAATTTGCTCTATCAAGTTTTTGGCGCCGTTACCGGGGACTCTTTGAGTTCGCCAATAGATTTTGTTCTAGAATTTAGACTAAGTTGTTTTTCCTTTTTCTTTTGGTTACTGATACTTCTCGGTCTTGCTTGTCTTTGTTGCTGCAGGAAACGACATGAAACTTTAGTGTCGACCGGCATTCCATTTAGTGTCGATCGACATCGAGCTCAAGATCAGTTTTTGAGTTCAGTGTATGCCTAATCGTCACACTAGAAGCAACCCAGACGAGAAGCTTTTGAATCTTGAGAATCAGGAGCTTGCTAGACTTGAGAGAACGAATAGAGAGGCGCAAAAATATGTGAGAATGATGAACCCAAATGCTATTGTGCTGATTCGAGACGCAGAAGGTTTTCTGAGAGATCTGCAAAACAATTCGTACAATGATCAAGGACGTAGGATTGATGATGATGGGAATGAAATTGAGCAGCCTCAAAATGAGAGGCAGATTGTTAATCCTGGAGCTAATGGACAGCCCAATCAGCAGCGTAATCCGCAACCCCATGCGCAGCCTGATCCACCACCTAATCCTCCAGCTGGGAGGACTCTTGCTGACTACAATAGACCTGACGGATTCTACACTAACAGGTCTACAATTGTGCCACCTCCCTTTTGAGCGTAATGAATTTGAGCTGAAGACTTCGTACTACGCGCTTGTGAGGCAGCACCCTTTCCGTGGATACCCACATGAGCACCCTATGGATCACATAGAGGATTTTGAGTCTTTAGTCACTGGGATGAAGCATAATGGGGTGAATTATGACTTCCTGCACTGCAAGCTCTTCCCACACTCTCTTGCTGGAGAGGATGCAACTTGGCTAAAACAGATTCCACCTGGGACTCTGACAACTCGGGATGCAATCAAAAGGGAGTTCCTGAGACACTTCTATGATGATGCTCGCTCCGATCAGCTTAGGCAGGATCTTTTGACATTCAAACAGGGATCTACAGAGCCTTTTAAAGCTGCTTGGGTGAGATTTAAGATGTACCAAAGAGACTGCCCTCATCATGGATTCTCTGAAGTTCAGCTGCTTGGCATTTTATTCAGAGGTGTTGATCTATGGTACCAGATGGAGTTCGATGCTGCTAGCAATGGCAACTTCAATACCAAATCTCCAGAGCAGGCTAAGGTATTGATTGAAAACTTGGTGTGCAGCAATAGCACTAAGAATGCTGATCTAGAGAGACATAAATCTGTTGGGAAAGCTGACAGTTCGCAGATAGCTGAGATGAAGAATAAGCTAGACACTGTTCACAGCTTGCTGGTTGGAAAGAAAGCTGTCCCCTTTGCTCAAGAGTCTGAGGTAATTGAAGATAAGGAATGTTGTGAAGAAGAGGATGTCAACTACATCGCTGGTTTGGGAATCATCAAGGTAACAAATTCTACACTGATAATGGTCAGAAGAGTGCTTTCACAAGCAATCAAAACTCTTCAGGATTTGCTCAGAAATCTGCTTTTCAGAAGCCCTTCCAGCAGAGCAATTCTTATCAGAGGACTTATGGAGCTTCTTCTTACCAGACAGCTCCTGCACCTTCACGTGAGAGTATATTGGAAGCTATGATGGAACAGCTACTTGAGGGTCAGCAGAAGTCTACTGTGGAATTCAACAAGAAGCTTGATGTTGTGTATGAAGATCTGAATGGGAAATTTGAGACGTTGAATACTCATGTAAAGCAGCTAGATTTTCAAGTTCCTCAAACTGATAGAGCTCTTAGGAGGCAAGATGGATTCCTTCCCGGAAAGACTGAGCAGAACCCAAGGCAACATGTCAATGCTATCTCAGTCCAATATGACGAAGTGGTCGCTCCACAGGTAATTGGAGGTACATTGGAGGTTGACTTGGTGAGCTGCAAAGATGAGAAACACGTCTGTGAAATCAGAGCAGCAGTGTCGATCGACGCCACTACCAAATGTCGGTCAACACCAGTGTTGAACGAGGATACTCTGAGTTTCGAGCACGAAGAGAAATCGATCTTGCTCGAAATTGACGGGTCGACCGTCATGAGTGTCGATCGACATCATTGTAGTGTCGGGTCCTGATGACGGAGAGAAATCGACCAAGGTCAATTCTGAGGTCGATATTCCAGTGAAATCAACGTGGAATTCAGCATATGCATCGAGTGTCGATCGACACTATGGTCGAGCAGGCACAAATTCTCTGCGATCTCCAATCTGTGCAAAAGAGAGCTCCCACAAACCGAGGATTCCATTCCCTAGACCTCCTGAAAAATCCAATCAGGAACTAAATGCAGCTAGAAGCAAGGAGGTAGTGGACAAAGAGCTGACAGAGATCCCAATCGTTGATATATCACAGATGCATCCTTCTATGCGGATGTATGCAGAAAGGATGATCTCTAATGATGAAAATCTGAAAGAAGGAAAGGTAAAGATCTCTTCACATGTCAGTGATGTGCTATTGAATAAGGTTCCAGAGAATTTACCGGATCCAGGTGTCTTTGTGCTAAGTTGCTCTATCTTCAAAGAAAGTTTCCCACGCTCTCT
This sequence comes from Orychophragmus violaceus, assembly GCA_030180135.1. Lineage (NCBI taxonomy): Eukaryota > Viridiplantae > Streptophyta > Magnoliopsida > Brassicales > Brassicaceae > Orychophragmus > Orychophragmus violaceus. The sequence goes on from CM058240.1 coordinate 42,091,607, forward strand.
ATGTGATTTGGGATCCGGAGTGAACCTCATGCCATACTCTGTGACTGTAAGGTTGGGATTGATGGACTTCCAGCCGACTAGGATCTTTCTAATCCTAGCTGATCGTTCAAGACGGAAGCCAGAAGGGGTCCTCGAGAACATCCCTATTCAAGTGGACAATTGCTTGATCCCCACAGACTTTGTTGTACTGAAGTATGAAGCTGAACCATACGATCCCTTACTGCTTGGTAGATCCTTCTTAGCCACAGCTGGAGCACTTATTGATGTGAGGCAAATTCTGATCGATCTTCGTTTGGGAGACTAGCTTCTGCACTTCATGATAGACAAGCTGCGCAGACATACCATTGACGGTCAGATATTTACAGTTGAAGCGAATCCGGAAATCCAGGCTGGTGAGACCATATTGCTTGATAGTGGAGAAGAGAAGATGGTAGTTCCTCATGAACCTACTCTAACATCTTCAGCACATTCAACTGCTCTTAAGCAAGAAGCTCCAGACATCACACTTCTACCATCACAAAGGTATGCGTCTTCTAGCCACTTAGCACCTGACTCTATTGCTGTGATTTCAGGGAAACGCTCTATACCACCCCAGCTTCGCCCGTGCCCTGGATCCACTCCCTCTTTCCTTGTACAATATCATGCTGATACTGCTTACACAGTCCATGGAGGATGAGAGTTTCGCAGAGGCATTCTTCGCCTCTGTCGAAACCCCCAGGAGCCTAGACTCCTAACCACAGTCAAGCTAATTACTTAAAACAAGCGTTGAGTGGGAGGCAACCCACTGTTGGGTCAGTTTTTCTTTTCTTTTTTGATTTTTGGTCTTGCTTCTTTGATTTTTTTTTGTTTTTGGTGTTTCAGGACTTGACGAACATGTTGTAGACATCAGTGTCGGTCGACACTCCCCTAGTGTCGGTCGACACCAAACTCGAAAAGACGGACCGTAATCGAGGACGCTCGATTTGGATCAGGAAGGTGTGGACCTAATCCAGTGTTGTACGACACTGGATGTGTGTCGGTCAACACCCACCACACAAGAAGGTAAGGTTCCTGATTTTTCGAATTTCAATTGATTATACCTTGTTCTCCCGAGCCCAAGCTTCTATAACACTGCGGACAGTGCTGTTTAAGTGTGGGGGAGGTAGTTTACTGATACACCTTTTCTGTTTTCTTAGTCCATTGTTTTTGTAATTGTTTTATTGAGTCAAAATCAGGTTGAAACTATGATTTTTCGAGGAAATTTTCGTTGAAACAGGAACTAAGTGACCATTGGACAGACCTGCAGTAGCTCTATGACTGTTAAAAAACCACACACGGATCAACCTACCAAGGACACCCATATCTTCTCAGGTATTTAGAGGATCCACTACTAACTTCACCTCTAATCTTTACTAAATTTTCTCACTTAGGGGCTTTGTGTCTCTGTATCGGTTTTCTCTGACGTGCTTGACACAGCTTGTAAACCTGTCTGAGTATGGTTCCTTTTTCTCCTCCCTTGAAAGTAAAAAAAAAAAAGAGATAAACTGCGGATAAGCTAGTAGCTTCAAAGTGGTCACGGGAGTGGTAGAGACCCCAATTACCTCCTGTGCATCCATGGAAACATGTCCAAAGTTGCATCTCGAATAAAAAGGGAAGAGCACTAATAAAAAAAATAAAATGATACCCAATGGGGAAAAATCAGTTGCTAAGGGAGAAAGGGAAAAGAAAGGAACCATAAACCGATAGTTTGGTGGTCAGGTAGTGATTAGGTTGAGTCCATGTATCCTCTGATCGATACTCCCTTGGTTAGACAACACTTAATTATATACAGAGGTTAGCGTGGTGAATTTGGATGTCTTGACTTGATTGTGGAGTTTACTTGGGACAGTTGCTAAGTGTGGGGGAAGTAAATTGTGGTCTTGATCTCTGCAGGAATGTTTTCAGGTGGATTACTAAGTGAATGTGAATGCGATGTTCCTAAGACGAAATGAGTTTATGTGTTTTCAAACCTCTTTTCCATACTTTGGTTTTCTATTTTCTTGAGGGCAAGGAAAAGCTAAGTGTGGGGAATTTGATATATCATGGTTTTTCTAGGTTTTTAACCATGATATAAGTGTATATATTGAGTCTTTAACCCTGTATTTTGAGTATATCGAGTCTTTTACAGGTAAGCATGCGTTTGGAGAAAGGCTAGGAGTTTTGGGACGTTTCTGGAGATTTCTGTAAGGAGTTAAAGTTGGAGCCGTGACCACGATTTGATGTCGATCGACATCACATTTAGTGTTGGTCGACACTAAAGCCAAACGAGTCCAATAAGCCGATTGATTACATCTTTTTAAGAATTGCAAAAAGACCCAGAAGATTCCGTATTTCTAATTTGGACCCAGAACGTGTTTAGTGGTTTTTAATTAGGTTTTTGAGAGTTGTATCTCTTATCTTGTTCTGGATTTTGTTTTGGCTTTGACTTTGTAGATTGAGAGATTTTGCTTGGAGCTGATTCTGCTACTTGTAACCTTTGAGAGAAGGATTTCGAACCCCATCTATTATATCTATTCAGTCTTTGGTTTCTATTCAAATATGTTTTGTCTGATTGATAGCATGTCTGAATAGTAACCTTGGTTAGATTTAGGGATTCTCATAAGGTTTTTATGCTATGTTAGATAAATGGATAATTAGGATTCTTAATCTATCTGTTCATCACCTAAGTTGAGATTAAAACTGAATTCTGGATTGATCACCTAGAGTTTGGATCTTAGATAAATAATTTGACACGAGAGTGTGAATTATAATCTGACAGAACTTAGTGTGAGCAATTTGACTAGATACAAATAGATTTGGTTTAGGAGAATTGTGAACTAAAGAACTTGCTATTAATGCTTGTCTAGAACTCTAAGATTGCAAAGAGATTTGAAACATTAGGTTGCTAGACATAGATAATAATTGCAGCGAGAGTTGAATTATTTGACGTTTGATAATAATGAGGACGAAACCTACCCTTAGATATGGGGGTCTAATGAGCCTTCACTATTATCTCCTTATATTCTCATGTGTCCAATGAAGTCGTGGCAACATCATCGTGGCCAACAAGAAGAGTTAATTTTGGTTAATCAGGTAATCATACCGTTTTGGCCGTTGCATCGTCAAATCTTATTTTCCGGAAAATTTCCCATCCAAGGACGTTTTGCTAGACCAGTCATGACTTGTGATTGCATTTATAAAATCCGTCCCGCTTGTGTCCGTACTGGTGTCTAATCCCGAGCGCAACAAACTGTGTCGATAATTTTCGTTCCGACCCGATATTCGTCCTTTTGCTGTTAACCAATGGGAGTTGAAATTTCTTTACCAGCCTTGGTTTTTGGTAAGCTCAACAAATGGTAATGAGACACTCTCCTCCAGCTTAGGTTCGTGGTTTGCTTGTTCCATAGGAAGGCGCCATTTTTCTTTACTTAAAACCGATAAAAATTCAGCAAATGAGAACTGAGTGCTTCATCCAAGGTGTGGCCAGGTGTTTTGTGGTCCAATGGGAGCTAATCATTTCTTCACCTGGTCTGGAAATTTTGGCCAATCAGAAGTGGGCATTCAGCTGCTGGCCAAATCAGTAGAAGTTTGGTCCAATCAGAGCGAGACATCTTCAACTGCTTGTTTTTTTTTTTGAAAAATAATGGGTTGTTTTTTGTAAGGGAATAGTTGAACGTTCGTCCTGGTCCAGACATGTCAGAAAGTGAGCTTGTCTTCTTCCCAAGATGATTAGATTCACGTGGCTGATCTGCTGGAGCATTATTCCGCACATCGGTCCTTACCATTCACGGAATTTGGCCGTACATACCGTTTTAAGGCCGTTTTGGTTGATCGTCGTTTCTTCTCGGACCAACTGAATTTTCTTGAAACCAAATACCATAACATGGTCTATCTTGAATCTTGTATTAGCTCTGGGTCATTTCAGAATTTTAACTTCCTTGGGCGTCCACATCGGTCTTCCGTAGGTGCTTGTAAACCGTCTTCAAAAATGCACCTCCGTTCTGATTTTTGTCTCGACCAAAATTATGGCTATTATTCTCAAGGTCGTTTACCGTCGTTCCTCCCGCGTTTCCTCAATGTTTGACTTTTTGGTTGTACTTAACTCTTGGTAGGGTCATTACATTCTCCCTATCTTCTAAGAATTCATCCCCGAATTCTACAGTAGAATCCATCCTTGGTTTCTCCCCATCTTCTAAGAATACTGTCCCGTATCCTTATCGTCGAGTCTTACTCCTCCCAGAAGTGTCATACCTTTGTTACCAGTCCCTTTCCACGTTTCATCCCATATCACTCATCCTAAATCCTTTCCTAACGATTTAGAGGCTATAGGACGACTCTCCTATTTAACTCCCTTTTAATCCTTTCTATAATTCCTTCCCTAATTCCCATAATAAAGAATGCATCATGCATGCAAAGAGATAAGTTAGAACCCATGCGTACCTTAGTATTATGGCTGATTCCTGTTTTTTGGCTAAAAGTTTCTAAACTGCCTAGTCCTACTAGTATCAACTACTCTTCTTCCTCGGGCTGCTAGTCTTGTTGTAGATCGGGCTGCTGGTTGGTGACTGGTGCTAGATGAGGGTGCTGGATGATGAGTTTGGCAATTAGCCGGATAATGGCCTCTTTGTCCATATATATCGCACATGTTGCACCTTTGATCTGCTCGCATCTTAGGACATGCGTGACTGTACTGTCCGGTCCCACCACACTCTTAGCAAGGTGGTGTGACAGTTTCAGGTGCTGGAACTCTCATTCTTCCGGTCCTCCGGGGTGGTCTTCCTCTTTAACCTGGTCCGGTCCTTTCTTCGATGAACCTATCAACAACGTTTCTCTCTTGGCTCTAGGTCGCCTGTATGTTGGTCGTCTCTTCGAAGCGTCTATACCTTGGGGTTTTTTTTATTAGTGTTTTGTCCTCCTCCGGTATTGTAGTGGTCAGATCTCCTTAGTGGTGGTTCGGAGGGAGTCACTAGTGGGTTCAGGTCTAGTGGCTGTCCATAGAGGTCATAGATCGCCGTGGAGCGGATTCCACTATCTTCATTATTTTTTGGTTCGGTAGGGAATTCCTCTTCCGGGTGGTCTCCACCAATCCGTGTCATCATGTTCATCTAGTATGTGGGCGAGATATTTCCATGTCCTGGGTAGTCCTCTTGCGGAGTCAGTCCTTCATCATCGGCTTCAGTGTGGCTGCCCCATAGATCATGGTTCTAGGTCAAGGATGTGGTTTGGTCTCCATATCGCACAAACGGACACACATAGTTCTCCTCCTCGGGCTCCGTTTGAATGTAAGGGTACATTCTGTATCCTGGCATGAAAACATGTGGCATTGGGATCTCCGGTAATACACTCTGCGGGCTATCAACCTCCCATGAGTTTGGCATTGTTTCATTTGATGAGATTTTGATAATCTCGGTTTAAGGTACCAAGATTTCCACACCAGTGTACTGCGTCGGCCATGCGGTGTACGTAGCTTGATCACTGACGGGCTCATTGTAGTGGGCTAGCATTCCCGTTCTTAATGATTGATCCACATCTCCGACCATTGTTGTCTTCATAAGGACTTGCTTCTAGATATGAGTCCAAGTCGGTGATAACAAACCAGTTTCTGGATTCATCGGAGTCTCCTGATGAGTTTGATCCACTGCCCTCATCATCATTCAACCCTGCATCCGGCACATTCTCAATCAACCAGTCCCGTATTGTTCTCCCCATTGGTAATGTCTGCGACACCATATCACACTTGTTATACCAAATCACACTCAATAAGTATTCCGATTTCCTCCCATGACTATGTAACGGACATTCCAGATTCCTAAGTATGCTTTTTGTGACTCCTTTAAACTCGATAAAACCGAAGAAAATCCTTGTCCCGTTAGCATGATCAGGAACCATGCTCTGATACCACCATCTGTAACACCCCCGGTTCAATCCATAACTAGGTGAACCAAAGATGCCACAATTGCCGAATTCCACCAATGGTCCAGCCGTGCCCAGAGTCTTGGCCGATCCATTGTCTATACCGGACCCTCCTGCCAAGAGCCTAAGGCTTGCCAACCCTTACTACATGCAAGAGTTGTGTTAGCTTGGACTAGCTAATATCAGGGAGGGATACAAGAGTTTTATACACACATAAACTTTTTTTTTATTACATATATGTAAAACCTTACAAAGTCCTTACATCTTAAAATATTACAAGTAGATTTTCTTACGAGTCAACCCGTACATACCCAAAATTATACATAAGATCTTACAAAAAGTAAAGCGTTAACAAAAGGCATACCACAAACTACTCTGGTACTTCACGTCCGTCACGTCCTACTTCACTCTTACTAGGGTTACCTGTAAAATAAGAAAAGGGATTAGTAATCTAGCATTACCCAGCGAGTCCAAGCTCTCTATACAACAGATTACTTTCCCATTCCAAAATCCCCAAAGAAAAAAATGCATGAATGCATCACTCATCAATCAATCAAAATATAGCATGCGGGAAAATAGAAGATGATATCATGTTAACCACACACACGGGCCTCGCACTCCCCTGGGCCTCGCAAGACCTGCGCATTCGATCTTCCTTTCTCGGGAACACCTAAAGTCATAGCCACAAAGGCACATGAGCCTAGAACATTACTAACAACCGAGACTCATGTTTTTTTTTTTTCTCGGCGGATACCATCGCACAGTCACCCTTACTATCCCATCAGATATAACTCGGCCCTAGGCTGTAATCCCGTCTCTCCGAGTCTTCTTACCTAGACGTTCCTTCCCTAGTGTGAGGAGTTAAACGGAAGAATCGAACCGCCACCACAGGTTCTGGATCTCCCACACCTCCAGTTGACACCTCTTCCGGATCTCACACACCTCCGGATAACACATCACTAAGTTCAGGACAATCCCCTGATCCGTTCCCGTACTTATCACATAATCGTTTCCGAGTGCATCTAAACCCGACCTCGTACTTATCACAACTTCAGTCACATGAATGCATGATAATAAAAGTGATACAAGGATAAATACTTCATGTGTTTCAATTCGTGACCACGACCTACAAGTAAACCGTTAGCACCTATGCTACCGAGAACTCACTTTTCACTACTCGGGCTAGGTCCGTCTTAGTGTCTTCCTGCACGGTCTTCAATAAGATACTAAGGACAGAACGTAGTTTAGTATAGGCCATAAAATAAATTAAACTTGGAAGGAAACTACAAAACTTAAGCTTACCGACCTTTCTTGCTTATCGGGTACTTGCCCCTATTACCGACCTACTTTCTTTCTCTTCTTTCTTTTTATTACCCCCTTCTTTTCCTTCTAAGAGTGGTGGACGAGTAAAAATGAGGCCAGGGCCGTGGTATTTATAGGCAAAATCAGCCAGCATCTCTTATATGTCATCCGATTTGTATGTTTCCGTCTAATTCGTCGGAATGAAAGGTGCCCCAGGCCTAGAACTCTAGACCAGCGTTCTAGCTTCCTATGTGTGTTCAGAAGCCTTACCTTATCCATTTAGGTCGTAGGTATTGGTGGTTTATTTTGATTGGTCCAGAAGCTTTGTCGTTATCTTCTCGGTTCGAGCGGATAGGGTAAACACGAGATATCACACACCATTTGGGGTTTTCTGGAGCATATCCCATCACCTTATCCTCTGAATTCTAGACTCTAGGCCTCCATTTTAGGTCGTGGATCAAATGGCCTGATTATTGTTTGGTAATTGATCTTATCCTTTCTGTGCGGGCCGCTGCCCGATTCGCCGGAATGAAGGGTAATGAGGACGAAACCTACCCTTAGGTCTAGGGGTCTAATGATCCTTCATTATTATCTCCTTATATTCTCAGGTGTCCAATGAAGTCGTGGCAACAGCATCGTGGCCAACAAGAAGAGTTAATTTTGGTTAATCGGGTAATCGTACCGTTTTGGCCGTTGCATCGTCAAATCTTATTTTCCGGCAATTTTCCCATCCAAGGACGTTTTGCTAGACCAGACATGACTTGCGATTGCATTTATAAAATCGTCCCGCTTGTGTCCATACTGTTGTCTAATACCGAGCGCACCAAACTGTGTCGATAATTTTTGTTCCGACCCGATATTCGTCCTTTTGCTGTTACCAATGGGAGTTGGACATTTTTTCACCAGCCTTTGTTTTGGGTAAGCTCAGACAATGGTAATGGGACAACTCCTCCAGCTTAGGTTCATGGTTTGCTTGGTCCAATAGGAAGGCACCATTTCTCTTTACTTAAAACCAATAAAAATTCAGCCACTGAGTACTGAGTGCTTCATCCAAGGTCTGGCCAGGTGGTTCGTGGTCCAATGGGAGCTAGTCATTTCTTCACCTGATCTGGGAAGTTTGGCCAATTAGAAGTGGGCATTCAGATGCTGGTCAGATCAGTATAAGTTTGGTCCAATCAGAGGAGACATCTTCAGCTGCTTGGTTTTTGTAGAAAAATAACGGGTTGTTTTTTGTAAGGGAATAACTGAACATTCCTCCTGGTTCAGACATGCCAGAAAGTGAGCTTGTCCTCTTCACAAGATGATTAGATTCACATGGCTGATCTGCTGGAGCATTATTCCGCACATCGGTCCTTACCGATTCCCGTAGTTTGGCCGTACGAACCGTTTTAAGGCCGTTTTGGTTGATCGTCGTTTATTCTCGGACCAACTGAATTTTCTTGCAACCAAATACCATAACATGGTCTCTATTGAGTCTTATATTAGCCATGGGTTGTTTCATAATTTTAACTTCCTTGGCCGTCCGCATCGGGGTCTCGGAGGTGCTTGTGAACCGTCTTCAAAAATGCACGTCCGTTCTGGTTTTGCCTCGACCAAAATTATGTCTATTATTCCCAAGGTCGTTTACCGTCGTTCCTCCCGCGTTTCCTCGATGTTTGACTTTCTGGTCGTACTTAGCTCTTGGTAAAGTCATTACACTTCAGCTCTTACACACGGACACTCGTCAACCCGAACTTGGCAATCTGCCGACTAAAGTTCAGTGACATCTTAGCAAAAAAAGAACTAAAAGACATAATGTATGCGACACTGAATACGCAACTCAAGCAAAACCAGGAAGTAGAGAGGTACATGTCCAATAATTTTATTAATCAAGTTTTCATGACTTTTCTTGTGGCTTTATTTTGTTTTTTAAGCAGGATGATCTGTTTAATTAGATGATTAGCCATATGTTAACTTTTGATTTAACAAGTGACTTATGCTTTAGTAAATAAAGGATTACAGAAGTTAAAAGTTTAGTTGTCCCAGAAAGGGGGAAGAAAAAGTTTAGGGAGGTAATTATAACGAAACATTTACTATTAAAATTGTAAATGCAGTCAAACAACCCGGTAAAAATATTAAATTTTTTGGGTAGTTACTATACTACACACTAAACGTCTCGAATATTCTAAAATTTCACTCTCGTGTTGTTCGTTTGGTTATCTGGACGTACTATCTAGACGCAGAGTTTGGACGCAGCATCTAAACGCAACATACAAATGATGTTTGTTTGTGTTTCTGGTTCATGCACCTAGAAACTATAGCTGAATGTATCTATGTTCTTTTGGTGTTGTTGTATTTGTATTTGGAAGCAGTTCGAATAAAATGATTAAAATGACATATCTTTATTTCAGTTATATTATTCTATAAATTATATTTCAAACAAACAACTATTAAAACATAAAGATTAAATAATTTATTTCATTAAATCCAAAACTAGAAAATAAACAAAATTTTACAGTTTTGGTGAAAAACGAGATTTTACGGTATTCGTAGGAAAACGAAATTTTACGATTTTTGTGGAAAATAAGATTTTACATGTTTGCTGGAAAAAGAAATTTTATGGTTATGGCAGAAAAATGAGATTTCACGGTTTTGATGGGAAAACCCAATTTACGGTTTTAGCGGGAAAAGATATTTTATTGTTTTGATGGAAAATGAGATTTATGATTTTAGCGGAAAAATACAATTATGGGGTTTTGGAAGAAAAAACGATTATGCGTTTTTGCGGAAAACTATATTTTGCGGTTTTGGGGAAAAAATGAAGTTGTTGGGAAAATCTGATTTTGCGGTTTTGTAAGAATTTTTGTTTTTCTAGTTTTTATTAAAAAATATTATTTTAAGAATTTTACAAAAATAATAAATTTATATTAAAAAAATAAAGTTATTATTATAAATAAGGGTATCCAAAGTGTGTCTAAACGTTTTTTTTAAACTGAACCAAAATATCCAATTATTTTGGATAAGTTTTATTTTGCATTCAGATTTCGCATCTAGACGCATCTCGTAATTTAACACAACGAACAACATTTGATAACTGAATCTAGATGATGCGTCTGGATTATGAAACGAACATGCCTAGTATAAATAAAGTAATAAACTCTTATCATGTTTACTCTAAAAACTTAGCGGTCTCCGTTTTTTGTTATCCTCAACTAGTGATTTCAAGGTCTGATCTATGTGTCTTTAATCCTCTGTTTGGGCTTGAAAATTTTGAAAAACTATTAGATTCAATGGAATTTTAGGTCTGACTCCAAATTTTCTCTTGTTTGACTTGCTTTCAAGTCACAATATCTGCTTCAAATTCGATTATGTTTATTTTTGTTACTGAATCAATTGTTTTGCTAGTTAGAATTGCCAGTCAATTGAGTTTTGCTAGTTTTGGAAATCAGTCAAATGTATTTGAAAAGTGAGTTTTGGAGATAAATTGATTTCTGCTAGTTTTGGAGATCAATCAAATCTATATGACAGTGTTGGAGTCAATATTAGCACCTTTCTAAAAAGGCCTATTCATGAGTTTAGGTCGACCCAGAAGGAAAAGTCGGAAACAAAGCCCAAGGCGGTAAAACCTAGGTTAAACCGAACTCGGGCTAAACCGGCTTACACTAGGGTTTGGAGGGTGTCTAGTCCAAAGGCGCCGCGCAAGAAAGTCGGTAAAAGGAGATATTCCGTATCAAGACGAAGCCGAGTTATTAGGAAATATTCGTAATTATCTCTTATTTTCCTTATTATGGTAAACCGACTTGTAACCCTATATAAAGGAACCCCGATATTCAATAAAGGATACTCTTTTCTTATTATTTTCGACCTTGAGAGACTTTTAGAGCGACTTTAACCTAAAAATCTCTCCGGAGACTTTCATCGCATTCTTTACCGGCTTCCACCTCGGAAACACCGGCTTTTAAACCCTAAATTCTCAAATCTCACCGTATTCATTAATTCTTCTTTTAGAATCCCTAAAATTCAAACCTAAAACTCTTGCTATCTTTGGATAGACCGAGTTACGATCTTGCAATTGGCGCCGACTGTGGGGATTTCTAAGAGAAATTTCTGAACAAGATGCCGGGAAACCGTAAGGAAATCGATCCGGAAAACCCTAGGGTTGACCTAAGCGATCATGAAGCAAGTGATTACGACCAAAGTGATCACGAAGACGACGCGATGAAAGGCGGCAAGCAGCCGCGAGACGCCTTCAAGACAAACAAAGCTCGAGATGACGGCAAACATGCCCCGTCACTCAGCAAAACAGAGGCTCAAATCGAGCAAGACAAGGTCTTAGCCACTCTAATGGCCAAGATCGAGTCACAGAACGACTTGATCAAAACGTTCTCGGAGAAAATCGACCTGCTGCAGACAGAGCAAGCAAAGATCCGTTCGGGTCAACAGTCTAGAAAATCCAGGAGAGAGGTGCCACCGAAGGTGAAAGACAAAGTCGCCAGACGACTGGTCTATAGTACATCTGAGGAAAGCCACCATGAACAGAGCTGTAGCAGCGAGTCCAGGAGCAACCCGCGTAAGGAAAGCAACAAGAAGGATACTCGCGAGCGGAGCTCACATCGGAAGGAAGGGTCTGAGGAACCCAAACGGAGCGAAAGTCGGAACGACTGGAGTGATGAGAGGTATTCACCCGATAGGGATGAACGTACCAGTCACCGGACACGAGACATGCACCACAGACGAAATTCGCGACATGAGAATGACTCGTACCGTGACAACTATCACCGCGAGCGAAGTATGTCGCACGAGAAAACTCATGGAGTGTCTATTCGCAGAGCAAGTCGCAACCATGTCGAGAAACAACTGATTGAGCTCAAAGACACCCTGAAAGAATTAAAAGGGGAAGTCCATGGCGTGAAGGGGTCCGCACCCGAGATCGACCGGATCATCGAGGAAACTTGTAGGACACCCTTCACCTCGCGCATCACAAACACGTACATCAGGCAAAGAGAGAAGCTCAGGCTACCGATGTACGACGGCACGAAAGACCCAGCAACCCACCTCACAACGTTCAAAATCATGGCGGCAAAGGCACGGTTCTCATCAAACGAGGAGCGTGACATCGGCTTCTGCCAACTGTTCACCGAAACCCTGGAAGGGTACGCGCTAAACTGGTTCTCCCGACTCCCTTCCAAATCGATCGATAGTTTCTCCGACCTCACATGGGCATTCGTAAGTCATCACTTTGCCTACATCCGTAAGGACACTTCGCTGAGTGCGTTGATGTCGATGACGCAAGAGAAGAAGGAAACATTGAAAGATTTCGTAGAATGGTTCAGGGCAGTAATGACACGAGCTGAGGCACCAGATAAGTTCACTATCGCGGCCCTGACAAACGCCGTCTGGCATGAGTCGCCTTTTTACCAAGATTTAGTCATCAACCCGCCATTAACCATCGAAGACGCACTCCATCGGGTAAACAAGTTCGTGGAATTGGAGGAGAAGAAGGTCGCATTAGCAAAGAGATTTGGTTCCGGTAAACAAGCAGATAAGAAGAAAGAAAGAGAACCCAGACAGCACTACGACAGTAAAAGCGCCAAAACAATGGTTGTGGACAACACCGATAAATCCCGGTCATCAAAACCGTGGAATAAGAGAAAAGAGGCAAAGAAGGCGCAACAAGCAGCTTCCGCTACGGGGGATAAGTACTGCGAATACCATCAAGCTACGTCACACGACACGGCTGAATGTCGGAATCTCAGAAACGCACTCTACTCCCGACTTTCCAATGAAGAGATCAAGGCGGCCATTGAAAGGTTAAAAAAGGAAGAGTCGGGACAACAGAAGGAAGGCAAAGCCGACGAGCAGGCTCCTAAGCAGGATAAACCACCACGGCGTATCAAAAGCATAGCTTTGAAACGTAACCGTGAAGAAGAAGAAGAGGAGGACGAAGAAGAAACCCCCAAGACCATCCGAAGAATCAACATGATCATGGGAGGTCTAATCTCCGTAAATGATTCGGTCCGGTCAATCAAGGTCTATGAACGCCTAGCGTTAGCCGCGCAAAAGGCACCTCAACCAATCCTGTCAGATGATCCGCCCGTCATCTTTACTGACCAGGATCTCTATGGAACTCACTACCCTCATAACGACCCACTAGTGGTTGAGCTTTTGATCGGAAGTTGCCAAGTATCTCGAATACTGGTGGACACCGGGAGCTCGATAGACTTAATTTTCCTAGATACACTCAAAAAGATGGATATTAAGGAGGAGGATATCAAGCAGAAGGCCAAGCCGCTCACCGGGTTCACAAGCGAGACGACATACACAATTGGAACGATCAAATTGCCCGTTTTCGCAGGAGGAGTTAACAGATTGGTGAGGTTTCATGTCATCGACAAGCCAACCATCTATAACGTAATCCTCGGAACTCCATGGCTGTATAGCATGAAGGCGGTATCTTCGACATACCATCAATGTCTGAAATTCCCGACACCTAAGGGAATCCAGACAGTCAAAGGATGCCAGAGCGCAAGCCGGTCGTGTTTCGCGAGAGAACATAAGATCAGAGTGCCTTCGTTCATGATCAACACGGAACACGGAAGAAAAGGACCGGAGAAAGAAATGATCCAGCAAGTCATCATTGACGAATCAGATGCAAGCAAGTGTGTAGGCATTGGCGCAGAATTACCAAACGACATCAAAAGGGAACTGATCGCCTTCCTACAGCAAAACGTCACAACGTTTGCGTGGACAATGAAGGACATGAAGGGTATCAATCCAACCATTACAACTCACGAACTGAATTTCGATCCGACTTACAAGCCATTCAAGCAAAAAAGACGAAAACTCGGCCCTGAAAGGGCTAAAGCAGTCAACGACGAAGTAGAAAAGTTACTTGAATCCGGTTCAATCCAAGAAGTCAAGTATCCCGACTGGTTGGCTAATCCAGTGGTAGTGAAAAAGAAAAACGGAAAGTGGAGAGTATGTGTTGACTTCACAGATCTCAACAAAGCCTGCCCGAAGGATAGTTTCCCGCTGCCACATATCGACCGACTTGCTGAGGCAACAGCCGGAAATGAATTGCTATCATTCATGGATGCGTTCTCAGGATATAATCAGATCCTCATGAACCCGGACGACAGAGAAATGACGGCCTTCATCAGTGAACGCGGTACGTATTGCTATAGAGTCATGCCCTTCGGCCTCAAAAACGCCGGTGCCACCTACCAGCGGCTGGTAAACCGGATGTTTGCAGGACAACTCGGCGCAACAATGGAGGTTTACATCGACGACATGCTAGTCAAATCTCTGATTGCCTCTCAGCATGTCGGCCATTTAAAGGAATGTTTCAACATCCTTAACCGATACGGCATGAAGCTTAATCCAACTAAGTGTACGTTCGGAGTGACATCAGGAGAGTTCCTTGGATACGTGGTAACTCAGAGAGGAATAGAAGCTAATCCAAAGCAGATCACAGCCATAATCGACTTGCCATCTCCCAAGAACACTCGAGAGGTACAACGCCTCACTGGCCGCATAGCCGCCTTGAACAGGTTTATATCCCGGTCAACGGATAAATGTCTGCCTTTTTACTAGCTCCTACGAGGGAACAAAAGATTCGTGTGGGACGATAAGTGTCAAGAAGCATTCATCCAACTCAAGGACTACTTGTCGAACCCGCCGATACTGTCTAAACCCGAGAATGGTGAGACATTGTTGCTTTACATCGCCGTCTCAACGACAGCAGTCAGTGGCGTACTAGTTCGGGAAGATCGAGGGGAACAGAAGCCAATCTTCTACGTCAGCAAAACGATGAACGGAGCCGAAACCAGGTATCCTGCAATGGAAAAACTGGCTTTCGCAGTCGTCATCTCGGCGCGAAAGCTGCGACCATATTTTCAGTCACATCCGATTGCCGTATTAAGCAGTCAACCTCTTCGAACGATCCTTCATAGCCCGGGACAGTCTGGCCGTCTAGCCAAGTGGGCAATAGAGTTAAGTGAGTACGACATCGAGTACAGGAACAGGACAACCGCCAAGTCGCAGGTGATAGCTGATTTCCTTGTCGAATTATCGCCTGAATTGGATGTCGGTACCGAGATAGAAGATAAAAATTGGAAATTGTTCGTTGACGGGGCTTCATCCAAAAAAGGAGCCGGGATAGGGATACGTCTCATATCACCAACCAGCGAGATACTAGAGCAGTCATTCAAACTGGGTTTCACGGCGTCTAACAACACAGCCGAGTACGAAGCTTTGTTAGCCGGTCTCAGACTAGCCAAGGAAATCGGAGTACGACATCTCTTGGCCCATTGTGATTCCATGCTTGTAGCCAACCAGATCAACGGAGACTACGAAGCTAAAAACGAACGAATGGAGGCTTACCGAAAGACGGCATTGGAACTCACCAGTTCCTTCGAATTCTTCGATATTGTCCAGATACCAAGGAAGGAGAATGCCCCGGCAGATGCACTCGCGTCGCTGGCATCTAATCCCAATCTCTGTCGGCGGATCCCGGTAAAAACGATCCATGAACCAAGCATCCCGCCCCCTGAGAGCAATCAAGAAGAACCTGAAGAAATAATTTCGAGTGGTGAAGATGACATGTGCTACAACATTCAAGCAAAGGGCACAGACCTCATCGCTGTCCTAACCGGCGACAATAAAGACTGGCGACTTCCGATAGGAGCATACCTGACAGAAGGAAAGCTCCCAGAAGATAAATGGGAAGCACGACGACTTAAAGTCAAGAGCGCACGATACACTATACATGACGGTATCCTCTACAAGTATTCTGCTAACAAGATCCTCCTCAGATGCATAAACGGAGACGAAATAAGTCGGGTTCTCGAAGGTAAAGCCTTTTCCTTCGACGGTTCGCTCGAGGAAGGATTGGACGATATCTTTTGGGAATAGTCAACCGACACGATCTTCTTCACCTTTCTCATCCTCCTTGGCTTCACTAGCTGTTCAGGAGCAACCTTCGTCTTGGTGTCCCACTTAACTGGATCAACAAGAGTCAGAACCAACAAAAATAAAACTATCATAAAGCGGTAGACAAACCTTCAGAGATCCGCGGTAAGAACTTGTTGATACGATCACGAGTAAGGTCTGACCACTTGTGCAAACCCAAAGCCTGAATCTGCTCAAGGATAGGGAAGTAGTTGTCGGGATACGGCTTCAGAAAAGGGTGATCCACTGCAAAGACAAAAAGGAATTAAGTAAATTGACCATGTTCAAAAGATAAGCAAAATTGGGACGACATCTACCATAATCAGTATTCCAAGACGTCCTGATAAGCTCCCTATGTTCGTCAGGAACGACTAAGGAAGACAGTTCGACAAAAAAATAGGATCGTTGCCAATTGTTAATCTTCTTGGGCGCGTCTGTCAGAATGCGGTTGCCACTTTTGAATTTAACCGCAAAACACCCTGGGCTAGTAGCCTTCATGCGGTTAATCGACGTCATCTCCTAGAAGATCTGTGCGGTTACGGTAATACCGGCCTCAGCTCCTAATACTAAAAGGCCGACCATATGGCGAACTGCAACGGCTGAGAGTTGGGAAATGGCAATTTCGCGACGATGGCAATATGAGATCAACAAGTCGGGCAGCGGGAACCAACAACGGCAACCTCCAGTGTCGGTGTTGATAAAATACGACTCGTAGAGGGTCATATACCCCGGTGGAGGACTCCAAGGACGGTCGAGCGGAAAAGGAATGACGACTCTGATTTTTGGATCCGCTCCACAGTCTCGTAGCATAGATCTAACCGATGTCGCGTTAGATCTGGTCTGGAAGACGTTATCAAACACATTGCTAGGTTCAACCGGCAATACAGCAGGAACATTCTCATCGGAACCATCTTGACAAATATCAATGCCGTCTTCATCGTTGTCGGAATCCCGCAACCGAGGGGTCGTCAAATCTTCCCGGCCAGATGTCTCGGCCGCATCGGTTCGACGAGATGCCTCACGCCGACGTCGAAGTTCTTCGATCTCAAAATGAACAGGATGACTCTTCAAGTCGGATGAAACACTCGAAGACGTCGGAGGGGAGGCAGACTGACGACTTGACGAATCATCCGTAGATGAAACAGTAACAACTTCTTTGTCTTTATTTCCCGAACAACGGATCAAAGACATAATTTACTGAAGAACGGACGAAGAACACAAAAGACAAACGAGGATTGATCTAAAAACCTATAAAGTCTACGGCAGAGCAGCGGCTGAGCACTTACCGGAAAATAAATATCAAAGAGAGAGAATTACCTTTCAGAATTTCTTCACTCGAGAGAAGGAAGTTTCGGTTGATCCTGATTCAATTCTCATATTGATATCAACCTAAACATGCATCAGATCTAGGTGTTCTTATTTAGAAACATTAGATCTCACCTTTTACCTGTTTGTTTGCAGCGGAATTGATGAACAGGTCAGAGATCAGGGAGATACACCAAGGGATGAATCCTCCAAAGGCTCACACACGCAATCACAGGAAACTGGTTGCTAGACCGAGCTGAGGGAGGCGCCAGAAAGAGAGAGAGATCGCGGCTGGGAGGCTTAGGGTTGGGGAGAAGAGACTTGGCTTTTAGACATTAAAAGCCTTCTCTTTCCCTTTTGGGCTTTTGGGCCCAATCTGATTAAATCCCATTTAATCAGACCCATTATTCATTCTCTCTTAGTACGACAAATGCCTAGCACTTTTGTCGTACTTCTGCTATGCCTTTCAACATTATTTCCTGCTAGCTTAAGCGTGTGACCCATATGGGATCATACAATAAAGGCAATAAGTCCAAGACTTATAGATCATGAGCGGACTCTAGCAAGCCATCATGACCCCCAGTATTGTATGACTTATGTCTGATCACTGACATACTCTTACGTTATAGAGACAGTACAGAGATTGCTGGACACAATTCCAACAATCTCCCACTTGAACTGGAATCTCTGTATTCATAATCCCTTTCGTCTCAATATCTCGATTAGTCATAAGGCAAGATTAGTGTCATCCTTATAAAGCCTAATCTTGTTCATCGGACTCTGATTTGATACTGACAATACAAACGACTCGGGAAAGTCCGTTTGAGCATGGCCATGCGTTTTCCAGTATTCAAATCTCCGATTGGCCTAGAGATATTCACTCCATTTATATTGGAGGGACAAATCCCATCTTGTTCCATCACTGTAAACTACTCATTTCATGATGTACCCAAACAAGGTCCTTATAGCTATCACAGAACGATAGCGTTAGACAATGATCAAAGTACATCAGTCCATGTGCAGTCACATGCATGTGAACTCAGGTCTAAGGACTATACTCTATAGTCGTAGTAAGAATCTCTTATGACACAGATATAAATATCCTGAAGAGTTCTTATAGTCGGGTCTTGTCCGGTCGTATGTTCCCAACATACACCTATGTACTGACTTTGATGCCGTGCATCTATGACACACTGAGACTTTGTCATAAGTCACGTACCAATCCAGTCTTACACGGTTGTTGGTGTTCCAATTTCAACAACCTTCGACTAGGGACAGGATGATATAAAACATTTATCAAATATAGGATCTCATGATCAAGCTAAATGACTTCGATGACTCAAGATCAAATCATTTACTTCGATGACCTATAAAATGGTTCATATCATTTTGGAACGATTATTTCATCACAGTTAAAATAATCTTGAAATAATAATTTCATTAAAACATAAATAATAATGTTTTACAAGAACATATCAAATAACTAAAATAAAGCTCACAAAACTCCCACTCAAATTTAGATTACATTTCAATGTTTCTAATGCCTACAGCTTCAGTCAGGAACTCGAGCTTAGGCCTTGGGAGTGGCTTTGTCAACGGATCAGCGACATTATCATCTGTCGGAACTCGGCTGATCTTGACTTCCTTTCTATTAATGATGTCACGTATCAAGTGATATCTTCTTTGAACATGCTTGGATTTCTGGTGTGATCTTGGTTCCTTTGCCTGAGCTATAGCACCATTGTTGTCACAAAACAGTGCCAGAGGCTCAGCCGCATCTGGTATCACACCTAGTTCCATAATGAACTTTCGTATCCAAACAGCTTCCTTCGCTGCTTCCGAGGCGGCGATATATTCAGCTTCTGTAGTGGAATCAGCAACGGTGTCCTGCTTGGAGCTTCTCCAACTTACTGCACCGCCATTCAGACAAAAGACATAACCGGACTGTGACCGGAAATCATCTGTGTCTGTCTGGAAACTTGCGTCCGTGAATCCACTGACTTTAAGCACATCACTTCCACCGTACACCAAGAATTTATCCTTAGTATGTCTTAGATACTTCAAGATATTCTTTACGGCAATCCAATGGTTTTCACCTGGATTTGACTGGTATCTACTCGTCATGCTCAATGCGTAAGCAACATCAGGACGAGTACAGATCATGGCATACATGACAGATCCTATTGCAGATGCATAAGGAATATTCTTCATGCGCTCAAGCTCAGCAGCCGACGTAGGGCTCTGCTTCTTGCTTAGCGTTGTGCCATGTACCATTGGCGTGAAGCCCTTCTTGGAATCTTTCATGCTGAATCTTTGTAGGACTTTGTCAATGTATGAGTCTTGACACAAGCCTATCAGCCTTTTAGGTCTATCCCGATAGATCCTAATTCCAAGAACGTATGCGGCTTCACCCATGTCTTTCATGGAAAAACAACTTCCAAGCCAGTCTTTTACAGACTTCAACATTGGAACGTCGTTTCCGAGAAGCAGTATGTCATCGACATACAGAATAAGAAATACAATCTTGCTCCCACTAGATTTCTTATACACGCATTGTTCTTCTTCGTTTCTGATGAAGTCAAATTGCTTGATCGCTTCATCAAAACGAAGATTCCAGCTCCTCGATGCTTGCTTCAATCCATAAATGGATTTATGAAGCTTGCATACTTTCCCAGCATTCTTTGGATCTATGTAACCGTCAGGTTGCGTCATATACACATCCTCTTCCAGAATGCCATTCAGGAAGGCGGTTTTCACGTCCATCTGCCAAATTTCATAATCATGAAAAGCTGCAGTTGCTAGTAGAATCCGAATAGATTTCATCATAGCCACCGGTGAATAGGTTTCATCGTAGTCCACACCGTGAACTTGTCTGAAACCTTTTGCCACCAACCTGGCTTTATAAATCTGGACATTTCCATCCACGTCAATCTTCTTCTTGAAGATCCATTTGCACTCGATGGCTTTTACACCAACGGGTAAGTCAACCAACGAAAATACTTGGTTGACCGACATGGAGTCCATTTCGGAATCAGTGGCCTTGCGCCACTTAGAGGAATCTGGGCCCATCATGGCTTGATTGAAGTTCGATGGTTCATCACCATCAATGATCAAAAGATCATGACAGTCAGTCACGAGGAATCCCTGATATCTCTCGGGTTCGTGACGGATCCTCCCGGATCTTCGAACTTCAGGTACTACAGGTTCAGGCTCTACAATTTCTTGTAGATCCTCCTGCTGCTCTTCCTCATTAGGTTGAGCAGTATCCTGTTCATCTTGAATTTCTTCAAGCAGTACCTTACTCCCACTGTCTTTCTTAGAGAGAAACTCTCTCTCAAGAAAGTTACAATCCCGGGCAACAAAGATCTTGTTCTCGGAACGTAGATAGAAGTAATAAGCCTTGGTTTCCCGTGGATAACCAATGAAGTAGCATTTATCAGATTTTGGTGTAAGCTTATCTGAGATTAATCTCTTAACATAGGCTTCACAACCCCAAATTCTTAGATAAGACAGCACTGGAGCTTCTCCAGTCCATAATTCATATGGTGTCTTTGCTACTGCTTTTGATGGCGCTCTATTTAGAGTGAACACTGCTGTTAGCAGAGCATATCCCCAAAGGGATATTGGAAGGTCTGTGTGACTCATCATAGATCGAACCATATCCAATAAGGTCCGATTTCTCCTCTCAGACACACCATTCCATTGAGGTGTTCCAGGAGGAGTGAGTTGGGATACGATCCCACACTCTCTCAGATGATCACTGAATTCTTGGCTTAAGTATTCTCCTCCTCGGTCGGACCGAAGAGCCTTAATGCTTTTGCCAAGTTGGTTCTGTACTTCATTTTGGAATTCTCTGAACTTCTCAAAAGATTCAGACTTATGTTTCATCAAATAAACATATCCATACCTACTGAAATCATCAGTAAAGGTAATGAAGTACTGATAGTTTCCTCTTGCATTAGTGGACATTGGGCCACACACATCAGTGTGTATCAGGCCCAATAAGTCACTGGCCCTCTCGTTAGGTTTATTAAAGGGGGCCCGTGTCATTTTGCCCATCATGCAGGATTCGCATTTCTCACATGACTCAAAGTCAAATGAGCCAAGAAGTCCATTCGAATGGAGCCTCTTGATGCGTTTCTCGCTGATGTGCCCTAAACGACAATGCCATAGAAACGTTCGGTTTTCCTCATTAGGTTTAAACCGTTTTGTATTAATGTTATAAATTGGCGCGGATTGATCGAGTATGTAAAGCCCATTCGTAAGAGGGGCAGAACCATAGAACAAATTGTTGCGATTGAAGGAACATAATTTATTCTTAACTGAAAAATCATAACCTTCCAAATCCAACAAAGAAATTGAAATAATATTTCTGCTTATAGCAGGTACAAAATAACAATTATTAAGTTCTAAAATCAATCCCGAAGGTAAAGACAACAAGTAAGTTCCTACAGCTAGTGCTGAAACTTTCGCTCCATTCCCAACTCGTAGTTCCACTTGTCCTTGCTTCAGCCTTCTACTGTTGCTGAGTGCCTGCATATTAGTACAAATATGAGCCCCACAACCAGTATCCATGACCCATGAGGTATTATCAGAAGTAGTTGTATTAACTTCTATAACAAAAATACCTGATGAAGAAGTCTCGAAAGTCTTCTTCTTTAATTCCTTTAGACCTTCCTGGAATTTCTTGCAATCTCTTCTCCAATGCCCCAGTTCTTTGCAGAACCTGCACATGTCAGTTGGCCCAGCCTTGGACTTGGGCTTGGGCTTTGGCGTGTCCTTGTCCTCGACTTGGACACCCTTGGCCTTTCCCTTATCCTTAGCAGAAGACTTCTTAAACCCCTTGCCCTTTTGTACCATAAGTACATTGGGGTCCTTGGCGGGTTTCTTCAAGTTGGGCTCTGCAGTCTTGAGCATTCCGTGAAGCTCAGGCAGTGTCTTACTCAAGCCATGCATGTTAAAGTTCAGAATGAACTGATCATAGCTTGCAGGTAAAGACTGCAGAATGATGTCGCAGGCAAGTTCCTGGCTGATTGGGCAGTCGAGTTTGTGAAGATGATCGAGATAACCCATCATCTTCAACACATGAGGACTCACTGCCGCATTCGCAGCCAACTTACAGTCCAAGAGGTTCTTAACTGTCTGGAACCTCTCGGTCCTAGCCTGCTCCTGAAAAAGCGATTTCAGGCTTGCCATGATCTCGATTGGAGACAATACACTTTCGAACTGTTTTTGCAGCTCAGGAGTCATTGTCACCAACATCAGGCAATAAACATCATTTTCATCTGACGAATGCTTTTCCCAAGCATTGTGCAGAGTCCTGGCAGCATTGGCAAGAGGCCTCTCGGGGAGGGGATCTCGAAGGACATAATCCTTCTTCTCCTGCTTGAGGACCAGCCTCAAGTTCCTTGACCATGTCAGGAAGTTCGTTCCAGTCAGCTTCTCCTTCTCGAGAACAGACCGGATCGAGAATGTGTTTTGTGTGCTTGTAGTAGTCATATCTGAAATATATAAATAAAAAGGTTATTAGTTATATGTTCAAAATGATTAATCTCGTATTAAAGTATAATATGATTAATCATGCATTATATTCAATAACATAAGTTACCCTCAATAGAATATAATGATTCCAAGATCCACATATAACTAAGATCAAAGTGGGCCACTGGCCGTCACCCAACCTTAGCTTATATCGGTAAGCCCTATATCGGCTAATTATATCCGTGATATAACTCTTGGTTGTGAATCTGGGCCCGAGGCCCAATCCACCCTGATGTCTCAAGGCCCGGGACTCCCGATGGCCTAGTCAAGAAAACCGGACTATACAGTCATGTAATCATTAATGTCTGGGACTCCCAATGACATTTATGAATCACAAACCGTCTTACCCACGCAAAAGCAGACATCCTCACACTGTAAGGCCATGAATGCAATTGAATGGGCTTTGACAGCTGACATAGCCTGGACAAGACATCCAACGCTTGATATTGTTTGAGGTTCGTAGGTTTATTAAAATCATTCCCAAAATAGAAGATTACTATTTCGGGAAACTTTCTATTTATGGAAACCTACTATTTTTGGAAACTTTCTAAAATTGGAAACTTTCTAAAACCGGAAACTTTCTAACTTTAGAAACTTCTTTAAAATCCAAAACCCGCAAATTCAGAAACTTCTATTTCAAGAAACTTTCTAATTATAAAATTTCGGAAACTTTAATTTAAAATCGACTTTATAATTTTATAAAATAGATTTTAAATTTATCTGAAGAAAGACTCAATTAACTGGCCCAATTGTTTTAACTTCTTGGCCCGAGGCCCAAGAATTGGTCCATGTCCAAGACATGACCCAATTGTCCAATTAATTGACATAACCGGTCTGGTTCATTAAAACTGGTCTAACCAAGTTTTAATTACTACGATGACCACAATTGTCAACCGGTTATTTACTAAACCGGAATTTCTCAATTTATTTGGTCCAACCAAATCAAATTAGAAATTCCTGGTTTAGGCACTAAATCCAATATTTCTTTCGACATTGGATTTCTTATCCTGGTTTAACCAGATTTAATAAAATTATTAAAATCTGTTTATTAAACCAGAACGTTTTATTTTTAATTAAAATTTTGAACCGAACCAGCTAACCGAAATTGAACCGGCCCATCTCACCCAAAACCCTAACCGGCCAGGCAAGAGCCGTCCAGCCGCAAGCCGCATGCTCGATCCAAGATCGAGACGCTCGGATTGCCGGACGGGACGCTTGCGTTTTGATCGGGACGGTCGGACGAGCTCGGGACAGGCGGGACGATCGTGGGACGGTGCTGGCCGAGTCATCCACGAGCGAGCCACGATCCGGACAGCATGAAGCCTCACGCGATCGAGCAAGCATGGCGACGATCGGGACGTGAGAGAAGGCGGAACGGGACGATCGTGATCGGGACGCGATCCGTCTTACGATCGGGACGACCCGCGATCGCGACGCGATCGATCCATCGATCCGACCCAACCGGCCATTCTCTCGGCCAATCAACAAACCCGAGTCATATAGCTCGGTTTGTGATTTCTGTGTTTGTTTAGAGTTCAATTCTGATTCTTAACTGTTTTATCTTATCAATAATTGATTCAAAAACAATTCTAAACAGATTTAACAACCTAAACAATGAATCTAAAACAAGAAACCTAAGAACCAATGGCTCTGATACCACTATTGGAAGTTTCGGTTGATCCTGATTCAATTCTCATATTGATATCAACCTAAACATGCATCAGATCTAGGTGTTCTTATTTAGAAACATTAGATCTCACCTTTTACCTGTTTGTTTGCAGCGGAATTGATGAACAGGTCAGAGATCAGGGAGATACACCAAGGGATGAATCCTCCAAAGGCTCACACACGCAATTACAGGAAACTGGTTGCTAGACCGAGCTGAGGGAGGCGCCAGAAAGAGAGAGAGATCGCGGCTGGGAGGCTTAGGGTTGGGGAGAAGAGACTTGGCTTTTAGACATTAAAAGCCTTCTCTTTCCCTTTTGGGCTTTTGGGCCCAATCTGATTAAATCCCATTTAATCAGACCCATTATTCATTCTCTCTTAGTACGACAAATGCCTAGCACTTTTGTCGTACTTCTGCTATGCCTTTCAACATTATTTCCTGCTAGCTTAAGCGTGTGACCCATATGGGATCATACAATAAAGGCAATAAGTCCAAGACTTATAGATCATGAGCGGACTCTAGCAAGCCATCATGACCCCCAGTATTGTATGACTTATGTCTGATCACTGACATACTCTTACGTTATAGAGACAGTACAGAGATTGCTGGACACAATTCCAACAAATATTAGCACCTTCCTAAAAAGGCCTATTCATGAGTTTAGGTCGGCCCAGAAGGGAAAGTCGGAAACAAAGCCCATGGCGGTAAAACCTAGGTTAAACCGAACTCGGGCTAAACCGGCTTACACTAGGGTTTGGAGGGTGTCTAGTCCAAAGGCGCCGCGCAAGAAAGTCGGTAAAACGAGATATTCCGTATCAAGACGAAGCCGAGTTATTAGGAAATATTCGTAATTATCTCTTATTTTCCTTATTATGGTAAACCGACTTGTAACCCTATATAAAAGAACCCCGATATTCAATAAAGGATACGCTTTTCTTATTATTTTCGACCTTGAGAGACTTTTAGAGCGACTTTAACCTAAAACTCTCTCCGGCGACTTTCATCGCATTCTTTACCGGCTTCCACCTCGGAAACACCGGCTTTTAAACCCTAAATTCCCAAATCTCACCGTATTCATTAATTCTTCTTTTAGAATCCCTAAAATTCAAACCTAAAACTCTTGCTATCTTTGGATAGACCGAGTTACGATCTTACAGACAGTTGAATTTTGGAGATCGATTGAGTTTTGCTAGTTACAAACCTCTGATATTTTCTTATGATTTTTTTTACCTTGGTTTCTTATGCTTCCTTAACTCATCCTCTTCTAAATTTATCTTTTTCAATTATAGATGAGACCTCCAATCGCTGTAGGTGGAAGTTTGTATGGGAGAGGATCAACCTACAAGCTGGTTTTGAAAGACCTCTTCCTCCGGTGACAAACGTTGAAAATCCTCTTCTTCCGGCTGCAAAACTTAAGAACGTGAACAGATGGAAGAAATGGCACCTGTACCACGTGATACTCGAGTGCTCCACCCAACTTGAAGGAATGAAGCCAAATGGTATTTTGTTTTTCAAATATACATGATCTAATATAAAAATTATAAATTTAATCAATTCAATTACACTTGCAACAGGTTCAAAAACAACACTGAAGTGTCAATGAGAGTGAGAAAAATCATAGAAGGGTGTTTTAAAGGACCTTGGTAAAGTTGGAAAAGAGTGGCAGAATTTTCTTAAGATGCATGGTACTTAACGTACAAGGTTTATTAAATTTCTGAACTACCTTATATTTTTAAGAAATTGTTTTATATTGAAAATGTCTAATATAATATTATTTCCAGACAAAATATGAGTGGGATGTATCAATTGAACACTTAGTTAAAGCAAACTTTGCTCAACTTGCTGCAACAAGACTCAAAAAAATAGCTAGCCTTGCAAAGTCAGAAAGAGAAAAACCAGATTGGATTTTGTCTGAAGAATGGGCAGTAATGTTAGCTTATTGGTGAACACCAAAATCAAAAGAAAAAAAGCAAGAAAGCACGATCTTCTCTGCTGTTTAGTCGTTATGGTTTGGGCCCATATCAGCACAAATCAGGTTCACGTTCTTATGCCAAAGTTCAAGATGTTCTGGTAATGTATTGATTTTTCTACTTTTAGTAATGTTTCCATTTCCTTTACCAATCATAGTAGCTTTATATATTTTGATTACTATTTTTGACTTTTTGTTTGTAAGAAGCAAATAATGAAGACTCTTCTTTCATTGATGTGATGAAGAAAAAAGCACCAAAAACAAGATGGGACATATGTTGATGAAAGAGCACGAGTTATTGCAGAACTACATGATGAACATGTACAAAAATACTTGACACAGATGGATTTTTCCAATGGAGTGGTTTTGACTGATTCTCTTACCATAGAGGATAGAAACGACATCTATGTTAAGGTAATTCTCACCTTTGTTTCTTTGTCTGTTTATTTTTATCTGTAATGATCTAAAAATTATTCATGATTGTTGCAAAATAACTATGGTTAGAGAAACAAAAAGGTTCAATTTTCTCTTGTTTGACTTTGACTCCATGTAACGATATTTTCTCCTTTTTAGAACCAAGGTGGGATGCGTTTTTGAGATACAAAGCTCGGTAGAAGACAAAAACTTCTACGGAAACTAATCCGGCGGATTAATGGAATATCCCCAGAAAGAAAAGCTCATAAAGGATTGCTAAACCTACAACTATAAAAGAAATATCGAAAAAATCCAGAAACTAACAATAACAAATCAAAATTGCACATCTTGACACCCGCGAAGAACAAGAAGCGAGATAAATCGACGTTTCCCTCAGAGAGACGCTCTCTCAAAACCCAAACCCGATAACCTAGACTTCACAACCCAACAAGAAAAAACACTACTAGTTCTCCTAACCCTTTTTCGAATAACGGTTCTGGCACAATCAAAAGCGTCCAAATAACACCTAGTTAGAAGCCTTACACGAACCCAAATCTCCAACGAAGCCCAAACAACCCAAAAAATGGAAATCACAATAAAATCAGAAAATCAAATTGAAAAGCGCTTACTTCGAAAACCATGGCGAGCCTAAAGGATACCAGCTAAAATGCTAGACCAACATTTTATTGTGGATGTTTATGGATAGTAAATCTTACCGAATATCAAAGGTGACAAAGACCAACACTAGACCAAAAGCTAAGCATCTTAAACCAGCAGCTCATAAACAGGCTGTGTAATCAAACTAAAACATCTTCAATACTAACTAAACCCTAGACCAAACTAGTTGAATAAATCGAACCACAAATCTAACCATGTTAACGAACGAATCAAGCATGAAAGCAGCTCGAATCGACCCACCTCCACGGAAAATCAAGCGGACAAGACGGAGGCTGACCTGAGCAACATCATCTCCAGCAAGCGACCGGAGCAGCAGCTACACCCGATGAGACCGCAGAAGATGACAGACGCGGCTGCTGAGGACGATGAAGGACACCAGAAAAGCTATGAAGGGAAGGCGGCGTCGGATCTGTCGACAGAGGCAGAGGCGAGAACAATATATTAAAACCGGTGAAACAGGTCTAGTGCGATACTCTTACATACTAGACTCAAAGCCTTCGGCGGTGACAGTGCCGGTCGTCGGCCATTGGAGAAAGAGGAAAGCGGAAGGGCGGAGGTCCTCGGGAAAATGGACTAGGAGGTTTTTAGGGCGAACCAACGTTAAACTCCATTTTTAATTGTAACACTACAAGAAAACAGGTCTCTTACAACGAAATTTTACATCGAATTATTTTTCATCGTTAATTACCATCTGGTTTACGACAATTTTATGTCGAATAGGTTCAAGACGAATTAACTTCGAAATATATTTCGATGTAAGTTACGCCGAATTTATGATGAAATGTAAATTACATCGAACGATTAACTACGAATCTTCATTATTCATAAGCTCGTCCCATTCTGGTTTAACAACGAATTTGTGACAAATATGGCCGTCGTTAAACCCTTGTTTACTTGTAGTGTAACGATATTTTCCTTATTTGAGTTCTTTCTTTGTTTTTATCTTTACGAGCTTGGATAAATTTTTTATTTGACATTTTTTCAAATCTTATTTTGATTTACTTCCTCTTAATTGGATTTTCGTTTTATAAGAACTTGTTATCTAATTGAAATGAAACTCAAAGTTTGCTTGTGTTTTCCTTGTAGATTGCTGGAATATCAAAACAAGGTCGTGTATTTGGACTTGGATCACTTCAAAATGGGGTTTCCATGTCTTTATATGGTTCGTGTGCTTTGCCACAAACTACTGAAGAAGTGGGAACCTTAACTAGGCGAGAAAAAATTTTGCAGAAATCTTAGTATGAGAATGCTCTTTTCCAGAATCCACTCAAAAGTGTGGATAAGCTTGTCGAGACTCTGTTCGGCCAGAATGTCTTAGCCACAACAACTCCATCTGCGGCTACTCCACCATGAACTTCTCCTTCCCAACTTATCCACTCGCTCCTAGGATTTTTAGTTTGTTCGGTTATGCTTTTAATTTGCCTTTAGTTTGTTTGGTCATGTTGTTTAACTGGTTTTATTTTCATTGCTTAGGATTTTATAAATATGTACGTTTGTTTCTTAGTGAAAAAAAATATTTTAAATATTTATTTTTAGTAATTTATTTACAAATTCTTTAGCTTTTAGTTACGATTTGATGTTGTCAACATAATTGATTTGGCTCAGGAAGAAAAATCTATACTATTAAAATAAAAGAGCAAATAAGTTTATGCTACTATTTATGCTTATAATTACAAGATTTGCCATTGAATTCTTTTGTTAATTTGCAAAACAAATTAAGGACACAAATTTCTGTCTAACCTTTCCTAAAATCGTGTTAATATCAAAAATATATCAACATTAAAAACTAAATCCAAGAAATAAATCAACATTAATATCGGTTTCGATTTTTACTAAAGTTCATATATAAAATTTATTATAACCAAATCCTATAAAATAGCATTTATAAGGGAAACTTAAGAATATAGTAATTATTTTAAAATTTGGATATTAGCGTATTCTTGATTTTCATTGAATTCTTATAAGAAAATAGATAGAATAAAATATGTATGTATTTAATACGATAATATATTATTATGCTTTTTGTTATATACGAAGTTCAACATTAACTACCTAAAGATTTGGCATAATTATACCTACACTGAGACATTATTCCTTTGTGATCCATATAAATACAATTTAATCGTTTTATTTTTCACACAAACAAAAAATTTTCTTCTTTATTAGCTTTTACTTATGGTATTTTATATTTCTCTAGAACCATGAAGTTAACATTGATGATCGGTTCATTAACTGTTTTGGTGTTTGCAATGGTTTAAACTGCAGGAAACTTTGTACCAGTTTTCTGAAAAGTTGGAATCAGTTTACAAAGCTTCAGGAGAGAAGACCATGCGCTTGCACCTCCGACAATAGAAGAATTTTCTAATAGTAAAATTAATCAAGATGGGTTTCCCACAAAGAGCTACTGAGGGTTCGATGGCAATATGTTTGTGTCATAAGGAAGTTAAGATCAGAGCTTGTTACCCGTGCCCGAGATGCAAAGCTTGTGTATGTGATCTCCCTACGGAATGCACCATATGTTGTCTGACACTTGTGTTATCGCCACATCTTGCTAGATCATACCATCACCTCTTCCCGATTTCTCCATTTGATGAGATTCCAACTCTTTCAAGTCTTAGTGATCCTCGGAGAAAATTGGGAAAGTGTTGTTTTGGTTGCCAACAGAACCTACTTGGTTTAGGAAAAAATAATAAAACATATTCTTTGAACATCAGTTTATGTAGTAGTCTTCACACATTTTTCTCAGTACAACAAGTTAATAATAATCATTGGTCTACTAGAGACCCATAATTAAACTTATGACAAACTTAGTTAAACCCTTCGTTAACGTATGTTGACTCATTGTGTCTCGCACTTGCCCATGTCCATCTCTTCATTTTTCGCCACCAACCGAGATCCATTAGCTTGAACATATAAAGGGGCTCATTGGTGCTTTTGTTTTGTACAGGGAACAAGCCGGGGCCATGCGTAACATGTCGTAAATGCAAACAATAGTTATGTCTGCACTGCAACATATACATCCACGAGAGCTTACACAATTGTCCTGGCTGCGAAACATTCACCGTCTCCAACCAGTTTCCTTGTTGAAAGAATGAGAGAATGTTACACACTCGCACAATTTTTCAAACACTAATTCGTTATCTTTGTGGGATAAATATTACATATAAGTTAGTGGAAGTCTTGCACAAGTTTTGAAATCAAGCTGTACTAGATTTTGACATGGTGGAATCTGCCATGGTTTGTTATGATTGTGTTTCTCAATATTTCTTCACAAGTATTACAATGAGCTTGATCGGTTAGGTTGACTCTCTTTCAATGGTTCCTTTGTTTTTTTCTTTTCTACGCGGATGGGCTTGAAACAATAGCTAGAGTTGGAGTGCCCGGTGAGCACCGAGGAATTCTCAACGACCACTGTGTCTTCGGGAAGAAAGATCAGACACAAGCTGTAATAATATTTTATATTATCACGTTTTAAAAATATAAATATATTATGGTTAAATAAATAATTATTTTCACATTCTAAATTTAAATTTCTTACCCCATTTTAATTTAAAGATAATATGATATAGGTTTAAATTATTGAAATCGATGATGTGGATCTTCATGCGGAATTTGAAGCACTAATCTGAGCTATGGATTGTATGAAGTCACTCCAGCAACCTCATATCACATTTGCCACTGACTGTTCAGACCTGGTTAAGATTGTGTCGGAACCAGTTGAATGGCCTGCCTTCATAAGATACATTGAAGAGTTTGATCAAAGGAAGGGATTCTTCTCAACATTCAAGATCAAGCACATATCTCGAGCAAATAAAATGACAGCAGATGGGCTAGCACGACGTGCAGGTCTAAGACAGTCATGGAGCTTTCATGTTGGGCCGGAGCCACCAACATGGGATTCAGATAATTAGGTTCTTTTTGCAATTTTGCTGTCAAAAAAAAAAAAAAAAAAAAAAAAAATCGATGATGTGGATGATTCTTGACCAATCAAAACTATGTTGTCATTGATGACATGGATTTAATGAAATGTCTTGATTGGTCGAAAGTTTTTTCTACATTAAAAATAAATCAAAAATCATTTAGGAAAGTTTTTGTTTAAAAAAATGAAAAATTTGACATTTAATCATATTTAATAATTAAATGTGGTTTTCAAAACTCTCGAATTGTAATCTTAACTTCTTCCGTAGTTCTATATTACAATTTATATTTATTTCATACTATATTTCCTTATTTTCAAATTCAAAATAATGCACAACCTATAATTTAGCAACTAATAT
This sequence comes from Orychophragmus violaceus, assembly GCA_030180135.1. Lineage (NCBI taxonomy): Eukaryota > Viridiplantae > Streptophyta > Magnoliopsida > Brassicales > Brassicaceae > Orychophragmus > Orychophragmus violaceus. Next base: position 42,123,597 of record CM058240.1, read on the forward strand.
CTATCGACAATAATGAGCAAATTTGAAATTAAAATATCTCATAGAATATTATAATCTTCCAATATAAGATTTCAAAAATTAGTCCAACCCTAAATATTATGATCCTTATAAATAGAGTCTCTACCAGTCTCAAAACATCTTCCTCTCGAATCATTTCTTTTGTTTGAAATTAATATTGTTCTAATTTTTTTGTGGTTTTGATGAATTTGCAGGTATGTAACATACCAAGCCAAACGATAGGTAACTATTTTCTTACAATTAACATGCTTCTAATTTTGTTATGTGGTTTTGATGCATTTGCAGATATTTAACATACCAAACCAAACGATACCTAATTATTTTCTTACAATTAACATGGTTTTAATTTTGTTATATGTTTTTCATCAATTTGAAGTTATGTTTCATACCAAGCATAATGATAGATAACTATTTCTTACAATTAACATGGTTTCAGTTTTGTTATGTGTTTTTCATGAATTTGCAGATATTGCTCATACCAAGCCAAACAATAGGTATTTATTTTTTACAATTCAAATGGTTCTAATTTTGTTTTGTGGTTTTGATAAATGTGCAGCTATGTTTCATATCATGCCAAATGATATGTATCTATTTCTCTGCAAGAACATTAAGCAGGAACTCAACGAAGGATTAAAGAGAAGGATATTGTTTTGTGATTTTTAATATTAGATGCAGCTATGTTTCGAATCAAGACAATATTGTTTTGTTTTTTCATCTAATTTCACCATTTGTATACCGTTACTTGTGTTTTTTTATTATTCTCAATAGAAAAAATGTTTGTGCGGGGTAAACCTTATATATTAATTTATGGATTATTTAAAATTATACAGTATTAGTCGTTGTTTGTTTTTGATCATATAGATATATTGTTCAAACCATGGCATTATTAAATTTATATTCAAATAAAGTAATGTGACAAAATATGGCAAATCTCATCTTCAAATGAACATAGGTCTCTAGAAGCCCAAATCACATATTGTTTATATAGCCCGTTTTAAGATATTGGAGAATTAATGTTGTTATATAATCCTATAATATTCGTACAAAGGGTTTCGTGTTTCTGTTTATCTTTTATGCATATTGTTTCGATGTCTTCTTCAAGGTTCGTTGATGTGTCTAGCGTGAATCCGAAAATCAGTGAGTGGAGAATTCGTGTTAAAATATTGAGGAGATATGTTATCAATAGGGGAGTTAAACGAACAATCAGTTTGATATTGGTCAATGAGCAAGTTCTTCTGATATAACTTTAATAGATTTTTTATTTGTATAGTTACTTTGTTTTGGTTATTTTTAAGTGCAAATATAATGTTACAAGGAACTAAGATACATGCCATTATAGATTGCCATCTTTATATTGACCAATCTTTGGATGTCTTGCTTGAAGGAGTTTCTATAATTGTTTCTGATTTTGACCTAATTCATGCTGGTCGAGATTTATTACACTTCCAAATTAATATCAAATTGGACAATCCAAAAATATATATTTAATAAATACCTCCAACCCATGAATCTTCACAAACTGAAAACATCTACAACTTAAAATTCTAATTATCATAAATTATGTTTTTGTCCGTACAAAATAATTAAATTATATTTGAACACACATACTTTTAAGAATTAATTAACTAACTAAATAATGATAAAAACATAAGTATAAAAAATAGAGAATGAAATTTTACATGTTAAAAGAAAATTATAACAATATATAATATAAACTAATATATGACAAAAAATAAACATTACTACGATAAAATACGGAAAACAATCTAAAACCAAACAAGGAAACTATTTGTTTGGATCCCCGCTCTCAGCGCGTATCAAAATCTAGATTTTTAGTAATTTATTAAGGTTTTAACTATAGACACAGTTTAGTGACGGAATCGTGACAATTTATGACTAAAGTTTTGCCGAAAGCAGTGACAGAATCGGGACATTATAATAGTCACAAATATGACAGTTTTAAGATTATGTTTTTAGTATATATGTGTAAAAAATATGCGACGATTATCAAGTCATTCTTTGGGACAATTAGGGACTAAAGATTCGTCAAAATGAGCGACTGATTTAGAACATATTAACAGTCACAAATTATGACGGTTTTAGGGCTATGTTTTTAGTATATAAGTGTAACAAATAGGTGAGGATTCTCTAGTCATTATTTATGACGATTAGGGAGTAAAGATTTGTCAAAATGAGTGACGGATTTTGTACATAATAATACTCACGAAATATGACAGTTTTTAGGACAATGTTGATAGTATATAAGTGTAACGAACAGGCGAGGGCTCTCTTGTAATCATTTATAACGATTTGGGAACAAAGTTTTGTCAAAACAAGTGACGAATTTGGGACGTTTTAACTGTCACGAAATATAATGGTTTCAAGACGTTTTCTTTGGTCTATAATTGATATGGTTTTGTTACGTGTATTTACCTTCACGATTACTGACGAAATACTTACTAGATATATTAGTAACAAAGAATGTGACGTTTTTGTTACGAAATCAAATTTGTGACCAATTTATTGTGACCATCCAAAAATTGTCACAACTCCGTCACAATGATTTTATTACGACGAAATTTTTCTTATTGTGACGAAATTCTTTGTCATTATATACTTATTTTCTTTTAGTGAAAAGATGGAATCCAAAGTTTAGATACAAAGACGAGCTACAAATTCCGGTTATCAACACGATGCCGAAAAATAGTAAAAACAAAGTCCGAAAGATATACATAAATCCAAAGCTATAGAGTTTTAAGAGAGACTAAAACCGGAAGAAACCTCTTTGGAAACCTAAAACCTTTACAACAAGACTACCAATAAAAGAGTTTGTAGAAAACGAGAAAAACGGAAAAGTGCAAAACCTGCGACATTACAAAGCTCTCAAGACAAAGCCAAAAGGAAATCCTCTAAGACCGGAAGAGAACCGAGGCAAGGGCAACCCTCACAATCTAAACCCAAATATAACGATTAAACCACAGAAAAAATGAACAAGAAGCTAAGTATGTCACACCTAATATTTATCCTAACAAGTCTAAATCTTGAACTCTGCATCCCCACAAGAGATTAGCCTTACAAACACTAATAAACAAAACGACTAAAGAAAAGGACTAATTATTCAACTAATCTGAAAGGCAACATAATAATATTAAGATTGAAGGAACTAAAAGATAACGCTAATCGAAGAGGAAGTACAAGCAATTGCCATCACACTAAGTACCAACACTGAACAAGTACTAAAGGGGATGAACACTGAAGGTATTAGACAATTAAGTCTCACTTTGACACCATTTGTTTCTCATGAAGCCACATATGTATTAAAGGTTATACTAAACATACAAGAGCATGAGGGAGCAATCTATTTAAAACCGCAAGTAGAAAGGTTTTTTAAAACTAGTTCTATGGAAGTCGATTCAGAAAGTTCATCTTATCATAAAGAATTCATAATGCACTTCTTTCTTATCATAAAGAATCCATAATGCACTTTTTCCTTGTCAGCCCTTGTATTTCAACTCCGTATTTTAATATAATCCATGAGATGATAAAAAGTGACTTCTTGTGTAGCTGTTAACTATTAGGTTTTCTAATCCTTGTTCGTTTATTACTGAATAATTATGTATTTCTATTTTGGGCCTAAGGATATCATAGGCCTCAATTTGATCCAAAACTTCCTTTGATAAAAAAAAAACAAAAATTTCTGTTTTTGTTTTAGGTTAACGATATATTTTCATCGAGTTAATATTTAGAATTTAATTCACCAAATTGCACTTGTGGGTAAATTGGTTTTGAACTATCAGCTTGGAAGAAATTGGATCTTTTCCAAACTTTCTATGTAGAATTAGACATGTGACATAGTTTGGGAGTTATTTGGTGCTATATGAAAGTTATTAAGAAAAAATAGATTGTCAACCCTTTCTGTTACGCCACCAAGTTTATATTCAACAAAGTGCGGGTTATAAATAAAAATTTAATTTAAATCATAAACCATAAGTCATGTTCTTCTTTTCTTAAATGCAACAAACCACACCTAGATTTCTTAACATAGAAGAGGCTTAAGGTACTTGAAGAAAAGAATTATATTAAAACACTAACACATAGATCCCAAAAAACATAAACATCTAACAATATGATTACGAGGTGTTAGATAAATACCTTTTGACAAAATCACGGAACTCATCAACTTCATATGCATCAACGCATATGTTAAAAATGTGGTGAATAGCCTCCATTCTCATCAACCCTAATAGATAAGATTTTTTATTATCTTTCATTTTACACTAGCTGGAACAAATTTACAAATGGTTTGAAATTTCATCATACCACCATTGTGTTTCACGATATTAAATCATTGGAATAATCAGAACAATATCCCATTACTACTTTTACCACATGTTGTCACCAGCCTAACAACAAGATCGCCAATGACCAGACAATCCAATGACTTGTTTCTGTCAATATTTACTACAAACAAGCTTTTAGACATTCTAAGAATATTCTACATGAAATAAACGGAAGATATACTTACTCCAAATCTCTAATTCGGAATTTTACTTGAAGAAGTCTCCAGTAATTCGTTTCCTGATCCTATGTATGATCCACTGGATCTCTTTCGAAGCCATAAATTCCAAGAATAACATCAATCAAATCTATGTCTAAAAAAACAGCAACCAATTATATAAATAATAAAGTCCCATAAAACTTTTATGCCCTTAAAACACAATTAGATTGGATAACTGCTAGTTATAGTACCGTTTGAAACTACATGTATAAGCTTCAAGTCGAAGTAGTGCTGGCCATTAAGGAATAGAATTATCCAGATTATACTCGAATTGATTCGTAACAAAGAGAATGAACTATTTGTCAGGCAGCTTAACATTGGCCTATCAAGGATGAAAACGTTATCCCATTGAATCCAGTGACCCTCAAATTCCAAAAACCACTCGAAGATTCCAACATAATCACCCCATAGTTCTGCTTCTATCATTTGGCCCTACTATTATAAAGTGCAAGACATAAAACTTAATACATTGTAAGAACAAAATTATCTAACTATTAGTAACCTAGAATATTTAAATGTATCGTTATAGTATAAAGATAACATGTTCATCCACCAAAAGAAGTTTAATGGTTTTTCCAGTGAAGACCTTTTTTAACATCCAAGACCGAAGGACCTTCAATCTCAAACTCCATTTCGTCGCCGACTTGTTGATCTCTGAAAGGAATTGGTATTTATTTTGGGCCATTTATTTTTTGCAATAAATTTTCCCTAGAGATAAATAAACGGAAGACGAAAGAAGGTTAAAGTCAGAAACAAATACTCACCATGATCTTAGGATGACAAAAAAATTTATAAAAAAATATATTTCCTTTTAAATATACTTTAACTATTTAATAAATGGAACATAAAATAAATATTTAAATTATACCAATCCGAGATCATAAATTTTTCATTAAAGGTTTTATAATGGAAATATTGAACAATATCGTATAATATATAGTAAGAAGATAACTACTAACTTAATTCTTAAACTCTAAATTCTCAAGATGGAAAATATTCAATTAAAATAACAACACAATATATGTAAAAATGTAAGATTATTACCACTTCAATATTCTTCACCTCTAAAATCCTAAGATGGAAAATATCTTTCTAGGATGGCAACACAATATAAAACTAAAAAGATAAACAAACAAAATCGACGAAATTATTTGATATTAAAATTTTATTAATGGAAGTATTGAGAAAATGTTCAATAACATATAATAAAAAGATAATTATTACCTAAATATTCTCAAATATTATAATTTTGAGATGGAAATTATCATTTTAATATGACAACATAATATACATAAAACTTATCTTTCCTTTAAATATAATTCAAATATTAATATATAGGACATAAGATAAACATGTAAACTATGGACATCCAAAAATTTTAAATTTGCTATCAAATTTTTTGTAAATGTAAATATTGCACAATATTAAATAACAACAAAGAATGCTTGAATTTTTTTTGTAAATGTAAATAGTTGCAGCATTCTCGGCAACTCGTAGAATGCTCGAAAACTCACAGAATGCTCGGAAACATCGAGCATGCTAACCAGCTCAGACATTCCGAGCTAACCGGCTCGCATTTTCGTAGCTCATCTCATTTTATTTTCCGAACTTGAAATTACTCGCAGCACTCTCGGAAAATCGCGGCATTCTCGGTTATTCGTAGAACTCTTTGAAACTCCAAGCATGCAAATTAGATCGAAAATATCGAACTAGCCAGCTCGGATTTTCCGAGCTCACGTCATTTTATTCTCTGAGCGATAGAAAAATACTAGCACGGAAGGAAGCAGCGAGGAATCAGCTCAGACAAAAAAAGGCTCTGGCGTAATTGGAGAAGCAAGCTAAAAAAAGGCGAGAGAATTAGCTCGGACAATCCTGAGCTGGAAAAAAGGGCGAGAGAATCAGCTCGGACAATTTCGAGCCGGAAGGAAGAGAAAAAAAGGTCATCTCGGACAAAAGGAGCAATCAGCTCGGCAAGGGAAAAAAAAATATATGTATATATTCTTTGATATGCTCATTTACTGTTGTGCTAACCAAGTCCTTTCGAGCAAAAAGAAAGGCGTACACATCCTCACTAGACGAGCAGTCCCACAAGGAATCCAAAGCCCGACGACCTGCAACTTTCAGAGCATGTTTTACTCGGAACGGACTCATACCCGAACTGAATCTTTGTCAAGAAAAGGCGCGTCCAAGCGAAGACTAATTCCCTTTAAGCACCAATTCTTCCGAGCAGACATACATCCGCGAGGCCTCAACTTATCGGAGATCAGTCTATCTCAACTTGCGAGCAGGATCCCTCAACTCTACCTGAGCCGACTAGGCCCCAGCTCGTCGTATCAAATCAAGGAAGGCAATAGAGTTCAACTTACAATCATAGATCCTACCATCTCGGTTGGTCCAAGACACAAACCAAAGCTCTGACGAAGCTGAACAAACTTCACGCTCAACGGCTCGTAAGTTCCAAACCTTGCACGAGCTCGTCCGGAAAGCTCCATCAGGAACAAAATCGTAGATGGTTGGCTACACGATGCTCATCGAGAAACACTAGAACTACGGGACGGCTTGATCCACAAAAGGGGTACGTAGTTAGCCGATATCTTGATTGGTTCAATTGTCCCTCCTTTTCAAAAAAAGGGGGAGTGTGTAACCCCCCCTTCCAGTTTGCCACTGACCGACGAGCTGACCGGCCCACAATCAAACAAGAACATGACCGATCGAACCCGAGCAGTCATACGAGAAGAGTTTGTCACAATACGAAAGCCAGAGACAGTACGGTTTGAGACAAAGGCTCGAACCAAACCATCTTTGACTCCGTTTACCTCGTTTCCATGATACGAGGCTTTTCAACCCGTACCGCTTCCACGAGTTGTGTTCGGTTCGGACTAAACCGTATACCAAGGAATTATTCTGTTTTTATTACTTTAAAAATATAAATCTTATTCATAACAATATACAGTCCAATACAAATCATTTAGCGGGCCAAACAAAATTAGAAACCAACAAAATAAAGTCAAAATGCGTCAACCAACCGATACCAAATGCCAACCCAAGACTACTCCGAGTGTCCTATGCGTCCGCCGAGCTACACCAAACCTGAAAAACACAAAAGAGTCTAATGAGCAATCTAAGACTACCCAGTGAGACGGCTCCCAACTAAAGGCTGCTAACAATCTAATAATCCCGCCCAAACCCAAAATAACAATCAAGCACAAATAGCTGGTCACGTGCTACCAAGACGTGACGAGCTCCACAACACACAAGCATTCGAATAACAACACAACAACACAAAAGTAACCAAGGGAATCAAGAACACTGCGGCACATGCTCTCGATTAAACTCAATCTATCTATCGCATCTCTAACGCAATCTCCACACCATGGGCCCCAAATGCGAACTCGGTAACTTCCACGGGAACACTTAGCTACCCCCACCCCCCCCCCCCGGTAACTAAAAACTCCCACGACTCCTAGACAAAAACACAAAGTCCAACGACTAGGACACCGTTCTCTGTCCATCGATACGCGGTGACTCGGGTTACCCCTAGATAACCAAAGCTTCCATGAAGTCCGGCCCTAGGACGCGACCCCGTATTCTCTGGACCACACACCTACCGGCGTCACTCAGTAGGTTAACACCATAACCAGAATCACCATCCGAAGGCCCGTGTCCGATCAGGTAACTACCCGAGGATCCAATCGGGTCGAAAGTACCGGAACGCCATCTCTAGACTTGTGGAATCTAACACACCCTATAGAGTCCTAATAACAACAAGGTAACCAAGCAGACTCACTGGGACTCTATCACGCAATACCAACAAGGTCAAATAGAACTACCGTCTCAATCCCCAGTCTATCCCGCAAGTCCTATCTCCAATCTCCACGTCACCCGACCTTACTCATACTTACCCGGTCCCGCACCAGAGTAAGTCTCTACCAGTACAGTCTACTCGTCCCAACACCGAAGTAGATAAACAATCAAGCAATCAACAGTCTATTCGGCCCAACACCGAAGTAGATGAGAAATCAAGCAATCAACAGTCTACTCGGTCCCAACACCGAAGTAAATACACTATCACACAAACAACACTACACAACTACTTAACTAGGTTTATTAGTCTTTTAATATGTCCTTAACCTTTACTCATTCAATCCTTACCCTTTACTCATTCAATCCGCTACCTTGGGATTAGTGGATTACTAATCACGTAGACGGTCCATCAATCACACTACTTCTTTTACTTAACCCTTCCTAGGTATCTTTTAATAAGTCCTCGATCTGTTGGTTATTAACTTCCATTTTAATCAACTTTTATTTATTAACCCACTCCGTCTATTACCCCGACTAATTAACCCACTCCGTCTATTACCCCGACATCTCATTATTCATTAACTTCCATTTATTACCCTTAACCCGACTAATTAACCCACTCCGTCTATATTCTAAGTGTGTTATGTCTTTTAACCGTATTTTAATCAACTCATAATTTCTCGTATATAGATTCCTTAAGATACGTTCTTAAATGCTTATATATGCATATACGTCCTAGCATGCCGTTCTATATGTATGCATCCCCCAATCAAGCAGTCAACGAACTATCAATCACTTAATGCAGCACTCAATCAAGCAATAACCGAACTATCAACGATTACGGATATAAGCTAACTAGCATGCATCCCTTAACCTAACCATTTAATTAGTTAACCGAGTTATTATTTAACCTAGCCGTTTTAACCAATTCAATCAATCGGGTATGAAACCTAAACTACGGTTTATCAATTCCGGATCTATATGATTCTAACTAAATGCAACACACAATATAACCGACTCACAGCGTTATTATGACGACGGATGGATGGATGGATTTGACGGAACTCCGACACGAACCCGACGCTAACCCGAACCTTCCCCGAATCGTCGACTTGCTTTGACCCGACATTGACCCGCACTTGACCGTACCATTGACTTTAGTGATTCTGATCGAGCCTCCGAACCATCCTCATCTTCTCCCTCCTCCTTTTCTCTCTCCTCCAGTTCTCTCTCATCTTCTTCTCTCTCTCTCCTTCTTCTCCTTCTTCTTCTTCTTCTTTTTCCTCCTCCGGTCTTCTTCTTCTTCTCCTCCGGTCTTCTTCTTCTTACGTCCTCCGGTTTTATTCTTCTTCTTCTTCTTCTCCTCCTTCTCTCCTCTCTTTCTCTTCTCTCGATTTGGTGTATGGAATAAGAAGGAGAAAGCCTCCTTATATAGTAACACAAGAGACCTAATATGATGACAAGTTTTACTTCTCTTTTCCCTTGGCAATGACACGATCTTCCTCCATGCATAAACAAAATTCAATGCATCACATTCCTTCTTTTTTATTCAGCCACGACAATAGTAAGATCAATAAGTAGATTCATTGTTTCTAATTTACTCCCTCTCTAATTATGCCACGACACACTTAATTCATTTCATCTTCTCCTCTTATGCGCTCATACTGCCACGACAAGAACAAGAAGGATTCATTGTACTTCTTTGTTTCCATTATCCTATTGACACATCATACACATGTGTCAAATATCAAACAAGGTCCATTGAAAACTTTCCTTTTTTCTTCCTCTTATCCATGTGATTCTCCTTCTTTTTTGAACAAAAATAGATTTTTTTAGCTGTTAATTGATCACCAAGTATTCTCTAATGACACTCGAAATGATTAATTGAGCCTAATTCTCATAAAGCTCCTTAATCACTTAAAATTTATCAATTCCTCCAAAAATCCACGTAGCTTCTGAATCAACTTCCCAAAACTCCTTTTTAAAATACTAGACTCTTTTAGAAGCATTTTGCAAGTCGTTTGATCTCAATCGGACTTCCGTAACTCCCGTTATGAATTTTACAAGTTTCTTCGGTTCTATCGGTTTCTATTCCCGATAGTCCGAAAAACTCGTTTAAAACCCGTTCTTCCCAATTCTAGTCTTCTAAATGTTTTCTTTATTTAAAAAAGAACAACATTTGGCCCGTCTTAGCTTTCGGCTCGCATTTTGGTAAAATTACCAAAATGCCCCTCATCTTCCATAAATTACGAAAATGCCCCTCGTTGACTTTTCTGCTGCCCGTTGACCAATTTAGTGAGACATGGTATTACAATCTTCCCCGAATTCTCTGTTACTAACAAACTTTGAACTGGAATCTGAATCCTGTAAGTTTCCGTCTCTGAATCCAATCCAACTATGCTCTGCTGCTTACACGCTGCTCCCAAACTAAGCTCATACTCCCGATGCTTAATGACTTACGAACCACTGGTTTGCACAAAACTTCTCTACATCGATCTGCACCATGATTGCACATTCATTGATCTTGACTGCACGGCTCCACCCTGAGTCTTGTTTCCATCTGCGCCATATGATACTGCTTGAATTCTGAATCAATTGCTACTACACTCCTGATGCTCAGCTAATTCTTGAAACATGGTTTTGCTCCAACTCTCATCATACTGACATCTTAAATTTTCCACGCTAAATGGCTTGACTCTCGATCAATCCTGACATCTCCATTTGATTGCTTCATCGATTCTATCTATGATTCCCAAATCCACCAATTCTGATTGAATTGCTATACTCCGCTTCATGAATTTATCTATGCCGACCAATACTCCAGGCTTCCCCTCTTTGTCTTGACTTCCCGATCACGAAATAATAACTCGTCCTCCATTTCCGTCGCTCAACTTGTTCCAATGATTACTGCTCCCGTCCATTATTACGTTCATATCGATTTTCTTCCTTTCATCTAAACCGCCATTCTCATGCATGCATCGAACTTCCTCGATCATTGATCTCCAAAACTGTTCTTCCCACTGATATCCTCGAACGGACTCCTCCAATGACTTTGATGCTTCTGAATCTCTTCGCTAACTCATTAAACTCATCCGTCTTGATTTCTTCTGCCACTGATACCCAAACTCTTTTCTGAATCCACACTGACTTTCTTGCAGGCTTGGGTCAAACTGCTTCTTGAAATAACATCTTGTCTCTCGGGTTCGGGTTCGGGTTCGGTTTCGTGTCCTCGTCAAATCGTCCATCGCGTCCTACATCAACAACCTCAACAACACTGGAACGGTTAGACCTTTTTAACTTACTTCCCGATATCATTTCCTTATAGAGATAGCGGTATTTAGTCACATACCCAACGGTTACACGTGGCTAATAAACAATATCTTATAATTCCGCTCAATCTCAAATAAGCTTTCTAAAAACTGCTTTCGCAATTCCGAGCTTATTTCTATCTAAGAGGTTTTCTAACCTTTCTAACCAAAAACAATTCTAACCACTAACTTATCATCTCGTCTACACAAAAATAATGATCTAACACTTACCCAACTTTCAACACCCTAACCGAGCAATCCAAACGCTTCCGCTAGTTAAACTCAAGAACTATTTATAGCAACCTAGCGAATCAAATAGCGCAGAAATGTTCATTATTCAAATAACAACCTAACAAGATGATTAATGCAACAAATCTTGATTAACCACTTACCAACCTAGCAATCATTCGCGATGCAACACGGAAATTCAAACAACCTAACACGCAAATGCCATGCTACCATCCTATTCATCAAATGAATGCTGCAATTCAAAAATCAAAATCTAACAACCTAGCGATCAAATACATGCAATGCATTAATCTGGCTAACACCTTAGCGATCAAACAAATGCTATTCTAGCGACCTAGTGCATTAAATGCAAAGATTCCAATCCACAACTAACAACCTAGTAAGCAATCACAGCAATTCAAAATTCTAACAACCTAGCAAGGCAATCCATCACACATAATCAATCAAGCAAATCGGTGATTGAAGTTGTCTCTCGGGGTTCTGATGGAAACCGTCTGTTCGAACCATCTTCTTATTTTCACATCGCAACTATATTGCATTCACAACCATCATGAGTATGCAATATAACCACTCCGCTACTCAAAATGACAACCGAAATACTCAACATCCACTATGTAAATATAACTTCTATTTACCACATAGAGTTTTAAATGCATAGGTCTGTCGGAGTCTACATACTAGTGGTTCCAATCCGTCCCAAAGAAACACCATTACTCACAACCAATTCGCCAGAGACGACCGCAAGCCGATATACACACATCAAAAGTGAGTTAGAGCCCTTACTTACCTGGTCCTAATCTAAACTCTCCAACATGAGTGGTATAACTCATGTGGATCCTAACCGACAGGTGCACCAGGAGGATGGAATGAATGCGGTGGTGGCGGTGGTGCGACGTGGTCTCAAGAGAAAGGTCCAGCAGAGCAGGACAGAGCGTAGTACCCTACTCGGTCATAAGTGAGGCATGGCGGGAACTGCATCAGTGGCGAAGACTAAGATGCTGGAACTAGGGCCGAATCGGACTTGGTAAGATCGACACCAACAAAATAGTAGTGACTGACAACATCTGGTTCGGCTGCGGCTAAGTGACCTCAAACTGCTAAGGCTTGGATAACTCGAATAGTCCACCATCATGTCTGCCCACTGCTGCTCCGGGATAGGCCGCGAATACGTGAACAATCCCTATGCTAGTAATATAGGCTTCGACTAACTGGGGTAGAACTAACAAACTCTCGGTCGTCCATATTGAGGTTGCTCCTCCTGTCATCGGAAACAACACACACAATTCTAATAAATTTTCTAACATACCCATTTCCCCGGTTTTGACGGACGCAACTCGGATTCCTAATGGTTGCATTGGAGACACATTTTGACTCGATAAACATTGAAATACCGGAATTTTTGAACCCATGACGAACCATGCTCTGATACCACCTTTTGTAACGCCCCCATCCCGTTTTCCGCTGACCGACGAGCTGACCGGCCAACAATCAAACAAGAACAAGACCGATCGAACCCGAGCAGTCATACGAGAAGAGTTTGTCACAATACGAAAGCCAGAGACAGTCCGGTTTGAGACAAAGGCTCGAACCAAACCATCTTTGACTCCGTTTACCTCGTTTCCACGATACGAGGCTTTTCAACCCGTACCACTTCCACGAGTTGTGTTCGGTTCGGACTAAACCGTATACCAGGGAATTATTCCGTTTTTATTACTTTAAAAATATAAATCATATTCATAACAATATATGGTCCAATACAAATCATTTAGCGGGCCCAACAAAATACGAAACCAACAAAATAAAGTCAAAATGCGTCAACCAACCGATACCAAATGCCAACCCAAGACTACTCCGTGTGTCCTATGCGTCCGCCGAGCTACGCCAAACTTAAAAAACACAAAAGAGTCTAATGAGCAATCTAAGATTACCCAGTGAGACGGCTCCCAACTAAAGGCTGCTAACAATCTAATAATCCCACCCAAACCCAAAATAACAATCAAGTACAAATAGATGGTCACGTGCTACCAAGACGTGACGAGCTCCACAATATTCAAGAACACTGCGGTACATGCGCTCGATTAAACTCGACCTATTTATCGCATCTCTAACGCAATCTCCATACCATGGGCCCCAAACGCGAACTCAGTAACTTCTACGAGAACACTTAGCTACCCCCCCCCCCCGGTAACTAAAACCTCCCACGACTCCTAGACGAAAACACAAAGTCCAACGACTAGGACACCGTTCTCTGTCCATCGATACGCGGTGACTCGGGTTACCCCTAGATAACCAAAGCTTCCATGCAGTCCGGCCCTAAGACGCGGCCCCGTATTCTCCGGACCACACACCTACCGGCGTCACTCAGTAGGTTAACACCATAACCAGAATCACCATCCGAAGGCCCGTGTCCGATCAGGTAACTACCCGAGGATCCAATCGGGTCGAAAGTACCGGAACGCCATCTCTAGACTTGTGGAATCTAACGCACCCTATAGAGTCCTAATAACAACAAGGTAACCAAGCAGACTCACTGGTACTCTATCACACAATACCAACAAGGTCAAATAGAACTACCATCTCAATCCCCAGTCTATCCCGCAAGTCCTATCTCCAATCTCCACGTCACCCGACCTTACTCATACTTACCCGGTCCCGCACCAGAGTAAGTCTCTACCAGTACAGTCTACTCGTCCCAACACCGAAGTAGATAAACAATCAAGCAATCAACAATCTATTCGGCCCAACACCGAAGTAGATGAGCAATCAAGCAATCAACAGTCTACTCGGTCCCAACACCGAAGTAAATACACTATTGATAGATGTAAGTTTTAATCCCTATACTAACTGCAAGTGCACAGCAATATCAATGTAGTACTTAGGGTATCGAATCCACAAGGACTCAGGGCAACGATAGATTTAGAACAGAAAAGATTAAACTAGGGGAAAGCAAATGTGATTAGAAACTAAAAGCAAAACAAGAAAGTAAATCGATAGCAGGATTGGTATGAAAGCAATTAACTAAAAGCGCTAAGTCTAGGGAGTTCTCAGGAAATCAGACAAGCAGATAAATAATTCAGTCAGTATCAAATTAGGTACAGTTCTAGAACTCAAAACACGGATATAGAATTAACCAACTTTCGTTGTGAGAATTCTCTAAGCCTAATTGCAGAAATCCAATTGTCTTTGTAATTCCTAATAGATTAAACCAGCTTTAACAATCAAGTTCGATATGTTCACAATTCAATTAAACCAAATTTCTTTGCGAGTAATTCAATTGCTCAGCGTAAATAGTTCAGATTCTAAACCACACTTTCGTGTCAATCTAGCAACCTAAGATCTAGATTCTAAGTGATCAAGTTAGAACTAGCATTAAACACAATTTAGTTTGAAGAACATCTATTGGTATGAATCCTTAACTGAATTTATTATATCTAGCAAGTCATAAAATCCTTAATGAGAATCAGTAAACCTAACTATGAATCTACTCAGAATTAATAGATTGCATAAAAGAGATAATAAAAGTAAAGGGGTTTGAAATCTTCTCCAAAATAAGCAGAAAGCAATACACGAATCAGATCAGCCCCAAGCTCTAAAAACTCTATGCTCTAATTATGATAGCGTATCCTAATACTGATGTAAAAACCTAATTATATATAGCTAAATCACATCTTGGGGCTTCTTTGTAATTCTTAGAAACTTCTGGGCACAATTGCAATATCTTCATTCTTCATAAACCGCCGAGTTTGGCCCATCTTGCATGTGTGTCGATCGATGCACATAGTGTGTCGATCGATGCACATAGTGTGTCGATCGATGCACTACTATGTTTCGGACAGTGAGCTCTATCTCTCGGGTCAAAACACCAAAATGCACCAAAATGCTCCAATTACTCCAAATCCACTCCAAACGTGCTAGTACCTAATAAAACCTGTAAAAGACTCAAAAGAAAGACCAAAAGACTCTAAAACACACTTATATCATGGCATAAAACCGGTAAAAACCATGATATATCAACTCCCCCACTCTTAGCCTTTGCTTGCCCTCAAGCAAAACAGAGAACTAAAACATGGTGAAGAGGTTTGAAAACTTTCAGAAACTCTTTTTGTCCTAGAAGCAACAACTCTCAGATTCCCCTTAGTAAACCACTGAAAGAATCAACTGCAAGATATCAAGACCAACATGTACTTCCACCACACTTAGCAACTGTCCTAAGTAAACTCCACAATCAATCCAAGCAATTCAAATTCACTTACTGACTTCTTAAGCATATTAAGTGTGGTCTCACCTAAGGATTATCGATCAAAGGGCACATGGATTCTTACTTTGTCAGCTCTAGACCACCATACTATCTTTTCTGGTTCCTTTTTTTCTCTTTTCCCTTCCTTAGCATTCTGATTTTTCCCCACTGGGTATCATTTTATTTTTTTATCAGTGCTCTTCCCGTTAAGGGGTGTACTTTGGACACATTCCATGGATCGCACAGGAGGTAATAGTGTTTGCTACTACTCCCGTGACCACTTCGGAGATACTAGCTCATCCTCAGTTTATTACTTTTTTATGGAAGGGGAGAAGGGAACCATACTTGGACAGGTTTACATGCTGTGTCTGGACTAACAAAGGAGTCCGACTCAAATTGATATGGGTGTGAAGCCAGTAAAGGATCCTCTGAATACCTAAATTGATATGGGTGTTCTCAGTAGGTTGATCCGTGTTGGGTTTTCTAATAGTCATAGATAGATCTTTCAGATTCATCCCAATGGTTACTTAAGTTCCTGCAAGATGTTGTTAACTTCGCAAAAATTCACTATTTCTTACTTAAACTTTTTTTGACTCAATAAAACAAAACTTTTTGAAAAACGGATTGACTCTAAGAAAACAGAAAGATAGTAGTCAGTACCACCTCCCCCACACTTGAAACACACTGTCCCCAGTAGTATCAAGCTAAGGGTTAGTAAAAAGAAAGAAAATGTTAATGGATGTGTTGAGTTCTGTCTGATTTTTACCTCTGTCGCTCATGCATCGATCGATACATAAATGTAACGACAGTTGCAAGGCGATTGCATCATGTGTCGATCGTTGCTCATGACCGCAACGATCGCTGCAATGCGAATTTCGTGTTGTGACGATCGACACACAGGACCGTGTCGATCGTTTCATTGCGATATCCGAGACCTGCAGACAAAAACCCACCAAAAACAAAAACAAACGTAAAATCTTAACAAAAACACCAAAAATGAATATCAAAAACAAAACAGTGGGTTGCCTCCCACTTAGCGCTCTTTTAGCGTCAATTGCTTGACGTTTTAGCTCAATCAGACAGATGGTGCTACATCCAGAGGCAAAATTTGAACTCCTGGAATCTCGGCCTTAGCCTAATAATGCTTTACTCTCCGTCCATTCACAGTAAATTCCTTACCTTCCTGGCTGATCAGAACGATAGCTCCATAAGGACGTACCTCCTTGATTGTGAAAGGACCAGATCACCTTGATTTCAGCTTACCTGGAAACAATTCCAAACGAGAGTTATACAAAAGTACCTGATCATTGGGCTCAAATTGTCTAGAGACAATCTTCTTGTCATGATAAGCCTTAGTCCTCTCCTTGTACAGCCTTGAGTTATCATAAGCAAAATGTCTTATCTCATCCAACTCATTAAGCTGCAACAATCTCCTCTCTGCAGCAGACTTAAGATCGAAGTTCATCTGCTTCACAGCCCATGCTGCTTTGTGCTCAAGCTCTACTGGCAGATGACATGTTTTTCCATACAGCAAATGAAATGGAGTGGTCCCAAGTGGTGTCTTAAATGCAGTCCGGTAAGCCCATAGTGCTTCATCTAGCTTTGCCGCCCAATCCTTCCTTGTCTTCCCAACTGTCTTCTCTAATATCTCCTTGATTTGTCTGTTAGAAACCTCGACCTGTCCACTAGTCTGAGGGTGATAAGGAGTAGCAACTCGGTGATGAACTCCATGCTTCTTCAGCAGCTTCTCAAAGACCTTATTAATAAAGTGAGATCCTCCATCACTAATTACTATCCAAGGTACTCCAAATCTAGGGAATATGATGGTCTTAAACAGCTTAATAACCACCGAAGAATCATTGGTTGGACTAGCTATTGCTTCTACCCACTTAGATACATAGTCCACAGCAACCAAGATAAACTTATTCCCATAGGATGAGGGAAAAGGACCCATAAAGTCTATGCCCCAGCAATCAAAAACCTCAACCTCAAGAATGAAATTCTGAGGCATCTCATGAATCTTACTGATTTTCCCTCTCCTTTGACAGGCATCACACTGAGAAACAAAGGAATGAGCATCTGCAAACATTGTAGGCCACCAGAAACCTGCTTGCAGAACCTTAGACACAGTCTTGAAAGTAGCAAAGTGTCCATCATAATCTGATCCATGACAGTGGAATAGGATATCTGGAACCTCTGATTCAGCAACGCATCTCCTGTAAAGACCATCGGAACAATGCTTGTAGAGATAAGGTTCATCCCGGAAGTATCGTCTGAGCTCCCTAAAGAACTTCTTCTTTGCGTACCCCTTCAGATCATCTGGTTCAGTCTCTGCAGCCAAGTAATTAGCTATATCTGCGTACCAGGGTCGATCGGTGGTTGCGACAGCATCTACTTCGAAGACATAGTCTCCAATTTGAACCGTGAAAGGTTTTGGGTCTGTATCCGCATTGAAACGATCGTCGCATTTGGTAGCATCGATCGTCGCAGCCCCGACACTTGCATCGATCGTCACAGACGTGGCATCGATCGACGCAGTGTGATTAATCCGACAGTTTTGCAAATTTCTGCCCAAATCCGTCTGAAACACTTTCCCGATCATATTGACGTTCTCCTCAGGCAAGTAATCATTAATGGGCACGTCTTACTCAACCAGCATCCTTGAAAGATGATCAGAAACTCCATTCTCAACTCCCTTCTTGTCCCTCACTTCAATGTCAAACTTCTGAAGCAACAGAATCCATCTCAACAATCTTGGTTTTGCATCTTTCTTCTGCATCAGATACTTCAGGGCTGAATGATCAGTGTGCACGATCACCTTGGAGCCAACAAGATAGGGGCGGAATTTCTCAAATGCAAAGACAACAGCCAACAACTCCTTCTCTGTAGTGGCGTAGTTTCTTTGCGCATCATCTAGTGTCCTGCTGGCGTAATAGATAGCATGAAGCTTTATGTCCTTCTTCTGCCCAAGAACAGCTCCTACAGCATAGTCACTTGCATCACACATAACCTCAAAAGGTAGATCCCAATCTGGTGGTTGAACTATAGGAGCACTCACTAATGCCTGCTTGATCTGTTCAAATGCAGTCTTACAATCTGCATTGAACTCAAATTTGGTATTCTTACACAGTTAGTGGTCTAGCAATCTTACTGAAGTCCTTGATGAACCGTCTATAGAAACGAGCATGTCCAAGAAAGCTCCTTATAGACTTCACAGAATGAGGCGCCTGAAGGCTGGCCATTACCTCAATCTTAGCACAATCTACTTCAATCCCTGCTTCAGACACTTTATGTCCAAGTACAATGCCATCTCTGACCATGAAATGGCACTTCTCCCAATTCAGAACCAAGTGCTTCTCCTCGCATCTAGTCAGTACATTACACAAATTATCCAAGCACTCATTATAAGATGACCCATAGACTGAGAAGTCATCCATAAACACCTCCATAAAGTCCTCAATCATATCAGTGAATATGGACATCATGCATCTCTGAAAGGTGGCAGGTGCATTGCAGAGTCCAAAAGGCATCCTGCGGTAGGCAAATGTGCCATATGGACAAGTAAATGTGGTCTTTCCCTGATCCTCTGGATGGATGGGAATCTGGAAGAAACCTGAATATCCATCGAGGAAGCAATAGTAAGGGTGATTTGCTAACCTCTCCAGCATCTGATCAATGAAGGGTAAAGGGAAATGATCCTTCCTTGTCGCAGCATTTAGCTTCCTGTAATCTATGCACATCCGGTGTCCAGTCACAGTCCTTGTAGGAATCAGCTCGTTCTTCTCGTTTTTCACTACTGTAACTCCGCCTTTCTTAGGCACTACATGGACTGGACTCACCCAATCACTGTCTGAAATTGGATAGATAATCCCAACATCTAGGAGTTTCATATCTCCTTCTTAACCACATCCTTAAGGTTAGGATTCAGCCTTCTCTGATGCTCAACTGATGTCTTAGACTCGTCCTCAAGATGTATCCGATGCATTCACAGCTCTGGAGAGATACCTGAAATGTCATCAAGAGAATAGCCAAGAGCTTTGCGATGCTTGCGCAGCTTGCTTAGCAGTAAAGTGAGCTATGCGTTGTTCAAACTAGCATTAACAATCACTGGATAAGTTGAATTAGGTCCAAGAAATGCGTACCTTAGCCCGGATGGAAGTTGTTTCAGCTCAATTTTCGGAGCCTTTTCCTCTGCCCAGTCTCTGTCGACTTGCAACGATCGATGCTTAGTCTGTGTCGATCGATGCAAATTCGCGTCAGACACATCTAACTTCATCACTTGCTCAATAGAATCCATTAGCCTCGCATAGCAGATTGCGGGCTCGTCTTGCAGGTGTTCCAGCTCCATTATAGAGCTCAGTAAAGCTCTCTCCAGTGGATCCTCAGCACGTGACTTGTGAAAGTACTATGCAGCCAAATCACTGAGTGTGTCCACATAGAAGGTCTGTCCGTCTATTGTTGGTCTCTTCACCAGTTTGTCCATATCAAAACTCATCTTCAGATCACCCACATTCAGAATTATTTTACCTCCTTGGCAGTCAATCATCGCACCAGCAGTAGCTAAGAAAGGCCTACCCAAAATTAGTGGATCCTTTGGTTCCTCTCCATATTGCAGAACCACAAAATCAGTAGGAATCACACATTGGCCAATCATTATAGGCACATCCTCCAATATTCCTTCAGGAATTCTGATTGTTCTGTCTGCCAGAACCAGTGAGATCCTAGTAGGTAGGAAGTCAGTCATCCCAAGTCTCTTAGAAACAGAGAAGGGCCTAAGGTTCACACTAGAACCAAGATCACATAGAGATCTTTCAAATCTTTCCCTGTAGATAGAACAATCCAACACAAAGCTCCCTGGATCTTTCAACTTCTCAGAAATTCTGCCCTGAATCACTGCACTACATACCTTTGTGATCATCATTGCACTCTCCTCATCAGACCACTTACCAGCAAGTAAGTCCTTAAGACATCTCCTCATCACGGGAGTAGTCTCCATAGAGTCAATCAAAGGCACTTCAATCTTCACCTTTTTGATGATCTCCTTGCACTTGGTATACTACTTATCGTTCTTAGCCTTCCTGGGATTTTTAGGATAAGGTACTTTAGGCTTGTAAAGCCTTTCGTTTGACTGTTTCGGCTTTCCTGCATCTGAACTCTCTGCAGTCGCCTTGCGTCGATCGTTGCTGGTGTTGCATCGATCGTTGCTGGTGACTGTGCTACGACTTCTGGATCTTTATTTTCGCCTTGCATCGACCGTTGCTGAGGTGCGTCGATCGATGCATTGCGAATTCCACGAATCTCATCTTCCATTTCATCAATCTCCACGATTTCTTCGACACTCAACTTCTTTTTCTGGGCAGGAAACAGCTCCTTACCACTTCTCAATGTCACTGCATTGCACTGATACTTAGGATTAGCATTAGTGCGTCCCAGAAGAGATCCATCTGGCCTCTGAACATATCCAGCAGTCCTTGCAACTTTAGCGTCAAGTTCCTTCATATGTGTGCTCAAAGATTCAAACTTCCCATTCAGCTCTTCATACACAGCACCTATCTTCTTGTCGAGGTCTATAGCATTCTTAGTCTGACCTTTCAGCAGCTGCTCCCTCATACTCTCCATCTTTCTCTCATGAGCATTAGCAACAGGAGGTGCTTGGTAAGAGGAAGATCCATAAGTCCTCTGATTACCTTGTTGAAAAGGCTTCTGGAAACCAGCGTTCTGTCCAAAGCCAGAAGAGTTTTGATTGCTTGTGAAATCACTCTTCTGTCCACCATTATAGAACCTATTACCTTGCTATCCTCCAAACCTGTTTCCTTGGAAACCAGATCCTCCAATGTAGTTCACATCCTCTTCCTGACCATCATCTTCAGCATTGATCACTTCAACATCTTGAGCAAAGTGGACAGCTTTCTTCCCAACTAGAAGATTGCAAACAGTGTCCAATTTACTCATAATATCAGCAATCTCCTGGTTCTCTATCTTCCCACCAGCTTGTTTCCTTCTCCTATCAGTAGTCTTGCAACTATTACTGCTCACTAAGTTATCTATCAGCTGCTTAGCTTTCTCAGGAGTCCTAGTGTTGAAATTTGCATTGTTGGAATTATCCAATGCAGTCTGGTATGGGAGATCTATACCTCTAAAGAAAATGCCCAGCAATGTTACCTCAGTGAATCCATGATGCGGGCAGTCACGTTGGTACTTCTTAAACCTCATCCAGACAGTCTTAAGAAGCTCTATAGGACCTTGGGAGAATGTGAGAATGTCCTGTCTCGACTGATCAGAGCAAGCATCATCATAGAAGTGTCTCAGAAACTCACTCTTAACAGCATCCCAGGTAGTAAACTTCCCAGGTGGAAGTTGTTTCAGCCAGGCAGCAGCATCTCCAGCGAGAGAGTAGGGGAAAAGTTTGAGAAACAGATAGTCATAGTTCACTCCATCATACTTCATCCCAGTGACTATGTCCTCAAACTCATCTATATGATCCATTGGCTGCTCATTAGGGAAACCATGGAAGGCATTCTGCCTCAGAAGAGAGTAGTAGATGGTCTTGATCTCGAAATCATTCCTATCAAAACCAGGAGGTACAAGAGCTGACCGGTTAGCATGAAACTCATCCGGACGGTTATAGTCAGCTAAGGTCCTCTCATGAACAACCATCTGTCTATCTTGACCTTGTCCTTGGCCTTGTCCTTGGTTTTGTGGCGGTTCAGGCTCAAGGATAGGATCAGGGATAACATTCCCTTCAGCATCAATCCGTTTCCCAGTAGCATTGTACGGATTATTTTGTCGGTCCCTCAGGGTACCTTGAGCATCAGGCATTATGATCACACGTTCAACAACCATCCTTGCTCTTTGAATCTTCCTGTTAGTCTTCTCTAGTCTAGCAAGCTCTTCAAGTTGGAGGTTAACGAGATTAGTATTCGAATTACTTCTGGTATCACGCGTCTGCATAAACCGTTTTTAATCGCAGTGCAACGATCGATGCTAAGAGTGCAACGATCGATTCAACTCCAGTCGCTTAGTGACGATCGACACAAAGAGGCAACGATCGACGAGTTTCAAACCTGCGACTGAGAAGATACAGAAAAATCAGTAACTAAAAACAAAACAAAAACAAAAAAAATCCTAGTAAAAACCTAGTTCGAATCTATCGAAGACTCCAAAGAATCCCCGACAACGGCGCCAAGAACTTGATAGGTGTAAGTTTTAATCCCTATACTAACTGCAAGTGCACAGCAATATCAATGTAGTACTTAGGGTATCGAATCCACAAGGACTCAAGGCAACGATAGATTTAGAACAGAAAAGATTAAACTAAGGGAAAGCAAATGTGATTAGAAACTAAAAGCAAAACAAGAAAGTAAATCGATAGCAGGATTGGTTTGAAAGCAATTAACTAAAAGCGCTAAGTCTAGGTAGTTCTCAGGAAATCAGGCAAGCAGATAAATCATTCAGTCAGGATCAAATTAGGTACAGTTCTAGAACTCAAAACACGGATATAGAATCAACCAACTTTCGTTGTGAGAAATCTCTAAGCCTAATTGCAGAAATCCAAATGTCTTTGTAATTCCTAACAGATTAAACCAGCTTTAACAATCAAGTTCGATATGTTCACAATTCAATTAAACCAAATTTCTTTGCGAGTAATTCAATTGATCAACCTAAATAGTTCAGATTCTAAACCACACTTTCGTGTCAATCTAGCAACTTAAGATCTAGATTCTAAGTGATCAAGTTAGAACTAGCATTAAACACAATTTAGTTTGAAGAACATCTATTGGTATGAATCCTTAACTGAATTAATTATATCTAGCAAGTCATAAAATCCTTAATGAGAATCCTTAAACCTAACTATGAATCTACTCATACATGGAATATGAAAACATAATCAATGAATTAATAGATTGCATAAAAGATATAATAAAAGTAAAGGAGTTCGAAATCTTCTCCAAAATAAGCAGAAAGCAATACAGGAATCAGATCAGCAATCTCCTGGTTCTCTATCTTCCCACCAGCTTGTTTCCTTCTCCTATCAGTAGTCTTGCAACTATTACTGCTCACTAAGTTATCTATCAGCTGCTTAGCTTTCTCAGGAGTCCTAGTGTTGAAATTTGCATTGTTGGAATTATCCAATGCAGTCTGGTATGGGAGATCTATACCTCTAAAGAAAATGCCCAGCAATGTTACCTCAGTGAATCCATGATGCGGGCAGTCACGTTGGTACTTCTTAAACCTCATCCAGACAGTCTTAAGAAGCTCTATAGGACCTTGGGAGAATGTGAGAATGTCCTGTCTCGACTGATCAGAGCAAGCATCATCATAGAAGTGTCTCAGAAACTCACTCTTAACAGCATCCCAGGTAGTAAACTTCCCAGGTGGAAGTTGTTTCAGCCAGGCAGCAGCATCTCCAGCGAGAGAGTAGGGGAAAAGTTTGAGAAACAGATAGTCATAGTTCACTCCATCATACTTCATCCCAGTGACTATGTCCTCAAACTCATCTATATGATCCATTGGCTGCTCATTAGGGAAACAATGGAAGGCATTCTGCCTCAGAAGAGAGTAGTAGATGGTCTTGATCTCGAAATCATTCCTATCAAAACCAGGAGGTACAAGAGCTGACCGGTTAGCATGAAACTCATCCGGACGGTTATAGTCAGCTAAGGTCCTCTCATGAACAACCATCTGTCTATCTTGACCTTGTCCTTGGCCTTGTCCTTGGTTTTGTGGCGGTTCAGGCTCAAGGATAGGATCAGGGATAACATTCCCTTCAGCATCAATCCGTTTCCCAGTAGCATTGTACGGATTATTTTGTCGGTCCCTCAGGGTACCTTGAGCATCAGGCATTATGATCACACGTTCAACAACCATCCTTTCTCTTTGAATCTTCCTGTTAGTCTTCTCTAGTCTAGCAAGCTCTTCAAGTTGGAGGTTAACGAGATTAGTATTCGAATTACTTCTGGTATCACGCGTCTGCATAAACCGTTTTTAATCGCAGTGCAACGATCGATGCTAAGAGTGCAACGATCGATTCAACTCCAGTCGCTTAGTGACGATCGACACAAAGAGGCAACGATCGACGAGTTTCAAACCTGCGACTGAGAAGATACAGAAAAATCAGTAACTAAAAACAAAACAAAAACACAAAAAATCCTAGTAAAAACCTAGTTCGAATCTATCGAAGACTCCAAAGAATCCCCGACAACGGCGCCAAGAACTTGATAGGTGTAAGTTTTAATCCCTATACTAACTGCAAGTGCACAGCAATATCAATGTAGTACTTAGGGTATCGAATCCACAAGGACTCAAGGCAACGATAGATTTAGAACAGAAAAGATTAAACTAAGGGAAAGCAAATGTGATTAGAAACTAAAAGCAAAACAAGAAAGTAAATCGATAGCAGGATTGGTTTGAAAGCAATTAACTAAAAGCGCTAAGTCTAGGTAGTTCTCAGGAAATCAGGCAAGCAGATAAATCATTCAGTCAGGATCAAATTAGGTACAGTTCTAGAACTCAAAACACGGATATAGAATCAACCAACTTTCGTTGTGAGAAATCTCTAAGCCTAATTGCAGAAATCCAAATGTCTTTGTAATTCCTAACAGATTAAACCAGCTTTAACAATCAAGTTCGATATGTTCACAATTCAATTAAACCAAATTTCTTTGCGAGTAATTCAATTGATCAACCTAAATAGTTCAGATTCTAAACCACACTTTCGTGTCAATCTAGCAACTTAAGATCTAGATTCTAAGTGATCAAGTTAGAACTAGCATTAAACACAATTTAGTTTGAAGAACATCTATTGGTATGAATCCTTAACTGAATTAATTATATCTAGCAAGTCATAAAATCCTTAATGAGAATCCTTAAACCTAACTATGAATCTACCCATACATGGAATATGAAAACATAATCAATGAATTAATAGATTGCATAAAAGATATAATAAAAGTAAAGGGGTTCGAAATCTTCTCCAAAATAAGCAGAAAGCAATACAGGAATCAGATCAGCAATCTCCTGGTTCTCTATCTTCCCACCAGCTTGTTTCCTTCTCCTATCAGTAGTCTTGCAACTATTACTGCTCACTAAGTTATCTATCAGCTGCTTAGCTTTCTCAGGAGTCCTAGTGTTGAAATTTGCATTGTTGGAATTATCCAATGCAGTCTGGTATGGGAGATCTATACCTCTAAAGAAAATGCCCAGCAATGTTACCTCAGTGAATCCATGATGCGGGCAGTCACGTTGGTACTTCTTAAACCTCATCCAGACAGTCTTAAGAAGCTCTATAGGACCTTGGGAGAATGTGAGAATGTCCTGTCTCGACTGATCAGAGCAAGCATCATCATAGAAGTGTCTCAGAAACTCACTCTTAACAGCATCCCAGGTAGTAAACTTCCCAGGTGGAAGTTGTTTCAGCCAGGCAGCAGCATCTCCAGCGAGAGAGTAGGGGAAAAGTTTGAGAAACAGATAGTCATAGTTCACTCCATCATACTTCATCCCAGTGACTATGTCCTCAAACTCATCTATATGATCCATTGGCTGCTCATTAGGGAAACCATGGAAGGCATTCTGCCTCAGAAGAGAGTAGTAGATGGTCTTGATCTCGAAATCATTCCTATCAAAACCAGGAGGTACAAGAGCTGACCGGTTAGCATGAAACTCATCCGGACGGTTATAGTCAGCTAAGGTCCTCTCATGAACAACCATCTGTCTATCTTGACCTTGTCCTTGGCCTTGTCCTTGGTTTTGTGGCGGTTCAGGCTCAAGGATAGGATCAGGGATAACATTCCCTTCAGCATCAATCCGTTTCCCAGTAGCATTGTACGGATTATTTTGTCGGTCCCTCAGGGTACCTTGAGCATCAGGCATTATGATCACACGTTCAACAACCATCCTTGCTCTTTGAATCTTCCTGTTAGTCTTCTCTAGTCTAGCAAGCTCTTCAAGTTGGAGGTTAACGAGATTAGTATTCGAATTACTTCTGGTATCACGCGTCTGCATAAACCGTTTTTAATCGCAGTGCAACGATCGATGCTAAGAGTGCAACGATCGATTCAACTCCAGTCGCTTAGTGACGATCGACACAAAGAGGCAACGATCGACGAGTTTCAAACCTGCGACTGAGAAGATACAGAAAAATCAGTAACTAAAAACAAAAAAAAACAAAAAAAAATCCTAGTAAAAACCTAGTTCGAATCTATCGAAGACTCCAAAGAATCCCCGACAACGGCGCCAAGAACTTGATAGGTGTAAGTTTTAATCCCTATACTAACTGCAAGTGCACAGCAATATCAATGTAGTACTTAGGGTATCGAATCCACAAGGACTCAAGGCAACGATAGATTTAGAACAGAAAAGATTAAACTAAGGGAAAGCAAATGTGATTAGAAACTAAAAGCAAAACAAGAAAGTAAATCGATAGCAGGATTGGTTTGAAAGCAATTAACTAAAAGCGCTAAGTCTAGGTAGTTCTCAGGAAATCAGGCAAGCAGATAAATCATTCAGTCATGATCAAATTAGGTACAGTTCTAGAACTCAAAACACGGATATAGAATCAACCAACTTTCGTTGTGAGAAATCTCTAAGCCTAATTGCAGAAATCCAAATGTCTTTGTAATTCCTAACAGATTAAACCAGCTTTAACAATCAAGTTCGATATGTTCACAATTCAATTAAACCAAATTTCTTTGCGAGTAATTCAATTGCTCAACCTAAATAGTTCAGATTCTAAACCACACTTTCGTGTCAATCTAGCAACTTAAGATCTAGATTCTAAGTGATCAAGTTAGATTTAGCATTAAACACAATTTAGTTTGAAGAACATCTATTGGTATGAATCCTTAACTGAATTAATTATATCTAGCAAGTCATAAAATCCTTAATGAGAATCCTTAAACCTAACTATGAATCTACTCATACATGGAATATGAAAACATAATCAATGAATTAATAGATTGCATAAAAGAGATAATAAAAGTAAAGGGGTTCGAAATCTTCTCCAAAATAAGCAGAAAGCAATACAGGAATCAGATCAGCCCCAAGCTCTAAAAACTCTATGCTCTAAGTATGATAGCGTATCCTAAAACTGATGTAAAAACCTAATTATATAGCTAAATCACGACTTGGGGCTTCTTTGTAATTCTTGGAAACTTCTGGGCACAATTGCAATATCTTCATTCTTCATAAACCGCCGAGTTTGGCCAATCTTGCATGTGTGTCGATCGATGCACATAGTGTGTCGATCGATGCACTACTCTGTTTCGGACAGTGAGCTCTATCTCTCGGGTCAAAACACCAAAATGCACCAAAATGCTCCAATTACTCCAAATCCACTCCAAACGTGCTAGTACCTAATAAAATCTGTATAAGACTCTAAAGAAACACCAAACGACTCTAAAACACACTTATATCATGGCATAAAACCGGTAAAAACCATGATATATCAACTATCACACAAACAACACTACACAACTACTTAACTAGGTTTATTAGTCTTTTAATATGTCCTTAACCTTTACTCATTCAATCCTTACCCTTTACTTATTCAATCCTCTACCTTGGGATTAGTGGATTACTAATCACGTAGACGGCCCATCAATCACACTACTTCTTTTACTTAACCCTTCCTAGGTATCTTTTATTAAGTCCTCGATCTGTCGGTTTAGAGTTAGTAAGATTACTAACTCCCCGACATCTCATTATTCATTAACTTCCATTTATTACCCTTAACCCGACTAATTAACCCACTCCGTTTATATTCTAAGTGTGTTATATCTTTTAACCGTATTTTAATCAACGCATAATTTCCCGTATATAGATTCCTTTAGATACGTTCTTAAATACTTATATATGCATATACGTCCTAGCATGCCGTTCTATATGTATGCATCCCCCAATCAAGCAGTCAACGAACTATCAATCACTTAATGCAACACTCGATCAAGCAATCAACGAACTATCAACGATTACGGATATAAGCTAACTAGCATGCATCCCTTAACCTAACCATTTAATTAGTTAACCGAGTTATTATTTAACCTAGCCGTTCTAACCAATTCAATCAATCGGGTATGAAACTTAAACTACGGTTTATCAATTCCGGATCTATATGATTCTAACTAAATGCAACACACAATATAACCGACTCACAGCGTTATTATGACGACGGATGGATGGATGGATTTGACGGAACTCCGACACGAACCCGACGCTAACCCGAACCTTCCCCGAATCGTCGACTTGCTTTGACCCGACCTTGACCCTCACTTGACCGTACCGTTGACCTTAGTGATTCTGATCGAGCCTCCGAACCATCCTCTTCTTCTCTCTCCTCCTTTTCTCTCTCTTCTGGTTCTCTCTCTCCTCTGGTTCTCTCTTTCTCTTCCGGTTCTCTCTCTCCTCCGGTTCTCTCTCTCTCCTCCGGTTCTCTCCCTTCTTCTTCTCTCACGCTTCTTCTTCTCTCTCTCTTCTTCTTCTTCAAACTTCAACTTCATCTTCTCTCTCTCTCTCCTTCGTCTTCTTCTTCTTCTTCTTCTTCCTCCTCCGGTCTTCTCCTTCCTTCCTCCGGTCTTCTTCTTCTTCTTTTTCTTCTTCTCCTCCTTCTCTCCTCTCTTTCTCTTCTCTCGATTTGGTGTATGAAATAAGAAGGAGAAAGCCTCCTTCTATAGTAACACAAGTGACCTAATATGATGACAAGTGTTACTTCTCTTTTCCCTTGGAAATGACACGATCTTCCTCCATGCATAAACAAAATTCAATGCATCACATTCCTTCTCTTTATTCAGCCACGACAATAGTAAGATCAATAAGTAGATTCATTGTTTCTAATTTACACCCACTCTAATTATGCCACGACACACTTGATTCATTTCATCTTCTCCTCTTATGCTCTCATACTGCCACGACATCCTCACAAGAATAAGAAGGATTCATTGTACTTCTTTGTTTCCATTATCCTATTGACACATCATACACATGTGTCAAATATCAAACAAGATTCATTGAAAACTTTCCTTCTTTCTTCCTCTTATCCACGTGATTCTCCTTCTTTTTTGAACAAAAATAATTTTTTTTTAGCTTTTACTTGCTCAACAACAAGTATTCTCTAATGACACTTGAAATGATTAATTGAGCCTAATTCTCATAAAGCTCCTTAATCACTTAAAATTTATCAATTCCTCCAAAAATTCACGTAGCTTCTGAATCAACTTCCCAAAACTCCTTTTTAAAATACTAGACTCTTTTAGAAGAATTTTTCATGTCGTTTTACCTCAATCGGACTTCCGTAACTCCCGTTATGAATTTTACAAGTTTCTTCGGTTCTATCGGTTTCCATTCCCGATAGTCCGAAAAACTCGTTTAAAACCCGTTCTTCCCAACTCTTGTCTTCTAAATGTTTTCTTTATTTAAAAAGAATAACATTTGGCCCGTCTTAGCTTTCGGCTCGCATTTTGGTAAAATTACCAAAATGCCCCTCATCTTCCATAAATTACGAAAATGCCCTTCATTGACTTTTCTGCTGCCTGTTGACTAATTTAGTGAGACAGGGTATTAGAGAGTTGGTCCGTATACACCTATACTTCCACATCGGAAATGCAAAAAATTTCGAAACAAATTTTCAGACTCATGTGCAACCTGACCAGACACAAATTCTTGGCGAAATGCTCGAAACATCCAGTCACGCTGAACTGTACGAACGAAGATGATCAAACGTATCAACAGACGAGCTCGGAAACTCCGAGCAGACCAGTTCAGAAATTCCGAGAAACAACTTAGGTCTCCGAGAAATACTTCGTGTGAAAAATGTTTCGTATAAACAACACTTCGAATGAATGACGTTTTGTATGAATAAACATTTCGTATGAACAACGTTTCTCAGGATAACGTTTTATACGAAACCATCTAGCCGAACATCCAGATGGGTTATTCATACGAACATATCATAATCTACGGACAAGTTCAAACATTCAGACAATCTGTTCGGAAATTCCGAGCGGGCAAGGCATCTCGGAATTTCCGAGCTAGCCAATCTTCTCGGAAATTCTGAGCTGACCACTATTCTCGGAAATTCCGAACTAACCAGCTAGAAAAATCCGAGCTGACCAATCTTCTTGGAAATTGCAAGCTAACTAATCTTCTCGGAAATCCCGAGCTAACCACTCTACTCGGAAATTCCGAACTAACCAGCTAGGAAATTTCGAGCTGACAACCTTTCTCGGAAATTCCGAACCAACCAGAATCTTCACAGAAATTCCGAGCGAGCCGCTCCTCTCAACCAAAGACAAAACTTGCATGGCTAATCTCAAAACGTACTGGGACAATTTTCACGACATTCTGTTCGCAAAGCCAAGTCGCTCAACGCCATTTCAAAAACTCAAGATAACGGATCGTAACCACAGGCACAACGTATCCGCAAAAGTTTAACTCCCCAACCAAACGCTTGGGTTTGTCCGGTAACGAAAATAAACTCATTCTCGCAATGATTTAATTTATTTCTCTTACATCGAAATTAGGATATAAACTTCTTAACTTAGAATTCGTTTACTATCATGTCGTATGCATGTTTCCATGATTGTTAGGAATATTCTATCTTGTCTGCTGACGGCCGCAGCAGACAAACACACACATCCTTTACGGATATTAGCCAACATGTCATATACGGATTGAGGCTCTATACATCCAACAAATGGATAAAAGCGCGTAATATAAATCTTAAATACCGCCAAGGTATGTCTATTATCGGCGAAGGGAACATAACTCGAGAGTCGATAGTAAAGCCCGAAAATCAGGAAGTCGATAGGTCTTAAAATTCTGCCGCACCAGTACTAGAGTAGATAGTAGACCCCAAAAATCCAGTATGACGCTACTCAGCACACTGGTAAAATGACGTTATAACCAAGTATATCATGTTTTGATATTTTTGAATGGTATGTCCTGCGGATATCGGCTCACTTTCGATAACGTAAGATGTGAGGCAAAATTCTTATGGAAAAACGGAATCGAAAGTTCAAACCCAGTAAAACACAACACACTGGTCTCGACAACGTCATTATTGAGTACACGACCGACGACAGGAAGATAAGACAGGAAACCCCTGCACTAGTACTAATGTTAACTATAAAACTCCAAACCCCAGTAAAACGCTTCCGAGCACACTGGTCTAATCATTACAAGTCTGCAAGGGGAATACGTCTTGGTATTCCTCAAGACTCAATTTTGATACCCAGTAAGACGCTTCCGAGCACGCTGGTCTAATCATTACAAGTCCGCAAGGGTAATACGTCTTGCTACTCCTCGGACTCAATTTCGAAACCCAGTAAGACGCTTCCGAGCACACTGGTCTAATCATTAAAAGTCGGCAAGGGGAATAAGTCTTACTATTCCTCGGACTCAATTTTGAAACCCAGTAAGACGCTTCCAAGCACACTGGTCTGAATCATCACAAGTTCGCAAAAAGAGTACACCTCACTAATCTTCGAACTTAAAACTCTGAAAACCCAGTCAGACGCTTCCGAGCACACTGGTCTCAATCATCTCAGGTTCGTAAGTAGAGTATATCTCGCTAACATTCGAACTTAACTCGAAACCCAGTTAGGCGCTTCTGAGCACGCTGGTCTTAGTCATCAAAAATTGATAAGGCGAGTATATCTCGCCGACCTTCGAACTCAAAACTTGATAAAATCTGCTCGACTTTTCCGCATTAATTGACCTAACATCAACACGCCAGAGTTGGCTTATCGGACGTACATATCGTCCTAGCAGGCTCGACAAACTAACCTGAAACCAAAACCTACTAAAAAATCAAAGCAAACTTACTCGGAAAATCCAAGAAGGCCTACTCAGAAAATCCGAGCAGATTTGCTAAAAAAAATCCGAGCATGTTTGCGCAGGAAATCCAAACAGACTTTCTAAGAAATTCCGAGAAGACATGCTCGGAAATCCGAGCAGACTTACTCGGAAAATTCCGAAGCCCAACGCGATTTCTCTCTCGTGCTCATCACATTCGTAAACACGACCGGTCCACAATTCAACGCACCTACTCGACTGTTTTTCTTGTTCGAATACGGAAGCGGCGACGAAAGACCAACAATGGATTTCCAAACATTCAACGACAAGACTTAGAACTACGAATGGCTTGATCCCTTTCTTAAGGGTACGTAGGTAGCCTTTCATAAGGCCCAGCTGTAAACAAAAATTATTTGTTTGAAGTAACAAAGCATCCAGATCATACACCGGAACGACCAATTGTTCCGAAGAAAAATTTAACAACATACGGAATTGCTCAGAAGACTTTCCTTCAAGAAATCCACGTGTGAGCTTCTCTCGGATGATCCAAGCTGTCCGGCTGCTCGGATGCTCGGAAGGTCTGAGAAAACCCGCTTGTCACTTCCGCGTACTCCTTGTTTGATGAACTGATCTTCTCAGAAACGTTCTGCTCGGCATTTTCGGTATATCCATGCTGCTCTGCATTTCTGATCAGTTAATCCTTCTTGGCATTATGAAGTGATGGCCTAATTGAAAAAACTTCCCGCTCGGCTCGGTAACACCTAATCGCCGTCCGCGTGTTGACCGTCTCAGACAGACTACTTAGACATACTGCTCGGATGGCCTGCTTGGTTTACTCCCCGATTAAACACACTTGGTGTCCAATCAGTCACCACAGGGCAACAATAACATTTTGACAACTTTCAACAAAATATTCTCAAACAAAATTTTGTCAGAACAGCTCGAAAACAAGATTGCTTTTGGCAAGAGAAACTATCTTGATTATTCTCCGAGAGGAATCCAGCTTACTATATCGTCTACGAAAACTTACTCTGAATCAATTCAATGGTTTACGACAGACATCTCATGACGGAGCTGATCACGATTAGGCATCGACCAAGCTTTGCACGAAAAAATGTATTATGGCCGAAAGATCTGAAAGGGTCACCATATACGCCAACGGATCCGAGTCGACTTATTCGAAAAGTCGGAACAAATCCAACTTGGAAATGCCGTTCCAAAAAATCCATCTAGCTCGACATACAAAATGAAGGCCGAAATGCGACGAACGATCCGGATAATCCATCATCGCAAACAGAAAAGAGACAAAACAAAAATGGTCGAACCAAATCTTTCGGACAATTGTTTTTGCCTCGAATACTAAAACACCTCGCCACCATCGTACCGGAGTCTGACGATCTGGGGGGCTAACTGTTGGGGTCAAAATCCCCATCGACGAAAATAATAGCAGAAAGCATGATCGGAAGATCGGACACGAACGTTCATCATATTTCATACGAACGAAGCTTCATATAGTCAATGCTTTATACGAAGCGCTTTGTATCGATGACTTCGTATGAATAATGTTTTATACGAAAAGCTTCAAACGGATAACATTCCATACGAACAAAGCTTCGTATAGTCAATGCTTTATACGCTTCGTATCGATGACTTCGTATGAATAACTTTTTATACGAAAATATTCAAACGGAAAACATTTCATACGAAACAGACGTAACTATTCACCAAAACATCTGAATGGACCGATCGGACAAACACATCTTTCGATAGAAACTACGGATAGACGAAACATCCGAACAAGAGACTTCCGAGCTGAATCAGCTCCGATCCGAGCTAAACCATCTCGGAATTTCCTAGCTGAACCAGCTCCGATCCGAACGTATCCTTTCACTTTTCCCGAGCACGATCCATTCTCTTGGAAGTTCCGAGCTAAATGCATTCCTTGGGAGCTTCCTAGCTGAATTTATTTCTCAGACTTTCCAAGCGGATATTCCACTTAGAACGTATGATCAAATATTTGTCGATATCTCCTTCTTCGGATGCGCGACTAGCCGCAATCTATCTTCGGAAACATCGACTTATACGTTCTTAGCCGTTAATCCAAAATTCTCGGATGAAGTTAGAAGAAATACGAATTTGGGCCCAACGTATAAAACTCGTATTTCCGAGACTTTGGGCCGAATCAAGATGTCCACGCTCAAACGGACTCGGACCATCCGTTTCGGCCCATTTGGAAAAATAGGTTAATCCGCAGAAAGATAGTCGTCAAAGTAAGAAGATAAACATGAATAAGTGACGATGAAGATATTTCCAAGCAGAAGAGGAAAATCCGCAGAAAGATAGTCGTCAAAGTAAGAAGATAAACGTGAATAAGTGAAGATGAAGATATTTCCGAGCAGGAGAGGAAAATCCGAGATGAAAATGTAAATCTTAATGGAAATGGAAGGAGACGATAAGGAGATGGGATTCCAACGATTTAGATAGAGCAAAAAACCATAGCATCTAGACTTAAGGGCTTAGCCATTTTCTTAGCCGTTTTCGTTCTTTGTACTCTTTTTCCGATCAATTATTAATAAAATATCCTCCGGGTTCCTATTTTGGTGTGTTTATCTTTGAGACTTATGTTCCCTAAAAGTTTAGCTCTACAAGTTTTGATAGTGCGAGTTCCGACTCTCACATTGTTCTGGCTAATATGTATGATAAACTTATTAGTAGTGAGTTTTCAAATTTTAGTGTTTGAAATGGTATGTCTTTGTTGCTTTAGTTATAGTTTTTGTTGTTATATTAGTTATATATGAATGCTTTGGAAAGTTGACCATTTGGTT
The DNA here is from genome assembly GCA_030180135.1 of Orychophragmus violaceus. NCBI lineage: Eukaryota > Viridiplantae > Streptophyta > Magnoliopsida > Brassicales > Brassicaceae > Orychophragmus > Orychophragmus violaceus. The sequence goes on from CM058240.1 coordinate 42,159,381, forward strand.
TTGGTTGTTTAGACGGATGTTTTTGTCTAGCTTCAACATAGATGGTTCACATTTATGTAGATTGCGATTTTATAGACCTTTATGGGATATTAAATATCTCAATTTGACAATAACGACCTATCTTTGAATTGCCGGCCAAATAACCACTCTATAACATATTTTACCGAATTTGGATTATGTTATTCCTTATTTGGAACATTAGTTTAGGTCTTTTAAGTTTAAATTTGATCGATAATATTTTTTAAATGATTAATAAAATTATATATTAAACATACTTTGCGTTCTTTACAATTGTAATTATTGTCTTCTAATCAACGAAACACAATAGAATTCGCTACTCAAATAGTCGAATTTGCATTGTAATTGTTACAGAAGTTAAGCAATCACGGTAAACATTGATCAATAATAAATCACTTGTGCCAAAGTGCATAAACCAGAGTAGCTAGAATAAAACCCTTGGTGATCGATCCACTTAACGTCAGCAATCAAGATCTCTTTGATGTGAGAATGCAATCAAACCGCTTTATGAAAAAAAATGAGTTGATGTGTATATGATACTAAATGAACCCAGTTTATAACAAAACCATGTTTTCAATTCGCATGTAAAATGGTTCATATTGTCTATAGAGTAACACAGTGAATAATGATAGAGTGTAAATCATTGTTTGATATATAAAATTTGGGTCAGATCAACCACGATCAAACCCAAAATAATATAATTCAAAATCCCAATTTATAACGGAATCACAATCCCGGTTTATGTAATATATGGTGTCGTAATCCAAGTTTTTGATATTTTTATACTACCTATTTTTAGTTACATCTCTTCATAATATTCTCTGTATAGGATATCCTATTTATCAGATCTATAGAGATATTCTATTTATCGGTTTGATATAATTGATGTTTACTTTTTAACTAAATTTAACAGATTTACCTTATTTCATAAAGTCGTTGGCTAGGGTTTTGATATGTTCTAAGTCGGTTCTTATTGTTATATAAATTGCATGTTCTCAAACCCAAAGTTATTATTTTCCTCTATAAACTTTTTTGATACTCATATCTTATTTAGCTATGAGTCTCGGCGATCACTCCCTCATGTTATCCTCCGTAATATTGATCATTCTATTGAATGTTTCTCAATCAAAGTGTGAGTATTGCGTGCTTGGAAACAACATTGTTAGTTCTGTGGAAGGTATTTTAGCTGATGGGGAGGTATCGATTGTTTTTTTGTACTTATCTTTTGTCTTTATTTTTATGTATATATTTGTTGATCTGTATTGATATGTTTGTTTTATTGTGATGATTTTAGGGCACTTGTATTTATATCACTATTTATGAGGATTTGTCCGCAAGCATAGTGATAAATTTTTATCAGGCACTTCTCTCATCCTTGATAGTTTTAAGCTTGTGCCTTATGTGACCGATTTCAGAACCATGTAATAAATAAGAGAATACTAAAGATTCGAGCCATATAATATCTCAAACCATCTTCCCTTAAAGATTTTGCTTTATAGGAAAACGGATGTGTTATGTTGTGAAGAGCAATACGGTGTTTATTTTTCAATTTGCATGGATTAGAGGGTGGAAAGGTTGTTTATTTTTTTATCTGTTATTATTATATTTAATGCTTATTATATAAACGTTCTATGCAGAGCAATACGGTGTTTCCAATACTTATAACACCTCTAAACTTCTTATGGATCCTGATTTGCCATATGCCAACGTCTTTATATCTAAGTGAGTGGTCATGTTACAATTAGAATTGTTTCAGTCTATGTTCCTATAATTAGATAATTGTTTATAAATTCTTTCTTATTATGTATTTTTTTGTCGTGTTGGTTACGTATTGATGATATCACCAAAGCTGTATTATAAGAAGCTCCTAAATTGCGTTCATCTGATGAGTTTGTAGGTGCTGAATTCTTTGGTGGCAAATACCCTAGAAAGGGTTTGGAAGATTTCTCTGAATATCTTGAGGTTTGTCTGATTTTTTGTATCTCTGATTCTATGTTTTTCATCTTATATTGTTTTATCTTGCCAAAATAAGATTTAATCATATATAGATTGGTACGTGTGTCACCGGGGGCACTGTTGAGTCTGTCGACATAAGTTTTAGGTGGTACTATTTTTCGTGTAAGGTTTCGAATAAGAAGGTTCAGCCTTATCCTTGGAAAATTGATGCACGGGGTCCAAGGTTGTATAAATGTGGTACTTGCACATCAGATGTTACTGATGTTCTTGAGAGGTACTTACGAAAATTGTGTTAGTTTCATTATGGAGTTTAATGATTATCTAAATCGAATTTTGTTTCAAAGTTGTATTGTTTGTTTTTTTGCTAGGTTTTACCTATTGTTGCATGTGACTGATCATACACAGACGAGAATCAAAGTTCTTTTCTTTGCTCATATCGGTTTTTGATTTGTTACATAGAACCGTTTCTGAACTGTCATTGAGGTTTCTCCGGTATGCATTCGTGTTTTTTGTGTTCAGGTTTTCTATATTTTCGTTGTTGGTCTTTAGTTTTTTAATTATGAATAGAAGATGTTAATGCATTATTTGTTCTTAGACATAATAATCCTAATTCACTGTGTAATACCCTGTCTCCCAAAATTGGTCAACGGGCAGCAGAAAAGTCAAACGAGGTATTTCTGTAATTTCCAAGAGATGATGGGCATTTTGGTAATTTTACCAAATTACGAGCCGGAAGCTAAGCTGGGCCAAATGTTCTTCTTTTTAAATAAAGAAAACATTTAGAAGACAAGAAGTGGCAAGAACGGGCTTTAAACGAGTTTTTCGGACTATCGGGAATGGAAACCGATGAAACCGGAGAAACTTGTAAAATTCATAACGGGAGCTACGTGTGTCCGGAGTGATTCAAATTTCTAAATTCATCGACGATCCTCTAGAATCTGAAAATGTGGCTTGGTGGATTTATGGAAGCATCTAAGGTTTTTTTAAAATATTAAACGCAAAACCGGCTAAACCAAAGCATCGGAACGGAACGGAGTTACGGGATGATGTGGGTGGATTAGTTCACTAGTTTTGGTCATAATCAACCCTGAAATGACAAGTGTAACCTCCCCATGTCGCCACCGCTTCTTATTTGGGTTCAAAGGATGAGTTGGGTTCATTGAATGTATTTAATAAGAAACTTGCTCATAAAACAAAACAATGAACTTGGCTGATTCTTGGGGTTGAGGGCGTGGCTTAGTGAGATGGAGGGGCAAGGACAGCTGTTCAAATCTTGTGCAGTTGGGTTGTGTATATAAAGAAGCTTGGGGTTGTTCATTTTACTCACACCAAAACAAGAGAAAAGAGAAAGAGAGAAGAGAAAGAGAGAAGGAGAGAAAGAAGAAGAACGGGAGGGGAGAGAGGAGGAGGAGAGCCAAAGAAAGGAGAGAGAAGGAAGAGAACTGGAGGAGAGAGAGAGAAGGAGGAGAACCAGAGGGGAGAGAGAAGGAGGAGAACCGGAGGAGAAAGAGAGAGAAAGTGAGGTTAGAGAGAGAAGAGGAGAACCGGAGGGGAGAGAGGAGGAGGAGAGCCGGAGAAAGGAGAGAGAGAAGGAGGAGAACCGGAGGAGAAAGAGAGAGAAAGTGAGGTTAGAGAGATAAGCGATGGGATGGTGATAGAGGAATGGTGAAATATTTTCTAAGCGGAGATTTTCAACGTTCATCCCACTTACCGACTTTCTCTTTTCTATGGTTGTAGTAGACATCACAGGAGGTTGGTCCGGAGGTTCGTGTGGAGGAAAGATCATATTTACTAGGGTCAAGCCTTGGGTCAAGCTCAGGTTAAGTAGTTAACGATTCCGGAAAGGGTTCAGGGTAGTTGCGGGTTTAGTTCGGGTCTCGTGGGTTCCGTCAATCCGCCGATCCGTCGTCACGATATCACTGTGAGTCGGCTAAAATGTGTGTTGCATATAGATTAAGGCATATAGACCTTGGATTCATTAACCGTAGATTTAGGTTGCATACCTCGATGATTGAATTGGTTAGAACGGCTAGGTTGATTAATAACTCGGTTAGCTAGTTAAATGGTTAGGTTAAAGAGATGCATGCTAGTTAGCTTATATGGGTAATTGATTGATAGTTTCCTTGATTTCTTGATAGGGTGTTGCATACATATATAACGGCATGCTAGGACGTATATGCATATATAAATATATAAGAACGTATCTAAATGAATCTATATATGGGGAATTATGAGTTGATTAAAATACGGCTAAAACACATAACACACTTAGAATATAATAACGAGGTGGGTTAATTTGTCAATAGTCGGGATTATCGGGTTAATTGAATTAATTAAATAATAATATGAAGTCAGAAGATAAGTAAGTTTACTAATTTCAAGCTGGCTGATCAAAGAGGTTAAGAATAAGAATTTAAGGGATAAGATTAATTAAAACTGAATTAAGCCGTCTACGGGATTAGTAATCCACTAATCCCAATGTAGTGGATCGAATGAGTTAAGGTTAAGAAAAGATTAAAATACTAATAAACCTAGATAATTAGTTGTATGGTGTTGTTTGTGTGATTGTGTATCTACTTCGGTATTGGGCCGAGTAGACTGTTGATTGCTATATTGTTTATCTACTTCGGTGTTGAGCCGAGTAGACCGTACTGGTAGATACTTACCTCGGTACGGGACCGGGTAAGTTTGGATAGATTCCTAATCCGGTACGAAACCGGATAAGGTCGGGTGACGTGGAGATTTGTGATGGAACTTGCAGGATAGATTGGGAGTTTTGACTGGACTTATTTATGTTGACCTTGTCGGTCTTGCGTGATAGAGTCCCAGTGAGTATGCTTGTTTACATTACTGTTATTACGACTACAGGGTGCGTAGATCCCGCAAGTCTAGATACAGCGTTCCGGTACTTCTGACCCGATTGGATCCTCTGGTAGTTACCTGATCGGTTCACGTGCCTTCGGGTGGTGATTCTGGTTATGGTGTTAACCTACTGAGTGACGTCGGTAGGTGTGTGGTCCGAAGAATACGGGGTCGCGTCCTAGGGCTGGACTTCATTGAAGCTTTGGTTATCTAGGGGTAGCCCGAGTCACCGCGTATTGATGGACATAGAACGGTGTCCTAGTCGTAGGACTTCGTGTTTTCGTCTAGGAGTCGTGGGAGGTTCTAGTTACCGTGGGGTAGTTAAGTGTTCCTGTGGAAGTTACCGAGTTTGCGTTTGGGCCCATGGTGTGGAGATTGCGTTAGAGATGTGTTTAGTGTAGATCGAGTCTAATCAAGGGCATGTGCCACAGTGTTCTCGATTTCCTTCGTTGATGATATGTGTTGTTTGAATGCGTGTGTGTTGTGGATCTCATCACGTCTTGGTAGCACGTGATCAGCTATTGTACTTGGTTGTTATTTTGGGTTTGGGCGGGATTATTATATTGTTAGCAGCCTTTAGTTGGGAGCCGTCTCACTGGGTAATCTTAGATTACTCAATATACTCTTTTGTGTTTTTCAGGTCTGGCGTAGCTCGGCGGACGCGTAGGACACTCGGAGTAGTCTCGGGTTGGCATTTGGCATCGGTCTGTTTACACATTTTGACTTTTCGGTTTCGGATTTTTGTTGGGATCCCGCTAAATGTTTTGTATTAGACTGTATATTGTTATGAATAAGATTTATATTTTGTCTAAAGTAATAAAAACGGAATAATTCCCTGATACACGGTTTAGTCCGAACCGAACACAACTCGTGGAAGCGGTACGGGTTGAAAAAGCTCGTATCGTGGAAACGAGGTAAACAGAGTCAAAGAGGGTTCGAGCCTTTGACTTAAACCGGACCGTCTATGTATTTCGTATTGGGACAAACTTTTCTCATATGGCTGCTCGGGTTCGATCGGTCATGTTCTTGTTTGATTGTTGGCTGGTCAGCTCGTCGGTCAGCGTAAAACGGGAAGGGGCGTTACAATAAGGTGGTATCACAGCATGGTTCGTCATGGATTCGAAAATTCTGTTTTTCAAAGTTTTCAATGTTTTATCGAGTCGAAATGTGTCGCCAATGCAACCATTAGGAATCCGAGTCGCGTCCGTAAAACCGGGGAAATGGGTATGTTAGAAATTTTATTAGGATTATGCTAATCTTTTGGTGATTTGTTGCAGTCACACAACAGAGTTGTCCTAGGAGGATTGGTGTGTGTGTGTGGTTGCGACGACAGTATAAGCAACCTCAGTATGGACGACCGAGAGTCTGTTGGTTCTACCCCACTTAGTCCAAGCCCATATTACCAGCATGAGAAGTGTTCACATATCCGCAGCCTATCTCGGATCAGCAAGTGAGCATATATGACAGTTGAATATCGGCTCAAGTTATCGGAAACTCAAGAGTTTGGGGAAACTCAGGAGTTTGGGGTCACTCAACAGCAGCCACCGCCACCGGATGTTATTCCATCATTACCGCCGTTGTTGCCCGGGAGTATCAGTTATCGTCACCACCAGCACAGCTCCTGTCTTATTTCATTTGCGGCTGAGAAGTACATTGCGCTCCTTTCCTGTCACGATCGAGACCGCGATGCTCCGCCACCACCACCGCACTCATTCCATCCTCCTGGCGCATCTGTCGGTTAGGATTCACATGAGTTGTACCACTCATGTTGGAGAGTTTGGATTAGGCCCAGGTAAGTAAGGGCTCTAATTCACTTTTTGATGTGTGTATATCGGCTTGCATTTGTCTCTGACGATTCGGTTGTGTGTAAGCGGTGTTTCTTTTGGGACAGATTGGTAACCGATCGTATGTAGACTCCGACAGACCTATGTATTTAAAACTCTATGTGGTATATAGATGTTTTATTTACGTGGTGGATGTGGAGTATTTCGGTTTGTCGTTTTGAGTAACGGAGTATTATATTGCATGCATGTGATGACTAGTGAATGCAATATGATTACAACATGAGATCAAATGATGATCCGATCAGACGGTTACTAAGACCCTAAGAGACAACCGTATTTGCCGGTTTGTTTGATTGATTACGTGTGATTGATTGCCTTGCTAGGGTGTTAGAATGTTGGTTAATGCATTATTTGCTCGTTAGGTTGCTAGAGCATTTGATAGTATAATTGCATTGCTCGTGGGTAGATTTGATTTGGTTTGGTAGCACTGCATTTTGTTTGATCTCTAGGTTGCTAGCATTGCATTGTTTGATTCGCTAGGTTGTTAGAAAGTAGTTCTTGAGTTTTGGTAGCAAAATCATTTGGATTGATCGGATAGGGTGTTAGACCATTAGTCTTGTGTAGACGAGATGATAAGTTATCGGTTAGACTTGTGGAAGGTAGAGAACCTCTTAGGCAGAACTAAGCTCAGAATCGAGAAAGCGGTTTTTATAGGGAGCTTATTTGAGATTAAGCGGAATTATAAGATATTGTTTATTAGCCACGTGTGACCGTCGGGTACATGACTAGTTACCAATATCTATATAAGGAAGTGATATCGAGAAGTAAGTTCCAGTATTGTTGAGAGTGTGGATGCAGGACGTAATGGACGATTTGACGCGAACACGAGACAGAACTCGAACCCTAGCGACAAGATGGTGTTTCAGGAAGCAGTTGAACCGAGCTTGCAAGCGAGTCAGTGGGAGTGTGAGTATCAGTAGCAGATAGATTCAAGACAGGTGAATGGGTATGATGAGCTAGTAAAGAGATTTGGAAAGCATCAATGTCAGTTTTGGATCAGTTCGAGGTTACCAGAGGAAAGGGAATTTTGCTATCCATGAAGCGTGGAGTTCAGTGATCAAGAAAGTTTGAGGCGTGCATGAGTATGGCGGTTTAGTTGTAAGGAGGAACATCAATATGATCAGAATGTCGATGGGGAGCGATAAGCAGTAAAGGCGGAACAAGTATCAGGAACGGAGGAAGAGTCAGTGTCGCGTGATTTTGGGAAGTCAAGAAAAAGTGGGGAAGCCTGAAATATTGGTTAAGACGATCATTAGTTGGCGCAAAATTTTTGAGGAATCAGCATGGATCATTCCGACGAAATCAGTGGTTGTGGAGTCGGAGTTGAACCAGAAGTTCAGTGAAAACAATTAAAGATGGAGAACCAAGAAGCGATCATGAGTCAAGTTTTTCAGTGTGAGGAGCTCAAGGCATCAGCATGTAGAGAATTTTTGGGCAAGACAGTGTTTCGAAATTCAGTAAGCATCGGGAGTATAGTTCAGTTGGTTCAGCGCGCGTTCGGGCATCGGAGCAATCAGTTCCAGAGTGGCGACTTACAGGTTCAGGTCCGATTCGAGGTTTATTAGTAACGGAGAATTCGGGGACCGAATTCCTGTAAGTAGGGAAGAATGTAATACCATGTCTCTAAAAATTGGTCAACGGGCAGCAGAAAAGTCAAACGGGGCATTTCTGTAATTTCCAAGAGATGAGGGGTATTTTCGTATTTTTACCAAAATACTATCCGGACGCTAAGACGGGCCAAATGTTCTTCTTTTTAAATAAAGAAAACATTTAGAAGAGAAGAAGTGGCAAGAACGGGCTTTAAACGAGTTTTTCGGACTATCGGGAATGGAAACCAATGAAACAGAAGAAACTTGTAAAATTCATAACGGGAGCTACGGGAGTCCAAACAGAGTGATTAAAATTTTCAAATTCATCTAAGATCCTCTAGAATCTGAAAATGAGTCTTGGTGGATTTATGGAAGCATCTAAGGAGTTTTTAAAAATATTAAACGCAAAACCGGCTAAACCGAAGCATCGGAACGGAACGGAGTTACGGGATCATGTGAGCGGATTGGTTCACTGGTTTTGGTCAGAATCAACCCTGAAATGACAAGTGTAACCTCCTCATGTCGCCACCTCTTCTTATTTGGGTTCAAAGGATGAGTTGGGTTCATTGAATGTGTTTAATAAGAAACTTGCTCATCAAACAAAACAATGAACTTGGCTGATTCTTGGGGTTGAGGGAGTGGCTTAGTGAGATGGAGGGTCAAGGACAGCTGTTCAAATCTTGTGCAGTTGGGTTGTGTGTATAAAGAAGCTTGGGGTTGTTCATTTACTCATACCAAAACAATGAGAAGAAGAAGAAGAAGAAGGAGGAGGAGGAGGAGGAGAAGAAGAAGTAGGAGAAAAGAGGAAGAAGAAGAAGAAGTCGTAGGAGAGGAGGAGGAGAACCGGAGGGAAGAAGTCGGAGAAAGGATAGAGAGAGAAGAAGGAGAACCGTAGGAGCCAGAGAGAGAGAGAGAAGTAGGAGAACCGGAGGAGAGAGCGAGAATGAGGAGAGAGAGAGGAGGAGAGCCAGAGGAGAGAGAGAGAGAAAGTGAGGTTAGAGAGATAAGAGATGGGATGGTGATATATTTCCTAAGCGGAGATTTTCAACGTTCATCCCACTTACCGACTTTCTCTTATCTATGGTTGTAGTAGACGTCACAGGAGGTTGGTCCGGAGGTTCGTGTGGAGGAAAGATCATATTTACTAGGGTCAAGCCTTGGGTCAAGCTCAGGTTAAGGAGTTAACGGTTACGGAAAGGGTTCGGGGTAGTAGCGGGTTTAGTTCAGGTCTCGTGGGTTCCGTCAATCCGCCCATCCGTCATCACGATATCACTGTGAGTCGGCTACATTGTGTGTTGCATATAGATTAAGGCATATAGACCTTGGATTCATTAACCGTAGATTTATGTTGCATACCTCGATGATTGAATTGGTTAGACCCGCTAGGTTGATTAGTAACTCGGTTAACTAGTTAAATGGTTAGGTTAAAGAGATGCACTCTGGTTAGCTTATATGGGTAATTGATTGATAGTTTCCTTGATTTCTTGATTGGGTGTTGCATACATATAGAACGGCATGCTAGGACGTGTATGGACGATTTGACGTGAAAATGAGACAGGCTGTACTGGTAGATAATTACCTTGGTACGGGACCGGGTAAGTTTAGATAGATGCCTAATCCGGTACAAAACCGGATAAGTTCGGGTGATGTGGAGATTGGTGATGGGACTGCGGGATAAATTGGGAGTTGTGCCTGGACTTATTTATGCTGACCTTATCGGTCTTGCGTGATAGAGTCCCAGTGAGTCTGCTTGTTTACATTACTGTTATTAGGACTCTATAGGGTGTGTTAGATCCCGCAAGTCTAGAGACGGCGTTCCGGTACTTCCGAGCCGATCGGATCCTCGGATAGTTACTTGATCAGTTCACGTGCCTTTGGGTGGTAATTCTGGTTATGGTGTTAACCTAGGGCCGGACTGCATTAAAGCTTTGGTTATCTAGGGGTAGCCCGAGTCACCGCGTATCGATGGACAGAGAACGGTGTCCTAGTCGTAGGAATTCGTGTTTTCGTCTAGGAGTCGTGGGAGGTTCTAGTTACCGTGGGGTAGCTAAGTGTTCCCATGGAAGTTACCGAGTTCGCGTTTGGGCTCATGGTGTGGAGATTGCGTTAGAGATGCGTTTAGTGTAGATCGAGTCTAATCAAGGGCATGTGCTGCAGTGTTCTCGATTTCCTTCGTTGATGATATTGTTGGAATTATGTCCAGTAATCTCTGTACTGTCTCTAGAAAGTAAGAGTATGTCAATGATCAGACATAAGTCATATAATACTGGGGGTCATGATGGCTTGCTAGAGTCCGCTCATGATCTATAAGTCTTGGATTTATTGCCTTTATTATATGATCCCATATGGGTCACACGCCTAAGCTAACAGGAAACTATAAGGGAACGGTTCAGCAGAAGTACGGTAAAAGTGCCAGGCATTTACTGTACTTAGAGAGATTAAAGGGCATGATTAAATCTAAGGGATTTAATCAAATTGGGACTTGGGCCCAAAAGCCCAAAAGGAACTAGACATAAGTTTTATGATTAAAAACTTAACCTAGCCACTTTTTGTCCCACACTCCTGCACCTCTTTCTCTCTCTCTCTGCGACGCCTCCCCCTCTGTGGTCTAGCAGCCAATTTTCTTGAAGTGTGCGTGTGTGAACCTCTGGAGGAGCTGTCCCTTGGCGGTTCTGCTGATCTCTGACAATACCTCTCTAATCCGCTGCATAAACAAGGTATTAGGTGAGATCCCTTTTTGTTTCTGCAAGAGAACCTAGATCCAATCTGTTTAGTAGAGTTTAATCTGAAAGAATTAAACCAGGACAAACACTAAACAATCCTACAGTGGTATCAGAGCCATTGGTTCTATTAGGGTTTCTTGTTAGAATCATGTTTAGGTTGTTTATAAGTGTTTGAATCAATCTATGATAAGAAAACACTTAAGAAACAAAAGAATTAAAACCTATAAAAACCCTAAACGAAATCGCATGAACCAATCTATATTGAATTGGTATGCGTCGGAGTGTGATCGTCGAAGGATCGCACGTCCGGATCGGAATGACGCACGGACCGATCGTGGATCGTGTTGCGTGGTCGTACCGGTCAGCGGTGAGGCGCGAGAGATGGGCTGATCCGCAATGCGGATCGCATGGACGCGATCGCGTCATGCTCTCGTCCCGCTCTCGTCCCGCTCTCGTCCCGATCTCGTCTTGATCGCACGACCCGAGCTCGCCTATCGCGTCCCGTCCCGTCCTGCATAGCGTGAAGCTTGGTCACGATCGTGATCGGTTCACGTATCCAATTGGTTCGGTTTAAAATTTATTAAAACTTTAACATCACGGTTTAATAATTACAGACTTAATAAAATTTATTAGATCTGGTTAAACCGTGATAAGAAATCCAATGTCGTAAATAAATTGGATTTAGTGCCTAAACCAGTGGTTTTCTAATTTAATTTGGTTGGACCAAATAAATTGAGAAAATCCGGTTTAGTAAATAACCGGTTAACAATTGTGGTTATCGTAGTAATTAATCTTGGTTAGACCAATTTTAATGAACCAGACCGGTTATGTCATTTAATTGGGCAATTGGGTTATGTCTTGGACATAGACCAATTCTTGGGCCTTGGGCCAAGAAGTTAAAACAATTGGGCCAGTTATTTGAGTCTTTTCTTCAGATTTATTTTAAAATTCATTTAATAATTAAAATTTGATTTTAAAATTAATCAGTTTCCAAAAATTTCAAATTAGAAAGTTTCTTAGAATAGAAGTTTCTAGATTTGCATGTTTTGGATATTTAGGAAATTTCTATAGTTAGAAAGTTTCCATTTTTAGGAAGTTTCCAATTATAAAAGTTTCCAAAAACAGTAGGTTTCCAAAAATGGAAAGTTTCCAAAAATAGTAATCTTCTATTTTGGAATGAAATTTTAAGAAACCCTATAAACCTCAAATAATATCAAGCGTTGGATGTCTTGTCCAGTCTATGTCAGCTGTTGAAACCCATTCAATCGTACACATGGCCTTACAGTGTGAGGGTGTCTATCTTTTGCGTGGGTAAGACAGTTTGTGATTCATTAATGTTATTGGGAGTCCCAGACATTAGTGATTACATGACTGTATAGTCTGGTTTTCTTGACTAGGCCATCGGGAGTCCCGGGCCTTGAGACATCAGAGTGGATTGGGCCTCGGGCCCAGATTCACAACCAAGAGTTATATCACGGATATAATTAGCCGAAATAGGGCTTACCGATATAAGCTAAGGTTGGGTGAAGGCCAGTGGCCCACTTTGATCTTAGTTATATGTGGATCTTGGAATCATTATATTCTTTTGAGGGTAACTTATGTTATTGAATATAATGCGAGTTTACTCATATTGAACATATAAACTAAAATCCTTTTATCTTAAATTTCAGTTATGACTAGCACAAACAATCAAAACACTTTCTCGATCCGGTCTGTCCTTGAGAAGGACAAACTGAACGGATCAAATTTCTTGACTTGGTCGCGGAACCTGAGGCTAGTCCTCAGGCAGGAGAGAAAGGACTATGTCCTTGAGAAAGCTCTCCCCGTGAGGATCGGGTCCAATGCTTCTCATGCAGTATATAATGCTTGGAATAAGCATTATAATGATGCGGTAGATGTGCGTGGTCTGATATTGGCTACCATGGACTCAAATTTGCTGAAGCAATATGAGAACATGGAGTCGCCAATAGAGATGATCAGCAGCCTGAAATTGAAATTTCAGGAGCAGATAAGAGTGGAGAGATACCAGTTAGTTAAGTCTCTCACTAGCTGCAAGCTACCAAATGATCATCCGGTAAGTCCTCATGTCAGTAAAATGATGGGTTACATTGATAACCTGAGGAAACTGGATTATCCAGTTAGCCAAGAATTGGCAACTGAGATCATTCTGCAGTCACTGCCGTCAAGCTATGATAAGTTCAGAAGGAACTATATCAAGAAAGGCTTAACGAAGACGCTGACTGAACTGCATGATATGCTCAAGACAGTTGAGCCAAACGTGAAGAGTACCCTGTATAATCTCATGAAGGAGAAGGGTAGGTTTACTAAACCTAATGCTGACAAGGGTGAAGACAAAGTTGTCCAGATTTTGAATCATGGCAAGCGTGTGTCTTCTGAGCCCGAGTCAGATACCTCTTACGTTGGTAAGTGCTGCTACTGTAAAGAGACTGGGCATTGGAAGAGAGATTGCATTAAATTCATGGAAGATTATGAGGAGTTGAAGTTGATGTATGAGACTACTTCCTCAGGTATTCATGTTGTTACTTCAAGTTCTACCTTATAGGTATTGGATACTAGTTGTGGCACTGATATTTGTTATAATATGCAGAGCCTAAGCAACAGTAGAACGTTGAAGGAAGGACAAGTGGAACTGCATGTCTGGAAGGAGCTATGGATGCTGCCTCAGCAGTAGGGTTTTCACTTGTAGATGCCTTTAAGGCTTGGTTTTGTATTAAGTAATTGCTACAATGTACCTGCTTTAAGCAGAGTTGTCTTTCATTTTCTTGTAAGAATTTGAATGTTTTTCATTTTGATAAAAGACAAGTTTTGTTCTTTTGATCTTAATGAAATATTAATTGTAGCACCCTATTCAAGGAATGGGTTTTATATCTTAAACCAAAGAGTGCCTAAATGTAACATAAATACCGAATTGGTTTAAATCTGATGAATTAATCCTGATTTTTCTTGGCGTGAATGTCTTGGTCACATAGAGTGAGTCGGATTCAGAAATCCCATAGTTATGGACTTTTGGGCTCATTTGATTGGATATCTTATGAGACTTGAATTCTGCTTACTGGACCAAAAGACAAAGGGTCCATCTTAGCCGAGCTAGAGAAAGGCCCAAAGGCTTATTGGACCTTGAACATACTCATGTATGTGGCCCGATGAGCAGTAATGCCAGAGAAAATTTCCTGTACTTCATTATATTTACTGATTACTTCAGTGAGTATGACTGTGTTCATTTGATGAGACACGAGTCGGAATTCTTTGAAATGATCGAAAGAGTTCCAGAATGAGGTATAGAATATGAGTGACAGAAGTATTGAGACTCTGGATTAGATCACGAGTGAGAATACTTAAGTCATTGATGGTGTGATCATCTGAATGAGTGTGAAGTCGTTTCACAGCTCATTTCTCCTGAAAACCTTGAGGTGTTTCTGTGAGAAAGAATCAGATCTTATTAGAAATGATTAAAGATGAGTCACACGAATCTTCCATGATATTCTTTAAGAATAACGCTCTAGAAATATCTAAGTTTACGCTGAAATAGTTCCACCAATATCAGTTGAAAGACACCACATAAATGTGGTTTGGAAATGATCCAAATTCGTCTTTACTGAGTATTTGTAGTTGTGCTACTTCGCTGGTTGTCCTAGGGAAACCAAGGCTTGTTACTTTTACGTCCATTCCGAATACGAAGTTAGGTTGTTCAGAATTCTGTTTTCTAAAAGGGAAGTTACTTTCCAAGAAGAACAATGGGAGTAAAAGTATAACTTGAAGAAATTCGAGAAATACAGGAGGCTGCTCAACCTGTTGAGGGAGAGCAGCGGATGGACTTACAGATTTTTGTAGAATCTACACCTGTAGAGCCTGAAGTTCGCAGATCTGAATGAATCCGTCACTAATCCGAGAGTGATTTCTCGTGATTAGTTGCCATGATCTGATGATCATTGAAAGTGACGAACCTGCGAAATTCACAGAAGCGAAAGTGAGCCCGGACTCCGAAAAATTACACTGTATGTAAGTTAGCTTCATCGATCCATTCATGGATAGAAGCAAACATATCGGAGTTGGAATCTTCGTTCTGTTGAAGTAGTCAAGGTTTTGACTTGAACAGGAACGAGATGGAACTGTGCGTTTACTAATAGATAAGTGGGAGCGATGTTGCATTTCTCATAGTGTATGTCGATGACATACTGATTCTCGGAAATAACGTTCCAATGCTGCAGTCGGTAAAGGACTGGCTTGGGAGTTGGTTTTATGATTGACATGGGTAAAACCACGTATGTTCTTGGATTTTGGATCTAAAGATAGAGATCCAAAAGAGCTGATAGGACAAAGTCAGAATTCTTATATTGACAAAGTCCTACACGTTTTCAGCATTCCAAGAAGGGTTTTATGCCAATGTCACATGGCATTACGTTAAGCAAGAAACAGTGTCCTACGATATCTGCTGAGCTTGAATGCATGGATGAGATTCCATATGCGTCGGCAATTGGATCTATCATGTATGCCATGACACGTACTTGTTCTGATGTTGCTTTAATGTTAAGCAAGACAAGTAAAGACCAGTCAAATCCAGTAAAGAATAACTGGATAGACGTAATGAATATCCTCAAGTATTTGAAAAAAATACTTAGGATAAGTTCTTGATTTACGGAGAAAGTGAGGTGCTACAAGTCGATAGAGTCTGAAAGGCAAGTTTCCAACAGACAAAGATGATTTCCGGTCACAGTCCGGTTATATCTTGTGTCTGTCTGGCGGTGCAAGGCACTGTTGCTGACTCCATGACTTAAGCTGAACATTTCGCAGCTTGGATAGCGGCGAAAGAGGTTGTTTGGAAAGAAGAGTTCATCACTGAACTTGATGTGATTCCCAGCATAGATGAGGCTAGCTGCACATCAGAGGTCCAAACACCTTGAGGGTAGGTATAACCTATTCCGTGAGATAAATGACAGAGGTGTTAGGTAGATCAGCAAGTTTCAACGAATGAGAACGTTGCTAATCTATTAACGAAGCCACTCCTTAGGCCTAAGCACGAGTCGCGGACTGTAGCTGTAGGATAAGTGAAATTAAGATGTAGTCTTAATTTCAGTGGGAGTTTGTAAGAGGGCTTTATTTAGTTATTGATATGTTCTTGTAAAACATTTGAGATGTTTAATAATAAAATTATTTTTCAAGATTATTTTAACTGTGATGAAATAATCGTTCCAAAATGATATGAACCATTTTATAGGTCATCGAAGTAAGTGACTTGATCTTGAGTCATCAAAGTCATTTAGCTTGATCATGAGACCCTATATTTGATAGATGGATTATATCATCCTGTCCCTAGTCGAAGGTTGTTGAAATTGGAACACCAACAACCGCGTGAGACTAGATTGGTATGTGACTTATGACAAAGTCTCAGGATGTCATAGATGCACGGCATCAAAGTCAGTACATAGGTGTATGTTGGGGTACATACGACCGGACATGACCCGCTTATAAGAACTCTTCAGGATATTTATATCTGTGTCATAAGAGATTCTTACTACGACTATAGAGTATAGTCCTTAGACCTGAGTTCGCATGCATGTGACTGCACATCAAATGATGCGCTTTGATCATTGTCTAACGCTGTCGTTAAGCGATAGTTATAAGGACCTTGTTTGGGTGTATTATGAAATGAGTAGTTTACAGTGATGGAACAAGACGGGATTTTTCCCTCCAATATAAATGGAGTGAATATCTCTAGGCCAATCGGAGATTTGAATACTGGAAAATGCATGGCCATGCTCAAACGGACTGTCCCGAGTCGTTTGGATTGTCAGTATCAAATCAGAGTCCGATGAACATTATTAGGCTTTATAAGGATGACACTCATCTTGCCTTATGACTAATCGAGATATTAAGACAAAAGGAATATGAATACAGAGATTCCAGTACAAGTGAGAGATTGTTGGAATTATGTCCAGTAATCTCTGTACTGTCTCTAGAAAGTAAGAGTATGTCAATGATCAGACATAAGTCATATAATACTGGGGGTCATGATGGCTTGCTAGAGTCCGCTCATGATCTATAAGTCTTGGATTTATTGCCTTTATTATATGATCCCATATGGGTCACACGCCTAAGCTAACAGGAAACTATAAGGGAACGGTTCAGCAGAAGTACGGTAAAAGTGCCAGGCATTTACTGTACTTAGAGAGATTAAAGGGCCTGATTAAATCTAAGGGATTTAATCAAATTGGGACTTGGGCCCAAAAGCCCAAAAGGAACTAGACATAAGTTTTATGATTAAAAACTTAACCTAGCCACTTTTTGTCCCACACTCCTGCGCCTCTTTCTCTCTCTCTGCGACGCCTCCCCCTCTGTGGTCTAGCAGCCAATTTTCTTGAAGTGTGCGTGTGTGAACCTCTGGAGGAGCTGTCCCTTGGCGGTTCTGCTGATCTCTGACAATACCTCTCTAATCCGCTGCATAAACAAGGTATTAGGTGAGATCCCTTTTTGTTTCTGCAAGAGAACCTAGATCCAATATGTTTAGTAGAGTTTAATCTGAAAGAATTAAACCAGGACAAACACTAAACAATCCTACAGATATGTGTTGTTTGAATGCTTGTGTGTTGTGGAGCTCATCACGTCTTGATAGGACGTGATCAGCTATTGTACTTGATTGTTATTTTGGGTTTGGACGGGACTATTAGATTGTTAGCAGCCTTTAGTTGGGAGCCGTCTCACTGGGTAATCTTAGATTACTCATTAGACTCTTTTGTGTTTTTCAGGTTTGGAGTGGCTCGGCGGACGCATAGGACACTCGGAGTAGTCTCGGGTTGGCATTTGGCATTGGTCTGTTTACGCATTTTGACTTCATTTTTGGTTTCGGATTTTTGTTGGGATCCCGCTAAATATTTTGTATTAGACTGTATAGTGCTATGAATAAGATTTATGTTTTTGTCTAAAGTAATAAAAACGGAATAATTCCCTGATATGTTTAGTCCGAACCGAACACAACTCGTGGAAGCGGTACGGGTTGAAAAGTCTCATATCGTGGAAACGAGGTAAATAGAGTCAAAGAGGGTTTAGTTCGAGCCTTTAACTCAAATCGGACCGTCTCTGGCTTTCGTATTGTGACAAACTCTTCTCGTATGGCTATTCGGGTTCTATCGGTCATGTTCTTGTTTGATTGTTGGCCGGTCAGCTCGTCGGTCAGCGGAAAACGGAAGGGGTCGTTACACACTGTCATTGACTCTTGAAAGACTGGTTGGCAGAGAATTCATGTTTAAGTTTAGCATGGGTGAAGACAATTTAAAATACATGAACTCGGCTTTTGTTGTTGATTAGGCAACTGGTTATGAAGCTATGGTTTGAGGTTTGTTCCAATATCACTTCACCCGGGGATAAGATTGTAATATTTTAGGGGCTAACGATATGAGTATGACTCCATTCAGGAAGATAAGGGTTGAGAAGTTTTAGGTTTTACAAAACATTTATATTTTTTTTGGTTTTTGGATTTGTATCCGTTTTTGTGTTTTATTCGTTTAGACTATCTAAACTTTGTTTTGGTGTTGACTATTATGTTTTTATTTTAACTCGATCAATTCATTCATAGGCCCTTATTTGTCTGTTTTCTATTAAGGATCAATTTATTTATTCAATACATACGCGATAAAATAAATTTTAATCACTTCACTTATGGTTATCGTATACGAGGCCTGTATTGTTTACTATATATAAAATGTGAATTATCTTGTATTATATTTTAAAATTTTAGAATGTTTTATGTGGAGACATGTTGTGTTGATATTTGTCTATTATGGCTTTCATCAAGGATAGATTATG
The DNA here is from genome assembly GCA_030180135.1 of Orychophragmus violaceus. NCBI lineage: Eukaryota > Viridiplantae > Streptophyta > Magnoliopsida > Brassicales > Brassicaceae > Orychophragmus > Orychophragmus violaceus. The sequence goes on from CM058240.1 coordinate 42,178,194, forward strand.
GTCCAGTAATAGTTTCATCACGTTTAAGAGAACTCTTACACAAACTATATTGGATGATTTTTGAGTCCAACATGATATCATTATATCAAGTTCGAGATATACTACATCATAAACAAGTATTGATGCTTCGAATATGGCTCCATGATGATTTGATTTCCTTAGAAGAAAATTATTGTTTTAATTATCAAGTCCAAAACAATTTGAATTCTGGATATATATATATATATAATATACAAAGGGTGATATTTTCTCTAAGCTCTAGTTTTTCTATGCATAAAATGACATTTTCTTATTTCTTCTTATATGATAATGTTTAAGTTTATTTTATAGTATATACACTTATGCTATTTTAGATTATAATAATCGTTTTGCGCTATGATAATTTGTAGATGTAAAAATACATTTTTACTTATCTCTTTATATGAGAATATTCAATTTTACTTTTTATACTTTTATTTATCCTTTTATGATAATGTTTAACTTTATTTTAACCGTATTTTAGATATATTCACTTATGCTATATTAAATTATAATCATTTTGTATTAGGATAATTTCAAGACATAGAAAGACATTTTTACTTATCTCTTTATATGATAATGTTCAATTTTACTTAAATATTTTTTATATTTACGGTTATGTTGATGTATTATGATATATTCAATATATTCCATATTCAGTTAGGTATTTAGAATTTTAGCAATATCCTATATAAATAGTCTCTTGCTGTATTATTTATCGTACCTCTTGCTTTTGAATCCGATCTAGGCGATAATCATGTCGAGTATTATTGCTATTGATCTTATCATGGATATCAGATCTCTTTGTACTAACTATAAGATTAGTCTTCACATGCAATGAGTTTGGAACGTGTATTTGCAGAAGAAGATTTTCTCTATGGAAGTGGTTTTTCAAGATCGTGAGGTGTGTTATGAAAATAATGATTTTACTTAAGATTAATCGTTTCGGCTACAGTTGATATGTGTATTTGATCCCGGGAACGTGTATCCACGCATCTGTTGATGGAGCTATGTCTGGCATTTTTGGTGGCCATTTGTATGAGGTCTAACTGTTGTATTGGATGGATTTGATTTAGTTCCTTATGCGACGGTATATCGCACTAATCCACTTTCTTTTAAAATTTATTTTAATCCTACTTGTAAGATCAGGCCCGCTATTGGATTTTCAAAATGTATCCCAGAAAAGTATCGTAAAGATTTTTTGCAAATCGTCTCTAGTTTTCTAAACATGGAGATTCTCTCCGGTAATACGACCTTTATTGATTGTTTTGATCTATTGTATTGATTTTGAACAATTTATTAATGTCTCAAATTTAAATGTGTAGATGTTATTGGTGAAGTTGATTTTGTCGGTCCTCTTCAAAGAATTTTAACTGCTGTGTGCATTATCAGAGAGTTGTGGTCATTTTGCGGGATGCTAAGTAAGTGACATAGATTATTTTGTTGATTTATTTAGTGGTTGTTACTTTGATATGTTATTATTTCTTTCTTACATTATTTATATTTATGTTCATATTCCAATGGTTTGGAATTGAAGTGCATCCTTTGGGATGGTTACCTTCTTATCCAATGAATGTTGCCGAGGATGATGATGCAACATGTTTTTTTTTTTCCAAATTGCAAAAAGGACACCAATGCTATTGATGTGCGGCATATAATTTTTATAGATGTTGATTATGTTTTCAATTATCTATTTGTTTAATATTGTTTGGCATGTAGTTTATTTTTTTCTCTTTTAGATACTCCCTTGTGGTTCATGTCATTGATGTTATGGGAAATCGGGCATTGTTGATAATGTTCAATGATGTTGCTACCCTACTCGTGCGAAAAAAGTGTTGGCAATTTATTGATCAAGAGCAGTCTACATCTACCGTGTTACCACCTTATTTAGAGTCACTTTGAAATAAGACCGTACTCTGCAAAGTCTTTGTGTCTAGAGACCATCTTTGGAGTTTTGCTGCTACATTCGTGGTCGAGCAGATTTGTGTGAGTGAAGACGTTGTCAATGCTTTTAATGATAATTTCCCACTCTTGGCAACTAACCAGCATATTACATGATTTTATTATTAAACTAGCGGTTTTAAATGTTTCATTGGTTTTAAGAATTCTCATTGATGGTTTTTTTTTATATTACTCTCTTTTTGTGGGATTCGTCTTTTGACTTCTAATTTGTTTGATTTCCTTAATTATGTGTTTTGATTGTTTTGATTAATTTTGTAATTATCTATCGAGATAATATTGAAGAGTATACTTTTCTTCATGAATCATAACATGGCATTCTCTAAAATAAAAAGTATTTGTATGTTCCCTAGAGAAGTTTGGTGGATGGATTACCGTGGCACGAGAGATGTTTAGTTAAATTTGGTTAGTAAAAACTGATGAGAAATACACAATTATATCTAATTATGATTAATACATTTTTCTTAATAATTGGATGAGAAGGATTTTTTATAAACATTCCATATTTATTGATGTATATCAACTAAAAGAGTTTGAACTAAAATAAAAAAGGATTTTTACCAATAATATGCATATTTATCTTCTTATATGTCTATATATACAATCTAACTTAAATAATGCATGCATTCTCTTAAACTTTTAGTTTTAACATTTTGACAATGGCTTTCACGGTCGTAGCCTCTTTGACTCATTATGTGTTGCCTATCAGTATTTTGTGAAAGTTATGATAAAGTATATGCATAATTTTGTGTCTCTTGCGTCTTTAGAACTTGTTTTGGTTGATGAGGAGGTCATCATAATCTCTTTCCTTTATAGATTATATTTATATTTTGGGTCATATTTTAATATTTTTTGCAAGGTGATATGATACAAGCTTCCATTACTCATGATTTGGCGGTCCGTTTATCACATAAGTTGGTCGAAGGACAGTAGATTGTTCTAAGTGGATTTGATCTAAATGATGCTCATGGAGAATTTAGGACAAATATGCATCCATACATCTTTATATGGAATACATCAACGTATTTCCACAAATTACCTTCTAGAAGTGCACGTCATTACTTGCAATTCGATAATTTTTCTAATATTCACTATGGATTCATGGATACCTGATATTTTGTTGGTAACAAAATATTTTCTATTGTATTTTTTGTATTTAGATTAGGGTTGCTTATTTCGTTGACACATGATATGTTTCTTCATTTTTTGGTAGATTTGATTGGCTGACTTCTTAATGTTAGTGGAATTGTCGACGTTGGGCCAATAATGTACGAAGATTATCGTCAGGAGATATCCTTCGACATCGAGGATAGAAGGTTTAAATGTTTTTTAATATTATTTTTATTTTTTGTTTAGATTGTTTTATGAAATTTTTTGTTGTTTTGTGGTGAATGTATACTACGCTGTCATTTATCAGGCGCTAAGACTATTGATTTCTATAATGAGTGGTTGTCTTATGGAGGTGATCAAGTTATTTTTGTTGTATGGTTTGCAAGAATCCATTTAAAAATGGTATTTTCAACTTGGTTGTTATTTCACGTTTTGATTTGTTCTTAATAACTTTATTATATTGGGTGTATCACATCGTCTTCGTTTTATCTGTTGTATGGGTTGTTACTATAGCTAATGGATTATCCGAGATTGTTCTTGAGGCATTGCTTGAATAAGTTTATAGTATGAAGATGGATTTTACTTGAATCGATGAAGAACCATATATATCTTGGGTTGATTAGCAGTTTATATCCTTCTTTAATTAGTTTTTATTGATTTGTTTCTAGATTTAGTTTTTGGTTTTTTTTTTTTTTGCGAGCTAGCTCTTTGTTTTTCTAATTTATGTTTAATGGTTTGGTTACCAACATTTATAACTAATCAATATAAAAAGATGACATTATTTCGTGCTATTCTTATATGTCGAGTTATGATATAACTAGAGCGCAAAAACCATGATATAACCCTAATCAACGCAATATACTATATTTCTTGCGGTACACTTTAACAAATTTATAAAACACTATCGCGACATACCAATATAGAAAATATAGAAACTATGCATTTCTATAATTGGCATGTGTCTTTTTTGTTTACTATAGTTTCTTTTAAAAAAAAGCTTTTTCTCTGATGTTTATTCTATTCACAATTCCTAGGTTTAACGTTTATGTTTGTAATTAAAGATACTCGCATAGCATTCACATATATTTCTTTAGTCTTTGGAGAAATGAAGGGTGGCGCATGTGGAAAGAAGAAATATGCTCAAAATCTTCAAATCGTTTCCAAACCAAGTTAGTTTGTTACTCCTATTTTTGTTTTTTTATGATTTATTCATCTCATACACTTATCTACTTCGTGTTGGCATACTTTTTAACGAGAAATCATATCTATGCTCCTCAAGATCCTAGACTATTTAATAATGATGATATACCTACTATTCATGACCTGTGTGATATGAAAAGACAAAATTGGCGAGAAAATCGGAACATAGGGTTGTTTTGCTAGAAATAAGAGGAACCCTAACATCGTGGTATGTTAGTTTTGAATTTGGAGATATTTACGTTCTATTTTTAAAAAATTATATATAGAGATATATTGTTCTAATGTTCTCTTTGCCAAATCAGATCATCTCGGTAATACAAACAATGCAGATGAGTTCTTTTGTTTTGGTGCGACTGATTCTGATTCGGATAGAGATCGTCATTGTGGAGATTCGACAGATGAATCTGATACAGATATAATTCGTAAAGACCGAAGTAAGAGGTCTATAGGAATAGCTCTTATGGGGTTACAATTAACTTAGATGGAGATGTGGTACATGTTCTACAGAGTAGTGGTATTTATATGATGAATGTTGTATAATATGATTTGTTTTGTGTCTTTTTGTTTACGATTGTGATTTCTTTTTCTACCAAATTTGTTAAAACATACTACGATGATGGATATTGTGTATACAATTGCGTGCATTTCAATGCTCTTATGTGGTTTGGTGAGAGATTAAAAAGGAAGAATACACGAACTAGACCAGTTTTCTCGCATTCTTGTGGTCAGTGGAAAGTTAAGTTGCCGCTCTTGAAAACTCTGCCAAAGTCTTTACTGGCCTTTCTCTACAATAATGATGAAAGTAGCAAGTTATTTTGTGAATGCATCAGATAGTATAACATGATGTTTGCATTCACCTCTCTTGGTGGTAAGATTATTCATAGTATTAATAATGGAAGAGGATTGTACTTATTCCAGCTTAGCGGTGAGAATTACCATCGTATTGGAGATATATTGCCTCTTCCTGGAAAACCACCAACATTCTTGGAGCTCTATATTCACGATACTAAAAATGAGTTACTTAATAGGATGGCATTTTGTGGGTACTTATCAATCTATAAATTATATTTAATTCCAAAATTATATTTTGATTTTGGTGTTTAGTGTTTAATAATGTGGTGGTACATTTGTAACAATATTGATGGTGTTGGAAAGATACAAGAAGATATTGTCTCTAAGCTCAAAAATATGTTGGATCATCATAATTCTCATGTTAAAGCTTTTAGGTCAGCGAAGGATAGATTTGATTCATCAAATAATGTGTAAGGGTTGCGGTTGTTGTTCAAAGGCGCTAGAAAAAAGGATGGAAGAACATATAACCTTCCTTCTTCGGATGTGGTTGCAGCTTTGATTCCTGATGATGTAACTTTGTGTTTGGGTGTGCGTTATATAGTTATTGAAAGTAGGACTACCGGTTTACGAAGGATAAGTGAGCTACATCCTACCTACTTACCGCTCCAATATCCACTTTTATTCCGATATGGGGAGGATGGTTCCCCACTTGGTATTGATATAGGATTCATTGAACTATCTGGAAGAAATCGCACAACCATAAGAATGCGCGAGTTCTTTGCTTTTTGTATACATCAGAGGGTAGGAGAACCATCAACTATCATGATGTATGGTTGATTGTACCAGCAGTTTCTGGTTGATTTGTATACGATGATTAAGAGTACCAAGCTATGTTATATCATATTAAACAAGAAAAGTTTACGTGCGGATAAGTATTCTACAATCGTCTGAGCATGGTTTGGAGAGTTTGACTACACAAGGTCAACGAATCTATCTACCCGCTTCGATCACAGCAAGTAAAAGATTAATGAAGCAGCATTATATTGATGATATGGAAACTTGCAAGTACTTCGGATATCCGTATCTTTTTATAACTATACGTGTAATCCAAAATGGCCCGAAATCATGCGGTTTCTAAAAAGGCATAGTCTTAGTTCCGAAGATCGACTTGATATTTTATGCAGGGTTTTCAAGTTAAAATTATAGAATCTTATGGATGATATGAGAAGACGAAAATTGCTAGGAGAAGTTGTTTCTGGTATGTCGTATAGCTTTGTTTTATTTATTTCTATTGAATGTTGTCGTCTCGAATGTATGTTAAATGAATTTATACATTTTTAGCTACATGCACCATCTAATTTCAGAAGAAAGTTTTGCCACATGCGCATATTATCTTTTTATGAAACCAGGTTCAAAATTGGTGAGTGGAGACGACATAGATAAAATAATCAGCGCATAGATTCCTGATAAATCTCTAGAACCCAATTTAAATGATGTCATAAGTGATATGATGATTCATGGTCCTTGTGGTGTTTCAAATCCAGCTAATGTTTTTATGGAGGATGGGCGATGTACCAAACATTTTCCTATGCCTTATAGCTCGATCACAACTGTCGATGCTGGAGGTTTTCTATTTATAAGTGCCAGAAGAATAATAGGTTTGTTGTAAAGAAGAATCACAAATGTGATAATTCACTCGTTGTACCATACAATGCAAGACCATATGTTTTGTACCAAGTGCATATAAATGTCTAGTGGTGTAATCGGAAACATGCGGTTAAATGTCTTTTCAAGTATATTACGAAAGCATCGGACTACGTGCGTGCTTCCGTTGAAGATAGGAAAAACAGGAATGAGGTCAAAGATCATCTTAACTACCGGTAAATGTTTTTGTATTCATCATATTCAGTAAAGGAGTATTACTTTGTTCATCTAATGTTTACTTTTATTCAATTGCTTTTTACATAGTTATATATCCGGGTGTGAGGCTTTGTGGAGAATCCTTGTGTTTCCTACGGTGTATAATACTACGGTTGTTAAGAGACTTCCTTTTCATCTTCATGGAGAGCAATGGGTGGTCTATGATTCACAGGACTCGATCAAGGAAGTTATAAATAGGCCAGTGCTTGGAGCTTCAAATTTTATTGGATAGATGCAGTGTTATACTAGAGAAGATGAGGTGGGTGATGTTGCGAAAACACTTACGTATGCTGATTTCCCAATCCGATTTGTTTGTAAATGAAAAGAAAAGTGTTGGGATATTAGAAAACGTTTCTTTTCCATTGGAAGGTTACCTTATGTAGCACCTACTAGTGGACAAAGTTATTATTTAAGGGTTTTACTAAACATAGTCAAGGGTTATACGATTTATGATTCTATTCGTACCGTGGATGGGGTAGTTTAAATCATTATCAAGATGCTTGCTATGAAAGAGGATTGTTAGATGATGATAAAAAGTATGTTGACGCAATCAGAGAAGTTAGTTTATGGGGACCAGCCAATATCTTCGGCGGATATTTAATATTATTTTACTAACACAAAGTGTTTCGTTGGCCGGAAATTTATGGGAGGCAACTTTAGGTATATTATTTGAGATATTCTTGCGAAGAGGAGACGTGTGCTTAAGGATCCAAGTATATTTACCATGAACAGAGTATATGTGTGAAGTTTTTACCATCTTTTAGTTTTTTATGTTTTTTTCTTTATTAACATATAGATTCATCTCCATGTTTTTCCGTACGTCTAACTATGACGATGTGGAGAGAAAAAAATGTGCACTTGCTGAGATTGAGATCATGTTACGTGTTAACGGGAATTCGATAGTAAATTTTGCGGACATGCCTAAGTTGGATGATGAGATTATCTTGGGTTATAGCAATCCTCTTATTGATGATGAGTGAGTAAGAGATAAACATATTTTGCTTAAGTTTCTCGAGGATGAACTTCGGAAGATGACGGACGAGCAGCACGATGTCTTTCAAAAAATTAAAAATGCAGATGATAGAGACAGTGGTGGGGTTTTCTTTCTTCATGGGTTCGGTGGAATGGGTAAAACTTTCTTATGGAATATTCTGTGTGCATAATTTTGATCTATAGTTCTCATAGTACTAATTGTTGCGTCAAGTGGAATTGTGTCGTTGTTGTTACCGGGTAGTCGAACAGCTCATTCAAGATTTTGAATACCTATTTTTGTTAATGAATTTAGTACGTGTAACATCAAGATTGTATCTGATTTGGCTGGTTTAATCGAGGTGAGCGAGCTTATCATATGGGATGAAGCGCACATGATGACTAAAGATTGTTTTGAGACCTTATATCAAACCATGAGAGATATTATTAGATGTGATAAACCTTTCGGTGGGAAATTTGTTGTGTTTGATTGAGATTTTAGGCAGATTATGCATGATGTTCCTAATGTTGGTAGGGTTGAGATGGTAGTGGCTTCTATCAAGTCTTCTAATTTTTGGGAAGATTGTATTGTTCCTACACTTACTAAGAATATGTGGTTGCTTGTTGGTCTCAATAATGTAGAGGCTGGAAATTACAGTCACTCTCAAACTGGCTAATAGATATTGGTAACGGTAATGTTAATCCGAACGATGATGGTGAGTCCAAGATTTAGATACCCGAAGATTTTGTTGATTAGGGCGTCTGATAAGCCTATTGAAGCAATTGTACGTGATGTTTATGGATTTCGTTCGCATCAGAAAACAGACTTGCGCTTATTCAAGAGCGGGCTTAACTAAGTCCAAGAAATCATGATGTCGATCTTATTAATGAGTCCATGCTCTCTTGCTTATCTGGTTAGTTTATTTTATTCACTACCACACATTAAATTTGGTTCCACTTTTACGTACTTCTTTCTTATTTTTTGACTTTATTTACGTTCGTTTTATAGGTGAGGAAAGAACCTATTTGAGTTCTGATAGTGTAGAGAAATCAGATACCGGGAAATATGATGATATGTTGTACACTTCAGAATTTCTTAATAGCATAAAAGTCTTTGTCTACCAAATCATTCATTGAAGCTCAAAGTAGGTACACATGTTATGTTATGGAGAAATGTTGAACCTAAGGATGGACTATGCAATGGGACACGTATGGCGGTTACTAGATTGGGTGACCGTGCTATAGAGGTTGCAGTTATAACCGGAAATAATATTGGACCTAGGGTAGCGATAATGAGGATGAGTGTTTCTCCGCCTGAGATGAATTTCCATTTAGAAAGCAGCGGAGGAAGATACCAGTTGTTGTAGCTTTTGATATGCCCATTAATAAGAGTCAAGGCCAAACTCTTAAAAGTGTCGGGTTTTTTTTTACCTAACCAATCTTTATTAATGGTCAATTGTATGTCGCACTTTCGCATGTTACCTCTCGGGTAGGGTTAAAAGTCTTGATCAGTGAGGAGAACGGTCATCCACCAAAGAAGACAACGAACATGGTCTATACAGAGATTTTAAAAGGTCTATGATTATATTACCATGATGTCGTTTGAATTGTTCTAATATTTTGTTGGGTTGATTTGGTTTTTGTTAGGTATTTTTTTGATATTTTTCGTGAGTATTTTTTTATCAATTCTCTTGCTTTGGATATTCCTTTGTTTGCAATGGTTAGGTTATCCAATATTACTCATAGATTTGTCTTTTTGGTGAGATATATTCTTCATGCAATGGCATATTTATATTGATATACAGATTAACGTGAAATAAAAAAGTTACCTATTTTGTATCATAAAAAAAATCCATCTTAAGCAAGCGCATTCAATAAAATATACGTATAAGACCTATTTAAAAATATTGGAAATAATATGTTCTTATATATACCCATGATTTTTGTTATTAGGTTTACATATTCATTTTTCTGTATGTTGTAAACTATTTTGATGTCTTCTTCTAGGTCCGTTGATGTGTCTACCATGAATCCTAACATCAGTAAATGGAGTATTCATGTTAAATTAGCCCTATTCGGCAAGGTATTAAAATTGAACATTAACGATGGCAAAAGAAAAAAATGGAGAATGAACATAGTGTCACTGCCATTATTTTAAAGGGTGTTGTCAAGTGTTGCTGCTATCGCTGAAAAAAGTAATGACCATTGAAATAATCATCTCAATAAACAGCGAGTGTCGCTGGGATTAACTTTCCACATATTTGAGTCTCAAGTTAATGATAATTGGGGCTTATTTTTGATTGCAGGTTAACGTTGCAGCGACACCTCTCCGAACAGGGATAATATTGAGAAGATATGTCATAAATTGGGGAACTGAACGAACAATTGTCTAAAAAATTTGAATGAGTAGGTTTTTCGTGTTATAATACTAATTTTTATATTTGTAAAATTCCTTTGTTTTCGTTACTCTAAAGTATATAAGTAATATTACAGGGAATTAAGATACATGCCATTATAGACAGTTATGTTCTTATTGTCCAAATCTCAAATGTATTGGTTGATGGGGATCATATAATTCTTTCCGGTTTTTTACCTAATTCCTTATGGCGTATATTTTAAACCAACATCCCAGTGGTTCGAAATAAAGTGGAAGTGGAAAACATATGTTGAGATAATTCCTACAATAACCATGAGTAGCTTCTTTGATTTGCTGACTTTTGGTCTATAAAATCCTTTCTCGGCCTAACATGTCTAAATCTGATGTTGGAAATCGATTATCCTTTTGGACAAAACTTGTGTTTAGTATTTTGGTGTGTTTTGTGTGGATGTTGAGTTGATCTTAACTTTTTCATGGTTATTATTTAGTAGTTTAGTATTTTTAATCGTATTTCATAATATCCAAAACTTTAAAAATAATGAATGTTGGTTTTATGGCGGCTAATTTTTTCATATATAATAATGCTATTATTGGTACTTGTGATATTTTAAAAACTGTTCAATGATATTTTAGATTTCGGATGACCATAATTTGAATGTTTATCTTATGTCCCACATATTAAATTGTTAGTGTTATTCAAAAAGAAATATAAGTTTTATGTATATTGTGTTGTTATCCTAAAAGGATATTTTCCAATCTTAATATTTTAGAGTTTAACAATATTGGGTTAGTAATTATCTTAGCTTTTAGTTTTATATACGTTGTGTTGTCATCTTAAAGGATATTTTCCATCTTAAGAATTTAGAGTTTAAGAATATTGGAGTAATAGTTATTTTCTTACTATATGCTATTCAATATTGTGAAATATTTACATTTACAAAATTTTGATAACAAATTTAAAATTTTCGGATGTCCATAGTTTACATGTTTATCTTATGTCTCACATATTAAATATTTAAATTATATTTAAAAACAAAGATAAGTTTTATGTATATTATGTTATCATCTTAAAAGGATAATTTCCATCTCAAAATTATAATATTTAAAAATATTTAAGTAATAATTATCTTCTTATTATATGTTATTCAACATTGTGCAATATTTTCACTAATAAATTTTTAATAGTAAATAATTTAGTCGATTTCGTTTGTCTGTCTTTATAGTTTTATATATTGTGTTGTCATCATAGAAAGATATTTTCCATCTTAGGATTTTAGAGTTTAAGAATATTGAAGTGGTGATTATCTTACATTTTTAGTTTTATATATATTGTATTGTTATTTTACATGGATATTTTCCATCTTGAGAATTTAGAGTTGAAGAATTGAGTTAGTAATTATCTTCTTACTATATGTTATACGATATTGTTCAATATCTTATACAATATTGTTCAATGTTTCCATTATAAAAACTTTAACAACAAATTTATGATTTCGGATTGGTATAATTTAAATATTTATTTTATGTTTCATTTATTAACTAGTGAAGTAGATTTAAAAGGAAAAATAAATTTTGTATAAATTGTTTTGTCTTCCTAAGATCGTGGTGAGTATTTATATCAAACCCTTGGCAGACACAAAACGTTTCTGACTTTAACTTCCTTTCATCTTCCGTTTATTTCTCTCAACGGAAATTTATTGCAAAAAAATAATGGGCCAAAGGCAATACCAATTTCTTTCGGAGATCGGCAGTTGACGGCGAAATGGAGTTTAAAATTGAAGATCATTCGGTCTTGAAAAGAGATCTTCACCGGAAAACCCATCAAACTACTTTTGTTGGATGAACATGTTATCTTTAGAATATAACGATACATTTAAATATTTGGTGTTACTATTAGTTAGATAATTTTGTTCTTACGCTATATTAAGTTTTACGTCTTGAACTTTATAACAATAGGAACAAAGGATATAAGAAGAACTATGGGGTGATTATGTTGGAATCTTCGAGTGGATATTGGAATATGAGGGCCATTGGGTTCAATAAATTAACGTTCTCATCCTTGATAGGCCAATGCTAGGCCCCTTGACAGATAGTTTATTCTCTTTGTGTTGAATCAATTCGAGTATAATCTGGAGAATTTCATTCCCTAAGGGCCAGCACTACTTTGACTTGAAGCTTATACATGGCGTTTCAAACGGCACTATAACTAGAAGTTATCCAGTCGGTATAATTTTGTTTTAAGGGCACAATAGTTTTATGGGACTTTATTATTTATTAGATTTGGTTATGGATCTGTTTGGGGTTTCTTTTTTAGATAGAGATTTTATTTTGTTATTCTTGGAAATGATGGCTTCGGAAGAGATTCAGTGGATCCTACAAAGAATCGGGAAGCGAATTACTGGAGACTTCTTGAAGTAAAATTCTGAATTAGAGATTTGGAGTAAGTAAATCTTCCATTTATTTCATGTAGAATATTTTTAGAATGTTTGAGAGTTTATTTGTAGTTAATATTGGCAGAAACAAGTCATTGGATTGTGTGGTCAATGGCGATCTTGCTGTTAGGCTGGTGACGGCATGGGGAAAAAGTAGTAATGAGATATTGTTCTACTTACTCCAATGCTTTAATATCGTCAAAGACAATGGTGGTATGATGAAATTTCAAACCGTTTGTAAATTTGTTCCAGTTAGTGTAAAATGAGAGATAATAAAAAATTCTTATCGATTAGGGTTGGTGAGAATGAAGGTTATGCAACAAATTTCTAACATACGCTTTTATGCATATAAAGTTGAAGATTGCCGTGATTTTGTCCAAAAAGTATTTATCTAACACCTCATAATCATATAGTATAGATGTTTATGTTTTTTGGAGATCTTATGTGTTATTTTTTAAATATGATTTTTTTTCTTCAGGTACCCTAAGTGTCATCTATGTTAAGAAAGCTAGTGTGGTTTGTTGGATTAGCGAAAAGAATAACATGGCTTATGGTTTATGAATTTCGATTAAATTTTTATTTATAATCCGCACTTTGTTTATGGTTTTTCTTTAGTAATTTAGTGTTTTTAATCGTATTGCATGATATCGAAAATTTGAAAATATAATGAATGATGACCATAGTATTTAAAAACGTATATAGTTTGGCAAAAATATATAATAGTGCTATAATTGGAACTTATGATATTTTAAAAAATTATTCATTGATATTAAACATAAAAAGGTTATGCACAATTATATTAAAAATATATATATTTTGGATATCATGCATCTGCACGGGCACCCCACTAGGACATTGAAACAAATTGGTAAGCCAGTTCCTGTTTTGTTGCCTTGGTTCATAGTATATGGAATTAATGTTTGAATTTCCAACCTTTCAGCAAATATTTTTGACATGATGTTGACATTAGCTCCCGAGTCCGACAAACATAATAAATTAGACACTAGTAATTGAACAAGTAAAAGTGAAACGGACAGGATATTTGACCTTTTGATTCTTTGAAGATGGAGACATTTGGGTACCTCGAAAGGTGGAACTCTAGATTCCTCGTCTTTCTTCAAAGATCTTTCATATAGAGGAATGCAAATAGGAGTTTTTCCTGGAATAGTCTTTACTTCCTCCTTAGCATTTGTGGTTGAGATCACATTACAATACCTTTTCGGGTTGTCTTCTACCTTTCCATGTAGAACTCTAGCTTATCTCTTCACAGCCTCAACAGTTTGAGCGACTTTCATTTCTAGCTTCTTGGTATGGGTATTGAGAGATTTAATCTTCCCATTCAAGTTATTGTACATATTGTCTAGTCTTGCATTGAACTCCTTGGTCATCTTCTTTTGCTATGTGATGAGTTGTTGCATCATTCTCTCGAGTTTATTTTCTCTTGATACGTTAGGGGGTCCTGGCGGAGCAGAAGTTTGTGCGTTTAAAGGCACGTAATGAGAATTATAAGGACCTCTCGATTGAAAGTTACCCTTTACTTCAATGTTCCCGTTTTGGAAACGATTTTGGAAAGGTTTAGGCTGAGGATAGAACTGATCACATGGATTTTCCACATTAATATTGTGATAGGAAATATTATTCATGTTCTTGAAGTTGTTGTTGAATCCATTTTTGAAGTTGTGGTTCGGATACGGACCTTGGCCTCCATCATAGTTAACTTCTTCTTCTTGATAGAATGCTCTTTCTTCATCGAATTTTCGGAATTATTGGCCTTGGTGGCTTCACCCGAGTTCATTAGGGATTTTGGCGTCTTAGCAATTGTGCCATCATGTTTTTAGATCACCAATTTGCTCCGACTCAGACTCAACAAAATGATTTGTTTTATCAAAGTCAGGACAGTTATTGCTACTACTAGCAGAAATATTATCAATAAGAGAACGTCTTTGAGCAACAATGTTTGTGGTGAATCAGCATTTCTCGCATTGTCTAGGAATGTTGATATTTAGGCTGTAAACCCCTATAAGAGGTGTTTAACAAACTAGAACCAGTGAAGCCATGATGGGGACACTCACGTTCATATGCTTTGAATCTTTCGCATGCTTCATAGAAAGATCAACATGACCTTGTTGAAAGCTTTGAATCTTGTTTCTCAGCAATTTTGACCTAGACTTAGTATAGAAATGATTGAGAATGGAAATTTTCATTCTTACCGACTAGTAATAGATCAAGTAGGCATAGATTTTAACCACCGCGAAGATTTTTCAGTTATAGAAAAAGGGAACAACTTATGTTTCCATTAGTCTGCAGGACTCTGGTTGGTACAGGTGGTGCTGCAAAGCTCCTATAAATTTGTATGTGCTCCATTGGATGCTCCGTCGAGAGACCATGGAACTGGTATTGTTTCACCAAGTTTATGATATGTGGTTTGACTTCATAATCATTCTTATGTGGTATAATAACTTGAATGGCTGATTGATTCTTACAGTGCTTGTATGGGACATAAAATCAGCAATTGTATGGGTTCTGGGCTGCCTTTTCGGCTGTTGATGAGAAGGTAAGACATGGAGGATCGCATCTTCATCCTCCTGGTGTTGGTTACCACCGATTGGATATACGCGCGGGCATTAGCAATGTTTTTCCTTATGTCATGTTCAGCATATGTAAAACAAATTCTCCAGTATTTAGCAAATGGTTAAGAATAGGATTACCACATTATCGCGCAATGGTTGTCGGTTTGCGTTTTCAACTGTCTCTCGTGCAGGTTTGTGAGTTGCTTCATGGTTTAATTGGTCTTCTGGGTGGTCGATTTAATCATCCAATATAAGTTGTCTCCTAAGCCTTCACAGTTCTCTCTCGTGTCTATCAATCTCTTGTACATGACTCACGATTTCAAAATGTGTTCTTCTTATTATCATGCACTGAAACTTAAAGAAAGAATAAAAAGAGTTATCGAACATCAAATAAAAGACTCGAAAGAACCTAAAGTCTAGAAAAACAAATACAAAAATCTCAAGTTACAAATCAATTCTCCGGCAATAGCCAAAAACTTGTTGTTTATAAGGTTTTACCCTAAAATTAAGAGTCACATAGTTTATACTATACAATCTAATTCATTTCTTTGCTTCTACCATTTGTACTCTACCAGGTTTTTGCGATTGTATTGGTCAATTTAAAGACTAACGAATAAGGAAGTCTAAAACTTCACAGAAACATAGGTAGGTATAAACAAGAGCAACCAATTTCATTAAATTTTATTTGCCATCTCTTGAGAGAAACTCGAGTGTCCAACCAATTAATCTAATCTTAAAGTTTCTCTCTAATATAATTGAAATCTTACTTTTTGAACCTCTTAAAATTTATGTACCCAAATATGAGCTGATAGATTCCTTTAAGATACCTAGAATTTAAAGAATTAAGACTGTTAAAATACGAACACACAAATTTTGTGTTCCTTTAGAAATTATCTCCACATTTGTGTTAGCTAAAAGAGATGCACTAAACTCACTAATAGTTTGGAATCCTATCCCTCCGTCAATCTTAGTCACATATGTACTCCTTATAAAATCCCTTGTAATGTTCAACAAAGAAAAAAGGAGCACACAAATTTTGTACTCCTTATAAAATCCTACTTAATAATATATATATATATAATCTAAAGTTGCTTAGTTAAGGATACTAGAACTAGGTGCCCTCGATAAAATGCTATTTGTGTGATCGTCACCGGTTCTCCTCTTTGAGAGAAGACAAATCCAGATTATGACTTATTGGCTGCTTAAACAAAAAGTTTGACTTTCACTTTGCGTGATGCAAAATTAACGGCAGCAACGAGATGTGGTTCCATCTCCCTCTCAATCTGCCTAATAAGTTGCCGGTCAACAAGCACTACTATTTGTGTCAGTTTCCTTCACTAGAGAAGTGACAAATGTACTTTTATATGTTTTTTCCGTAATTTAATATTTTAGTTATTAAAATCTTAAACAAATAAAATTGCTAATATTTATTTTTATTTATCATTTGCATAAAATATATCTTTTGTGCCATAATTGTTTTCATATTTTGTTTCACTCTTTTAATGATCATACTTGAATAATATATGTCAAAAATATAACTAACTCAACATATTAATATTAAAGATATTTCAACATATATTTTTATTTTATTTTGTCTTTGTGTTTTTTTGTTAATCCAGGGGTAGATCCAGACCAAACAGTCCAGACTAATCTTCTGGATCCGGTCAGGCCGCCAGCCAGCTTCACCTAGGAAGTTTTGTCCAGTATCCATGATAGGTGTCCAAAAGAGGCATGTTAGTTTCCTTATGGGGAGAGAATCGAACCCGGATGGTGGTTGCCACCACAGATCCGTCCTTCCACTTAGACTATCTTGTCCGGACGCCCTGGGTCTTTGTGTTAAATGTCTCTTTTAACAGTAAGTGATCTAATGTTGTAGTGTACAAACAATACCAAGGGTATAAAACTCTTTAAAACAAAATATCAACTTTAAAATAAATCCGACTTTCGCTTTTCAAAAGTTTATCATATTTGAAATTTTCAGTGTCTTCGAATTTATTGGACAGCTATTTCTTTATTCAAAAAAATCCTCAAGTATGTCTTTCTTTCTGAGCATGTATATAATCACATTTTCTCTAGGTATGGTGAAAAATAATGTATTTATTTTTATATGTGTGTGTTTTGTTGTGGTAGCATTTGTGCATTATAATCAATTATTTTGTTTTTTAGTTTTGAAATTTATATTGTTTTTTGAAACAAACATATTATAACATTTTTAAAAGTTAAGTTTCTTATCTGGTTCTACTAAATATCAGGTGTGATGGTAGAAAAACAATTATTATAATCATAAGCAAAACCATCTACTTTTTATTTTTAGAACAAAATTGTAGAAATATTTTGAAAAACTATATTTTGATTTAAAATTTAAGATGTATACTGTATTCTCGTTATATTAATTATAATCCTTTTTTACATACTCAAAATCATACACATTTTAATATTTCAGTTGAATAAATCCTAAATATTTTTATTGATTGAAGATATAACTGTAGTCTGTATATATACTATTCTGCAGTAAAATATTTCAATACTTTATACTAATAATATTTAATTTTCTTTAATTTATCACAATTTTCATATTTGTTTACTTAGTTTGTCTGTATATTATTCTCTTTTAACATATATTAAATAAAGTAAGAATCAGAAGTTGTTTTTATTTCTTTAATGTTTAAATTAAATACTTTAAATACAATTGATACTTTAAATATGATTTATCGTTTAATTTTTTTAATGTTGCTGATAAGGATACTTTGAAAGAAAAACTCTCCTAATATATAATATAATATACAATAGATTTCTATTGTTTTTACTCTCTTTTTTGTAAAAGAACTGCCAAGCAGATCGTTCTTTTTTACTCTCCTTTTTTGTAAAAGAACTGCCAAGCAGATGAATCTACCAACTAGACGGACGCGCGCGTGAATACAGGCGATCATCCGATTTCTCTCTCGACAAGCAAAGGTTTCGTCTTCATCTTTTTCGCTAGTTCGGAGGCTTCTCCGGTGGCCGACGGTCTCCGTTGGTGCCGTGAGAAGCCTCAGATGGTTGGTCGAGCTTCATGGTGAGCCGCGGTCGCCGATTTGAGTTAGAAGAGTCGCGGACTTGTCTCAACGATAGCACCGCAAGGGTTTTTCGCGTCGGAGCAGGAGGCGGCGAGGGCTTCTTATCGACAGATCTCGTGAGTCGCCGGTCTGGAGTGTCGCTTGAGGACGGTGACGAGGTGGATCGAGCACAGAGGGACGGAGGTGAGAAGTAGATCTAAGCTTTTTCATGCGCGGAAGTCGGCGCGAGGATTGGTGGGTCGGAGCGGTGCGAGGAAGAGCTTAGTGGTGGTCCTGGCCAACGCTCGTCTGAAGATTGTTCAACGGCGACTGGTGCTAGCCCTTTCGTCCGGCGGCGTCGTCGGATTGTGTCTCTTCGCTCGGCGAGGTAAGGATTGCGATGGGCCTGGAAAGATAGACCGGTGAATCGGGAGGGAGAGACGAGAGGTCGACGAAGGGTGCTTGTCTCGGCGAGTAATGCCGGTTCGGTCCGTGGCTGGCGGCTCCGTACTCGAAACCGTTGAGTATCGGAGGCGGAGCCGCCGGATTGACCCTAGACTAGTCGCCGATGTTATCGGATTTCTTTTTGCGATTTTGGTTCTTTCCGGTCTGGTATTGTGTTTTGTCTCTGGTTTCGGTTGGTTATGTAACCCGGTTATTGCCCTGTTTGGGGCTAATATATATAATATATTAATTAAAAAAAAAAAGAACTGCCAAGCAAATTAATTAGTCCGTATTTCCAATATGATGCATGGTGATTACATAATTATTCATCAAGGGAAATAGATAGATAAAATTGACTTTAATGAAATTATATTTGTTTTCAGCAGTAATTAAAGAGCATCGACAGAGTTGGATTATTTTAAAAATTGGTTACATAATTCATAAATTTTATTTTAAATTTCAGCACAAGTAATTTGATAAATGGACAATTTGGTACAGAATATTCGCATCATGCTGTTATATTGTGTCTACGTTGGTCTGGAACTACTGATTTAAATAATTGAAAAGTATTATATTTTTATTTTATTTTGTATCTTGTTGATAAAAAAAATTATTTTTTTGTTAAAAAACACTATATAGATTATTATATAACCAAAGGAAACAAATAGATTAGATTAAACACATATCCTCTCTGGCTCTTTTCCCGATACTGTTGTAAGTTCTTCGCCGTCGACGTCTGTTACCTCTCCGGCGGTCGGCGATTCGCGCCACGGTCGCCGGAAAAGGCTCATTTGCTTTGGTTTTCGGTTAGGTCTGTAGCCCCCCTTCCGACCTGGCTCGATCGGTGTCCTCCTCTCCGTTCTCGTCCCTTCGGGTGTGTCTGTGGTCGCCTCCGGAGGATCTGGTCACGGCGTCTCTCGGCGAGCAAGTGGTCTAAGGCTTCTGGTTCATCTCGGGTTGGGGCTTCTTCCTCTGCTGCGTCCTTCGTTCGGCGCAGCCGGTGTCGCCTCCGGTCACCGACGGTTCCCTGTCCGCCTTCGTCGGTGCGGTGAGGATGGATCTGCCTCTGTTTGTCCTTTGGGTAAGCTGGTCTTGCGGTTTGTTTTGCGTAGATCTAGGGTTGTTTTCCCTGAGGTGGTTCTTCGGTTTAGCTAGGTTAGTGATAGGGTCTAAGTTTTAATCATATTCTACTGTAAGTGCACAGTTAATGCAATTATAGTATAAAGGGTATCGAAATCCACAGAGACTCTAGACCTACGATAGATTTTAGAACGGTCAAGTTAAACTAGGAGAAAGTAATGAGAAAACTAAAAGCAAACAGAAAAGTAAATCAAGTAGCAGGATTGGTTTGAAAGCAATTAACTAAAAGCGCTAAGTCTAGGGCAGGAAATCAGACAAGCAGATCAGATAATCAGTCAGGATCAAATTAAGCACTGTTCTAGAACTCGAACACGGATATAGAACTAACCAACTTTCGTTGTGAGAATTCTCTAAGTCTAATAGCAGAAATCCAAATTTCTTTGCAATTCCTAACAGATTAAACTAGCCTTAAGTTCAGGTTCGATATGTTCACAATTCAATTAAATCAAATTTCTTTGCGAGTAATTCAATTGTTCAACCTAAATAATTCAGATTCTAAATCACACTTTCGTGTCAATTTACCAACCTAGAGTCTAGATTCTAAGTGATCAAGTTAGAAACTAGTGTTAAGCATAATTTAGATTGAAGAACAAAATATGATATGAATCCTTAACTTAATTAATTAAATCTAGCAAGTCATGAAATCCCTAACGAGAATCCCTAAACCTAACTATGAATCTACTCAGACATAGATAATGAAAACATAATCAATGAATAATTAGATTGCATAAAAGAGTATGAAACAAAGGGGTTCGAAATCTTCTCCAAAAGCAGGAAGCAATACAGGTTCAGATCAGCCCCAAAAAGCTCTAAAAACTCTTAGCTCAAAAGTATGAAAGCGTATGTAAGCGTTATGTAAAAACCTAATTATATTAGCTTAATCACGTCTTGGGGCTTCTTTGTAAATACTGGAACATCTGGGCAAATCTGCAATTTCAGTATTCTTCATTAAACTCGCCGAGAAAGGCCCATCTCGCTCGTGTGTCGATCGATGCACAATGTGTGTCGATCGATGCAATCCTCTGTTTTGGACAGTGAACTCTATCTCTCGGGTCAAGACTCCAAAATGCTCCAAATGCTCCATAATCTCCAATTCCGCTCCAAACGTGCATGTACCTAATAACACATGTAAATGACTCTAAAGAAACACCAAAAGACTCTAAAACAAACTTATATCATGGTCTAAAACCAGTGAAAACCATGATATATCAACTCCCCCACATTTAGCCTTTGCTTGCCCTCAAGCAAAACAGAGAACTAAAACATGGTGAAGAGGTTTGAAAACTTTTAGAAACTCTTTTCATCCTAGAAGCAACAAGACTCAGATTCCCCTTAGTAAGCCACTGAAAGAATCACCTGCAAGACATCAAGACCAACATATACTTCCCCCACACTTAGCAACTGTCCTAAGTAAACTCCACAATCACATTCAAGCATTCAAATTCACCATACTGACTTCTATAAGCTATTAAGTGCAGTCTCACCTAAGGATTATCGATCAAATGGCACATGGATTCTTACTCTGTTAGCTCTAGACCACCATACTATCTTTTTCTGGTTCCTTTCTTCTCTTTTCCCTTCCTTAGCATTCTGATTTTTCCCATTGGGTATCATTTTTTTTTTATCAGTGCTCTTCCCGTTATGGGGTGTACTTTGGACACATTCCATGAATGCACAGGAGGTAATAGTGTTTGCTACCACTCTCGTGACCACTTCGGAGCTACTAGCTCATCCTCAGTTTATTATTCTCTTTTTTTTTACTTTAGGGAAGGGGAGAAGGGAACCTTACTCGGACAGGTTTACAAGTTGTGTCAGAACTAACAGAGGAGTCCGAATTAAGGTATACCAAGCCCTTAGGTGAGAAAATTAAGTCAAATTAAGGGTGAAGTCAGTAAAGGATCCTCTGATACCTGAAGTGATGCGGATGTTCTCAGTTGGCTGATCCGTGTTGGGTTTTCTAATAGTCATAGATTGATCCTGCAACTTCATCCAAATGGTCACTTAAGTTCCTGCAAGTGCTGTTAACTTCTCAAAAATTCACTGTTTCTTACTTAAACCATTTTGACTCAATAAAACAAATTTCAAAAAAATATAACTGACTCTAAGAAAACAGAAAGATAAAAGTCAGTACCACCTCCCCCACACTTGAAACAAATTGTCCCCAGTAGTGTCACGCTAAGGATCGGTAAAAGAAACTAAAAATGTTAAGGGATGAGTTAAGTTCTGTCTGATTTTTACATGTCTCGCTCATGCATCGATCATTACGCATAAATGCGACGATCGTTGCAAGGCGATTGCGATATGAGTCGATCGTTGCTCAGGTCCGCAACGATCGCTGCAATGCGATTTTTGTGTTGTGACGATCGACACACAGGACCGTGTCGATCGTTGCATTGCGATTTCGTCGAGACCTGCAGACAAAACTCACCAAAACCAAAAACAAACGTAAAATCCTAACAAAAACACCAAAAATGAATATGCGAAAACGAAACAGTGGGTTGCCTCCCACTCAGCGCTCTTTTAGCGTCAATAGCTTGACGTTTTTAGCTGAATCAGACAGAGGGTGCAACATCCAGAGGCAAAATCTGACCTTCTGGAATCTCGGCCTTAGCCCAATAATGCTTAACTCTCTGTCCATTTACAGTAAATTCCTTACCTTCCTGGCTGATTAGAACGACAGCTCCATAAGGACGTACCTCCTTGATCGTGAAAGGACCAGACCACCTTGATCTCAGCTTACCTGGAAACAATTGCAAACGAGAGTTATACAAAAGTACCTGATCATTGAGCTCAGATTGTCTAGAGACAATCTTCTTGTCATGATAAGCCTTATTCCTCTCTTTGTACAGCTTTGAGTTCTCATAAGCATGATGCCTAATCTCCTCCAACTCATTAAGCTGCACCAATCTCCTCTCTGCAGCAGACTTAAGATCGAAGTTCATCTGCTTCACAGCCCATGTTGCCTTGTTATCAAGCTCTACTGGCAGATGACATGCTTTTCCATACAGCAAATGAAAAGGAGTAGTCCCAAGTGGTGTCTTGAATGCAGTCCAGTAAGCCCATAGTGCATCATCCAACTTTGCTGCCCAATCCTTCCTTGTCTTCCCAACTGTCTTCTCTAAGATCTCCTTGATTTGTCTGTTAGAAACCTCGACATGTCCACTAGTCTGAGGGTGATAAGGAGTAGCAACTCGGTGATGAACTCCATGCTTCTTCAGCAGCTTTTCAAAGACCTAATTAATAAAATGAGATCCTCCATCACTAATTACTATCTGAGGTACTCCAAATCTAGGGAATATGATGGTCTTAAACAGCTTAATAACCACCGAAGAATCATTGGTTGGACTAGCTATTGCTTCCACCCACTTAGACACATAGTCCACAGCAACCAAGATAAACTTATTCCCATAGGATGAGGGAAAAGGACCCATAAAGTCTATGCCCTAGCAATCGAAAACCTCAACCTCAAGAATGAAATTCTGAGGCATCTCATGCTTCTTACTGATTTTCCCTCTCCTCTGACAGGCATCACACTGAGAGACAAAGGAATGAGCATCCGCAAACATCGTAGGCCACCAGAAACCTGCTTGCAGAACCTTAGACACAGTCTTGAAAGTAGCAAAATGTCCAGCATAATCTAATCCATGACAGTGGAATAGGATATCTGGAACCTCTGATTCAGCAACGCATCTCCTGTAAAAACCATCTGAACAGTGCTTGTAGAGATAAGGCTCATCCCAGTAGTATCGTCTGAGCTCCATGAAGAATTTCTTCTTTGCATATCTCTTCAAATCATCTGGTTCAGTCTCTGCAGCCAGGTAATTAGCTATATCTGCGTACCAAGGTCGATCGGTGGTTGCGACATCATCAACTTCGAAGTTATAGTCTCCAATTTGAACCGTGAAGGGTTATGGGCTCGTATCCGCACTGCAACAATCTTCGCAGAATGTAGCATCGATCGTTGCGTTTTCGACACATGCATCGATCGACGCAGTGCGATTAATCCGACAGTTTTGCAAGTTTCTGTCCAAATCCATCTAAAATACTGTCCCGATCATATTGACGTTCTCCTCAGGAAGAAATCATTAATGGGCACGTCTTCCTCAACCAGCATCATTGAAAGATGATCAGCAACTCCATTTTCAACTCCCTTCTTGTCCCTCACTTCAATGTCAAACTCCTGAAGCAACAGAATCCATCTCAACAATCTTGGCTTAGCATCTTTCTTCTGCATCAGATACTTCAGGGCTGAATGATCAGTGTGTACAATCACCTTGGAGCCAACAAGATAGGGGCGAAACTTCTCAAATGCAAAGACAACAGCCAACAACTCCTTTCTATAGTGGCATAGTTTCTCTGCGCATCATCTAGTGTCCTGCTGGCATAGTAGATATCATGAAGCTTTCTGTCCTTCTTCTGCCCCAGAACAGCTCCTACAGCGTAGTCACTCGCATCACACATAACTTCAAAAGGTAGATCCCAATCTGGTGGCTGAACTATAGGAGCACTCACTAATGCCTGCTTGATCTATTCAAATACAGTCTGACAATCTGCATTGAACTCAAACTTGGTATCCTTACACAGCAAAGAATTTAGTGGTCTAGCAATCTTACTGAAGACTTTGATGAACCGTCTATAGAAACCAGCATGTCCAAGAAAGCTCCTCACAGACTTCACAGAATCAGGCGCCTGAAGGCTGGTCATTACCTCAATCTTAGCGCGGTCTACTTCGATCCATGCTTCAGACACTTTATGTCCAAGTACAATGCCATCTCTGACCATGAAATGGCACTTCTCCCAATTAAGAACCAAGTGCTTCTCCTCGCATCTAGCTAGTACCTTGCACAGATTATCCAAGCACTCATTATAAGATGACCCGTAGACTGAAAAGTCATCCATAAACACCTCCATAAAGTCCTCAATCATATCAGTGAATATGGACATCATGCATCTCTGGAAGGTGGATGGTGCATTACAAAGTCCAAAAGGCATCTTTCGGTATGCAAATGTGCCATATGGACAGGTAAAAGTAGTCTTTCCCTGATCCTCTGGATGGATGGGGATCTGGAAGAAGCCGGAATATCCATCGAGGAAGCAATAGTAAGGGTGATTTGCTAACCTCTCTAGCATCTGGTCAATGAAAGGTAAAGGGAAATGCTCTTTCCTTGTCGCAGCATTGAGCTTCCTGTAATCTATGCACATCCGGTGTCCAGTCCCAGTCCTTGTAGGAATCATCTCGTTCTTCTCATTCTTCACTACTGTAACTCCACCCTTCTTGGGCACTACATGGACTGGACTAACCCAATCACTGTCTGAAATAGGATAAATGATCCCAGCATCCAAGAGCTTCATGATCTCCTTCTTTACCACATCCTTAAGGTTAGGGTTAAGCCTCCTCTGATGCTCAATAGATGTCTTAGACTCGTCCTCAAGATGTATCCGATGCATGCACAGCTCCGGAGATATACCTGAAATGTCATCAAGAGAATAGCCAAGAGCTTTGTGATGCTTGCGCAGCTTGCTTAGCAGTAAGTGAGCTCTGCGTTGTTCAAACTAGCATTAACAATCACTGGATATGTCGAATTAGGTCCAAGAAATGCACATTAGCCCGGATGGAAGTTGTTTCGGCTCAATTTTCGGAGTTTTTTCCTCTGACCAGTCTCTGTCGACTTGCAACGATCGATGCTTAACCTGTGTCGATCGATGCAAAGTCGCGTCAGACACATCTAACTGCAACACTTGCTCAGCAGAATCCATTAGCCTCGTATAGCAGATTGCGGGCTCGTCTTGCAGGTGTTCCAGCTCCATTATAGAGCTCAGTAAAGCTCTTTCCAGTGGATCCTCAGCATGTGTCTTATGAAAGTAATCTGCAGCCAAATCACTGAGTGTGTCCACATAAAAGGTCTGTCCGTCGATGGTTGGTCTCTTCACCAGTTTGCCCATATCAAAGCTCATCTTCAAATCACCCACATTCGGAATTATTTTATCTCTCTGGCATTCAATCATCGCACCCGCAGTAGCTAAGAAAGGCCTACCCAAAATCAGTGGATCCTTTGATTCCTCTCCATACTGTAGAACCACAAAATCAGTAGGACTCACACATTGGCCAATCATTATAGGCACATCCTCCAATATTCCTTCAGGAATTCTGATTGTTCTGTCTGCTAAAACCAGTGAGATTCTAGTGGGCAGGAAGTCAGTCATCCCAAGTCTCTTAGCAACAGAGAAGGGCATAAGATTCACACTAGAACCAAGAGCACATAGAGATCTCTCAAATCTTTCCCTGTAGATACCACAATCCAACACAAAGCTCCCTGGATCTTTCAACTTCTCAGGAATTCTGCCCTGAATCACTGCACTACATACCTCTGTGATCATCATTACACTCTCCTCATCAGACCATTTACCAGCAAGTAAGTCCTTAAGACACCTCTTCATCACAGGAGTAGTCTCCATAGAGTCAATTAAAGGCACTTCAATCTTCACCTTTTTAATGATCTCGTTGCTGAGGTGCGTCGATCAATGCATTGCGAATTCCACGGATCTCATCTTCCATTTCTTCAATCTCCACGATTTCTTCGACACTCAACTGCTTTTTATGGGCAGGAAACAGCTCCTTACCACTTCTCAATGTCACTGCATTGCACTGGTACTTAGGATTAGCATCAGTCCGTCCCGGAAGAGATCCATCTGGCCTCTGAACATATCCAGCAGTCCTCGCAACCTTAGCATCAAGCTCCTTCATATGTGTGCTCAAGGATTCAAAGTTCCCATTCAGATCTTCATACACAGCACCTAACTTCTTGTCCAAGTCTACAGCATTCTTAGTCTGACCTTTCAACAACTGCTCCATCATGGTCTCCATCTTTCTCTCATGAGCATTAGCAGCAGGAGGTGTTTGGTAAGAAGAAGATCCATAAGTCCTTTGATTACCTTGCTGAAAAGGTTTCTGAAAACCAGCATTCTGTCCAAATCCAGAAGAGTTTTGATTGCTTGTGAAAGCACTCTTCTGTCCACCATTGAAGAACCTATTACCTTGCTGATTACCAAACCTGTTTCCTTGGAATCCAGAGCCACCAATGTAGTTCACATCCTCTTCATGATTGTCTTCTTCAGCTCCAAATACCTCAACATCCTGAGCAAAATGGACAGCTTTCTTCCCAGCCAACAGATTACAAACAGTATCCAACTTACTCCTGATATCAGCTATCTCCAGATTATCTATCTTCCCACCAGACTCCTTCCTTCTCCTATCAGCAGTCTTGCAGCTATTACTGCTCACCAAGTTATCTATCAATTGCTTAGCTTGCTCAGGGGTCCTTGTGTTGAAATTTCCATTGTTGGAATTGTCCAACGCAGTCTAGTAAGGGAGATCTATACCTCTAAAGAAAATGCCCAGCAATTTCACTTCAGTGAATCCATGATGAGGACAGTCTCGTTGGTACTTCTTAAACCTCATCCAAGAAGCTTTAAGAGGCTCTATAGGGCCTTGGGAGAAAGTGAGAATGTCCTGTCTCGACTGATCAGAGCGAGCATCATCATAAAAGTGTCTCAGAAACTCACTCTTCACAGCATCCCATGTATTAAACTTCCCAGGTGGAAGTTATTTCAGCCAGGCTGCAGCATCTCCAGCGAGAGAGTAAGGGAAGAGTTTGAGAAACAGATAGTCATAGTTCACTCCATCGTACTTCATCCCAGTGACTATGTCCTCAAACTCATCAATATGGTCCATTGGCTGCTCAGTCGGAAACCCATGGAAGGCATTCTGCCTCAGAATAGAGTAGTAGATGGTCTTGATCTCAAAGTCATTCCTCTCAAAACCAGGAGGTACAAGTGCTGACCGGTTAGCATGAAACTCATCCGGACAGTTATAGTCAGAAAGGGTCCTCTCATGAACAACCATCTGCCTCTGACCTTGACCTTGTCCTTGGCCTTGTCCTTGGCCTTGTCCTTGGTCTTATCCTTGGCCTTGGTCTTGTCACGGTTCAGGCTCAGGTTCAGGGATCACATTCCCTTCAGCATCAATCCTTTGCCCAGCAGCATTATACGGATTGTTTTGTCGGTCCCTTAGGGTACCTTGAGCATCAGGTATCAGAATCAAGCGCTCTTGTACCATCTTTGCTCGTCGACTTTTCCTGTTAGTTCTCTCTAGTCTAGCAAGCTCCTCAAGTCTGATATTAACGAGATTCGAGTTCGGATTACTTCTGGTATCACGCGTCTGCATAAACCGTCTGTAATCGCAGTGCAACGATCAATGCTTAGAGGCAACGATCGATTCAACTCTAGTCGCCCTGCAACGATCGATTCAAAAGGATGCAACGATCGATGCTAAGCGAATGTCAGACCTGCGACAGAGAAAAACAGAGAAATTAGTAACCAAAAAAAAAAAAAAAAAATCCTAGTCTAAACCCTAAGTTCAAATCTATCGAAGACTCAAAAGAGTCCCCGGCAACGGCGCCAAAAACTTGATAGGGTCTAAGTTTTAATCATATTCTACTGCAAATGCACAGTTAATGCAATTATAGTATAAACGGTATCGAAATCCACAGAGACTCTAGACCTATGATAGATTTTAGAACGGTCAAGTTAAACTAGGAGAAAGTAATGAGAAAACTAAAAGCAAACAGAAAAGTAAATCAAGTAGCAGGATTGGTTTGAAAGCAATTAACTAAAAGCGCTAAGTCTAGGGAGTTCTCAGAAAATCAGACAAGCAGATCAGATAATCAGTCATGATCAAATTAAGCACTGTTCTAAAACTCGAACACGGATATAGAACTAACCAACTTTCGTTGTGAGAATTCTCTAAGTCTAATAGCAGAAATCCAAATTTCTTTGCAATTTCTAAGAGATTAAACTAGCCTTAAGTTCAGGTTCGATATGTTCACAATTCAATTAAACCAAATTTCTTTGCGAGTAATTCAATTTCTCAATCTAAATAGTTCAGATTCTAAATCACACTTTCGTGTCAATTTAACAACCTAGAGTCTAGATTCTAAGTGATCAAGTTAGAAACTAGTGTTAAGCATAATTTAGATTGAAGAACAAAATATGATATGAATCCTTAACTGAATTAATTAAATCTAGCAAGTCATGAAATCCCTAACGAGAATCCCTAAACCTAACTATGAATCTACTCAGACATAGATAATGAAAACATAAGCAATGAATAATTAGATTGCAAAAAAGAGTAAGAAACAAAGGGGTTCGAAATCTTCTCCAAAAGCAGGAAGCAATACAGGTTCAGATCAGCCCCAAAAAGCTCTAAAAACTCTCAGCTCAAAAGTATGAAAGCGTAAGTAAGCGTTATGTAAAAACCTAATTATATTAGCCTAATCACATTTTGGGGCTTTTTTGTAAATACTGGAACATCTGGGCAAATCTGCAATTTCAGCATTCTTCATTAAACTCGCCGAGAAAGGCTCATATCGCTCGTGTGTCGATCGATGCACAATGTGTGTCGATCAATGCAATCCTCTGTTTTGGATAGTGAACTCTATCTCTCGGGTCAAGACTCCAAAATGCTCCAAAATACTCCATAATCTCCAATTCCGCTCCAAACATGCATGTACCTAATAGCACCTGTAAATGACTCTAAAGAAACACCAAAAGACTCTAAAACATACTTATATCATGGTCTAAAACAGGTGAAAACCATGATATATCAGTTAGGTATGGGTTTAATATAGCTTTCTTTGGCTTGTATCCTGGTTGTGTAGGTATATAGCTCGGTTGTGTTAGGCGGCTCTGGGTTTCTTCTGTCTCGAGGTATCGTTAGTCTTTATCTAGCCTAGAGTTTTATCCTTGGGGTCAAGTGCCGGTTCTTCTAGCGATTGATTTTGGTCGGCGCTTTTCTTCGGTTTGGCTGGTGTGTGTATCTTCGTCTGTCTGCTTCTGGTTGTGGTGTCGCCTGGTCTCGAGAGTTTGCTTTTCCTCTCCTTTGGTTGCAACGGCATAGTTCCTGCGGTTATTCATCTTATCTTCTGCTTCTAGGATCGGCCTTTTGGCAAGGGTTCTTCGGCCAATTTTAGAGGAATTGTTTGTTCGGTTCTCCTTGCATCTAGTCGTCGGTGGCCGAATGGTTACCTTTGCTCCTTCGTCATCATTGGTGGTCTGCATACGGTCCTGCTCGTGGCTCCTTCAGTTGGAGTAATATAATGAGTGTCAGGTAGTTCTGCCTCAATAAATCTCGGTTGTGGATGCTTCTCTGCTTATTTCTCTCTCTGTCTTCGGTCGGCGTCGCTCTTCGGGTATCTTGGTTGCTTGGCTAGATTTTGTCTTTTGGTGCCTTAGACGGTTGTTGTGAAGTGCGGTCTAACTGTTTTCGGTTTATGCTTTTGGTTTCTTTTTAGTCTCTCAATGGTGGGCATTTGGCTCCAGTATCGATGTTTGATAGCTGGCATTAGCTTTGTATCTTCGTATTTCATCTCCGTATTCGTCCTATATGTTCGCAAACGGTTATGCAATGAATTATCCTTAGTGAAAAAAAAAAGATTATTATATAACCAAATACAAACATGTATAGCTTACCTTTAACCCAAAAAAACATTTATAGCGTACAATTTATTGTTCACAGCCCTATGATATATTCTTTAAGAATATATTTACATAGCTTTTAGATTATAGTGAAAGCTATAAGAATATATTTACATAGCTTTAGGCATGGCCTCAAGCTGTCCGGTGACTTCTTCTTCCGTTCTCTTGTTTCTTCTCTGGTTTTATCCTTGTTTTGGTGTTTTTGCGGTCCGGATGGCTTCGTTCTCCTCGGTGGTGGATTCAGTTTGCTAGCTCTACCTTTGCTTCTTTTGTGGTCTTCTTCCTTCGGCGGAGGCGGCGTGTGTCATTCTTTGCTAGGGTTTTTGTAACGCCCCGTCCGTCCCTACCGGTGAGTCACCCATTCCTCTATCAGGCTCGTGGGCCCCACCCCTGTCCGACCGTCGGTGCGTTATTTTTCGTAGGCCCGACCGAGTAATTTACTGACCCGGCAATCACCTTGTGACCTTTTTCCATGTGTTTTGTCCTCACACACATGCTACCACGAATCACTTCCCGGAAGGTCACCCATCCTGGAACATTCCAGCCCGAGCACGCTTAACTCTAGAGTTCTTTCAGGCAAGTGATCGGAAAAGGTAAGTGCACTTGGTGATATAGGTAGCCAAATTAATTCATTTAAGCCTTTCTGAAATGGGTTGGGCCCAGTATGATACAATTCTTCCCCACTTAATGGGAATTCGTCCCCGAATTCCGCATCTCATAACCGGAGCAACCATAACCCTCAAACCCCAGGATTGTCTCCCGAGACAGAATCGGTTTGACTTTCCTGAGCTCTGATACCACTTGTAACGCCCCGTCCGCCCCTACCAGTGAGTCACCCATCCCTCTATCGGGCTCGTGGGCCCCACCTCTGTCCGACGGTCGGTGCGTTATTTTTCGTGGGCCCGACCGAGTAATTTACTGACCCTGCAATCACCACGTGACCTTTTCACATGTGTTTTGTCCTCACACACATGCTACCACGAATCACTTTCCGGAAGGTCACCCATCCTGGGACTACTCCAGTCCAAGCACGCTTAACTCTGGAGTTTTTTCAGGCAAGTGATAGGAAAAGGTAAGTGCACTTTGGTGAGAAAGGCTTAAATGAATTAATTTGGCTACTATGTCACCAAAGTGCACTTACCTTTTCCGATCACTTGCCTGAAAAAACTCCAGAGTTAAGCGTGCTTGGACTGGAGTAGTCCCAGGATGAGTGACCTTCCGGGAAGTGTTTCGTGGTAGCATGTGTGTGAGGACAAAACACATGGGAAAAGGTCACAAGGTGATTGCCGGGTCAGTAAATTACTTGGTCGGGCCTACGAAAAATAACGCACCGACCGTCGGACAGGGGTGGGGCCCACGAGCCTGATAGAGGGATGGGTGACTCACCGGTAGGGGCGGACGGGGCGTTACAAGTGGTATCAGAGCTCAGGGAAGTCAAACCGATTCTGTCTCAGGAGACAATCCTGGGGTTTGAGGGTTATGGTTGCTCCAGTTATAAGTCGGAGGGTCAGAGATGGACCCTCACAAGATGCGGAATTCGGGAAGAATTCCCGTTAAGTGGGGGAGAATTGTAACATATTGGGCCCCGCCCATTTAAGAAAGGCTTAAATGAATTAATTTGGCTACCTATGTCACCAAAGTGCACTTACCTTTTCGGTCACTTCTCCAGAGAGAACTCCAGAGTTAAGCGTGCTTGAGCTGGAGTAGTCAAATGATGGGTGACCTACTGGGAAGTGACTCACGGTATCATGCGAGTGAGGACAAAACATGAACAAATGTCACGTGGTGATTGCAGGGTCAGTAAATTACTCGGTCGGGCCTACGAAAAATAACGCACCGACCGTCGAACAGGGGTGGGGTCCACGAACTCGATAGAGGGATGGGTGACTCACCGGTAGGGGCGGACGGGGTGTTACAGCTTTTGTCTTCAGTTTGAAGCATGTTTCAGGCATTAGGTTTTGGGTTTGGACCATCCAATTCCCTTTTGGATTTTTGGATTCTAATTTGTTCGGCTTTTTCATTTTTTGTCTTTTTCTTGCTTTTCTTTCATGCTTCTTTATCGTGTAATATTTATTTGTATGTTTTAAAAAATCCAAAAATATTCTAATACGAAGACCCTTTTTAAAAAAGGTAAAATAAATGATCTTGATTATTTTGGTAGATATTTTATAGTTGATTACATTTTTACATTTGAAATTGCAATTATATATAAATATATAAACTTTGGATATAAATTTTAAATAGATATATAAATATTTGAATTTTGTGCCAGCATATAGTATCCATAAATTAAGCTAGTTATATATAGTTACATATTGTAATGATGGGGTTTTTTGTCAACATGATGAGTTTTCATCGAAAAATCGTGTCAAATACACTTATTTGACAATTGAAAATCTTGTGTACCTTTTTTTAATTCCCCATAGTTATTTCTCTTTAATGAAATATTGATAGACCAAAATACCCTTAATGAAGGGGACTCCACCCTTAATAAAAATCAATTTAATTAATCTTTTTTTTAAAACAGAAGAAAAAAAACATTTTTTGCCCGAAAAAACATTTTTGCCCAAAAAATAGAAAGACGATTCAGCCATCTAGCCACCCGAGAGTCCGACGCCGTTTCCATCCTCCAACGCCATCTCCGTCTTCCTCTGCCGTCGACGTTTCCTTCACCGCTGATAATGCGTCGCTTCGCCTGAGCTGAATTGAGCTCCAAAATCATTGGCCTAAATTGGGGATTTAGGGATTGAAAATTGATGGATTGAATTGGATTTGGTGCACATTGGTGTTTAACGATTGTTTCTAGGTCGATTAGGATTCTAAATAGGTTACAAATGCATTTTAGTGGTTGAATCGTAGTGAATTGTAAGTAGATAAGAACCCGAAACCGATCTAATTTGAGTTTATATGATAGGAGAACTAGGTAAAACTGTATTATTGAAAATCATGAATAATTAGTATTTTTGCACGATAGAATGAGCAGCAACGTAAGCATATATTTTGAATGTGAAGATCGCATGTATAGTATAATGTTGATGACATTGGTGGAGGAGATAACATGGTCGATGGTAGAAGCTACGATATACAAGAAGCTTTGATTAGATGAAAGTTAGATTAAATTGCATATGAGTTACATTCTTCTGCTGGTTTGATGTGAGGAACAGTGGATTATTTGTGATGGTGAGAAGCATATTACATCAAAGAGAAGCAGATCATACCTCATGATTACGTCATAAAGAAAGGTTGAAAGAGAATACTAAAGTTTTTATTGGTTTTTAAGCTTTTGTTATGTAAAACAAATAAATCAAGCTGGTTTTCTGTTATGTAATACTATATATTTCTTTCGTGATTAGTGTGTAATACTAGTATAACTGCGCATTACTAACGTATAACTAGTAAAACTGGTATTACCGGTATTAGTTGACTTTGAAAAGAAATTATGTATCTTTTTTACAAAACCAAGCCTAATCACCAAATCAAATCATATTGTGTTGTTACAACTACATAACTAGGATATAACCAAAATTTGGCAAATTTGTGTTATTATGAAATAATTTAGATAATACATTCCTTATATTTTTAAAAACACTTTCCAATTGACAAATCAAGGAAAAGTTACAAAAATCTACATTTCAAATTTATTATTGCATAGGACAATCTGAATTACATGTTGAAACAACAAAATCAACTGCAAAACTAGAAAAATAAAATTTTAGTTTAAGTAATACTAATTAAATTAGAAAATATCGAAAGTGTAACTATTTGGAAATTTGGTACAACTACTATCTTAGGTAAAACTAAGTGAAAAGTATTGGCGGAAAACTCAAAAATAAAAGTTTTAGGTGCCCAAAATAGAAAATTCAGTGATTTTTTAGCTTTTAAGATCAAATCAGTCTCTCTCTCTCTCTCTCTCTCTCTCTCTCTCTCTCTCTCTCTCTCTCTCTCTCTCTCTCTCTCTCTCTCTCTCTCTCATTTTGTCGACAATTTCCTCTCATTTTTGTCACTCACACCTTGATTATGCATCCATACTAGAATTAATAGTATAACTGATTCATATTTGTACATGGACAACATAGTTTTACCTAGTAATAATAGTAATATGCATGAAATCAAATTCAAAGACAACATAATTGTAAACACACAACAAACCAACATTGTCTTACTTAGTATTGAGATACTAGGACCAGTTCAGAAAATCCAAACAAACATTTGTACGAGTTCAACATAGTTTTAACACAGTTTCAACAGTCTAAACAACAACATATATTTACTCTCCTCTTTGACTCTTCACATATGCTTATAGTGGCAATAATCTTTGGTACAACCCATCTACCTTATCCCCAACCACCTTCTGCTGGTCACCAATAGTATTTAACCAGATTTATCAATTCATTGAAAGATGTGTTTCCGACTTTGAACATTTTGATTGATGTCCCTGTGAAAAAAGTGTCTGAAGTGCAGATGATTCTCAAACCAATTCCTTTTCCTCTTAGTGAGCTTCAAACTCTCTAAAACTTCGTCAATGTAACACCTTGTGGATATCTTCAAAAACAAAATAACAACATAGTTTTACTTAGTTCTACCAGTATTAACCATAAATTCAAAAAAAAATGAACCCTAGCTCGAATTCACAAATTATACTTCGATAATATCTATTTTCTTGAAAAGAGGAGTTAGAGCTTTATCAAAAACAATTTTGATTTCGAGTAATTAGAAATTGCTCAATTCAATAAATAAACTAGATAAATTAACTAAGTTTTCAGAAGAAAAAAATTCAGTGTAAAAAAAAAAGGTTCAATTTTTAGTTAGACCCGATAGAATTTGATTGATGAATAAACCCCCAAATATGTGATATAATTATCAGGAAGTAACTTGAGTTTAAAGTCATTTACTTTATTTTTAGATTAAAAAATATTAAAAGAAAAATTAAAAGAGAGTCATTTTAGATTTTATTTGAGATGATGACTGTAAATATTAAATCTACTGGAGAACTTCCTTATAAAGTATTTTTGAGAGAGTCGGATACTTGTGTCGGAGGTGTATAATAATCGTAGAAAGAAGAAAGAGGGAGCGGAGAAGGTGCGCGTCCTATAAAGCGTGAATCAACGCCTCTGAGGATCTAAAATCGGCATTTGATTTGACCGACGGCGTCTCAAGTCGTGATCAGTCATCGGGATCTGAATCAGAGATGGCGGCTGAGAACGAGCGAAAATCTTCTGCGGTCTCGGACATGGGAGCTTGGGCAATGAATGTGATCAGCTCCGTTGGAATCATCATGGCGAATAAACAGCTAATGTCATCTTCTGGTTTCGCCTTTAGTTTCGGTTCGGATCTCTCTCTCCTCTTACTACCATTTGCTTTCTCTTCTTCCTTTGAGATCTGATGATGAAATTATTATCAATTGCTCCCAGCAACGACTCTTACCGGATTTCACTTTGCGCTAACCGCATTGGTCGGCCTGGTCTCGAACGCCACGGGATTCTCCGCATCGAAACATGTCCCTATGTGGGAGCTAATTTGGTTCTCCATTGTCGCTAATGTCTCTATAGCCGCCATGAATTTCAGTCTCATGCTCAATTCCGTTGGATTTTACCAGGTTTTTCACCTTTTCATAAGCAATCTCTTGTTTCTGATTTTTGCTTCCTGAATCAATCGTTTCTGTATGTGTTATAGATCTCGAAGCTGAGCATGATTCCTGTCGTCTGTGTCATGGAATGGATCCTCCACAGCAAACGATACTCCAAAGAAGTGAAATTATCCGTTGTGGTTGTTGTTGTAGGGGTTGGTATTTGCACTGTCACTGATGTCAAAGTTAATGCCAAAGGTTTCATTTGTGCTTGTGTTGCGATTTTCTCCTCATCTTTGCAGCAAATTGTAAGTTCCTTTTGATCTTCCTTGTTTGTAGTTCGGAATCCGATCTATTGTGTCTTTGTCCAGTTAATAGGTTCGCTGCAGAAGAAATATTCAATTGGGTCATTCGAGTTGCTGAGTAAAACAGCACCGATTCAAGCCCTTTCGCTTCTCGTTGTTGGTCCTCTTGTTGATTATCTCCTCAGTGGGAAGTTCATTATCAAATACAATATGTCTTCCGGTTGCTTTGTAAGCATATCCTCTGTCTTTGCTATTGTATATCGATATGTTATCGTTGGTCTAACTAATATTCTACCATTT
This sequence comes from Orychophragmus violaceus, assembly GCA_030180135.1. Classification (NCBI taxonomy): domain Eukaryota; kingdom Viridiplantae; phylum Streptophyta; class Magnoliopsida; order Brassicales; family Brassicaceae; genus Orychophragmus; species Orychophragmus violaceus. The sequence continues at coordinate 42,214,864 of CM058240.1, forward strand.
TGCAGCTATTCATCCTTCTCTCATGTGCCTTAGCTGTGTTCTGTAACATAAGCCAGTACCTTTGCATTGGGCGTTTTTCAGCAGTATCGTTCCAGGTTATAGGTCACATGAAGACTGTGTGTATCTTGACACTCGGTTGGCTCCTATTTGATTCTGCAATGACTTTCAAAAACGTCTCGGGCATGATTGTTGCGATTGTTGGGATGGTAATCTATAGTTGGGCCATGGAATTGGAGAAACAGTCTAATCTTGCAGCAAAGGCTTTAAACAGTGTGAAACACAGCTTAACAGAAGAAGAGTTTGAGCTTTTAAAGGAAGGTGTAGAAACTACACAGTCGAAAGATGTTGAACTTGGCCACACAAAAGCTTAGTCAGAGATTGATAGAAACAGTCTCAAAGTAACAATTTGTTCTGTTATACTTTGTATTGTTTTGTGTTATTTAAACAAAGGAGTTGTGGCCGAATAACGCAGATATCGAATCCCCCCCATATAAGGGATCCTCGGAGATTAGTCGACCTTGGTTATAAAAAGTAGCTTTCGCGTTATTTGTATGTTTGCCCAATTCCATGGAAATTCCTATGTTATTACTTCTAAACAGCACTCTCAAAGAGTGCTTATTCTTTTTTCAGTGGGAATTATTGGATATTGTGTTTTAATGGATTAAAAAATTCAAACAAAATCATATGTTATTAGATCAATACTACTAAAACGGAAATACTATTACAGAACTAGCATTAATTTCATGTAGAATATTACTAACATATGATCTATACTATTAAAATAGAAATACAAAATAGAAACTACCCACTGTTTTTAGTTTCTTTACAATATTTTATGTTATTTGATCAATACTACTAAAACGGTTTCTTTTATTTTTTATTTTTTTATTAAAGATATTGGAAACTTTTAAAAAATGCCAACGACAGATTTTTTATTTAACCGTGATCTTACAAAAAATTTAGGATGACGATAAAGTTTGCCAATAAATAAAAAATTAAATTATATATTTAATTCAGCATAATATCAAAAATATCAACTTCCCTTAACAACAAATAAATATACTTAATGATTTAATGTATAAAGACATAATTATAGTTATATTAGAAAATCACGACTACAGAATCTACAACAATCTCTTTTAATAATTTGAACGTGTTCGAATAAAATCTTAAAGAGTATCTCTGCATCACATATCTCCACCTATAATAATTGATATATTTAGAAGATAACAAACAAACTTAAGTGATATATTCTTAACAAGATAAGGAAAAACAAATTTATCAATGTATTAAGAATAACAAACGAATATACTTATGTAACATGAAAGCGGATGGAACAATAATATCACAATCTCTTTAATATTTCATCGAATTGTTTTTTAAATAACCTTGCATAACAAGATATTGTTGTAGAATATCTTCCAAATCTTAAAATCAAATATTAAAATTCATGATGTTAATCACGCCTAAACCATTAAGCACTATAAATACACCTATATCATTTAGAATCTATCATGCTTTCATAACCAACTTCTTCATTCCTTTTCACGTTTTTAGCATCATGATTCAAAATGAATTATATAGTTCATATTTCTAACATTGGTTTCTCTTACCTTTCTTCTGTTAAGTCTTTTAAAATAGGTTGGCGGATCCATGTCAAAGTACTTCATTTTTGGAAGCAATACACCTCTCAATCTGGAGAAACATTGAACTCATTTTAGCCGATGATACACTGAGTAACTTCCGAATAAAAATATTTCATGCGATTGCAGTAATTGATTTAAATTAACTTGATTTTGTATCTACATGCTAAAGCAAATTAACTTACTTGAAATCAGAAGAGTGTTTGATCTAGGTGCTTCTTTGTGTGTTATTTTGTTTGCCATCCCATCGAAGAAAACTCTATACCTTAGGTAAGTTTAGAATGACTTTCTTCTCTGTACGATGTGTATATTATTCTTGTGAGTATTCTTTCATAATATTGTTGAATCTCCTGTGCAAATTTATTCAAAACCAAATTATATCAGATGTAAGCTTAATAGAAAAAGAAGATAAACCAACAAAATCGTCTTATCAACCCAAACATACTTTTCAATCATCTTGATTATGTGATCCAGATGGTCGTTGACACACAGCTGGTGGGTGGGTGGGAAGGAGGCACTGAAGTGCACCCTTGGCTACCAAATATTCCTCGCAAAAGCGATTACCCAACTCTAACGGGTTCTCTCCACTCTCATTAGCACATATGATTATCTGCAGAGATCAGGTAGCCTTCGTTTGGCAAATCAGAATTGCATAAAAACAAAAAGATTCTTTTTAAATTCAGGATGTTCAGTGAAGTCGTGAGTTGTGTCAGAATCATAACGTCATAAGAAGAAAAACACACCTTATCATCAACATCTGTGAAATTCCTGACGAAATTAACTTCATAGCCCAGATGCTTCAAGTATATGCATAACCAGTAGAACACTCTTTGATCTAAGTATCACTAAACTAGAGAAAAACGTAAACCCATATGCAAAAACTCAAACTTTCTTATCTACGAATCAAAGTTACGAGAGATCCGTATCCCCAAAATTAACCTCATCGATCTAACAGATTTATCCAGGAAAAAAATCTTGGTTAAGAAGAGACCTATAGAGAACGTTGAAGGAACGTCGACGAGAGCATGACCGATGTGGCTGAAATCGTAAGATGTGATACCACAGACATACAATCTGATCATCCCTACACTGATCAGAATCAAAACTTCTTTCTGCTGCGTCATCGTGTTATATAGCTTCAACTCTATCTTCTCCGCCTCCATATCTCTCACAATCGCCACCATAATTGCACGGCGAAGGAAACGAAGGTGAAAAAAACTTTTCTTATATTTTGTAACTTATGTTCTTTTTTTGCGTCTGACCCTTACATTGTTTCCAACAGTTACTCTCATTATTCTTACTGCAATATTCTTTAACGGTTAGAAAATGTCGAAACGGACCAAGATATGGGTGGGGTGGGGTCCAATCGTTTCGCCGTGGATATGGGTTTACAATTTTGGATCCATTAAGTGGATGTGGGTTTGTTCATGGAGTCATGGATTTCAGTCATTTGACTGTGTACGTAGAGTATATTGTTGTTTATGAGTGTGAAAAATATTCCATAAATAATTACTTGTGAAATTATTTTTTATATATCCATCATATTAAAAAAAATAGACAAATATAAAATTAAATTTTTAGGTTTTATATTACAAATTATGCCATAGTACATTAATATCTATATTAAATTAAATTAAATTAAATTAAAAATAATTAGAGAATATAACACTATCTCTACAATCTATGTTTTCAAACAAAATAATTATTAAATATGTATCTAAAGAACATAAATATAATGGGTCTCACTTTTCTAACTATTTAAAATAAAAACAAAATATATATTTATATATATGTATAATCATGAAACTATTAAATCAATTGATATGTATATTTAAATAATTTATACATCAACTATTTATATATAAGGTAATATTATATAATTTAATTTTATTAAAATATATTTGTAATATATTTGTAATATATTTTAGTATTTTTTTCAAATAAAAATATATATTTTATATTATGACAAAATATTATAAAATATTCTAATAAAAATAATTAACGATCGTATTTATTTTAAAAATATATTATAAAATCGTTTTAATTACATTTAATCTAAATATACTAATTTTTTATTTTATTCAAAATATGTTTTAATATTTTTTTTTGAAAAAAATATATTTGATATTATAACAAAATTTTACAATTTTTATAATTTATTGATTTCTTAAGCAAAATAATTACTAAATTTATATTTGTTATTAAAAAATTACTAAAAAATAATTTAATTACATTTTATCTATACAAAAATTTTTATATTTAGACCAATATAAACACAAATTCATGTAGTTTAACATCATTCAACTTTAAAATGAATTATAAACATAATACATTACTATAAATTAAAATTTAATTTAAAATATATATTTTTAAAAACTATAATACCAAAAATTAGATTGATATATTTTTACTCTGATAAAATATAAAATTAGTCAATATTTTATATCGTTCAAATATATGATAGACTATATTAACGGGTTGTTCCATAAAATTTCTAAATATTTAAACCATTACAATATCTTTGCTCAATGAAAAAATGTTAAAAGATGAATTAACCAATTTCAATTATTTAAGAACTAAAAAATAAGTAAAGCAAAAATATAAACAAATTGGTTTGTTTCTACTTTTTTAACTATTTAATTATTAAAATCTTATAAAACATAATAAATTTTATATACATATATGTTGTTTACAAAAAATAATATAGATAAATGCAATAAAAATTAAATTTTTGTCACATCACTTTAACAATAGTTGTTTACCAAAAAAAATAGAATTATTTTCAAACCATGATCTTCGATATAATATGGGTTAAAACTTAAAACTTATAACAAAAATCATTATTTTAATATTTTTCCTTATGATACACCTCATATAAACACACATTTCATTTAAAAAACTAAATTATTAACTTATATTTTATAATGCGAATTAAAAAATTATAAAAAAAATTAGATTGCATACTTAAAAAGACTAAATTACAATAATAATATAGATAAAAAGTTAATTTATAAAGAAAAATAAATTCGCGCTTAGAAAACGCGGATCAAAATCTAATACTGATTATAAGTGAAACTATAATTACTTCACTATAATACTTTGATTTTTCTAAACTAGACTAATGTGTGATTCATACTATATATTATATCTAAGATCTTCTCTAATATATTGTTTTATTCAAAATATATTCATATATATATATATATATATATTTGTCTACTATAACAGAATCTTAGAAGAATATTGCATGTTTGCACAAACTTAAAGGAAGAATATTGCATACGCAAGATCTAATTGGCCATAAAAAGCACTGGCATTGAGCAGGAAGACAAAGGTCTGTCCATTTGGCTTTTCATAATCTCTCTTCATCTCGTCATGGACTCGTACAGCCTTCCTTTCATTCTTGCACTTACCACCATTCTAAGAAACCTTGTATTAGGCATATTTAAGCTACTATGGAAAGGAATAAACATGTTAAATGGTGAAACATTGGAGATAGGAATTTACCTGTCTTGAAGAGACTTGTCTATTGCTATTACTGGCTCTGCCTGCAGGTTCATCTGAACTTAAGGCACATTTTGAGTATATATATTCTAGCAAAAACAACAATAACTTCTCGACTGTTCTGTTTCTCTGTCCCATTTCGCTTGCTGCATAAGCCATCTGATACGAATTAAGTTATAGAGAAAAAACATCAGCATTAGAACCAAACAATGCAACATCACTACATATACTCATGCTGATACTAATAACTAAGGTAATAGCGTATATCAACTTCCTGTTTTTTGGGAAGTAAATAACGAAATCAAAACATTCAAGGCACATGATTGCATTGTGCATTCTCAAATTCAATGGTAACAGGGTAAAAGGCGTAGATCATGTTCATGATAACTAAAGAAATTTTAGCTGTAGAGATCAAACCAATTTCTTAGTAACTAAGAACAATTCTTCAAATGCCAAAAACAAAATATCAAAACTTTCCAACATAAATAAAAAGGGAGGAAGCATAACAAAATAAACATTTATATTTGAGTTCGTCCTCTTTCATTGATATCTCTATGTAAATCAAAGCAAGAGCGTAAAACTTGGTTCGCTTCCCATTTCAGGCGTTTTGGGTTCTGCCATTTGATTCTGATCGATGTCATTGGTGTGTTGTTTGTCCCTCAGGTCCGTGCGTAATGCTCGGATTAACCAATCCACTTCCTCCTGCCTCATCCCTCTTCAAACTCATCGTGAAGAAGAAAACGCTACAAGACAAACACCAGCAAGCTGGAGTTACCACAGTTTTCTTCATCTAAACTCATCAAATGTTGGATCGGGTTTCTCTCGGAATCACTCTACCTTCAAATCCCTAATGGTTGCATCCCATCGATCAATTTCGACCGGTCCAGCATTTGAAACCGTCACGGATTGGGTGTTGCAATAACCCTGATTTTGGCACGAACTTAAGTACCTATTGGTAAAAACTGTGACTGTTGGCTTGTGGGTTGTGGCTGTAAGTTTTTTTGCTGTTAAAACTTTGACTGATATTTTAATTTTTTTTAAAAGCATGATTGTTAACAAAAACTGTAAAAACCTTAATTTAATTATTAAATATTTTATTAAAATATATTTTATGCACATACGCATAAGAAAATATGCCCTATGTATTTTTTTTGCTAGCAAGATTTGCGTTTTATATTAGACTCTACAACTAAACCCATTCTCTAATTAATCATTTTCATTAAGCCATAGTTCAAAAAAATTAATCATTTTTATTTTCAAATTATTAGATGCTAAATTCTAACAGTTATTTAAAAAGTTGTTTAAAAGTCACGTTCACCAGACTTTTAAAAATGTATCAGCAAGAAGAGTAAAAAAAATATATGACTTTCAAGGCTGTAGGAAAAAAAAGTACTAAAAGGGCGATTGGTAAAAAATAAACTGCTAAGACTGTTAAATGATGTACAGTCTCTACAGTTATGCAACCAATCTGTGCCTTAATCTGTTATAGAAAAATAGAGGTGAGAGATGATGACACGTGGATGACTCAGATCAAGATAGAAGGGAGTTGAATTGAATCAATTAAAAGGGAATTTCGTCACTTTACAGAACTAATCAAAAATATTGTTGAGAAAATCTCATCTTCTTTTTCCTTTTCTCTGTTACAGTTTGGATTAACTCTTGTTTTATCTGCAAAGGTGATAGAGATCTTTGTTTCATGAACATTGGCTTCTAATTGATTGAATCTTTGGATTGTGAGTTTACTATATTAAAGGTATTAGAGCCAACAGTTCCTCGGAATTCATGGTTGTCACGACGATCCATAACTCGGTTGCTTCGCAAATGGCGCAGACGACCAACATGAAGAAAGATTCAATCACGAATCATAAGGCGGCGTTGGAAAAATCATTCAACGACCTCATTCAAGCGATTAGTCAGTTCAAATTGGGATGTCAGACGATCTTCCAGATCGCAATCCACCACTATCTTCAATAGAATCGATTGAAAAGCAACCTACACCAGATCCGTTTCGAAGTTCAAGCACAAATTCGGCTCATAAAACAAGGTCAGAAAGATTCAAGAAATTGTTAGCAGATCTTATTGTTGAGCTGAAACAACTGAAAGAAATTGATGGTATAGAGGACTATCATGAGAAATTTGGGGTATTAAGCACTAGAATAAATCTATCTGAAGCTTCTTTGGTTAGTATTTTTCTCGATGGATTGTGGAAGGATACTAGGACGAACATTAATTCTGAGAAAATACGGCAATGTTTACTTGTGGGACGGTTGTATGAAAGAGTGATATATCTTGGTTTTTCTAGGTTTTTAACCATGATATAAGTGTATATATTGAGTCTTTAACCTTGTATTTCGAGTCTATCGAGTCTTTTACAGGTAAGCATGCGTTTGGAGCAAAGCTAGGAGTTTTGGGACGTTTCTGGAGATTTCTGCAAGAAGTTAAAAGTAGAGCCGTGACCACGATTTGATGTCGACCGACATCACATTTAGTGTCGGTCGACACTAAAGCCCAATGATTCCAATAAGCCGATTGATTACATCTTTTGAAGAATTTTAAAAAGACACATAAGTTTTCTTATTTCCAATTTGGCCCCAGGACATGTTTAGTGGTTTTTAATTAGGTTTTTGAGAGTTGTGTCTCTTATCTTGTTCTTACTTTTGTTTTGGCTTTTGACATTGGAGATTGAGAGATTTGCTTGGGGCTGATTCTGGTACTTGTAACCTTTGAGAGAAGGATTTCGAACCCCATCTATTATATCTATTCAGTCTTTGGTTTTCTATTCAAATATGTTTTGTCTTATTGATATCATGTCTGAGTAGTAACCTCTGTTTGATTTAGGGATTCTCATAGGGTTTTATGCCTTGTTAGATAACTGGATAATTAGGACTCTTAATCTATTTGTTCATCACCTAAGTTGAGATTAAAACTGAATTCTGGATTGATCACCTAGAGTTTAGATCTTAGATAAATAATTTGGCACGAGAGTGTGAATTATAATCTGACAGAACTTAGTGTGAGCAATTTGACTAGATACAAAGAGATTTGGTTTAGGAGAATTGTGAACTAAAGACTTGCTATTATGCTTGTCTAGAACTTTAAGATTGTAAAGAGATTTGAATCGTTAGGTTGCTAGACATAGATAATAATTGTAGCGAGAGTTGAATTATTTGTTATTGTGATTCTAGTTCTTGAACATGTGCTTAATCTGAATCCTGATTAGTTAAGTGTCTGACATTGCATGATTTCCTGAGAACTTCCTAAGTCTAGCGTTTTTCTCCCTTGAAAACACTCTTTTAAATTACTTGCATTGTTTATTGCTTTCATCTGATTGGTTTAGCTTAATTCGAAAAACATATAATTTGTTGCGTGAACTTGAGTCTCTGTGGATTAGATACCCTTTAATACTACAATCGCATATGTGCACTTGCAGTAGAATATAGGGATAAAATTTGCTCTATCAAAGAGTTCATCAGAAGAAATCAACTATAGGACAGCTTGTAAACACTGAGCGGATTAAGGAAACTGCCAAAGCAAATGAGTTCATACAAGTCGATTAAGACTTGTCGGAAATTAAGGAAGACAGTGAAATTATCCGAGCTGAATTGATGCAAAAGAAAGAACCAAATCCTACAGTTTGATAAGCTAAGGAGGAATTGATTGGAATTCAGGAAGCAAATGTGAATATTTCACAGGTGAATTTAATCCAGGATATGGTTATGGTAGAAGCAACATCAATTTCAGCTGATGCGGAAGTCATGGGAGTTGGAGACTCCATTGTAATCCTCTCGCAAGAACCAGAAGTGAATAAAGAAGTTTTTTGTGATGATGACAGACAAGGAGAGGTCTCATCATTCTCTTCTATAACTGCACAACAAGAGTTTCATATTGTGGTTCAGAAAAAGCATAAAGCCCTACCTCAAAACTCTTTGTTCAAAGAGCTGTCACAACAACATGAGACAAGAAAAAAGAGTGGGACTGCTTAGGCATTAGAATTTATGAGGTTCGAAGTTCACAAACGAGTGTGGGAACCTGGGGGAGTTTTGGGTCAGCATGGTTATTGGCATTGGGTAGATGATGACATGAGTGGCATAAGAGCTAGCAAAGAAGAGGATATTTGAAAGGGTGGGGGAAATGAAGAGCAACATAGCCATGGTTGTGAGTCCAAAGGCTGACAAGGGAAAGGAAAAAAAGAGTTACATTATGCCACAGGAAGAACAACGTGATAAATATGAGATTGATGGACACTTGATTTGAAATAGAGAAACCCTGAACAGAAGCTCCGTGAGTGATAAAGGGCAGTAAATAGATACTGGTTATATGGCAGGAGAAGTGAATAAATGGGAGCAATGGGGATTCGTACATCTAGCACATGGAAAACACAGATTCATGTCCATTTTGTCTTGCTAGGAGTTTGAATGGATGAGAAATATTCCAGTTCTTTGTTCCCAGCAAATCAAATATGGAATCCTGGTGGAATTTTCTCTGTTGCTGAAGCTAAAAAGAACTATTTTCATGAATAGCTGCAGGAAAATTTTCACAAACCTTGTGGTCAAGGTTTTTCAAGAGGGGAATATTTGTTATAGGAAAATAGAAGTGAGAGATGATGACACGTGGATGGCTCATATCAAGATGGAAGGGAGCTGAATTGAATAAAAGGGAATTATGTCACTTTACAGAACTAATCGAAAATATTGTGGAGAAAATCTCATCTTCTTCTTCCTTTTCTCTGTAACAATTTAGATCATCTCTTGTTTTGAGAATTTGTTTCTTCTTCTTGATTCTCTGCAAAGATGATAAAGATCTTTGTTTCATGAACCTTGGTTTCTAATTGATTGAATCTTTGGATTGTGAGTTTACTATATTATAATCAGAGAGAGATCAGAAGAAGAGAGAAAGAGGAGGTGAGGAGGGGGAAAGAGAGATCGAGAGAGGTCAAAAAGGATTGCTGAAACGACAGAGAAGAAGGGGAATGGTCGGCAAAAAGAGAGGATATTATGTTTGAGCTGGATATATGCTACAATTTTGATTTTTGGGCCCATTTTCATAAAATATTGTTTTGCCACGTGACGCTCTATATGGAAAGAGTATCTTGCTATTATATATAAGATTTCACGGTGTGCTTTACAAAACGTCAATCTACAAGTTTTTTAAAGCCCAAAAACGTATGATAACTCTAAGCCTTTAAAAAGAAACATTAAAAAGACAGTCCATTGTTTCCATCTTCTCCTAATTTTCCCACAATCAGTATCAGTGGCCGTCGCTCTCAGCAAGAAATTTCGAACCACCTTCTTTGTCGTCGCCTCAAATCTCCTCTAACCAATATGCTCCCTTAAATTACAGTTACCCTCCTTCATAACCCACTGCGTACCAATCAATGTGATTCTGTCTCATGTCCCACCGTTTCAGCGACTCTCGGTCCTCGCCTTATAATAATCAGATGATGCACGTGCCATAATCAGATGATGCTCTTGCCAAGCCTCACACGCCATATTCTCCACGCAAACTAAATTCCCTAAGAAGCATCAGTTCTGTCCTAATACACATCCCTCCAATAGCTAACGTAGACCTTGTCGCCATCCCTGCTAATGGGTCGTATATTATATTTGATGACCGCCTCCGCGGCAGATCTTCTCAGGAGGTCATTGGTTGTCTCCTCCGCTAGTGGGATGCCTGGAATATCAAGAATGTGTTATCCTAAGGTGACTTAAATCTCAAGGTACTGCAAAGGGGCCTTTCTTGAGTGAGCAAAGGAATGTCACGGGCCGAAGGCACTATGGCGGTTTAGTTTCCCCTTGTATCGAGAGAATGAAAAGATCTCATTAGGGCTTTCTATTGTCTATTGTATCGGGTTTTGGGGCAGTATATAAAGGGGTCTAAGGGTTTGTAAATGACACACACGAAATATAGAAACCCTAGACAAAGGGTATTTGCCTCAATATTGTTTCTCTCTAAGTATTCCGCAAACGTTCTATCTTCTAGGGTTCACTCGAGTTTTTACAACAGAAGGAAAACGAGTTCATGGGGATTGTGCTCCTCCTTCTTGGTGATAAGCTAAGCCTTCAAACCTAAATCACGCGATACTACTTACGCCTTATTCTAAATCATTGCTCACTTATCCACACCTCACTATTCAAGAATACCGTCATTTACGCGTTCATCCCATTAGGCAAGGTCCGACCACTACCGTCAAAAGTTGGTGGACGGTGCTATCTTCAACCTATATGGCTTCAAGGTTGCCCGCTGTACGAAGCTCTACAAGATCACTGACCATTCATTCGTCTTGCGCTTCCTCCCCACCACAACTGTCACCAAAATCGACGACGCTCTCACACAGATCAAACCCAAGAAATTCATGCTCCGTAACCACTTCCAGGCCCTTGTCAATACCAACCTAGAGCTCCCAGGTGACGTCGCTTACTCTACTTAATCAGTCATACGTTACCAAATATCCTCACTTAATTTAATATGTCTTATCGGAAAAATTGTGCATTGCAGATGTGGTTGCCAAATAAGGTTCGTACAAGGTTCGACTTATCAGCCTCCACCTCAAAACAAAGAGTCGTAGTCAGGCTGCTAATGGATTCGTAATCAAATACAACCTAAACCTCTCTTATATTATATTCCCTTCTCAACCACATAGCTCCAAGTTACTTTTAGTATTGCATAATTTGATTGCAGATCCGTCGACAATTCGTTTGTGTCTTTTAGACGAGATTACTAATCAGGTAATGGATCTTACAACTCCGAAGGCTATATGGGATAAGTTGGAGAAGTTGTATCTGTCGAAGTCGTTGTCTTCTAAGTTATTTCTCAAGCAGAAGTTATACCGTTTTAAGATGGCTGAAGGTGGAGATCTGGTTCAGCATGTAAACGCGTTTAACCAAATCATCACAGATCTGACGCGTGTGGGTGAGGATATTGAGGATGAGGATAAAGCCATGATTCTGCTGTGTTCTCTGCCCTCGTCTTATGAGACTTTGTTAACTGCCTTAACGTGTAACAAAACCACGATAAGTCTGGATACGGTTACTTCGTCGCTTATATCTCATCATGAGCGACGTGTAGGTAACGTGGATACTAAGTCTGAGGGAGACGGGTTGTACGTGAATTACAACAAGGAGCGAGGGAGGTCAACAGAGAAGCAGGCAGATGGAGGTAGCAGAGGAAAATCAAAACCAAAGGCGGTTAAGGGAGTCTGTTTTGGTTGTGGCAAGAAGGGTCACTTCAAAAGAGACTGTCCAGCCAGGAAACAGAATGGAGGCAGGGATTCGCAGGACTCTTCAAAGTCTGCAAATATAGTCCAAGCAAAGGATGTTTCAGAAGATATCAATTATGATATGCTTGCTGTCACTTCAGGGAATCACGCAGATTCTTGGATACTTGATATAGGAGCATCATTCCATATGACTCCAAATAAGGAATGGTTCGAGACGTATAGGGCTGGAAATATGGGTTCTGTTCAGTTGGCAGACGACAAGGTCTTTTGTATTATTGGGACTGGACAGGTGAAGTGATAACTTAGATTTTTGCAATCCTTTGAGGTACCAATTCCTCAAGCTTATCGAAGTAGCTTTGAGGTATCGAACCTATTCTGGGATGGATAAAACCAATACGTACACACTAAACCTTCAGAGTCAAATCAAACAATTTAGTTTTTGTTTCTAACAGTCCTAACGAAAACAACTCAAATAGAAGTAGACAAAAAAAGCAAATAAACAAGTGAATTCAATCAATGACAAAGATAGGGCATAAGGTTAAGGTCAACGGATAGGTGACTCGGGATGATCAAGGATCCTAATTCAAACTTCAAACAAGCTAACCTCCTAGCAAGGAACACAACGATACGATCAGTTTAATCTCTTAATACTAATCTCTTTACTTAATCATAATCCAAGAACAAATTCTCATTTGTGAATTAGAATCAAGCAAGCAATCAAACAAGTTCCAAACAACTAACAATCACTCTAAACATACATTCTCATGCGCTAGAATGTGAAAGTTCTATCAAAGCTATGAACAAGAATTTCATCGAACATGTTGTGAACAAGAAATCTTAAGCATTCTAATCAACTTGATCAAGGCTAATTAGACATTAAACACACTTTGACAGATGAGATTTCATACAATTAAACATTAGAATCCATTGATCACCCCTAATCAACCTAATCCTACCTAACCCATAAGCCCTATGAAGAACTACTCACTAATCATCATATGAACAACAAAATCCATAGAAACAATGTTGATCATAGAAAACTAGAGATAGATTGAAGGATTTGATGAAGAAATCACAAAAGAAGTACTAGATTAATCCAAGGAATCAAACTTGTTCTTCCCAGTGTTTAGAACATAAAATAAAGCTTAAGATTCTGTAAAAAGATAGGTTTTTGGCTTAAAAAGTCATTAGGGTTCGAGCCGGGTCAACCCGGAACAAACCGGGTGTTGACCCGGATCCAAGGCAATTTCTGGGACGCGTATCGGTCGGCGTATCGGTCGGCCAGACCGATACGGACTCTCGGATTTTTCTGGGAAGGGTCGTATCGGCCAGCCAGACCGATATGCTGGCCGATATGGACTCTCAGATTTTTCTGTGTTGAGATGCATCCAGTAAATCAGGCATAACTCTTTCCATATAGCTCCGAATGACTTCAAACCACCTCCATTAGAAAGCTAACTCAATTTCCCATGATTTTTTTTCAGAATCCCAGAGCTAAAAGTCAATGTAATATCTTCATATGACTCAATCTTTCAAGCTCATCGTTTTGGTCCTACATCACCATTTCACTTGCAATCACTCCTTTGGCCTCCAAACTCTTCCAAACCTCCTTAGCAACTCCCAGAACCTACAAAACATAGGAAACACTACAAATGCAGGCCTAGAATGCCTAAACATAGCTCTAGATGATCCTATACTCTAAACACATCAATGACCAAAGAAATGAAGTTAAAGGAAACTAAAAAGAAGTAAAACATGATCCTAACAATAGCCTAAATGCATGAAAATACAAGTATATCAATTCCCCCAAACTTAAACCTTGCTTGTCCACAAGCAAGCATAAGACTATCAAAGCAAGTTGGGAGAAAGGTTTGAAGGCGGAAGCTCATATCCAAAGACAAAACTGAGATCAACAAGTTCCAATTCGAGTCAACGTCACCAAGATGCAACCAAGTTAGGCTTACTCCAAAAATTTAGCCATGCTCATCAAGACAAAACTCTCAGCTCAATTCTCAACCTAGACAAGCATTCCTATCAACTAGCTCTTTAACATTCATTAGGTTCTCAAGTGGATCTTACTCAATGCAAGGTGATCAAACTCATTTGGCAAAGGGACAAGGTTTTGAGATTAAAGTGATCTCAATCAAAATAGGGGTTTATTCCAAAAGCATGAAGGTTCTCTCATAAAGAAGTGAATGAGCTATAGTAAAATGCTAAGAGTTAGAGGCAATTGGTGCATACTAGGTTGATTTCCATCAACCCATGCCCCAATTACTTCTTCTCCTAGTCTAGCCCACCTAAATGGACACTACCCTTGACCAAGGCTATTTTTGCCTCATCCCCTTTTCTCAATCAGACACTTTCCAATCAAACTCCCCAAGGATCAATAAAGACTTTTCAAAACAGTGGCAAATCTTTTCTTTTTAACTTAGCTCAAATCTTTCTTTAGCAATGGTCTCTTTTCTTTCTTTAAGGTGAGCCTTTGGCTTCTTTTCATTTCAAAATATGAGACACTTTTCTTTTCTTTAAACATATAAGAGCTTTTCTTCTTTTAAAACACTTTGCCAACAAACATAAGATCCCAACCAAAATCCCTTTCATTCTTCCCTTTCTTTACTCTCTTTCTCCTTTCCCGACTCTTCCCCCAAACTTGGATTCTAGCCTATTGCAAAGCTAAAGGTGCTGAGCCTGCACTATATGGAAATTTCCCCTAGTCGCCTCATACTCAACACTTTTTACCTAGCTCATTCAAGAAAATAGGCCTACCTCTCAACAAGAGTGTTTATGGTTTGAAAGAAGGGTGGTGAAAGGTGTGGAGTCTATTCAAGCAAGTAGAGAGGGGTAGAAAGGATAAGAATGCTCAAATATTTTAGGGTATCCACGAGTTTAGAACACAGAGCATGAGTAAGATAATTAGATGTCATCATTAAAGTTCTCACTTAGGTAGAGCTAGTGTCAATTCAAAGCCTATTTCAGTTTCAAACCAAGTTTCAAAGCAAGCAATCCTAGCATGGTTCGTCTTAACTTTCTAGCCTTTCTTGAATTGCAATCTTAGGACAATCAACTAGCTCAAACAACTAGCATAAATAACAAGTCATCACTCAATCAGTCTTACAAGGACATTCAATCATTGCTCCCTATGCATGCGTCCTATATGATGCAACTAGACTCAATCCTATTATGCTATTGCAACTACATGCTTTTCTTTTTGAATTTTTTTTGAAATTTTTCAATTTTTTTGGATTTTCTATGCCTTAGATGAATGCATGAGACTCAAGTGATAAAATCAAAAATAAGAACAAAGAAAACATGATTAGCAACTAGCCTCTCCCCCAAACTTAGTTCACACCGTCTCGGTGGGAAAGCAAGCTCGAGAGAGAGACTCAACAAAAGGAGAAAAAGAAATAAAAGAAGCTAAAATGCAAGTATGTACAAGTTGGAGTGTTACCTGGTCCAAGAAAGGCGTATCGGTCGAGTGAACCTGGGCAGTGAGAGCGTATCGGCCTGGCCAACCGATACGCTAGCCGATATCAACTCTCGGATTTATTTCCTGCATCCCGTATCGGCCTGGCCAACCGATACGGTGCCCGATACTGAGCCTCGGATTATTTTTACCATAACCGTATCGGCCTGGCCAGCCGATACGGAACCCGATATCGGCTCCTGCACTATTTTTCTTCATTTCCGCGGCCTTTGCTCAACTCCAACTGGTCTACAACCTCATCCTTAAGCCAAAACCTGACAAAACTCAAAGCAAAACATCAAAAATAACAAGCAAGAAACGTATGTACAAGGATAAACATGGGAATGTCTCCCAAGTGCGCTTTTGTTTAAAGTCGTTAAGCTCGACTGGTCAAACCGGTTTTTAGGCGGTTTTAGAGTGTGGCCTGCCTTTGAGATTGATGGCTAGGACCTGAGAAGTCAGCTCACCAAGATTAACCGAGTCACCTTGGAACCTTGGACTGATCGAAGCCTTTACAACCTTCGGAGGCATCTTTGTCACCATGTCCACAACACTTTCTTTTGGAGCTTTTTCCTTATCAATGCTCAGCTTCTTCAAATATTTGGACCCAACATACTCAGTCTTTGTGGTCATGAGAGGATTTCCAATAGCTCTATCCACCCCCTTCTTTTGAGCACGTCCCATGTTCTCACTCAATGATCCATAAGCGGTGGGTTTAGGCCAAACTTCCTTGCCGACATTGGCAAATAACCTTTCCTCCTCTAACACATCATCTTCATTGGGAGAGAGGATGACACCACAAGTGTGAAGAGATGTGCTCCTCAGAGGGTAGTAAGCCTTGGCGTCAACATTATTCAGCACAGCACATTTCTTTTTGAAGTCCAGACAAGCTCCAGTGGTGTTGAGGAAAGAAGTACCAAGTAAAAGAGGAAGTTGGGTACTCTTCTTCATCTTCATGACTATAAAGTCAGTTGGGATAGTGCACTCACCAATCTTCAGTGGATAGTTCTTTATCATTTCCATTGGAGTTTTTGAGTAAGAGTCTCCAAATGTAATAGAAGATGGGTACCTTTCCATGCTCTTAATCCCAAGAGATTCAACCATGTCAAGAGATATCACACTCACAGTAGAGCCGGAGTCACACAATGCGTCGTTAATCTTCAAGTCTCCCAAAGTACAACTGATGGTAAATTTACCTGGATTACCAAGCTTGGGAAGTACCCTTGGTGTTGTGTGGACAGTAGGCACAATATCTTCAGCAGAAATTTCAGTAGCACTCATCACCTTAGCTGGTGCAACATAGGGAGGCTTAACCACTGTTGTCTTCATCTCCTTGGGAGGAGCATGTGCAGCAGGAGGGAGTTCATACCCATAGAGAAGTGCTTCGATTTCATCAACCTCTCTTTCATGGTCTGGTTTCTCATGATCAACAGTAGAGAAGATTGCATTGCAGTAGTCTTTCGGGTTCTTCTCCGGGTTTCCAGGCAAGGTACCTTGAGTGCGAGATGTAGAGGCATTCTTGTTCTCCATGTTGGTAACCCTTGAAGTTAAGTTCTGAAGCTCACTCTTGAGATCCCTGACTTCCATAGCTCCTGAGGCTTGTCCTTGAAGAAGTTGCTGCATCATAACCTTTAACTCATTATCAACTCCTGAGGAAGAAGAAGCTTGTGGTGGCTGCTGTCCAAAACCGGGAGGAAATTGCTGGTTGGGAATATATCCTTGCTGGCTTTGAAACTGAGGCTTATTTCCAAACCCTTGTTGGTTGGTGTATGGGACAAAAGGCTTTTGCTGCTGAGGAAAGCCTTGCTGCCCTTGTTGATGAGCTTGTCCTTGAGATGGAGCTTGAGGATAGACTTGGTCTTGAGGATTGGCTACATTGGGATTGCGGTATGAAAAGTTTGGGTGGTTTCTGTAGTTTTGGTTGAAGCCCTTATTGAAACCACCTTGTCCAGCAATGAAGTTGATCTCCTCTTGTGTCAAATCCTCATCATCATCATAAAGCTGAGGCTTAGAATCCTCATAGTATCCCACAAAGCTGATGTTCTTTTGGCCAATGGAGATCATCTTGTCTAACTTCTCATTCAACGCTTTTATCTCTTTCTCATACTTCTCATCTGAAGATGATGATCCTCTATTAGTCCTTTCATAATCCTCGTTGTAGTTGCCATCACTTTGTGCTAGATTTTCAATCAGCTCCATAGCTGCATCTACTCCCTTGCCTAGGAAATGTCCATTGCTGCATGAATCTAGCATTGCCCTCATTCTAGGAAGCACTCCGCGGTAGAGGTTGCTGAGTAGTGTTTCCTTGGTGAAACCATGGTGTGGGCACTGAGTGGTGAGCTTATTGAACCTCTCCCAAGCTTCAGCGAAGCTCTCATTGTTGCGCTGCACAAACCCGGATAGCTCACTGCGAAAACGGGCAGTCCTAGTAGGTGAGAAGAACTTCTTCAGGAAAGCTTTCTTCAGGTCTCCCCAAGTAGTGATGGATCCTGGAGGGATAGTGCTTTCCCAATCCTTGGCTCTATCTGCCAAAGAGAAGACAAAGAGACGCATCTTCAAACCATCGTCAGTCACACCATTCAACCTTGTAGTAGCGCAGATCTTGTCAAAAGTGTCCAAGTGTTGCAACGGGTCTTCAGATGCTAGCCCATGAAATTGATTGTTCTGCACCATGTTCATCACCATAGCCCGGATTTCAAAGTTGTTGTTGTTCACCGGTGGTGGAATGATCCCATGCCGGTTTGCATTTGTATCCGGTGTGTCTCCATCACCAATGGCCCTAACCGGCCTTTGTTGCTGCTGCTGTTGCTGCTGCTGTTGATCCTCGTGGTTATCCATAACTGTTTGCTCAACACTTTCAACGTGAACAGCTCTTTCTTGTGCTCGTCGTTCCCTTGCTAATCTCCTCTCGTGTGCTTTGATGTCGTAAACTCTTGCAACTAAGTTTGCTGCGCAAGTTCATACACCTAACATCAAAAAGAGAGAAAGTAGCAAATTAGTAACAATAACTTGAACTAAAAAGGAATAGAAAACGAATTGATATATCCAGAATCCCAAAATGGCAACGGCGCCAAATTGATAACTTAGATTTTTGCAATCCTTTGAGGTACCAATTCCTCAAGCTTATCGAAGTAGCTTTGAGGTATCGAACCTATTCTGGGATGGATAAAACCAATACGTACACACTAAACCTTCAGAGTCAAATCAAACAATTTGGTTTTTGTGTTTCTAACAATCCTAAAAAAAGCAAATCAAATAGAAGTAAACAGAAAGCAAGTAAACAAGTGGATTCAATCAATGACAAAGATAGGGCATAAGGTTAAGGTCAACGGATAGGTGACTCGGGATGATCAAGGATCCTAATTCAAACTTCAAACAAGCTAACCTCCTAGCAAGGAACACAACGATACGATCAGTTTAATCTCTTAATACTAATCTCTTTACTTAATCATAATCCAAGAACAAATTCTCATTTGTGAATTAGAATCAAGCAAGCAATCAAACAAGTTCCAAACAACTAACAATCACTCTAAACATACATTCTCATGCGCTAGAATGTGAAAGTTCTATCAAAGCTATGAACAGGAATTTCATCGAACATGTTGTGAACAAGAAATCTTAAGCATTCTAATCAACTTGATCAAGGCTAATTAGACATTAAACACACTTTGACAGATGAGATTTCATACAATTAAACATTAGAATCCATTGATCACCCCTAATCAACCTAATCCTACCTAACCCATAAGCCCTATGAAGAACTACTCACTAATCATCATATGAACAACAAAATCCATAGAAACAATGTTGATCATAGAAAACTAGAGATAGATTGAAGGATTTGATGAAGAAATCACAAAAGAAGTACTAGATTAATCCAAGGAATCAAACTTGTTCTTCCCAGTGTTTAGAACATAAAATAAAGCTTAAGATTCTGTAAAAAGATAGGTTTTTGGCTTAAAAAGTCATTAGGGTTCGAGCCGGGTCAACCCGGAACAAACCGGGTGTTGACCCGGATCCAAGGCAATTTCTGGGACGCGTATCGGTCGGCGTATCGGTCGGCCAGACCGATACGGACTCTCGGATTTTTCTGGGAAGGGTCGTATCGGCCAGCCAGACCGATATGCTGGCCGATATGGACTCTCGGATTTTTCTGTGTTGAGATGCATCCAGTAAATCAGGCATAACTCTTTCCATATAGCTCCGAATGACTTCAAACCACCTCCATTAGAAAGCTAACTCAATTTCCCATGATTTTTATTCAGAATCCCAGAGCTAAAAGTCAATGTAATATCTTCATATGACTCAATCTTTCAAGCTCATCGTTTTGGTCCTACATCACCATTTCACTTGCAATCACTCCTTTGGCCTCCAAACTCTTCCAAACCTCCTTAGCAACTCCCAGAACCTACAAAACATAGGAAACACTCCAAATGCAGGCCTAGAATGCCTAAACATAGCTCTAGATGATCCTATACTCTAAACACATCAATGACCAAAGAAATGAAGTTAAAGGAAACTAAAAAGAAGTAAAACATGATCCTAACAATAGCCTAAATGCATGAAAATACAAGTATATCATGAAGTTTCGGATGTATGATGGTAGCATCAGAACATTGACGGATGTAAGACATATTCCAGGCGTGAAGAAGAATCTGATTTCCTTAGGCACACTTCATAAAAACGGATTCAAATTCAAAGGTGATGAAGGAGAAAACGTTTTGAAGGTGTGTAAAGGATCCATGGTCGTGATGAAGGGAGAGATGACAGCTGGTAATGTATATCGGGTGATAGGGAACGTGGTTGTAGGTGGAGAAGCCTCAACTGCCGTTTCTGAAGCAGAGGCCACAGCTTTATGGCATATGCGTATGGGTCATATTGGTGAGAATGGTCTAAATGAACTCCACAAGAGGGGGTTACTGAACGGGTTGAAGAGTTGCAAGATGGAATTCTGCAAATTATATGTGATGGGAAAGCAGATCAAAGTTTCGTTCAAGACAGGGCAACACACGACAAAAGGTCTTCTAGACTATGTCCATTCTGATGTGTGGGGGCCAACTCGGGAACAATCATTGGGAGGATCTAGATACTTTATTTTGTTCATCGATGACTTCTCCAGGAAAGTCTGGGTGTACTTCATGAGGCAGAAATCTGAAGTATTCGAAAAGTTCAAGATTTGGAAGGCTGAAGTTGAAAACCAGACAGGTAGAAGGGTAAAGTATCTGAGATCGGATAATGACACGGAGTATACTGATGGAGCGTTCCAGAAGTTTTGTGAGGAGCATGGTATTCAGAGGCACTTCACAGTGCGGAAAACACCACAGCAGAACGGTGTCAGTGAAAGGATGAACCGTTCAGTTGCAGAGAAGGCTAGGTGTTTGAGGTTGAATGCAGGGCTCTCAAAACGGTTCTGGGCAGAGGCAGTAAACATGGCGGTCTATCTCATCAATAGATCGCCAAGGAGTTCCTTGGAAGGAAAGATAGCTGAAGAAATTTGGTCTGGGAAAGATGTTGATCTTTCAAACTTGAAGATTTTCGGATGTCCAGCTTATATGCTTATTCCGGGTGACTAAAGATCAAAGCTTGATTCTAAGTCAAAGAAGTGCATCTTTCTGGGTTTTGAGAAAGGTGTGAAGGGCTTCAAGTTATGGGATCCTGAAGATAAGAAGAGGGTGTTTAGTCGAGATGTGGTTTTCGATGAGCAGTATATGGTGCAGCAGGCGAGGTCAGAACAAGTACCTGTAACCATTGAGACTAGCACGGATTCTAGGGAAATTCAGGAGGAGTCTATAGAAGATAGACCAGCAGCAGAGAGTGATGAGCAGCCTGTTGTGGAGGAACAAGAGGTTGAAAAACGTGTTAAAAAGAAAGCAGAGGAAAGATTGGCACCTAACAGAGAAAAGAGAATTTCCAAACCACCAGTAAGATTCGGTTTTGAAGACATGGTGAACTATGCCTTGGTTGTTGGTACTGATGATCCAGCCAATTTTCGAGAGGCTATTAGTAGCCAGGAGAAAGAGCAATGGCTGGAAGCTGCAACAGAGGAAATCGAGAGTCTAGACAAGAATCAGACATGGGATCTTGTTCCTTTACCTAAAGGAAAGAAGGCGGTTGGATGCAAATGAGTTTTCAAGGTAAAACCAGGAATCTCTGAGAAAGAAGTATCAAGGTTCAAGGAAAGGTTGGTGGCAAAAGGATACTCACAGAAGAAAGGGGTGGATTATGACGAGATTTTTTCACCTGTGGTTAGACACACTTCCATACGAGTTGTGTTAGCATTGGTAGCGGTATGGGATTATCATCTTGAACAGATGGATGTGAAGACTGCGTTTCTTCATGGAAATTTGGAAGAAGAAATCTATATGGAGCAGCCTGAGGTTTGTAAAGCCAGGTGAGGAGAATCTTGTGTGTAAGTTGAAGAAGTCCTTATACGGATTGAAGCAAGCTCCAAGACAATGGTACAAACGTTTTGACTCTTATATGCTGGAAATTGGCTACCAAAGATGTGAGTATGATTGCTGCGTTTACACAAGGTACCTTGATAACCATTCTCCCATATTCCTTCTGCTATACGTTGATGATATGCTTATTGCTGCGAGCGATATGAATGATATTGCTGAGTTGAAAGGACTACTGGGAAAAGAGTTTGAAATGAAGGATCTTGGTGCTGCAAAGAAGATCCTTGGAATGGAGATTCGCAGAGAGAGGAGCTCTAAGAGATTATGGCTTTCTCAAAAGAGCTACATAGAGAAGGTGGTAGAACGCTTTGACATGTCGGAAGCAAGGACAGTTTCTACACCTTTGGCGAATCACTTCAATCTCTCAGCGAAACAGTTTCCTAAGTCTGTTGAAGACATCAAAGATATGGCACAAGTTCCTTATGCAAGTGCGGTTGGTTGCCTAATGTATGCTATGGTTTGCACTAGGCCTGATTTGGCTCAAGCAGTTAGTCAAGTTAGTAAGTACATGTCGAATCCTGGAAGAGATCATTGGGAAGCAGTGAAATGGATACTCAGGTATTTGAAGGGTTCTGCTAACTGTGGGATTATGTTTGGCGGTCAGGAGAGTGCATCAGTTGTGGGGTTTGTTGATTCAGATTACGGTGGTGATCTAGACAATAGGAGGTCCACTACGGGATATGTGTTTACACTATCAGGAGGACCTATTTGTTGGAGATCCGTGTTACAGTCTGTTGTAGCCATGTCAACCACGGAAGCTGAGTATATGGCAATGGGTGAGGCAGCTAAGGAGGCACTTTGGGTGCGAGGACTTGTGGCGGAGTTGGGAGTTGAGCAAGGTGGAGTTCAGCTACACTGTGATAGCCAGAGTGCGCTGTATCTGGCAAAGAATCAAGTGTATCATGCAAGGACGAAGCACATCGCTATAAGGTTTCATAAAATCAGGGAGTTAGCAGCTTCTGGAGAGATCTTATTGCAGAAGGTGTCTACGTTGGAGAATGCAGCTGACATGTTGACCAAGCCGGTTCCTACGGGGAAGTTCAGACATTGTCTTGAGCTACTCCAGATCTTCCGGTGCTAGAGGAAGATGGTGACCCCTCAGATGTTAGGAAAGTCAGAAGGTGACATTGTTGAGATTTTTCGTCAAGGTGGAGTTTGTTATCCTAAGGTGACTTAAATCTCAAGGTACTGCAAAGGGGCCTTTCTTGAGTGAGCAAAGGAATGTCACGGGCCGAAGGCACTATGGCGGTTTAGTTTCCCCTTGTATCGAGAGAATGAAAAGATCTAGTTAGGGCTTTCTATTGTCTATTGTATCGGGTTTTGGGGCAGTATATAAAGGGGTCTAAGGGTTTGTAAATGACACACACGAAATATAGAAACCCTAGACAAAGGGTATTTGCCTCAATATTGTTTCTCTCTAAGTATTCCGCAAACGTTCTATCTTCTAGGGTTCACTCGAGTTTTTACAACAAGTGGTATCAGAGCACAAGGTTACGATGACCGGAAGTTCTCTTAAGTTCGACGTTCCTCGTTTCGATGGGAAGGGAAACTTCGGTCTATGGCAACTTCGAGTGAAGGACCTGTTATCGCATCAGGGGATGAAGAAGGCGTTGTTAGAGACGAAACCAGAAGCGATCAAGGATGATGATTGGGAGGAGATGACAGACAGGGCGACCTCGACAATTCGTTTGTGTCTTTCAGACGAGATTACTAATCAGGTAATGGATCTTACAACTCCGAAGGCTATATGGGATAAGTTGGAGAAGTTGTATCTGTCGAAGTCGTTGTCTTCTAAGTTATTTCTCAAGCAGAAGTTATACCGTTTTAAGATGGCTGAAGGTGGAGATCTGGTTCAGCATGTAAACGCGTTTAACCAAATCATCACAGATCTGACGCGTGTGGGTGAGGATATTGAGGATGAGGATAAAGCCATGATTCTGCTGTGTTCTCTGCCCTCGTCTTATGAGACTTTGTTAACTGCCTTAACGTGTAACAAAACCACGATAAGTCTGGATACGGTTACTTCGTCGCTTATATCTCATCATGAGCGACGTGTAGGTAACGTGGATACTAAGTCTGAGGGAGACGGGTTGTACGTGAATTACAACAAGGAGCGAGGGAGGTCAACAGAGAAGCAGGCAAATGGAGGTAGCAGTGGAAAATCAAAACCAAAGGCGGTTAAGGGAGTCTGTTTTGGTTGTGGCAAGAAGGGTCACTTCAAGAGAGACTGTCCAACCAGGAAACAGAATGGAGGCAGGGATTCGCAGGACTCTTCAAAGTCTGCAAATATAGTCCAGGCAAAGGATGTTTCAGAAGATATCAATTATGATATGCTTGCTGTCACTTCAGGGAATCACGCAGATTCTTGGATACTTGATACAGGAGCATCATTCCATATGACTCCAAATAAGGAATGGTTCGAGACGTATAGGGCTGGAAATATGGGTTTTGTTCAGTTGGCAGATGACAAGGTCTGTGGTATTATTGGGACTGGACAGGTGAAGCTAAGCCTTCAAACCTAAATCACGCGATACTACTTACGCCTTATTCTAAATCATTGCTCACTTATCCACACCTTACTATTCCAGAATACCGTCATTTACGCGTTCATCCCATTAGGCAAGGTCCGACCACTACCGTCAAAAGTTGGTGGACGGTGCTATCTTCAACCTATATGGCTTCGAGGTTGCCCGCTGTACGAAGCTCTACAAGATCACTGACCATTCATTCGTCTTGCGCTTCCTCCCCACCACAACTGTCACCAAAATCGACGACGCTCTCACACAGATCAAACCCAAGAAATTCATGCTCCGTAACCACTTCCAGGCCCTTGTCAATACCAACCTAGAGCTCCCAGGTGACGTCGCTTACTCTACTTAATCAGTCATCCGTTACCAAATATCCTCACTTAATTTAATATGTCTTATCGGAAAAATTGTGCATTGCAGATGTGGTTGCCAAATAAGGTTCGTACAAGGTTCGAACTTATCAGCCTCCACCTCAAAACAAAGAGTCGTAGTCAGGCTGCTAATGGATTCGTAATCAAATACAACCTAAACCTCTCTTATATTATATTCCCTTCTCAACCACATAGCTCCAAGTTACTTTTAGTATTGCATAATTTGATTGCAGATCCGTCACTGTTTGCCTCTCACTGTGGGAGACACAGCAGCCACTTTAGCATCAGACAACCATTCCCACTCCATGATGTTGGTTACTACCGTCAACCCAAAGCTATTTGGCTGTGAGTTCAAAAACCACTTTTCTTAATTTCTCTGACTATCTAATAATCAAAACCGAAGCTCCCGCGCAGTTTTTAAAATAACCAAACTAACGTCCTAAGCTGTCAACTACCGTAGGTAACTGTAGGAATATAGCAACCGTATATTCTATACATTATGATAGAGCATTCAATTAGGCTCATTAACTTGTGTAAATTTCACATTCCTTTTCCATTGTAATCTCTGTGCATATAAGCACCTCTCTTAACATCAATAGAATCAAGAAATTCCATATCCTATTATGGTATCAGAGCCACAAAGGTTTTAAACCTAAAAAATTTCTGCTTCTTTTCTCTTTTTACTTGCGCCGTCTTCTTCATCGTCCTCCTCTCTCTCTCTGCGTCTTCTTTTTCTTTTTGATTCTGTTCTCTACATCTCTGAGTCTTCTATTCTCTAAACATGTCTGAAACCACTGCTGAGAGAACTGTTTTCTTCAATACACAAGACTCAACTGCAACTCTTCTCTCCGTGAACATGTCTAGTATCACTAAGCTCACCAATGTGAACTATATTATCCGGAGCAGGCAGGTTCGTGCCCTGTTGGAGGGCCATGAGATTCAGCATTTCATTGAAGATGGTGACACGATACCATCACCAACTGTGATTCAAGACGGAGTCTCATCTCCCAATCCCGCTTATGGGCCGTGGAGACGTCAAGACAGGCTTTTGTACAGCTCTCTAATTGGAGCGATTACGCTGCCCATTCAGTCGGTGGTGTCTTCCGCAAGCACAACGAAAGAAGTGTGCCTTGCACCACACAGCCGGTTATCTACTGCGACAACATAGGAGCCACCTACGTCGCTGCTAATCCGGTATTTCACTCCCGCATGAAACATATTGCCTTAGACTATCACTTCGTCCGACATTACATTCAAACTGGCCAACTCCGTGTCTCTCATGTCCCATCAGCCGACCAGTTGGCAGATGCGCTCACTAAAGCACTCCCACGGGCTCGACTTGAATCCTTAGGAATCAAGATCGGATTTTGGCACTGTCGTCCGTCTTGAGGGGGTATGTAGGAATATAGCAAACGTATATTCTGTACATTATGATAGAGCATTCAATTAGACTCATTAACTTGTGTATATTGCACATTCCTTTTCCATTGTAATCTCTGTGCATATAAGCACATCTCTTAACATCAATAGAATCAAGCAATTCCATATCCTATTAGTAACCTGTTCCCGAACTCCACAGCTGCGCGCGACCAAGTTTTACTATGTTCCAAAAATTCAGTAGATTGCAGATTTTAAGAGAAGGTTACTCGCCTCTGTTTACATTGATTACATTATCTGTTATGATGACTAAATTTTAACCAGAAAACATGTCGTCCAACTTCTTGAGGTGTCCATGTAATACTGGAGTCGGTAGTTTGGTGAATTATTGTTTAAAGCATTGTTGAGTAAAATGTTGTCACTTTCAACCTGGACCATATTATAATATTCTAGGGACCAAAAAGACTGCATAACCCATATGAGATTTTTTTGTAAATAATTTGTCAGTTAATCATTAGACAGGTGAATTATTTTTTTGTACTTTGAAATGTCCATGTATAGTGTGGGCCAGTTTCTCGCGTGTGCATGAAATTTTAATAATCGTTGTTACCTCAGTCTTATAACTAACCAACTCCTCACCTATACAAAATCACGTAGCATGGGCATTGAAGAACAAAACTCATTCTCGCGACTGGACACAAGTGAGGGCATCGCCAAGATGGAGACAATAACGATAAGCGAATTGTATGCCTACATCTCTCAGAGCCATGAATAGGTAATTGGAACATGTGAATTCCAAGACATAATAAAATAAAACTACAACTGTTTAAACAATCTCTATACCTTAAACCAGATTCAAAATGCTTACTTCCTATTCAAGGCAACCATTGTTGGTGTTCTCCAGAGAAACGGCTGGTCCTATGTCTTTTGCTCAGGTTGCAGTAGGAAGGTGGAGAGAAACGGCACATGTCTAAGGTGTAACAAATGTGCACCACATTCAGTGACTGGAGTTGTACGGTAACTATCCACATGAAACCCTCTCTATCGTAACAACCATTTCCTCATAAAATAACCATACCCCCACCGCTTACAGATACAAAGTAGAGCTTGCGGTAACTTGATATATCATGGTTTTTACCCATTTTAGACCATGATATAGATGTGTTTTTAGTGTCTTTTGTCTTTGTTTAGAGTCTTTTATAGGTTTAATCAGGTTTGGAGCTAATTGGAGATATTTGGAGCATTTTGGGACTTTTGGGACGTTTTGGCCGAGAGCTTAACTCACTGTCCGATTTATTGATCATGCATCGACCGACACACCTTGTGCATCGGTCGACACACTAGCGAGATGGGCCGTACGCGTCGGTTTAATGAAGTTATGAAGATTTGCAAAGAAGCCCAAGATAGTTCCAGTATTTACATAGTAGCCCCAGCCGAGATTAGGCCTATATAATTAAGTTTTTGGTGTTTATTTTACTTACACTTTCATAATTAAGAGCAGAGGATTTTTAGAGCTTTTGGGGCAGATCTGAACCTTTACTTCATCTGTATTTGGAGAAGATTTCGAACCCCTTTTACTCTTATTCTTTTATGCAATTTATTCATCATATGATCATGTTTTCATTATCTATGTCTGAGTAGATTCCTAGTTAGGTTTAGGGTTTCTCACATAGGATTTCATGACTTGCTAGACTTGTTCAAATTCAGTTAAGGATTCAAACTATATCTGTTCTTCAATTTAATTGTGCTTAAATCTAGTTCTAACCTGATCAATTAGAATCTAGATCTTAGGTTGCTAAATACGTCACGGAAGTGGGGTTTAGGAATCTGAACTAATTAAATTGGCCAATTAAACTTTGCGCAAACGGAAGTTTGGTTTAGGATAATTGTGAACATATCAAACTTGGGATTAATGCTAGTTTAATCTGTTAGTTCTCGCAAACGAAAGTTTGGTTTGCTGCACTTAGACTTAGAGAATTATCGCAAAGGAATTTGGTTAATTCTATATCTGTGTTTTGAGTTCTAGAACTGTGCTTAATTAGATCCTTGCTGAATGAACTGTCTGCTTGTCTGATTTCCTGAGAATACCCTAGGCTTGACGCTTTTAGTTTATTGCTTCCACAACCGTTAATCTCTGCTACTGATTTACTTTCTCGCACTGCTTTCAATTCAATCATATTGCTTATTTCTAGTATTAGTCTCTACTGTTCTGATCTATTGAGACCAAGTGTCCCTGTGGATTCGATAACCCTATATACTACTTTGACATTGCTGTTCACTTGCAGTTTAGTATAGGGATTAATTCTTGACCTATCAAGTTTTTGGCGCCGTTGCCGGGGACTCTTAGAGTCTTCGATAGGACCGAACTTAGGGTTTTTACTAGAAATTTTTCTTTTTGTTTTTGCTTTTTCGTTTTGTTTTTATATTTTGCTAACTTTTTCTCTGATTCTTTCTGTCGCAGGTACGAATTTCGCCTTGCGTCGATCGTTGCATCCCTTGCGTCGATCGTCACTAGGCGATTCTGAGATTGAATCGATCGTTGCACTGATAGCATCGATCGTTGCTGGACGATTACAGACAGTTTATGCCAACGCAGAAAACTCGAAGTAATCCGAACTCGAGCTTGCTTAATCTCGGACTAGAGGAACTTGGACGTCTAGAAAGGACTATCAGAAGAGAAAAGAGAGAGAGAATGGTACGAGAACGTCTGATCTTGATACCAGATGCTGAAGGTACCCTGAGGGACCAAGATAACAACCCGTACAATGTTGCTGGGCATCGGGTTGATGCTGAAGGGAATGTCATCCCTGATCCTCCTGAGCAACAGCAACAAGAGCTGAACCGAAACCAGGGTCAAGGACAGGCCCAAGGTAGAGAGATGGTGGTTCATGAGAGGACACTAGCTGACTACAACAGACCTGATGAGTTTCATGCAAACCGAGCAGCTTTGGTGCTTCCTGCTTTTGAGAGGAATGATTTTGAGGTAAAGACCATCTACTACCAGCTGATGAGACAGATTGCTTTTCATGGTCTTCAAGCAGAGCAGCCTATGGATCACATTGACAAGTTTGAGGACATAGTCACTGGCATGAAGTATGAAGGAGTATGCCCGGACTATCTGTTCCTTAAGCTATTTCCGCACAGTCTTGCTGGAGACGCTAGTGCATGGCTGAGATAACTGGCACCTGGTCAGTATACTACTTGGGCAGCCTTAAAGAGTGAGTTCCTGCGTCACTTTTATGATGATGCACGCTCAGATCAGTCCAGACAGGACATACTCACTTTTTCCCAAGGAGCTGTGGAGCCCTTGAAGACTGCCTGGATGAGATTTAAGCAGTATCAACGTGACTGTCCACACCATGGATTCACAGAAGTACAGCTGATTGGTATTTTCTTCAGAGGCATAGATCTCCCTTATCAGACTGCGCTGGATAATTCCAGTAATGCTAATTTCAACACCAGGACTCCTACACAAGCTAAGCAGCTGATTGGGAACCTGATTAGCAGCTACAGTTGCAAGACTATAGATGAAAAGAGGAAGAAATCCGGTGGAAGTATAGAGGATTCTAACATGACTGAGATTAGATCTAGGCTAGACACAGTGTACGATCTCCTAACAAGTAAGAAAGATGTCCACTCTACCCAAGATGTAGAGGTAATTCAGACTGAGGAGGACACTCAGGAAGAAGAAGTGAATTACATGGGAGGTTCTGGTTTCCAAGGTAGTAGATTTAGAAATCAACAGGGAAACATATTCTCAAATGGAGTTCAGCAAGGTGGTTTTAAGAAAGCCAATGAGTCTGATAGTAAAGTAGAGATGATGCTAAGACAGCTAATGGAGAGTCAGACTAAGTACGCAGCAGATGCTGACGCGAAGATGGATACAATCTACAGGGAGCTGAATGGGAAGTTTGAGAGTTTGAACACACACATGAAAGAGCTTGATGCTAAGGTTGCAAGAACTGCTGGACATGCTCAAAGGGAAGAGGGATATCTCCCGGGAAGGACTGATGCCAATCCTAAGTACCAATGCAATGCCGTGACATTGAGAAGTGGTAAGGAGCTGTCATCTGGCCAGAAAAAGCAGTTGAGCGTTGAGGAACTCGTGGAAATTGAAGAGTTGGAAGATGAGATACGCGATATTCGCCGCGCATCGATCGATGCATCTAAGCAACGATCGTTGCCAAGCGAAATCAAGGAACCGGAGGTCCTAACAAAGTCGCCTAGCATCGATCGATGCGATAAGAGCAACGATCGACACAAGGTGACTGCAGAAAGTTCGAGTGCTGAAAACCCAAAACAGTCGGCTGAAAGGGTATACAAGCCTAAGATACCTTATCCCAAGAACCCCAGAAAAGCTAAGAATGATAGGCAGTATGCAAAATGGAAGGAGTTCATAAAGAAGGTAAAGGTTGAAGTACCTTTGTTGGATTCCATTGAAACTTCCCCCATGATGAAGAGATGCCTTAAGGATGCAATTTCTGGTAAATGGTCTGATGAAGAAAGTATAATGATGCTCAATGAAGTATGTAGTGCAGTGGTTCAAGGCAGAATTCCAGAGAAATTGAAAGATCCAGGCAGCTTCGTATTAGATTGTGCTATCTACAAGGAGAGGTTCGAAAGGTCCCTATGTGATCTAGGCTCCAGTGTAAATCTGATGCCCCTTTCAGTTGCTAAAAGACTAGGGATGACAGATTTTATACCAACTAGGATATCACTGGTTTTGGCAGACAGATCAGTAAGGATTCCCGAAGGAGTAATAGAGGATGTGCCTATAACAGTTGGCAAGTGTGTGATCCCAACTGATTTTGTGGTTCTACAATATGGACAGGAGCCAAAAGACCCATTGATTCTAGGCAGATCTTTCTTAGCAACAGCTGGTGCGATGATTGACTGTCAGGGAGGCAAAATAGTTCTAAATGTGGGAGATCTGAAGATGAGTTTTGACATGAACAAACTGGTAAAGAGACCAACCATCGACGGGCAAACCTTCTATGTGGACACATTGGGTGATTTGGCTGCAGAGTACTTCCACCAATCACATGCTGAGGACCCACTAGAAAGGGCTTTACTGAGCTCTATTTTGGAGTTGGAATATCTACAGGACGAGCCTGCGATGTGCTATACGAGATTGATGGATTCTGTCGAGGTTGCAATGCAAGTAGAAGTGTCTGACGCGGGACTGCAACGATCGACACCATCTAAGCATCGATCGTTGCAAGACGACAGAGACTGGGCAGAAGAAAAGGCTCTGAAAATAGATCTGAAACAACTTCCATCCGGGCTAAGGTACGCCTTTCTTGGACCTAATTCAACATACCCAGTGATTGTTAATGCTAGCCTGAACAACGCAGAGCTCACCTTACTGCTAAGCAAGCTGCGCAAGCATCGCAAAGCTCTTGGCTATTCCCTTAATGACATTTCAGGTATCTCACCAGAGCTGTGCATGCACCGGATACATCTTGAGGATGAGTCCAAGACATCAATCGAACATCAGAGGAGACTTAATCCTAATCTGCAGGAAGTAGTCAAAAAGGATATTATGAAACTCCTTGACGCTGGAATTATATATCCTATCTCTGATAGTGATTGGGTGAGTCCAGTCCATGTAGTGCCAAAGAAGGGTGGTGTTACAGTGGTGAAGAATGAGAAGAACGAGCTGATACCTACTAGGACTGTGACAGGACACCGGATGTGCATAGACTACATGAAGCTTAATGCTGCTACTAGGAAAGACCATTTTCCTTTGCCTTTTATTGATCAGATGCTCGAAAGGTTAGCAAATCATCCTTACTACTGCTTCTTAGATGGCTACTCAGGTTTCTTTCAGATTCCCATCCATCCAGAGGATCAGGGAAAGACCACTTTTACTTGTCCATATGGGACTTTTGCTTACCGTAGGATGCCTTTTGGACTCTGCAATGCACCAGCCACTTTCCAGAGATGCATGATGTCCATATTCACAGATATGATTGAGGATTTTATGGAAGTATTCATGGATGATTTCTCAGTATATGGATCATCCTATAATGAATGCTTAGATAATCTGTGTAAGGTTCTGAAAAGATGTGAAGAGAAGCACTTAGTTCTTAACTGGGAGAAGTGTCATTTCATGGTCAGAGATGGCATTGTGCTTGGACATAAAGTGTCTGAAGCAGGAATAGAGGTGGACCGCGCTAAAATCGAGGTGATGACCAACCTGCAGGCACCTGATTCTGTTAAGTCTATTAGAAGCTTTCTTGGACATGCTGGCTTCTATAGACGGTTCATCAAGGATTTTAGTAGGATTGCTAGGCCACTAACTGCTTTGCTGTGCAAAGACACCAAATTTGAGTTCACTGCAGATTGTCAAACTACATTTGAACAGATCAAGCAGGCATTAGTGAGTGCTCCCATAGTTCAGCCACCGGATTGGGATTTGTCTTTCGAAGTAATGTGTGATGCAAGTGATTATGCTGTAGGAGCTGTTCTTGGACAAAAGAAAGATAGAAAGCTTCATGCTATCTATTATGCCAGTAGGACACTGGATGATGCACAAAGAAACTATGCTACTACGGAGAAGGAGTTGTTGGCGGTTGTCTTTGCATTTGAGAAATTTCGCTCTTATCTTGTTGGTTCCAAGGTGATTGTACACACTGATCATTCAGCCCTGAAGTATCTGATGCAGAAGAAGGATGCTAAGCCAAGACTGTTGAGATGGATCCTGTTGCTTCAGGAATTTGATATTGAAGTGAGAGACAAGAAAGGGGTTGAGAATGGAGTTGCTGACCATCTTTCGAGGATGCTAGTTGAGGAGGACGTACCAATTAATGACTATTTGCCTGAAGAAAACGTCAATATGGTTGGGACAATCTGTGAGACAGATTTGGACAGAAATCTGCAAAACTGTCGGATTAATCGCAGTGCGTCGATCGATGCTACGTCAGCGTCGATCGATGCATCTATCGGGACAGCGAAGATCGATACATCCGACTGTGACGATCGTTGCATCGCGGATACAGACGCAGAAACTTTTACGGTACGGATTGGAAAGCATGAGTTTGAGATTAATGTTGTCGCAACAAATGATCGACCATGGTATGCAGACATAGCCAATTATCTAGCTGCAGAGACTGAACCAGATAATCTGAAAGGATATGAAAAGAAGAGGTTCTTCAGAGAACTTAGGAGGTACTATTG
Source organism: Orychophragmus violaceus (assembly GCA_030180135.1). Classification (NCBI taxonomy): domain Eukaryota; kingdom Viridiplantae; phylum Streptophyta; class Magnoliopsida; order Brassicales; family Brassicaceae; genus Orychophragmus; species Orychophragmus violaceus. Next base: position 42,248,603 of record CM058240.1, read on the forward strand.
GGATGAACCTTACCTCTATAAGCATTGTTCAGATGGCCTTTATAGAAGATGTGTTGCTGAGTCGGAGGTTCCAGATATCCTTTTCCACTGTCACGGATCAGATTATGCAGGACATTTTGCTACTTTCAAGACTGTGTCTAAGGTTTTGCAAGCAGGTTTCTGGTGGCCTACAATGTTCGCTGATCTCACTCCTTTATTTCTCATTGTGATGCCTGCCATAGGAGAGGAAAAATCAGCAGGAAGCATGAGATGCCTCAGAATTTCATTCTTGAGGTTGAGGTTTTTGATTGCTGGGGCATAGACTTTATGGGTCCCTTTCCCTCATCTTATGGGAATAAATTCATATTAGTTGCTGTGGATTATGTATCTAAGTGGGTAGAAGAAATAGCTAGTCCAACCAATGACTCTTCAGTAGTCATTAAGCTGTTTAAATCCATCATATTCCCTAGATTTGGAGTACCTCGGATAGTAATTAGTGATGGAGGATCTCACTTTATTAATAAGGTTTTTGAGAAGCTCCTGAAGAAGCATGGAGTGCATCACCGAGTTGCTACTCCTTATCACCCACAGACTAGTGGACAGGTAGAGGTTTCTAACAGACAAATCAAGGAGATCTTGGAGAAGACAGTTGGGAAGACAAGGAAAGATTGGGCAGCTAAGCTTGATGATGCTTTATGGGCCTACAGGACTGCGTTTAAAACACCATTGGGGACTACTCCATTCCATTTGCTGTATGGGAAAGCATGTCATCTGCCAGTAGAACTTGAGCACAAGGCAGCGTGGGCTGTAAAACAGATGAACTTTGACCTCAAACCAGCTGCAGAGAGGAGATTGATACAGCTCAATGAGTTGGATGAGATTAGACATTTTGCCTATGAGAACTCAAAGTTGTACAAGGAAAGGACTAAGGCTTATCATGACAAAAAGATTGTCTCCAGACGGTTTAAGCCTAACGATCAGGTACTGTTATACAATTATCGCTTGCATTTGTTTCCCGGCAAGCTGAAATCAAGATGGTCCGGACCCTACACGATCAAAGAAGTGCGTCCATATGGAGCTGTCATTTTAATTGGCAAGGAAGGTAATGAGTTTGCTGTAAATGGGCAGAGGGTAAAACACTATTGGGCTAAAGCCGAGATTCCCAGAGGTCAGATTTTGCCTCTGGATGCTGCACCCTCCACTTGAAAATTCCCATCCGTCCGGTCAAGCTATTGACCTTAAACAAGCGCTGGGTGGGAGGCAACCCACCATTAGGTACTGGTGTTTTACTACTTAATTTTTGGTGTTTTTGTTAGGATTTTACGTTTGTTTTTGTTTCTGGTGAGTTTATGTTTGCAGGTCTCGGATAAATCGCAGTGCAACGATCGACGCACTTCTGTGTCGATCGTCACAACACGAAAGGAATCGCATTGCAGCGATCGTTGCGGTCCTGAGCAACGATCGATTATACACGAAAATCGCCAAGTAACGGTCGATGCATTTAGTGCAACGATCGATGCCTGAGCGACAGAGGTAACCCGACAGACATAATTTCACCTTTTCAATTTTTATTCTCTTTTTACCGATCCTTCGCTGGACACTACTGGGGACAGTGTGTCTTAAGTGTGGGGGAGGTGCTACTGACTTTTGTTTTCTGTTTTCTTAAGAGTCAGTCCGTTTTTCAAAAAAAAAAATTTGTTTTATTGAGTCAAAATTGTTTAAGTAAGAAACTATGATTTTCTGAGAAGATTTACAAGACTTGCAGGAACTTAAGTAACCATTGGGATGAAGTTGCAGGATCTATCTCTGACTATTAGAAAACCCCATCACAGATCAACCTACTGGGAACACCCACATCACTTCAGGTATCAGAGGATCCTTTACTGACTTCAACCTTAATACTGACTTAGATTTCTCACCTAAGGGCTTGGTATACTTTGTGTCGGATTCCCTTGTTAGTTCTGACACAGCCTGTCAACCTATCCTATTTAGTTCCCTTCTCCCCTTCTATAAAAAAAAATATATAATAAACTGAGGATGAGTTAGTAACTCCGAAGTGGTCATGGGAATAGTAGCAAACACTATTATCTCTCATGTGATCCATGGAATGTGTCCAAAGTACACCCCATAACGGGAAGAACACTGATAAAAAAAATAAAATGATACCCAGTGGGGAAAAATCAGTTGTTAAAGAAGGGAAAGAAAAGGAAGGGACTAGAGAAAGATAGTATGGTGGTCTAGAGCTGATAAGGTAAGAATCCATGTGCCCTTTGATCGATACTCCTTAGGTGAGACCGCACTTAAATACTTGCAGAAGTCAGTAGGGAGAATTTGAATGCTTGAATGTGATTGTGGAGTTTACCTAGGACAGTTGCTAAGTGTGGGGGAATTACATGTTGGTCTTGATATCCTGTGATTGATTCTTTCAGTGGTTTACTAAGGGGAATCTGAGTATTGTAGCTTCTAGGATGAAATGAGTTTCTGAAGAGTTTTCAAACCTCTTCACCATGCTTTAGTTCTATGTTTTGCTTGAGGGCAAGCAAAGGCTAAGTGTGGGGAGTTGATATATCATGGTTTTTACCCATTTGAGACCATGATATAGATGTGTTTTTAGTGTCTTTTGTCTTTGTTTAGAGTCTTTTACAGGTTTAATCAGGTTTGGAGCTAATTGGAGATATTTGGAGCATTTTGGGACTTTTGGGACGTTTTGGCCGAGAGCTTAACTCACTGTCCGATTTATTGATCATGCATCGACCGACACACCTTGTGCATCGGTCGACACACTAGCGAGATGGGCCGTACGCGTCGGTTTAATGAAGTTATGAAGATTTGCAAAGAAGCCCAAGATAGTTCCAGTGTTTACATAGAAGCCCCAGCCGAGATTAGGCCTATATAATTAAGTTTTTGGTGTTTATTTTACTTACACTTTCATAATTAAGAGCAGAGGATTTTTAGAGCTTTTGGGGCTGATCTGAACCTTTACTTCATCTGTATTTGGAGAAGATTTTGAACCCCTTTTACTCTTATTCTTTTATGCAATTTATTCATCATATGATCATGTTTTCATTATCTATGTCTGAGTAGATTCCTAGTTAGGTTTAGGGTTTCTCACATAGGATTTCATGACTTGCTAGACTTGTTCAAATTCAGTTAAGGATTCAAACTAAATCTGTTCTTCAATTTAATTGTGCTTAAAGCTAGTTCTAACCTGATCAATTAGAATCTAGATCTTAGGTTGCTAAATACGTCACGGAAGTGGGGTTTAGGAATCTGAACTAATTAAATTGGCCAATTAAACTTTGCGCAAACGGAAGTTTGGTTTAGGATAATTGTGAACATATCAAACTTGGGATTAATGCTAGTTTAATCTGTTAGTTCTCGCAAACGAAAGTTTGGTTTGCTGCACTTAGACTTAGAGAATTATCGCAAAGGAATTTGGTTAATTCTATATCTGTGTTTTGAGTTCTAGAACTGTGCTTAATTAGATCCTTGCTGAATGAACTGTCTGCTTGTCTGATTTCCTGAGAATACCCTAGGCTTGACGCTTTTAGTTTATTGCTTCCACAACCGTTAATCTCTGCTACTGATTTACTTTCTCGCACTGCTCTCAATTCAATCATATTGCTTATTTCTAGTATTAGTCTCTACTGTTCTGATCTATTGAGACCAAGTGTCCCTGTGGATTCGATAACCCTATATACTACTTTGACATTGCTGTTCACTTGCAGTTTAGTATAGGGATTAATTCTTGACCTATCATAACTGATGGGATAACCAAATCCACCTTTGTGGTATTTGATACAGAAATGACAAAGATCACCACCAAAACAGCCTCCACATTTACTCTAGAGGTAAACAAAGCAATTGTTCTGGCACAGAAAAACAATATTATTCATTGACAAATACCAATAGTGTAACACTCGTTTCCCGGCAAACCAGAAACGCGGTGTTAGAACACCCGTCGAACCAGGAACGGTCCAAAGGGCTGCCTTCTCAATCGGTCCCATTAATCCGCGTGCTTCCTTCATATTCAAATCCACCAATAATGTCACTCGATCGATCAATTCCGCATTCAAACCTGCAAGAAAAATGGGACGGTTAAGGGAAAGAGGACTGAGTAATTATTTCAAACACAATTAGCCAGCGAGGACGGATTTCTAGGAACCCGCGATTTTGGCTTACGCCACACAACTACGAGCTACAAGTCCTAAGCTAATATCACCTTGCACCCACGCCCGAAGGCTTCACCACACAATCTATGTCCGTTCGTGCATAACGAGCTCCCATCTCACACTCCCGAACTCCTACGGACCTCAATTGTGATACCCCGTATCACAAAATATGGTCAACGGGCAGAAGAAAAGTCAACAGGGGCAAAATTGTAATTTTGCCAAACCTAGGGGCAAAATGGTAATTTTGCCAAAGTTCGAGACGGAAGACGAGACGGGCCAAATGTTCTCTTTTTAAATCCTAAAGAACATTTACAAGACCAGAATTTGAAGAAATGGAGCGGAAATGCATTTTTCGGAGTGTCGGGTGAAAACCGAGCAAAACCGGGAAAACTTCCAAAATTCATAACCGGAGCTAGGAAACTCCAAATGAGATGATTCAAATTGCTAAATTCATCTAAAAGCAAGGAGAATCAGTTTATGGAAGTTTGGAGATTTATGGAAATCGTTTGATATTTTCTAAAACAATTATCGAGAAATGAGCAAACCGAGGCATCGGAAGAAATGGGGAATAAGAAGCTTCTAGAAACAGTTTGATGCATTTTCTTTGGCCAGAATTAGCCCCCAAGTGACAAGTGTAACCTCACCATGGCGCCACCTCTTTCGTTTTGGATACAAAGAATGAGTTTTGGTTAATTGAATGTAGAATAAAAGAAGCTTGCTCACCAAGGAAACAATGAACTTGGCTTATTTTTGGGCATGGTGGCGTGTCTGGCTAGGAGGAGAGGAGGAGCCAGGTGTCAATGTGTGGCAGCAGATAGGAGAGGAGATAGACATGTGTCCCAACATGTGTCAAATAAGTGTGGGTCTCATTTTGCTATAAAAGGAGGCTTTGGGTCATTTCTTCTCTTCACACCAACAAAAACAAAGAAAAAGAGAGAAGAAAATGGAGAGAAGGAGAGGAAGAGGAGGAGAAGCGTGAGGGAGAGGAGGAGGAGGAGAAGAAGAAGAAGAAGAAGAAGAAGAAGACCGGAGGAGGGAATCCGGCGGAGGAGGAAGACCAGAGGAAGGAGAAGAAGATCCGGAGGTCAAGAAGAAGAGAGAGAGAGAGAGAAGAAGAAGCCGGAAGAAGAAGGAGGAGAAGAAGAGAGAGAGAGAGAGAGGCGTGAAGATGAGAGAGAAGATGGTCAACGGTCAACGGTCAGCTTCGGTCAACGCCGGTCAACGCGTTGACTCCGGCCGGTTCTTGAGTTGCGGTTTGTGTTCGGGAGTTCGTGTTCGGGAAGTTTCAGGAGTTCGTGTTCGGGTATTCGGGGAGGTTCGGGTTTAGTTCGGGGTCTCGGGAGCCGTATCCGCATCCGTGCCGTTCGTTCCTTCAAATCACTGTGAGTCGGCTCAAAACACCGTAGTTGCATATAGACGATAAATGGAAAACCGTAGTGATAGGATTGCATACCCGAATTGAATTGAGTTGAATTGATTGATTGATTGATTAAAGTTACACCGGCTAGGGTTAAAGAAGCATGTTAGGTTAAAACGGATTAAACCTATTGCGTGCCGTTAGGTTGTTAGAACGTTGTGTGATGCATTCATATAGTCGTGGCATGAGTAGGACTATATATGCATATATATGTAAGTAAAGCACGGTAATTAAATGAACTTATATACGGAAATTTAGACGAGTTAAAATGCGGAAGTTAAACCTGAACGAATGTATAGAATATGAATGGTATCGGGGTTTCCCGAGTTTAATGAATTGAGTAATGAATGATGAGACGTCGGGGAGTTTAGCAAGCGGCTAGCTCTAAACCGACGGATCGAGGAGTGGTTAAAAGATGATTAGGATTTTTTAAGAAATGAGAAGTGGTGTGATTGGTGAACCGTCTACGGGTTAGCAAGCGGCTAACCCAAGGTAGCGGGCGTGAATTGGTTAAAAGACGTTAGAAACCCTAATAGGCTTGTGTGTGTGTGTGTGATTGTGAGTCTACTCCGGTGTTGGGCTGAGTAGACTGTTGATTGCGTGAATGTGTTGTGTTGTGTGGTTGTGGCTAACCTTTATGTGCAGGCCTTTAGATCGTCTCGGTGTTGGGCCGAGCGATCCTCGTTATTGCTTAGCGCGGTCACAGGACCGGTTAAGCTGTGGTGCTGACTCGGCGCGGTGCCGAGTCAGAGCGGTGGTGTGTGTGAGTAGACTTGCGGGATGCGGGGTTGAGTGATTGCGTTGTTGATTGTGATTGATTGCTAGAGTCCAAGCGAGTCTGCGTGTTTACATTTCTGCACTAGGACTCTAGGGTGCGTTAGATCCCGCAAGTCTAGGTGTGTGATTACGTTCTGGTACTTCCATCCCGATTGGATCTTCGGGAGTTGAGAATCTGGTCAGTTAGTTTTGGCAGGTGCGAACCTATGGAGTGACGTCTGTAGGGTGTGGTCCGGAGAATACGGGGTCGCGTCCTAGGGCCGGACTGCATGAAAGCTTGGGTTATCTAGGGGTAACCGGAGTCACCGCGTATCGATGGACAGAGAATGGTGTCCTAGTCGTTGTGTGGACGGCTAGGAGTCACGTGGGTTAGTTATCATATCGGTAACGGCGAAAACCCGTGGAAGTCACCAAGTTCGTAGGGGCCCAGTGTGTGTGCTTTGGTGTAGTTGGTAGTGCGCGGTAGATAGATCGAGTCTCAATCGGGGACATGTGCCGCAGTGCTCCCGATTTCCTTTAATCGCCTTCTCTTTTCTTTTGGAAATTAATTGTGTGTGGGCTCGACGCGACGTGGTAGTGCTGTTGGAATTATGTCCAGTAATCTATGTACTGTCTCTAGAAAGTAAGAGTATGTCAATGATCGGACATAAGTCATATAATACTGGGGGTCATGATGGCTTGCTAGAGTCCGCTCATGATCTATAAATCTTGGATTTATTGCCTTTATTATATGATCCCATATGGGTCACACGCCTAAGCTAACAGGAAAATGTGTAGGAACGGTTTAGCAGAAGTACGGTAAAAGTGCTAGGCATTTACTGTACTTAGAGAGAGATTAATGGGTCTGATTAAATCTAAGGGATTTAATCAGACTGGGAATTGGGCCCAAAAGCCCAAAAGAACTAGGCATAAGTTTTATAAATAAAACTTGACCTAGGTCTTATTTTTCCCTAAGCCTCTGCGCCACCTCTCTCTCTCTTCTGCGCCTCCCACCAGCTGGTCTAGCAGCCAATTTCCTGTGCGTGCGTGTGTGAGCCTTTGGAGGAACTATCTCTTGGTGGTTCTGCTGATCTCTGACCCGTACCTCCTCTTTCCGCTGCATAAACAAGGTAACAGGTGAGATCCTTTATGATTCTGCAAGAGAACCTAGATCTGGCATGTTTAGGTGAGTTTAATCTGAAGAATTGAATCAGGATTAACACCAAACTATCCTTCAGTGGTATCAGAGCCATTGGTTCTGTTAGTTTTTCTTGTTTAGAATCATGTTTAGGATTGTTTAAGAAGTGTTTTGAATCAATCTACTGATAAGAGAAAACACTTAAGGAACAAAGAATTAAAACCTAAACAAACAAGAAATCGCATGATCCAATCTATATTGAATTGGTTGCGCCGGAGTGTGGTCGAACCGCACGTCCGGATCGAATAGACGCACGGACCGATCGCTGGATCGAGTCGCGTGGTCGAGTCGATCGCGGGATGCATAATCGAGCCGATCGCATACATTGATCGCGGATCGATGCTTGCATCGCGTCCTGCCTGTCCCGCGTGACCGAGAGCCGAGTCTCGACCCGGGCTGTCTCGATCGCTCGGCGATCGCGTGAAGCCACCGACCCGAGCTCGTCCGATCACGCAGTCCCGTCCCGTCCAGCTCGCGTCCCGATCGCGTGAGGCTCGGCCGTCCCGATCGTGGATCGCACGCTTGCGGCTGGTCGATTGTGATCGAGGAGCTAGGTCACGACCGTGATCGGTTCGTGACCAATCGGTTCGGTTCGGTTTTAAAAACTGATTAAATCTTAATCGTCACGGTTTAATAAACAGACTTAATAAAATTTATTAAGTTCTGGTTAAACCGGGATAAGAAATCCAAAGTCGAAAAATTGGATTTAGTGCCTAAACCAGTGATTTTCTAATTTGATTTGGTTGGACCAAATAAATTGAGAAAATCCGGTTTAGTAAATAACCGGTTGACAATTGTGGTCATCGTAGTAATTAATTTTGGTTAGACCAATTTTAATGAACCAGACCGGTTATGTCATTTAATTGGGCAATTGGGTTATGTCTTGGACATGGACCAATTCTTGGGCCTCGGGCCAAGAAGTTAAAACAATTGGGCCAATTATTTGAGTCTTTCTTCAGATTTAATTTAAAATTCATTTATATAAAATTAAAAAAAAATCGATTTTAAATTAATCTGTTTTCAAAATCTGAAATTAGAAAGTTTCTTAAATTAGAAGTTTCTAGATTTGCATGTTTTGGATTTTAGGAAATTTCTATATTTAGAAAGTTTCCAATTTTAGGAAGTTTCCAATTTTAGAAAGTTTCCAATTTTAGAAAGTTTCCAAAATTAGTAGGTTTCCCAAAAAGGAAAGTTTCCCAAAATAGTAATCTTCTATTTTGGGATAATATTTTAATAAACCTACAAACCTCAAACAATATCAAGCGTTGGATGTCTTGTCCAGTCTATGTCAGCTGTCGAGGCCCATTCAATTGTACTCATGGCCTTACAGTGTGAGGGTGTCTACTTTTGCGTGGGTAAGACGGTTTGTGATTCATAAATGTCATTGGGAGTCCCAGACATTAGTGATTACATGACTGTATAGTCTGGTTTTCTTGACTAGGCCATCGGGAGTCCCGGGCCTTGAGACATCAGAGTGGATTGGGCCTCGGGCCCAGATTCACAACCAAGAGTTATATCACGGATATAATTAGCCGAGATAGGGCTTACCGATATAAGCTAAGGTTGGGTGACGGCCAGTGGCCCACTTTAATCTTAGTTATATGTGGATCTTGGAATCATTATATTCTATTGAGGGTAACTGATGTTATTGAATATAATGCGAGATTAATCAGATTAAGTATAATACAAGATTAATCATATTGAACATATTAACTAATAACCTTTTTTATCTTATATTTCAGCTATGACTACTACAAGCACTCAAAACACATTCTCAATCCGGTCTGTTCTCGAAAAGGAGAAGCTGACTGGAACGAACTTCCTGACGTGGTCAAGGAACTTGAGGCTGGTCCTCAAGCAGGAGAAGAAGGATTATGTCCTTCGTGATCCCCTCCCCGAGAGGTCTCCTAACAATGCCGCCAGGACTCTGCATAATGCTTGGGAAAAGCATTCGTCAGATGAAAATGATGTCTATTGCCTGATGTTGGCGACCATGACTGCTGAGCTGCAAATGCAGTTCGAGAGTGTGTTGTCGCCCATCGAGATAATGGCAAGCCTGAAATCGCTTTTTCAGGAGCAGACAAGGACTGAGAGGTTCCAGACAGTTAAGAACCTCTTAGACTGTAAGTTGGCTGCAAATGCGGCAGTGAGTCCTCATGTCTTGAAGATGATGGGTTATCTCGATCATCTTTAGAAACTCGACTGCCCTATCAGCCAGGAACTTGCCTGCGACATCGTTCTGCAGTCTTTACCTGCAAGCTATGATCAGTTCATCCTGAACTTCAATATGCATGGCTTGAGTAAGACATTGGCTGAGCTTCACGGAATGCTCAAGACTGCAGAGCCCAACTTGAGGAAAACCGCCAAGGACCCCAATGTGCTTATGGTGCAAAAGGGCAAGGGCTTTAAGAAATCCTCTGCCAAGGACAAGGGAAAGGCTAAGGCTGTCCAAGTCTCGGACAAGGACACGCCAAAGCCCAAGCCCAAATCCAAGGCTGGGCCTACTGACATCTGCAGGTTCTGTAAAGAACCAGGGCATTGGAGGAGAGAATGTAAGAAATTCCTGGAAGGTCTAAAGGAATTGAAGAAGAAGACTCTCGAGACTTCTTCATCAGGTATTTTTGTTATAGAAGTTAATACAACTACTTCTGATAATACCTCATGGGTTATGGATACTGGTTGTGGGGCTCATATTTGTACTAATATGCAGGCACTCAGCAACAGTAGGAGGCTGAAGCAAGGACAAGTGGAGCTACGAGTTGGGAATGGAGCGAAAGTTCCTGCACTAGCTGTAGGCACATACTTGTTGTCTTTACCTTCGGGATTGGTTTTAGAACTCAATAATTGTTATTTTGTACCTGCGATAAGCAGAAATATTATTTCAATTTCTTTGTTGGATTTGGAAGGTTATGATTTTTCAGTTAAGAATAAATTATGTTCCTTCAATCGCAACAATTTGTTCTATGGTTGTGCCCCTCTTACGAATGGGCTTTACATACTTGATCAATCCGCGCCAATTTATAACATTGATACCAAACGGTTCAAACCTAATGAGGAGAACCGAACGTTTCTATGGCATTGTCGTTTAGGGCACATCAGCGAGAAACGCATCAAGAGGCTCCATTCGAATGGACTTCTTGGCTCATTTGACTTTGAGTCATGTGAGAAATGCGAATCCTGCATGATGGGCAAAATGACACGGGCCCCCTTTAATAAACCTAACGAGAGGGCCAGTGACTTATTGGGCTTGATACACACTGATGTGTGTGGCCCAATGTCCACAAATGCAAGAGGAAACTATCAGTACTTCATTACCTTCACTGATGATTTCAGTAGGTATGGATATGTTTATTTGATGAAACATAAGTCTGAATCGTTTGAGAAATTCAGAGAATTCCAAAATGAAGTACAGAACCAACTTGGCAAAAGCATTAAGGCTCTTCGGTCCGACCGAGGAGGAGAATACTTAAGCCAAGAATTCAGTGATCATCTGAGAGAGTGTGGGATCGTATCCCAACTCACTCCTCCTGGAACACCACAATGGAATGGTGTGTCTGAGAGGAGAAATCGGACCTTATTGGATATGGTTCGATCTATGATGAGTCACACAGACCTTCCAATATCCCTTTGGGGATATGCTCTGCTAACAGCAGTGTTCACTCTAAATAGAGCGCCATCAAAAGCAGTAGCAAAGACACCATATGAATTATGGACTGGAGAAGCTCCGGTGCTGTCTTATCTAAGAATTTGGGGTTGTGAAGCCTATGTCAAGAGATTGATCTCTGACAAGCTTACACCAAAGTCTGATAAATGCTACTTCATTGGTTATCCGAAGGAAACCAAGGCTTATTACTTCTATCTACGATCCGAGAACAAGATCTTTGTTGCCCGGGATTGCAACTTTCTTGAGAGGGAATTTCTCTCTAAGAAAGACAGTGGGAGTAAGGTACTGCTTGAAGAAATTCAAGATGAACAGGATACTGCTCAACCTAATGAGGAAGAGCAGCAGGAGGACCTACAAGAAATTGTAGAGCCTGAACCTGTAGTACCTGAAGTTCGAAGATCCGGGAGGATCCGTCACGAACCCGAGAGATATCAAGGATTCCTCGTGACTAACTGTCATGATCTTCTGATCATTGATGGTGATGAACCATCGAACTTCAATCAAGCCATGATGGGCCCAGATTCCTCTAAGTGGCGTAAGGCCACTGATTCCGAAATGGACTCCATGTCGGTCAACCAAGTGTTTTCGTTGGTTGACTTACCCGCTGGTGTAAAAGCCATCGAGTACAAATGGATCTTCAAAAAGAAGATTGACGTGGATGGAAATGTCCAGATTTATAAAGCCAGGTTGGTGGCAAAAGGTTTCAGACAAGTTCACGGTGTGGATTATGATGAAACCTATTCACCAGTGGCTATGATGAAATCTATTCGGATTCTACTAGCAACTGCAGCTTTTCATGATTATGAAATTTGGCAGTTGGACGTGAAAACCGCCTTCCTGAATGGTATTCTGGAAGAGGATGTGTATATGACACAACCTGACGGTTACATAGATCCAAAGAATGCTGGGAAAGTATGCAAGCTTCATAAATCCATTTATGGATTGAAGCAAGCATCGAGGAGCTGGAATCTTCGTTTTGATGAAGCGATCAAGCAATTTGACTTCATCAGAAATGAAGAAGAACAATGCGTGTATAAGAAAACTAGTGGGAGCAAGATAGTATTTCTCATTCTGTATGTCGATGACATACTGCTTCTCGGAAACGACGTTCCAATGCTGAAGTCGGTAAAGGACTGGCTTGGAAGTTGTTTTTCCATGAAAGACATGGGTGAAGCCGCATACGTTCTTGGAATCAGGATCTACCGGGATAGATCTAAAAGGCTGATAGGCTTGTGTCAAGATTCATACATTGACAAAGTCCTGCATAGATTCAGCATGGCAGATTCCAAGAAGGGCTTCACGCCAATGGTACATGGCACAACGCTAAGCAAAAAGCAGAGCCCTACGACGGCTGCTGAGCTTGAGCGCATGAAGAATATTCCTTATGCATCTGCAATAGGATCTGTCATGTATGCCATGATCTGTACTCGTCCTGATGTTGCTTATGCATTGAGCATGACGAGTAGATACCAGTCAAATCCAGGTGAAAACCATTGGATTGCCGTCAAGAATATCCTGAAGTATCTAAGACATACTAAGGATAAGTTCTTGGTGTACGGTGGAAGTGATGTGCTTGAAGTCAGTGGATTCACGGACGCAAGTTTCCAGACAGACCAAGATGATTTCCGGTCACAGTCCGGTTATATCTTTTGTCTGAATGGCGGTGCAATCAGTTGGAGAAGCTCCAAGCAAGACACCGTTGCTGATTCCACTACAGAAGCTGAATATATCGCCGCTTCAGAAGCAGCGAAGGAAGCTGTTTGGATACGAAAGTTCATTATTGAACTAGGTGTGATACCAAATGCGGCTGAGCCTCTGGCACTGTTTTGTGATAACAATGGTGCTATTGCTCAGGCAAAGGAACCAAGATCACACCAGAAATCCAAGCATGTTCTAAGAAGATTTCACTTGATACGTGATATCATTAATAGAAAGGAAGTCAAGATCAGCCGAGTTCAGACAGATGATAACGTCGCTGATCCATTGACAAAGCCACTCCCAAGACCTAAGTTCGAGTTCCTGACTGAAGCTGTAGGCATTAGAAACATTGAAATGTAATCTAAATTTGAGTGGGAGATTGAGGGCTTTATTTAGTTATTTGATATGTTCTTGTAAAACATTTTTATGATGTTTAATGAAATTATTATTTCAAGATTATTTTAACTGTGATGAAATAATCGTTCCAAAATGATATGAACCATTTTATAGGTCATCGAAGTGAATGACTTGATCTTGAGTCATCAAAGTCATTTAGCTTGATCATGAGACCCTATATTTGATAGATGGCTTATATCATCCTGTCCCTAGTCGAAGGTTGTTGAAATTGGAACACCAACAACCGTGTGAGACTAGATTGGTATGTGACTTATGACAAAGTCTCAGTGTGTCATAGATGCGCGGCATCAAAGTCAGTACATAGGTGTATGTTGGGTACATACGACCGGACATGACCCGATTATAAGAACTCTTCAGGATATTTATATATGTGTCATAAGAGATTCTTACTACGACTATAGAGTATAGTCCTTAGACCTGAGTTCGCATGCATGTGACAGCACATGAACTAATGCACTTTGATCATTGTCTAACACTGTCGTTAAGCGATAGTTATAAGGACACTGTTTGGGTGTATTATGAAATGGGTAGTTTACAGTGATGGAACAAGACGGGATTTGTCCCTCCAATATAAATGGAGTGAATATCTCTAGGCCAATCGGAGATTTGAATACTGGAAAATGCATGGCCATGCTCAAACGGACTGTCCCGAGTCGTTTGGATTGTCAGTATCAAATCAGAGTCCGATGAACAAGATTAGGCTTTATAAGGATGTCACTCATCTTGCCTTATGACTAACCGAGATATTGAGACAAAAGGATTATGAATACAGAGATTCCAGTTCAAGTGGGAGATTGTTGGAATTATGTCCAGTAATCTCTGTACTGTCTCTAGAAAGTAAGAGTATGTCAATGATCAGACATAAGTCATATAATACTGGGGGTCATGATGGCTTGCTAGAGTCCGCTCATGATCTATAAATCTTGGATTTATTGCCTTTATTATATGATCCCATATGGGTCACACGCCTAAGCTAACAGGAAAATATGTAGGAACGGTTTAGCAGAAGTACGGTAAAAGTGCTAGGCATTTACTGTACTTAGAGAGAGATTAATGGGTCTGATTAAATCTAAGGGATTTAATCAGACTGGGAATTGGGCCCAAAAGCCCAAAAGAACTAGGCATAAGTTTTATAAATAAAACTTGACCTAGGTCTTATTTTTCCCTAAGCCTCTGCGCCACCTCTCTCTCTCTTCTGCGCCTCCCACCAGCTGGTCTAGCAGCCAATTTCCTGTGCGTGCGTGTGTGAGCCTTTGGAGGAACTATCTCTTGGTGGTTCTGCTGATCTCTGACCCGTACCTCCTCTTTCCGCTGCATAAACAAGGTAACAGGTGAGATCCTTTATGATTCTGCAAGAGAACCTAGATCTGGCATGTTTAGGTGAGTTTAATCTGAAGAATTGAATCAGGATTAACACCAAACTATCCTTCAAGTGCGTGATCGGCTATTTGTGTGTTGATTGTTATTTTGGGGTTTCGGGCGGGAATCTATAGATGATAGATAGATTAGAAGCCTTAGTGGGGAGCCGATTCACTGGGTGATCTTAGATCGCTCATTAGACTCTTTTTGTGTTTTTCAGGTGTAGCAGCGACGGACGCGGGGAACTCGGTGTAGTGTCGGGATTGCTTGTGGCGGAGTTTTGATTCGATGATTTGGATGTTTTATTTCGGTTCCGCTTGTCGCCAATTTTGCATTGAGCTTTGAGTATTGTTGTTTGTTGATTGACGATATGATTTATAAAAATGACGATTAAACGTTGTGCTGAACGTTTAGTTACTCAGAAATGAATATGGTTTCCTGATATTGTGTTTAGTCCAAACCGACACAACTCACAGAAGTGGTGCAAGGCGTACGACTTGTACTATGGAAGTGAGGATAGCGGAGTCAAGGACGGGTTGGCGCGAGTCTTTATCTCAAACTGATCTGTCTCTGGCTTCGTCCTGTGATGAACTTTTCCTGTTCGACTTGCTCAGGTTCGATCGGTCATGTTCTTGTTTGATTGTTGGCCGGTCAGCTTGACGGTCAGCGGAGAATGGGAAAGGGGCGTTACAGAAAGGTGGTATCAGAGCATGGTTCTGCATGGGTTTCAAAGCTGTTCATTTCTGAGTGTTTTCCGTGGTTTTATCGAGTCAAAATTGTGTCTTACCCAAGCATCCATTAGGAAATCGAGCCGCGTTCGTAACTCCGGGGTTGGGATGGGGTAGAAAATTTGTATTATTTGTACTAATGTGTATTTGTGTTTCGTTTGCAGTCAGCAGCAGAATGCCCCTGGACGGATTGTGAGTGGGTGTGTGCATGGTATGAGATTTGGGTGTGTGCATGGCGTGAGATTTCAGAGAGCAGTTTGAGTCGTCGTCGGATGACAACGGCACAGTATCGAGATCTGTTCGAGCAGCAGCCAGAGGATTAGAGGGCGAAGTCTGAGCCATCACGAGGTTCGCAGATATCCGACCAACCACCAGTTCCTCCTCGCAAACCGCATGGTGAGAGAAGCCGCCGTAGATTGGAGACCGTTTCCTGACCTGTTACCTCAAGCTCTACAAGACGATGCAGTTATCGGATACGGTTGCACCACCGGAGCCAGTGGTACTGCCAAGAGTTTCAGCCACCGATTCTTGAGACGCATGACATGCCATTACCTAGTTGCATGCCTCAAATTTCATTTCGCTTTGTGTGGTGGACTTTGTGGTGGACCAGTTACGCGCAGCAGTTGACCTGGACATGGAGCCGACGGATCCAGAACAGCGTGTGCAGTGGGCGCAGGACATGGACGAGCAGATGGCGATATTAGCCGACGTCTTGGAACAGCAGGTAGAGCCGCATCAACAGCCAGGATCGCCACAGAGGTCGGGAGCTCCATCACCCGATTTCCCGAGTCACTCTCTGTGATGGAGCCATTACCAAGGGATAAGCCGATGTCCATGTCAGGATCGGATGCGCAGCTGGAGTCAGTTACACCGCCGACTGAGCCAGTAGCGCCGCCAGATATGTGGAGTTCAGGGTCACCGAGTAGCCGAGGGTTTTTAGGAGCCTTCTTCGGAGTCTGTTCTTCCTGTCATCTATGTGGAGCGACAGATCATCAGGCGTCAGCTTGTTACCATGGGACACGCCCAGCGTCCGTTCTGGTTTGTGAGATTTGTGGTCGCAGAGGTCATGAAGCGCAGTTATGTCTGATGGCAAAGCCGCACTAGGTTGGAGCGCCGACCAGAGATGCACACCCACCACACCCTCCCGGCGCGCCTGCCAGTGGTTACCGGCGCGAGCCACGATGCCGGTTGTGTATGGCATTCCGGTCGTGCCGGGGCTGTTAGGGTTTTGGGTAGTTAGGCCAGGTGAGTATGGGCACTAACTACGTTGTTTGTGTGTATCCAGATCGACGGATTTTCGTATGTTGTTGGGAACATCTCCAGGATATGGCGGTGCAGTTTGTGGGTTGGGTTGTTGATGTCGGACATCTTATGGTTGTATCTCTGTTTCTCTATGTATTTCTGTAAACCTCGAAACATGTGTATGTTGTTGTTTTGGTGTATGTATGTGATGCAGATTGTTCACTTATCGTCATGGCTTTCGTAGTAATTGTTTGCATGCGTATGATGGTTTTGTGATGCAAACGAATTACCATGTGAAGTCTGATGATGAGCGAAACTGATGACCGTTCATCATAACCTAAACCCAGACTGACGGCATATCCGGAGCGATCTGATGATTGCTTGATTGCGTGTGGTAATTGTTTGTTTTTGCATTTAATTGCTTGCGTGTTTTATCTAATGCTTGTGTGGTGCATTGGATAGTTAGGGTTGTCTTTCGTGGTAGTGTAGCACTGTGAGAGTGCTAGTGTTATGGCATGCTTAGCATGTGCGGAGTGTGAGTGGTGGTGGTAAGCTATGGATTGAGTAGCTTAAATTTTATTTGCATCGTTAGTTTGTTGCGAATAGAAGTGTTAGAACCTTTCGTTTAAGGTGTTGAGCTAACTTGAGAATGGTTGGAATCGAATGTCGATTCGCGAGGAAGCGGAATTATAGAGTATCGTTACTTAATCATGGGTGACCTTCGGGTACATGATTAACTAACTATATTTCTATGAGGAAGTGGTATCGGGGAATGGATTGGTTTGAATTCACCGCTCCAGTGAAAATTGTTGTGTTGAATGCAGGACGGAATGGACGATGCGATACGAATACGAGACCGAAACCGAACCCGAAAGCGAGATGGGCTGGAAAGGAGGCCGCGAAACGATTTGACCCGGAAAGTGAGACAGTCAGTGTGGAATGTAAGCGGGAAAGTGTCAGTACAGAGCAGCGGACAAGCGGAGCGGTTGGTGTAATGTGTTAGCAGCAATAGCCGTGTGGAAACCAGAGCGAAGCCGTCAGTGTGAATGAAGTGGGAAGTTAGCGAAATCGGATTCAGAAACCGAGACGTGTAAGCAGGAAGAGATCGTGTTAGTGATAGAATGGGGTTATCAGTATGAATGGAGATGAAGCCGTGTCAGAAGCCACGTGAAGTTATCAGTACGGGGAATGTGAGAATCAGAGAGACAGACCAGGATCGTAAAAGACATGGGAGACGAAGCGAAGTGGGGAAGTCAGAATGCGAATCAAGGGAGAGAAACCAGTGGGAATAAGATCGAGGTCAGGATAGATGGACGGAGGAAGACAGTTGAGCGTGAAGCACATTACGGAATACAAGGCTATGAGAAAGAGTGGAACGGTTGATGAGATCAGTGAGATAGAATGGTAAGAGACGGAAGGGTCGCCGTAAAGCCAGGGTTGGAAGGCAGATTCTTGAAGGGTGTCTCAGGGAGACAAACAGTAGCGGAAAAGAATGCGGAGGTTGAGACAAAGTGGGGAAGCGCGAAGTGGGAATCAGAGCGGAGTAGTTAACCAAGATTACGTTGGAGGATCGGAACCGATGGAGGCAATTCAGGGTGGAGTAGATCAAGGTATGCGAGATTAAGATATCAAGTTCGGAACGATGTGGAGGTCATTGGTATTCAAGGGTGTTCAAAGAGGTCTGTAGTATGCAGCAGTGTTCGAAGAAGAAGCGTCAAAGTAAAGTGATGAAGCGACTTACAAAGTTCGGAACCGATTCGAAGTCTGATAGTGACGGAGAATTCGGGGACCGAATTCCTGTAAGTGGGGAAGAATGTGATACCCCGTATCACAAAATATGGTCAACGGGCAGAAGAAAAGCCAACAGGGGCAAAATTGTAATTTTGCCAAACCTAGGGGCAAAATGGTAATTTTGCCAAAGTTCGAGACAGAAGACGAGACGGGCCAAATGTTCTCTTTTTAAATCCTAAAGAACATTTACAAGACCATAATTTGAAGAAATGGAGCGGAAATGCATTTTTCGGAGTGTCGGGTGAAAACCGAGCAAAACCGGGAAAACTTCCAAAATTCATAACCGGAGCTAGGAAACTCCAAATGAGATGATTCAAATTGCTAAATTCATCTAAAAGCAAGGAGAATCAGTTTATGGAAGTTTGGAGATTTATGGGAATCGTTTGATATTTTCTAAAATAATTATCGAGAAACGAGCAAACCGAGGCATCAGAAGAAATGGGGAATAAGAAGCTTCTAGAAACAGTTTGATGCATTTTCTTTGGCCAGAATTAGCCCCCAAGTGACAAGTGTAACCTTACCATGGCGCCACCTCTTTCTTTTTGGATACAAAGAATGAGTTTTGGTTAATTGAATGTAGAATAAAAGAAGCTTGCTCACCAAGAAAACAATGAACTTGGCTTATTTTTGGGCATGGTGGCGTGTCTGGCTAGGAGGAGAGGAGGAGCCAGGTGTCAATGTGTGGCAGCAGATAGGAGAGGAGATAGACATGTGTCCCAACATGTGTCAAATAAGTGTGGGTCTCATTTTGCTATAAAAGGAGGCTTTGGGTCATTTCTTCTCTTCACACCAACAAAAACAAAGAAAAAGAGAGAAGAAAATGGAGAGAAGGAGAGGAAGAGGAGGAGAAGCGTGAGGGAGAGGAGGAGGAGGAGAAGAAGAAGAAGAAGAAGAAGAAGAAGAAGAAGAAGAAGAAGAAGAAGAAGAAGAAGAAGAAGAAGAAGAAGAAGAAGAAGAAGAAGAAGAAGAAGAAGAAGACCGGAGGAGGGAATCCGGCGGAGGAGGAAGACCAGAGGAAGGAGAAGAAGATCCGGAGGTCAAGAAGAAGAGAGAGAGAGAGAGAGAGAGAAGAAGAAGAAGCCGGAAGAAGAAGGAGGAGAAGAAGAGAGAGAGAGAGAGAGAGGCGTGAAGATAAAGAAGAGAGAGAGAGGCGTGAAGATGAAGAAGAGAGAGAGAGAGAGGCGTGAAGATGAGAGAGAAGATGGTCAACGGTCAACGGTCAGCTTTGGTCAACGCCGGTCAACGCGTTGACTCCGGCCGGTTCTTGAGTTGCGGTTTGTGTTCGGGAGTTCGTGTTCGGGAAGTTTCAGGAGTTCGTGTTCGGGTATTCGGGGAGGTTCGGGTTTAGTTCGGGGTCTTGGGAGCCGTATCCGCATCCGTGCCGTTCGTTCTGTCAAATCACTGTGAGTCGGCTCAAAACACCGTAGTTGCATATAGACGATAAATGGAAAACCGTAGTGATAGGATTGCATACCCGAATTGAATTGAGTTGAATTGATTGATTGATTGATTAAAGTTACACCGGCTAGGGTTAAAGAAGCATGTTAGGTTAAAACGGATTAAACCTATTGCGTGCCGTTAGGTTGTTAGAACGTTGTGTGATGCATTCATATAGTCGTGGCATGAGTAGGACTATATATGCATATATATGAAAGTAAAGCACGGAAATTAAATGAACTTATATACGGAAATTGAGACGAGTTAAAATGCGGAAGTTAAACCTGAACGAATGTATAGAATATGAATGGTATCGGGGTTTACCAAGTTTAATGAATTGAGTAATGAATGATGAGACGTCGGGGAGTTTAGCAAGCGGCTAGCTCTAAACCGACGGATCGAGGAGTGGTTAAAAGATGATTAGGATTGTTTAAGAAATGAGAAGTGGTGTGATTGGTGAACCGTCTACGGGTTAGCAAGCGGCTAACCTAAGGTAGCGGGCGTGAATTAGTTAAAAGACGTTAGAAACCCTAATAGGCATGTGTGTGTGTGTGATTGTGAGTCTACTCCGGTTTTGGGCCGAGTAGACTGTTGATTGCGTGAATGTGTTGTGTTGTGTGGTTGTGGCTAACCTTTATGTGCAGGCCTTTAGATCGTCTCGGTGTTGGGCCGAGCGATCCTCGTTATTGCTTAGCGCGGTCACAGGACCGGTTAAGCTGTGGTGCTGACTCGGCGCGGTGCCGAGTCAGAGCGGTGGTGTGTGTGAGTAGACTTGCGGGATGCGGGGTTGAGTGATTGCGTTGTTGATTGTGATTGATTGCTAGAGTCCAAGCGAGTCTGCGTGTTTACATTTCTGCACTAGGACTCTAGGGTGCGTTAGATCCCGCAAGTCTAGGTGTGTGATTACGTTCTGGTACTTCCATCCCGATTGGATCCTCGGGAGTTGAGAATCTGGTCAGTTAGTTCTGGCAGGTGCGAACCTATGGAGTGACGTCTGTAGGGTGTGGTCCGGAGAATACGGGGTCGCGTCCTAGGGCCGGACTGCATGAAAGCTTGGGTTATCTAGGGGTAACCGGAGTCACCGCGTATCGATGGACAGAGAATGGTGTCCTAGTCGTTGTGTGGACGGCTAGGAGTCACGTGGGTTAGTTATCATATCGGTAACGGCGAAAACCCGTGGAAGTCACCAAGTTCGTAGGGGCTCAGTGTGTGTGCTTTGGTGTAGTTGGTAGTGCGCGGTAGATAGATCGAGTCTCAATCGGGGACATGTGCCGCAGTGCTCCCGATTTCCTTTAATCGCCTTCTCTTTTCTTTTGGCAATTAATTGTGTGTGGGCTCGACGCGACGTGGTAGTGCGTGATCGGCTATTTGTGTGTTGATTGTTATTTTGGGGTTTCGGGCGGGAATCTATAGATGATAGATAGATTAGAAGCCTTAGTGGGGAGCCGATTCACTGGGTGATCTTAGATCGCTCATTAGACTCTTTTGTGTTTTTCAGGTGTAGCAGCGACGGACGCGGGGAACTCGGTGTAGTGTCGGGATTGCTTGTGGCGGAGTTTTGATTCGATGATTTGGATGTTTTATTTCGGTTCGGCTTGTCGCCAATTTTGTATTGAGCTTTGAGTATTGTTGTTTGTTGATTGACGATATGATTTATAAAAATGACGATTAAACGTTGTGCTGAACGTTTAGTTACTCAGAAATGAATATGCTTTCCTGATATTGTGTTTAGTCCGAACCGACACAACTCACAGAAGTGGTGCAAGGCGTACGACTTGTACTATGGAAGTGAGGATAGCGGAGTCAAGGACGGGTTGGCGCGAGTCTTTATCTCAAACTGATCTGTCTCTGGCTTCGTCCTGTGATGAACTTTCCCTGTTCGACTTGCTCGGGTTCGATCGGTCATGTTCTTGTTTGATTGTTGGCCGGTCAGCTCGATGGTCAGCGGAGAATGGGAAAGGGGCGTTACATCAATACCCCACACGTGCGTCCCACGCACCACCGGAGGGCTCGTCACACCCTCCGAGACGACAAGGACGTCCAACACCCTACACGCAAAGCTCTAGCACACATCTACCACGCATATCCATCACGAACAAGAAACGTTTTCGGTTTAAGCGATAACCTAGCGGTTCTACGTTCTTTCAATCAATCACATCTAGTACTCAACTATCCCTACGCTACATAGGAAAGACGGTATTAACGAAGGACTATCGTCTGAAATCGAATGAAGCAAGCAAGTGTCAAGACCGATTCTTACCTTGGCCAAAGAAAGGGAAAATCGTAATTTAGGAATCGCATTAGCCCGAACGAACATCAGATATGGAAAGAGGACGAAAAGTGGGTTAGGCTTTCGTTTCGTTCGAATCGGATTAGAGATGAGCAAGTTATGACTACTTAAAGATTGGTTGACTAAAAGTCAACGGTCATGTCAAAGTCAACCGGTCAACCCAGACTGAACCAGGCCTAATCCATGACCAGCCCAATTGTCTCTAACCAATCCTAAACCAACTAAACTAGGAATTTGAAATTAGGATTCGATTAAACCGGATTGAACCATGAAATTG
The DNA here is from genome assembly GCA_030180135.1 of Orychophragmus violaceus. Classification (NCBI taxonomy): domain Eukaryota; kingdom Viridiplantae; phylum Streptophyta; class Magnoliopsida; order Brassicales; family Brassicaceae; genus Orychophragmus; species Orychophragmus violaceus. The sequence goes on from CM058240.1 coordinate 42,271,028, forward strand.
GAATTAAAATCGAACCGGACCGAAATTGAAAATCAAATTGGACCGAACTAGGTAGACCGAACTGGTCGGTTAACTCACGGTCAACCGAGTTGACTCGGTCGCCGGCGGCGGCGGCTCTGGTGACTGGCGACGGCGGACCTTCGGTGGCGGGCAGCGGCGACGGCGGACCTCCGGCGGGCGGCGGCGCGTGCGGCCGCGCATGGGTGGAGTGTGGGAAGCCGGGCGATCTTCTCTCGGTGATTTCGGGCGCATCCGGAGGCCTACAGAGGAGAGGTTGACGGCTACGGCTTCGTTTCGACGAGCTGAACGCGATGGTGGTCTTGGATTTCCTAGATTCATCACGGGTAAAACGATATTATTATTTTAGTTCTCAGGTTGGGGAAAATCAAATCTGAAAAAAGGCTTTCGGGATTACCTTCTCTCAGTAAGCGGTAGGAAAATGAAGCGTCTAGGGTTTTAAATAGCTTCCCAAATAGGTGAGTAAAAGGTGTGAAGCTGTAAAAGAAAACTTTTGAATTAATAATAGTAAAATGTGTAAAAATTAGAAGTCACAACTATTGGTTTAGAAAAACTATTTGGGCCACAACCGCTAATGATACTCCCTCCGTTTTTTTAATAGTTGACGTTTTCAATTTTTTTGTTTCAAATTAGTTGAAGTTTTCAATTTTCAATGTAAAATTTATTACATTTTTATGTTTTTTGACTGTTAGTATTCTGAAATTAATTTTATTATTGGTTGAATTGTGTTTAGGTAGATAATTAATGATGTTTTTATTTAGAAAATGTAAAAAATTAAATGTTTTCTTAATATGTGTATCCGAACCTAAATCGTCAAGTAAAAAAAAACGGAGGGAGATTTTTTTCGGCGGGACATTTATGCTCCAGCAATGCTCCAAACCTTTTATAACGTTTCATTTGGTATGCTTGGTTTATTGTTTACACATTAAACGAGAGACAAGAAGAATATTAAATGTTCCTCTCAACTGATATTATTAAATTTCTTTAACATGATAAGTTCGTATATACGCAAAAAAAAAATATTAGATATCTAGAAAGATTCACAAAATCATAATTTAATTTCTCAAACCATCTTAATTACCAGTAAGAACACTTCCATTGTTTCCTTGTACATATAACTAAATTCGATAGGTTTATAACTTGCTTATTTTTTATTATTTAAAAGGTCGATAGCTACATAATCTACTACATTTAACAAACATTATATTAATAAGGATTTTCAAAAAGATAATGGGGTCAAATTCCGAAATTATCTCTCATGATTGAGAAGAAGAATAGTGACTCAAAGGTCGAAAAGCATGTATCGCAGATGTTTGTACCTTTGAAATCATTGTCCCACCAACTCAACCCAGTCTTTATCGGAGCACACATACATCTGTAAATCCCTTTGATATCTAATCCTTTTCGCTTCTTAAAGAACAGTTTACACCGTCTGTCTGACCGTCCATACCTTTATCTCTTAGTTATCTTAATACGTATTCGAGTTTCAAATTCGCGCTCGATGATGTACCCACGGTTCAAAAATTCTCCATCTCCATAAAACACCCGTAGAAACATGGAGTACGCGTATATCCTGTCTCCCATCCACTATATGCCGATCTTTTGATCATAGCCTCTCCTTTAACCATCCGATCTATGGAGGTCAACGATTGGTCGACCCAACACTCGCGATATACAAAAAGACACATACCTCTGAGGAGAAGAGCATAAGGTTTTTCGGATTCCAGACATTTGTAGGCCAATTTAGTTATAACCCTAGGTGGGCACCAGATATCTTCAATAATGTTGGAGAAGTATAGATCGACCGACTTATAGAATTTTAGCTTTTTCCGACGTTTAGCATCGCAATGCATGTTGCTTTCATCCGAGCCAAATAGTGTATCCCTTGGTTATCGTCAATGACGAAAAGAAGGATTTTTTTTAGGATATCACTAGGAAGGAAATACATTGCCGATTTTGGTTAGAAAATATGGAAACATGCAAAGAGATATGTATTTTTTCTAAGGCATCCACATATGTTTATTTATAGATCGGATCCAACCTTTGGGTTTTCCACAAATTTAAATAGTAGTATTATGTTATTGTTAATTTTTAATTAATATGCATATGTTGGCATGCATCTTCGGCTGGAGTTAATTAAGTATGTACATGATGAATCTAATTCGCTAGGTAGTGATATGTATTTTCGCTTCATTATTTATTGCAATTAAAAATTTATTACATAAAACATGTTGTTACTTGCATGGATATATTGTTATAAAGAAATTTAGGTAAATGTCCTTTCAATTTAACCATCGCGCTTTTTTTTGCAAAAAGCCATCTATGCATATACTCCTTACGATAAAAATTTGCACATAAATGAAAACAACATATTCAACGTTATTCGCAGTTTAATACATTCTATCCTAGAAGACACAAATGAAGGATAATCAAGAATCTAAACAGGGCCAGACTCAGAAATTGTTCAGCAGGAGTCTGAAGTAAAATAGCGACTCTATGGACCAAAAGAATCTGTCGCACATGGTTGAACCCTTGAAACCAAAGTCCCACCAACCCTTCCCAGTTGTTATCGGAGCACACGTTCAACTATAAAGGCCATTGATATCTACACTCGCTTCCTTCTCAAAGAACAAAGCTGAAGGCGTTTCTTTCCATACACGCCTATCCCTTCTAGTTATCTTTATACGTATCCGAGTGGAAAGTTCACGGTCGATGACATATCCACTGTTCAACACTACACCATCTCCATAAAAAACACGCAAGAGCATGGAGTACGCGTATGTCCCCGTTTCCCATCGGCTATTTGCTGCTCTTTTGATCATTGTCTCTCCTTCAACCATCCGGTCGCTGTAGATAAAGCAACACATACCTCGGAGGAGGAGAGCTACAGGGTTTCCTGATTGTAGACACCTCGTGACGAAATCTTGTTTATAATGAAGTGGGCAATCAAAGAGATTTAAGTTAATAAAACCGTAGTATAAATCGATTGACTTGCAGAAATCTTGACTCTGTCCGAAGCTTTGAAGCGCCTTACATGTTGTCTTCGCCCTTATAAAATAGCGTACACCTTGTTCACCGTCAATGACATCAAGAAGGATTTTTGAAAGAACATCACTTGGAAGGTAATCCATTTTGAATTAGGTCAGATATGGAAGGCAAAAGGAATTTTGTCAAATAAAAAAGGCTTTCAATATTTGAGAGTTCGAAGCAACCACCAAAGTTTATTTATTGAGTCAATGCAACCCTTGGGTTGTCTATTCTATATTAATTATGTAGTTATTCTTATCACTAAGTCCCAACTAACAACATTCATGATCAGGATCATGGTGTTAATGAGTCACATATCTATCTTTGAAACAGGGGAAGAATGGAGGTGTCAAAGGTTGTGATGAACATTCAATATTCTTCTTGTCTGCGTATCTTTCGTCTAAGGTTTATAGTAGTTATTTAGTAACTCATCTTAGTCATCTATTTATATACAATAACTATACCGAGTCGCATATCTATCTTTGAAACAGGGGAGGAATGGTGGTGTCAAAGGTTTATGGTTAATGGTTTAGGGTTTATTATTTAGGATTTAAGGTTTAATGGGCGTGTCTAAGGTTTTGGGGTTTTGGGTTCAGTATTTAGGGTTTAGCATTTGGGTAAAACAGTTTAGGGTATATGGTCATATGCATTTTTAGTCCTAGATATTGTCAAAAATTATTAATAAATGGTATTGCACTATTACTTAATAAAATTTTATAAAATTATATATATAATAATAATATTACTTAATAAAAGATTATAAAATTATATATATAATTAAGCACCACAACCGCCTGTTCAGTGTGAGTAAATTTTCAAAATATTTCGCCCCAATTTTTTAGCCAAAATCTTTTCAATTACGCGCCTTAACCCAAAAAAATTTCTAAGTATCGAGAAACCATCATTTACGGAAACATAAGCCCTGATTTTATTTTGTTCTTCCCCCTCTCCAAATCTCCTTTGAATCATCTCGGATATTTTTTTCTTCTGCAGATCCTCCTCCCTACCGACTAATCTTTAATTGGTATCTCTTATTTGAATCTCTTAATCGAGGTTCTCAATTTAATTGCTATCGACCCTCTCAATTTCTTCTCTGAAACTCTCTGTGATACGATGCCTCAAAAGGCAAAGAAAGGAGGAGGAAATCGTAAGATACTAACCACTCCAAACGTCACTCAGAGAGCCGTCAGGTCCAATCCCAGTGGTTTAAAAACAACAACGAGCCCTCTGCCATCCCGATACACCTTCACCCCAAAACCCGTTGATGCTCCGACTCAGACCACTCAACGTCCAAAGAAAAAACAGGTTATCCCCCAAACGTCAGAACCCAATGTACATGACTATCCACCGCCTACACAATTATTCCAGAACTCGACTACTAATCAGCCTGAAGTCGAAGCTGCGCCGGTGTCAGAAGAAGTCCAGAACAACGAGGAACCTGTTGAGGACGCCCCACCCTCGGCAATTCACCAATTTCAGGCTCAGAGTCATCCCTCTTCTGAAGGTCACAACTTCCTCGACGAATATATAAATTTTTTACCGGACCTCGAGGAGGACACACTGTGGGCTCTGAATGCGCTGCTTCGGGTGCCAGATAGGGAAACGTTTACCACCGTTTGTCATGTACTGTTTCTTCAGCTGTTGATATTCTCTGTATGGTTTTTTTGTTCTTGTCTTATATCTTTCACAATAGTGTGTTTTTAAACCGTCTAAATTGTTTATGAATCTGTCTGTTGGTTTGCTTATGACTTATGCTGGTGTAAAGAGTTCGAGTCTCTGATGGTTAGGATGTCAATCTTGTACATATTTCAGGTTTACGCGTGACAGAGGATCCAAATTGGTACGGAAGATTACAAAAAAATTTACAAACAAATTTGATAAAGCATACTATAGCTGATCGCGTGTGCTCCGTGATAAAACAGAAAGATATTTCCTCGAGTTCGGTGTATAGTTTTCTCTACTATACCTTTCATATATATATACATTACCTGTGTTGCTTTTACTAATGTTATGCTTATTCTATTTGTATTATAGAAAACCCACCATTGGGATCCTTTGATAACAGGGACAGTTCAACAGTATTTTGAGGAGATCTATCAACGACGGTTAAAAGACATGATTAGCAATGCCCGGACTCAACGAGAGCGACCCAAGTAGATCGGTGAGACTCTCTGGAAAACGATGACCGACTATTGGGAAACTGAAGAAGCAAAGGCTAAAAGTAAGACCTTGCCAGTTGTCGTTTGTCTGACCGTGGAGGTATCGGTCATCACGTCCATTTCTCAGGGCCCAAGTCGTACCTAGAAATCAAGCTTGATATGGCAAGTAACATATATTATATATTTGTTGATCGGAAGCATTGCAACTAGAAATTTCTGTAATAATCCTTGTTTGAGATATAACATTGCAGGAAGAGGAATCACTACAAACAAATTGGGTATTAATAACACACTAAGATAACACGATTTCCTTAAGTGCTATTGTAAAGTGTATGCTGGGATATGAAACTCTATTATAACATTATATCAACGCTGTCTCGTACTTTCACTTTCCGGAAGTGTAAATGAGATTTGGACTCTATTTTTCTATGCATTTGGTTTCCATCTCAAACACTTTGGCAAAAAATTAGAGTTACCACCCTTACCTTTTTTCCTTCGATTGGTTTTCATATATTCTCATTTTTAACACTTTCTGATTCACAAAGAAAAAAAAAATCTCTAGAACTCGGACAAGCTTTGCACTCTCCGTCGTTGATTCAGCGACCGAAAAGTCTCTTCTACCTCGCCTCTCTCTCTCTCTCTCTCTCTCTCTCTCTCTCTCTCTCTCTCTCTCTCTCTCTCTCTCTCTCTCTCTCTCTCTCTCTCTCTCTCTATCCTGCTTATGTTCCTCTCTTCTCAAGATCCGCCTCTAATTCCCTCTCCTCCCGATATTCGCCTGCTCCAATCACATCTCACATCCAACAGTTCTGCTTTTCTCTTTCAAAACTAAGGTTTTGGACGAAGAAGAAGAGCAAGCTTCTCTCGACTCTCCTGGTTTCGATTAAGCAAATGGGTATTTTACTGTCCCTCTCTTCTTATTGTTTCACTTCGCGCAACAAAATATTACCCTAATTTGGGATGTCCTCTCTTCGTATTGTCAGAGGTTTTGGTTGCGAAGAACCAAAGCAGTAGAGTATTTGAGTTAGTCTTGGTTTTTTATATCTATGAATCCATTGCTTCTCAATTTCTATTTGGCGGCACTTCTCAGGAAAATTAGGGTTTAGGTGTTGGGTAACAGATCTGAAGATCTGTTATTTTTGTTCCGTATAAACTATTTGGAGCTTTTGGAATTGGAAAAGAGATTTAGAAGTGTTAAAAATAAACACAAACTTTCTCTGCCCAAATCTAGACTGTTTAATGATTTCACATTCATTTTGTTTGATTCAATTTTAGCATGCTAGCTTCGGTTGTGCTGTGAATCTTATTGCAATCAAGTTCATTACCTTTTTTAGTTGACAATAACTTGTTAATTTATGGAGATTCTAGTTTGTATCTCATCACTGATGCTTTGTAATAATCTTTTTTGTGCTAGGAGGGCTTCTTAGAGGATCATCTCTTCCATTGAGCAGAAGGAAGAAAGCATCAGTTAGCTCAAGGAGGATCATCTCTTCCATTGAGCTCTTGTTGCGTACAAGTGAGCTCAGGTTATCATCTCGTTTCTGGTGCTTTTTGCTTCTAGAGTGCTAAGAAAACATGTTGGCTCATGTGTTTTGGTGTAAAATGCCCCAACTGTATGAGGAGCTTTTTTATACGCTTGTTATCTCCATGGAAATGCAGATATAGGAGAGGTTGCTACTCAACATCTTTTCGAGTTTGAAACTGATAACGAACACAATTTCGAGTTGTTGACGAGAGTATATAGCAAGGAAAATAGAACAGAGGATGTTGAGAGAGTAAGGCAGATGATGGTAGATCAAGGATTAGAGACATAAGTCTACTCGAAAGGTACATACGAGTTTATCTTTCATAAATTAGTCCATACGGTGTCATAGTAATCTTGATTCTTTACACACACAAGTGACTTGTTTGTTCATAGAGAAAAGCATTGACATGTGTGAATTGAAAACCAGCGTCTTCACTAGATTATACTTTTTCTACTGCATTATTCAATTAAAAAGCCATGTTGATATGCTTCACTGTGATTCTAATAAATCGTATCACTTTAGGACATTGCAAAATGAGAGTGCTTAATGTGTCTCATGTTTTGTATGATCCGAGTTGGTCTCGATTGAGACAAGTTTTGTAATATCTCCTAAGCCCTTGACTACATTTTGACATTTAGGACTGAGCTTTGTCGATTCAGTGGCCACAAAATTTACCCAGGCAGGGGAATTAGATTTATCAGATCTGACTCTCATGTACTTTGGTCAAATGTCTGTGATTTTGTTAAGAATCTGTTTGCTTTTATCTCGCCGTATTGATTCCTCATCTTTCTCGTCTTGATTTATCAGGTGTTTTGTTCTTGAACTCGAAATGCAAGAGTTACTTCCACAATAAGTTGAAACCATCCAAGCTTACATGGACTGCCATGTATAGAAAGCAGCCCAAAAGGTCAGAGCTTTTATGCTTGGTCATTGTTCTATTGGATTCTTGTGTTGTTCTGTGACAGTGAGCCTAATTTGTTATTTTTATCTTCGGATCTCTTCCAGGACGCTTAACAAGAGGCTGTGAAGAGGAGGAGACGTGCAACCAAGAAGCCCTACTCAAGGACAATATTGTCAACTAAAACGACTTAGGGTTTATTTGAGAGAAGACAATCGAATATTGATTGATGAGAATCGGATAGTTTGATCACAAAGCATCAATCTGAATTTTTTAGAGGATTCAAGGGACATAGGAGGAGAGCGATTAGTTTTCAGAAGCTCTGTTTATGATAATGTTTATGGATGAAGGATAAATGTACAGCTAGAACCTGACATAGAGAAAGCTTATATTTTGATTGGTTTGAGATTTTAATTATTAAAACAGATGCCAACACTTCATGCAATACGGATGCTGAGGTGTCAACACCAAGAGTTGCACTTCACTCGTTATAGTATTGATTATAACGTTCAATCTCTATACTGTTTTTCCCAGTTTAATTGACGAATTGCAGGCTGAATCGAAATATAATTTTTTTAAATAATGTTATTTTTTATAAAAAAAATTGAATTGGTTCCGATAAAGTCCATGATTGGATAAGATCATGAGTAGACCTAAAAATTCGCAATGGGCTTTCCGCTACTGATGCGATGCATATTATTGATCCTACTATTATCTCTCATCCAATCACGTTCGTACACGTCATCTCCGAACATCAAACTTCCCGGCGATTCATTAGCCCTCTCCGTCACCGATTTCGGCGCAATCGGCGATGGAATCCACTACGACTCCTCCGCGATACAGTCCGCCATTAACGCCTGCAACGGTCACTACACCTCATCTTCCTCCATCTGCCGCGTGACGTTTCCTCCCGGCACTTATTTGACCGCCAAGCTCCATCTCCGATCCGGCGTCCTCCTCGATGTGACGGAGAACGCCGTGCTTCTCGGGGGACCGAGGATTGAAGATTATCCGGCGAAGACTTCGTCGGGATGGTACGTGGTGGTGGCGAACAACGCGACGGATGTTGGAATCACCGGCGGAGGAGTAATCGACGGGCAGGGATCGAAATTCGTTGTGAGATTGGATGAGAGGAAGAACGTGATGGTGAGCTGGAATGAAAGTGGGGCTTGCTTGGGTGATGAGTGTAGACCTAGGCTTGTTGGATTCGTCGACTCCACGAATGTTGAAATCTGGAACATCACGCTACGAGAGCCTGCGTATTGGTGGTTAGTATTATCTCCACTTGTAACACTAGCTGCTAGTATAATCTCTTTCACACCTCTGGTTTGGTTTGCAGTTTGCATATCGTGAGGTGCGAGAACACTTCGGTCCACGACGTATCAATCCTGGGCGATTTCAACACTCCAAATAACGATGGCATCGACATAGAAGATTCGAATTATACTGACATAACTCGGTGTCATATCGACACAGGAGATGATGCCATCTGCCCCAAGACTTATACTGGTCCACTTTACAACTTAACCGTTACAGACTGTTGGATCCGGACCAAATCCTCGGCCATTAAACTTGGTAGTGCGAGCTGGTTCGAATTCAAAGGTCTCGTCTTTGATAACATTACGATTTTTGAATCTCATAGAGGCCTTGGCATGCAAATACGGGATGGAGGTAAAAAGTTTCTTCTTTGGCTGCATATAACACAGAAACTCATGTAGCGTTTTTGCAGGAAATGTGAGTGGCATTACGTTTTCAAACATAAACATCAGTACCAGATACTACGATCCATCCTGGTGGGGAAGAGCAGAACCAATCTATATAACGACTTGCCCGCGCGATTCATCTTCAGAGCAAGGCTCAATCTCGAATCTTCTTTTCGTAAATATAACAATCGATTCAGAAAACGGAGTCTTTTTATCTGGTTCTCCAAACGGATTACTCACAGGCATAAAGTTCAAGAACATGAACATTACTTTGAGAAGATGGAGTAATTACACTGCCGGGCTTGTGGATTATAGACCTGGATGTCAAGGTCTAGTGAACCATAGCGCCACAGCTGGGATCATTATGGAACATGTGAATGGGTTTAGCGTTGAGAATGTTGACTTGAAATGGTCACATGATAATCTTAATGCTTGGAATGTTCCTCTCGAATTTAGACCTTCCACTGTGAACAATGTCTCCTTTGTTGGTTTCAGTTCTGGTCTCTTACACGAAATTGTTTGAGTTGTTTTGAGCTTGAATCATTATGTTTGGTTTAACCGAATGCAAATAAATATATATCTCCTGAACCAAAACGGATCCGACTTCAAAAATTGCAAACCCCAAGACTATCGATATTCTCCCTTGCAAATAACATCAAATGGCATCTAACTCTGGATTATTTGAAATCCAAGGTTGAGTCTGACGTGAATTGTAGTGGTACAGCTTCGCTTGCTTGTTTGTTTCTGTTCTTCCCAATTCCTGGGAGCCGCCGTGGTGAAGACAGGAGGATAGTTGATAGCTAGCTGCATATATGGTTTCATCTCAAAGACTGCGCCTCTCGCGAATCGTTACAAGAAAATCTCTCTGTTTGGCAAGTGCCCTTGTTACCAAATCACAGGAATCTATCCCCAAGCCAGTTGGATGTTTGGATTCGGTTTTGATCTGTAATGCACACCAAGCGTTCGACGAAATTCCGGAGTTGGATGTCGTTTCTGGCACAGCAGTGATTGGCCGCTTTGCAAAGCAACACAGACATGTAGAAGCAATCCATGCTTTCAAAAGGTTGCTGTATTTTGGAATCAGACCAAACGAGTTCACGTTTGGCACGGTCATTGGGTCTTCTACATCTTTGAGAGATGTCAAATTAGGCAAGCAGCTACATGGTTATGCGTTAAAGATGGGACTCACGTCGAATGTGTTTGTAGGTAGTGCGGTTTTAAACTGTTATGTGAAGCTGAGCACGCTTATAGATGCTCGTACGAGTTTTGATGATACGAGAGACCCAAACGTTGTTTCTATTACCAATTTGATAAGTGGGTACCTTACGAAACATGAATTTGAGGAAGCCCTTTCTTTGTTTAGAACAATGCCAGAGAGAAGTGTTGTTACTTGGAACGCAGTGATTTGTGGGTTTAGCCAGACGGGACGGAATGAAGAAGCTGTGAGTACTTTTGTGGATATGTTAAGGGAAGGTGTGGTGATGCCTAATGAATCAACCTTCCCTTGTACTATAACTGCCATATCCAATATAGCTTCTCATGGTGCTGGTAAAAGTATCCATGCCTGTGCGATCAAGTTCTTGGGTCAGCAGTATAATGTCTTTGTTTGGAATTCTCTCATTAGCTTTTACTCGAAATGTGGAAACATGGAGGATAGTCTTTTGGCTTTCAACAAGCTCCATGAACAAGAACGGAACATCGTATCTTGGAACTCTATGATATGGGGTTATGCGCACAACGGAAGAGGAGAAGAAGCTATAACCATGTTTGAGAAAATGATCAAAGACACAAACTTGAAACCCAACAATGTGACACTTCTTGGACTTTTGTCTGCGTGTAACCACGCTGGCTTAATCCAGGAAGGGTACTCATATTTTAACAAAGCAGTGATTGATTATGATAATCCAAACCTGCTACAACCTGTGCACTATGCTTGTATGGTGGATATGCTCTCTAGGTCAGGCCATTTCGAAGAAGCAGAGGAGCTTATCAAAAGTATGCCTCTTGACCCGGGAATCGGGTTCTGGAAGGCATTGCTTGGGGGATGCCAGATTCATTCAAACAAGCGTCTGGCTAAATTAGCGGCGTCTAAGATCTTGGAGATGGATCCTAGAGATGTTTCGTCATACGTTATGCTTTCAAATGCTTACTCTGCTGTGGAAAAGTGGCATAATGTGTCGGAGATACGGAGGAAGATTAAGGAAATGGGTTTAAAGCGTATCTCGGGATGTAGTTGGATTGAAGTTAGATGCCAAGTTCGTGTCTTTGTCAATGCTGACAAGAACAACAAACAGAAGGATGAAGTCTTTAGGATGTTGTCACTTATTACACAACATTTTGAGGAAGACTTGTCTGAATGCGACTGTAATGTTTAATATGTCATGGAAGAACAATCTCCTTGGGTCTCCTATGCTAAACGCTAATCTCGCAATGTTTTGTATCATTGCAGTAATCAAACAGTATCAAGACGACACCACCACTACTTTGCTGTTATATGATACAACCTTTTTTTTTTTTGTCGTTCACTGCGGACATCCTAACACAGTATAGAGATTGATCGGGGATTTAGATAACAGACAACTGGTGTGATATAGGTAAAGAGAGTAAGGACTGCTCATGCCACGTGTACGGTGGAAATAGAGAGATGAGATGGACGACTGTGATTAATAAGAGCTCAAACAAGAATCAGACGATAAAAGAAGAAGAAACAGAAGAATTAATCATCATCTTTGTTGTTTGTTTCTGAGATTGCGATCTCTTCCTTCTCTCTTTCTCTGTAAAATCCTGTTGATTCATCCTCTCAAGAAGTTGTTCTTCTTAACGAGATTTCTTGAAGATGAGTTTTGGAATTCTTTGTTTAGCTTGAACATTGGATTTCTTATCAATCGATAGATACTGTTCTTTCTCTATCAATCTATCGATACATTTCTTTAACAAAGGTATCAGACTCAACCGATTCTCTTGACCATGTCTGCCACGAGATCCACGACAGCATACTCGTTTGAAGATGAAGTCGAAACTCAATTCCGGGCCATTGATAAGCGACTTGAGCTACAGGACAATAAATTGAGGAAGATCGATAAGCGATTTGATAGTTTCGAAGGTAGTTTGGGGAATCACTTCGCAAGTCAGGAGGAGAAGATCGATCGGAAGTTTGCGAAACTCGAAGACCTGGTACGATCGATATCGAATCAAAGGGGACAAGAAACTACCAGAACCTTCGCCACGAATTCTTCTCAATCACCAGCTGGTTCGGTTGTGTCTCGGACTAATCATGGAGTCATGAGGTTAGCCGAAATTGTTTTACCAAGATTCTGTGGTGATAAATTGGAAGACTGGTTGTTTAGAGTTGAGCGATTCTTTGAAATTCACCGACCTCCAGACATTGACAAAGTCAATATAGCTGCGATGCTCATGCAAGATAAGGCAGCTCAATGACATCAATCTGTGCAAGATTCTGATTATGGTTCTGCAATTATTAAATCTTGGACAGCTTATAGGGAGTTGTTGATTGACCGATTCAAGGAAGATCCGTTTGAGAAAATGCGTGCAATGTTTAAGAAATGGCGTGAGGAAGACCTCATCGAAAAACAAAAAGAAAGACTGAGTTGAGTTCTACCGAGACGTATTTTGCTGCCAATCATTCGATTTTGGCCTCGGATTCATTGGTGTTGCGTCGTCATACAGGACAGAACAAACCACAAGTTGATAAGCTAACTGCAGAGATGGATACAACTGAGGTTAACGTTCCAGCGTGTGCTTCTGATCCTCTGGATTTATTGGCTGTGGCGATTGAAACGAGTAGTGATATGCCACCGCCATACATGGTTCTAGATGATGACTCAAGCCTGGACTCAGGAACCAAAGGGATTCAGCATCAGATACCTATGGTTTAAACTCTGGATTCAAGTTCGGATGAGCTTTTACAGGAGCCACTTCTGTTGGAGAGATTTTCTTTTGCCACGAATTCGACTATGGTGAAGGATTCAATGGTATCTCAGGTATCACTTTCTACATTGGAACCATGCCTTCAAGTGTCCCCTATATCAGTTAGTGTTGGTGATGTTAGCCAAATGGAATTAGGACTAGATGCTTACTGTGATCACAGTTTCGAGAACTTACAAGTTCCATCTGCGGACGTCTGGTCTGATTTTTTTCATGAGTCAGCCAATGTTATGCCTTTTGAATTGATTCCTGGAGCTGTGAAATGTGTGGTACTTGACTCACAACAAGCAGCTGCCGCCAATGAAACAAGACCAGCTTCTATGGTTGCAAATTGGGATCAGGTTGTGGTTCATTTTGCTTCTGGGAATAGTTGTTTCAGCTGTGGTACAAAGTTCTTAGCGAAGATGGGTTTCACTACAAAGTTCTTGGAGCTATTACCACACATTGCGACAGTCCCGAAGTTAAATTTCAGCCCTCACAACGCCGTACAACGACTGTTTCTTTTGGAAACTTATGGCAGAGTGTTAGATAAGTTTCTTTCAAGATGTGAGAGTATCATTTTTCCTTTGTTTTGTGCCGCAACTGACTGGTCTCTCACTACACTACCGCCTGCTCCAGTTCACTGTCACATTGTTATACATATCATCCAAGTTTGGGATCCGGGTGGAGCTGATGCACACTTTCTGGGTACTCAAGATAAAGCGTTTTCTACATTTTCTTGGTTTGGCCAGGCATACACTGAGTTTCTGAGCAGTGCTAAAGACGGAGAAGTCTCTGCAATAGCTGAAGTTCTTTCTCTAGAAGCTTCCACTATTTGTGTGTTTTTCTTTTCAACCATGAGGACATGGTTGTTTGAAGAGGAAGGATTTGATATAGGTAAAGAGAGTAAGGACTGCTCATGCTACGTGTACGGTGGAAATAGAGAGATGAGATGGACGACTGTGATTAATAAGAGCTCAAACAAGAATCAAACGATAAAAGAAGAAGAAACAGAAGAATTAATCATCATCTTTGTTGTTTGTTTCTGAGATTGCGATCTCTTCCTTCTCTCTTTCTCTGTAAAATCCTGTTGATTCATCCTCTCAAGAAGTTGTTCTTCTTAACGAGATTTCTTGAAGATGAGTTTTGGAATTCTTTGTTTAGCTTGAACATTGGATTTATTATCAGTCGATAGATACTGTTCTTTCTCTATCAATCTATCGATACATTTCTCTATCAATCTCAGAAACAAACAACAAAGATGATGATTAATTCTTCTGTTTCTTCTTCTTTTATCGTCTGATTCTTGTTTGAGCTCTTATTAATCACAGTCGTCCATCTCATCTCTCTATTTCCACCGTACACGTGGCATGAGCAGTCCTTACTCTCTTTACCTATATCATGGTGCCGACGAAAATGTATTGCCTAAGGGTATTTCCAACCCATCTCTATATTTTGCCTCTAAACTATGTTTTAGAGGCAAATCTAATTCAACTCATCTCTATTTTCACCTCTAAAATAGAGATTTCTATTTTTTCCTCTATATATAGAGGAATTCTATTTTTTTCCCAATAGTAGAGGTGAACTTTTTAATTAAAAATCAGTCCATCAACTTTCAAATACTTTAATTTATAACTAAAATAATTAAATATTAATATTTTTATAACTAACAATATAAAAATTAACAAATTATAAATAATTATTAAACATTTAAACTACATATTAAAAATCAAAATATATTATGTTTGAGAAAAACAATTTTTGGTTATTTGTGAAAAAAAAAATTATGGCTAGACATTTTACCTGGATCCAAAGATCTGAACCGGTACCAAACCGAAAAACTCTTATTTTGGTATCGGATCAGATCGTATAATATTAAAATTTTGTAAAAATAAAATAAATGGGCTAAATTACAACTTTGGTAAATAAAATGTATTATTAGTAAAATAAAAAAGAATATTAGAGAGAATATTCTTTTTAGAGGAAAATATAGAGGAATACATTGGACCAAAATCAACCTCTATTATAGAGTTCCTCTATTTTAGAAATAAAAATAGAGGAATACATCAGAGATGGTCTAAGAAGCGACACAACTTTTTTTTTATAAATTAATTTTATCACGCTTATCATAATATAATTCTCTAAGATAAATGATATTTTCAAAAGATACAAATATAAGAGTTTTTGTTTTTTCATTTTTAAAAAGACCAAAGAGAGAGCGCGTCAACTCACGCGCGTCTCTCTAAATTTTTTTCGTCACATTGGTTACGCTGCCTCAGATCTGTATTCTCAGAGGTCTTTTATGCCTCTGGCATCTTTGGCCGGTGATTTTAGGGGACCTCCCTTAGTTTATAGCCGGACTTCATCGTCGAGGCGGTAGGTATCTTCAACGAGGAGGGTTACTACGGGAGCTTCGGGGTCGTTTGGCTTCATCGATGGTGACGACGGTGGTTATCTCTGTCCGAGGACGACGGAGGATCCTTCTGGCACGTTAAAAGTGGGTTTTTTGGACTTGAGTTGTGTCTCTCGATTTTTGAAGGGGTGGGTGACGCCAGTGGCTCTCCGAGGATGGCATATCTTATGGGAGCATGTCTGGCGGAGGTGGGGTTGCAGTGGACCGGATCGAAGAACGTGGGTTGTGCGCAGAGGCTTAAAGCGGAGAAAACATGGTATCATAGGTTTTTTTAGGGTTTAAAGGGTTGGTGGTCGGATGTGTTATGGAACCGGCGGTCGTGGCTGCGAGATCTCTCCGTGAGTAGGCTCTGAAGGGAAGCTTTGTGTTTGTGTAGATGGATCAAAACGGCTCTGGCAAAGCAAAAAAATTGCATTATGCTTTTTGACTGAGGCAGTTGAAACTTTTTGGCTTCTCATATCTTCTCCCATCCTAGTCTTCTTCCTCATGTCTCCCTCCATGTATAATACTACCACCTCATCAACATGACAAGTCTTACTAAAATATGTCATGTCATCTCTTTTTTTAGAGTTTCTTCACACAAAAATTATAACTATTCATCTTACCCTGTTTTTTTTACCATAAACCCAAAATTTGAGGATTAGAGGGTTGGTTGGAGATGTTCTACAAACGTAAAATACGAAAATATACTTTTCTGTTTACTCTTTTTAGTCTTAAAGTTTCAAAATTTTCAAAACTTTCAAAACTATTTCTTAAATTTGTTTGTAATTTATAATCCGGGGAGTATATCCAAAACTTATGTAAAATTAAATACCAAATATCGCTTTCATAAAATTGTCTTTAATCATACTTTATACTTTGAGCCAAAAAATTTTGGATTTAAGTAAGTCAAATAAAGAAGTATACATTTTTAAAACAGAGAAAATAAAAAAGGAAAATATGATGATTAAGTTAGGTCTACAAGTAGGTAAATATTCAAAAAATTTGACAAATTAATTCAGAAACCAAAACCCAGTTTAATAGCCCAAAATATTTCAATTATCCGCCTTAACCCCATGAATTTTGGCTAAAGTGTCGAGAAATCCCCAATTACGACAAACTCTCATTTTATTTGTTCTTCGCATTTTCTGAAATCTTTTTTAAATCATCTCGCTAATCTCTCTCCAAATCCTTTTATCTGCCCACCCATCTCTAACTGATATCTCTTCTTTGAATCTCTTATTCAAGGCTCTCAATTTCATCACTAACTTCGGCAGAAACCTTATCGACCCTCTCAAACTCTTTTTAAAACTCTCAATCACGAACCCCTTCGGTGAAGTCGATGCATACTCTCCACTTACCGCTCTTCTTCTTTACTACCACCGGATTCGTGAGCCACTCGGGGTACTTTACCTCCATGATAGATCCGCCTCCCAATAGTTTATCTACCTCGTCGTTTACCGCTTGAGCTCTTTCTGCTCCGAGCTTCCTCCTTTTATGTTTGATAGGTTTGAACGTTATGTCGACATTGAGCTCATGGCATGCGATGTTTGGGTCGATTCCTATCATGTCCTTGACCGACCATGCGAACGTTGACACATTCTGGTTGAGGAAGTCGATCAGTTCGGCTATGATGTCGGGATCGAGATCGGCTCCGATCTCTACGCCCCGTTCGGGGTTTCGATCGTTGATCTTCACGTGCTCGATCAACTCCATTCGGGGGTTATCTCGGCTGTATTCCTTCGGAGGGGTTGCTTTTTCCCAATCGGTTGTCGTGTCGACGCTGGCGATGATGTCCGCTTTGCTGGTTCCTCCTGTCTCCTGTGACGAAGGTGATGATTATGTCATTGCTAATCTCTCATTTGGTTAATCAAAATACCCAAAGTCCCCAAAGACGGCGTCAATTGTTGATTCCGAAAATCAAACAATAATCAATTTGGTAAATCGATTAGTAAATAAGGGACTTGGATGTGAGATTAAATAAGAATTGAAAAGCAAGAATGGTTTAGACCAGAAAATCTAGTCTTATTAATAATACGAGCCATAATCGAATTGAATCACTAGCTCTTAGGGTTTTTGAGTACAAAAGTATGAATATTGAAATTAGTCTTTTTCCGCGTAGAGGAAGGATATTGATATAACATGATCTAGGTTTTTTCTCTAGATTCCCTCTAATATTCTTTACAAAATCTGAACCACCTAGATTTTATTCTTATAAAAGATTCCCACTTATCTTTTGATAAAAATGTTAAACTAACATTTTTGTCTTTCAAGTCGTGCAGGTCGGCCGAGCACGTCTCCGAGCTGCCTTGGCACTGTCGGGCTACCCCTTGTCGAGTCTCTATTATGTCTCATGGGCCGGATCTATTCTGAAGCACTTCGTTATTGGGCCGGGCCTTGGAGGGGTGCTAAACCCACCTCTAACCAAATGTAAAAGTCTATAATAAATTTACTAAAAAAATTGAGTTTAGTGTAGACTATACATGGATCTTTTATAGAACTATTATCCAGATTTGACCGAGGACGAGCGTGACAACTGCATAAGTTCTCGAATTGGTTACAAATTTACGTAAGTATTTCAACACATATATAAATCTAAATAGATTTATAGTGAAGTTTTGATTAAAGTCTCACCATTGTAATTTCATGTGAAAGTTGAAATTGAACAAAACATGCATAAATTTGGCGGATATGTTTTATAATCAACGGGTCAAACTACCTTATAAAGTCATACCCGATGTATTGTACAAATGGAAATGTTTTTAAGGTCCATCAAGACAGTTCAGCAAGGATAACTATAAATTACAAGCACTACAAGAAAATTTGTGTTTAGCCACGAACGAGCCACGAACTTTTTGTGGCTAAGAATATTCCTGCCACGAACAGCTACGAACCTGCCACGACTGACTTTCGTAGCTAGGTCGTAGATATTCGTGGCTATATAGCCACGAATTGTGTATCGTAGCTATTCGTGGAAACGTAGCGACGAATAGCTACGAGATAGTTCGTGGATACACTTTGCCACGAATAACCACGACAGAGTCCGTGGCTGCTTTGCCACGAACTGATTTCGTAGCTTTTCATAGAAAATTAGCCACGAATAGCGACGAGATTGGTTGTGGAAATATTTTGCCACGAATAGCGACGAAGTTTTCGTGGAAACTTATAGCCACGGCCATTTTCGTTGCTAGTCGTGGCAAAGTTGATATGATAATGGCGCGAACTCACGGGTGTAATAGTCTGATAACATCAGGCTTTATGTCACATTCTGTCTCATAGCCACGACTAGCCACGACTCAGGACGTGGCTACCATGTTAGCGACGAATAACCACGAATCTGTTCGTGTCGATTCGTGGTTACGAATATAGCCACGAAAATGTCATGACTATTCGTGGCTAGTCACGGCTACCCAGCAAATAAAAAACGTTTTCAACTCTCAACCGATTTCTATCCCATCATTCACAAGGCTAATAACTGTGGATGAGTCAGAGAATATATTCTCTCCATAGCCACGACTTGTTTGTGGCTATCCGTGGCTCAGTCACCTTATAAAACTTCAACCGAGAAAGAATTGAAAGTATCAAAGAAAAATTTAAATACATCTATTTCCTTGTGACAAAAAAAAATCTCTTTTCCAAAAAAAAAACGAAATAATAGAAAATGTCGGAGTTTTTCGAATCGAGGGAGTGGATGTATAAACGTCGAAAACGTCTTGATAATAGTGTGTCTGCAAAATTTAGTGAGGGGTTAAACACTTTTATTTCTTTTGCTTGTAGTCAGGCTTCTTATCTTGAGACTGGAGAATTATTTTGTCCGTGCAAAATGTGCAAGAATCAAAAGCCCCACAATGTTAATACCGTGACGACTCACCTTATGATGAAAGGATTTATGGAAAATTATTATGTGTGGACGCAACACGGAGAAAATTGCGATTACGCTGGTGAAGCTTCAACAAGTCATCCCGTCACGGAGCAAGAGGAAGAAGCGTGGACTGGATATCCTGATACCGCAGCTCCAATCGATCAGCTCCATGATCCCCCTGGACATTTGAACATGTTACCCAAAGGTGGCGAAGCTTTTCAAGAACCAATCTACGAGGAGTATCATGATCCCGTTCAACAAGCGTTAGAAGATGCCAATCAACCTTTATATGATGGATGTGCCGATGGAATTTCGCAATTGTATATGACGTCGAACCAAATGACTTGGAAGACGAATTACAATATCCCGGAGGAATGCTTGGATGATATCGCACAAACATTTAATTATGTCCTTCCATCGCCTAATACTGCGCCTAAGTCGTACTACGAGACAAAGAAGCTGACGAAATCTCTTGGGTTGCCGTGTCACAAGATTGATGTATGCGAAGAGAACTGTATGCTTTTTTGGAAAGGAAAAGATAGTGAGTTGTCACACTGTCGGTTTTGTGGAAAAGATCGGTATGAGCCTATAGTGGGTCGGTCGGGGAAAAAGATACCAAAACAACGGATGTTTTATCTTCCACTAGGAGATCGGTTGAAGCGGTTGTATCAATCAAATACGACGGCTTCACAAATGAGATGGCATGCTGAACATGTGTCTCCTGAAGGGGAAATGCATCATCCGTCAGATGGAAAGGCATGGAAGCATTTTCAAGAGGTATATCCTTCATTTGCTTCTGAGAGTCGAAATGTCTATCTAGGTTTATCAACTGATGGATTTAATCCAATTGGTATGAACGGACAATCATATTCTGTTTGGCCTGTCATAGTAACACCATACAATTTACCCCCCGGGGTGTGCATGAAAAGGGAATATTTTTTCCTTTCCATATTAGTACCCGGTCCAAAGCATCCCAAAAAAAGCTTGGATATCTATCTACAACCACTGATTGAAGAATTAAAAGATCTTTGGAGTGAAGGCGTGCAGGCTTACGATGTCTCACGAAATGAAACATTCACCATGCGAGCAGCCTTGATGTGGACAATTAGCGACTTTCCAGCATACGGTATGCTATCTGGATGGATGACACATGGGAGGTTGGCGTGTCCGTATTGTATGGATGAGACAAAATCGTTTTGGTTGCCAAACGGGAGGAAACATAGCTGGTTCGATTGTCACATAAGGTTTTTGCCCCATGAGCATCCTTATAGACGGAATGTAAGAGCTTTCCTAAAAGGCAAGGCAGTCCGTGATGATCCTCCGCCATGGCTTAACGGGGAAGAAATCTTTCATGAAAGGATGAACAACATCAACGGACTACATAAGACAGTGATTTGCGGTGGCAACAAACATAACAACCCATCTCGAACAATCGAATCGTATGGTGTGCACCACAATTGGGTGAAGAAAAGTATCTTCTGGGAGTTACCGTATTGGGAACAACTTCTTCTTCGGCACAACCTTGACTTTATGCACATTGAGAAGAATTTCTTCGACAATCTCATCAACACAATCCTAAATGTTCCTGGCAAGACGAAGGATAGCGTAAAATCAAGGTTGGACCTTGCTTCATTATGCAGAAGACCTGACTTAGAAGTTACTCCAGATGGAAACGTGCCTATTCCTATCTTTAGATTGTCGAAAGAAGGCAAAGGCAAATTCCTTAGATGGTTGAAGGAAGACATCAAATTTCCAGACGGGTATGTATCAAAATTTTCACATTATGTTAACATCGAAAATGGGAAGATTTCAGGTCTAAAAAGTCATGACTGTCATGTCATAATGCAACGACTACTCCCATTTGCATTTTCAGAACTACTCCCGACCGCCGTTCATACGGCTATTTCAGGTAAAATAGCTGATATAATATTTGTATATTTTGATATGGAAATATATTTACATGTATATAATTCCTTGATGTTTTACGTAGATATTGCACTTTTTCCGAGATATATCTACCAAAGTCCTACGGACCGAAGACATTGCAATTTTGAAAGAAAATATTGCTGTGAGGTTGTGCAATTTGGAAAGAATCTTCCCACCGGCATTCTTCGATGTGATGGAACATTTACCGGTGCATCTTCCAGATGAAGCTGATTTACACTACAAAAAAAAGAAGCATTGATAGCACTTTAGGATAGCACGGTTTTCATAAGTGCTATTGTAGTGCGTATGTTGATGCGGGTACCCTATTACAGCACTATATCAACGCTATTCCGTAAATTCACTTAGCGGGAAAAGAGAAATGAACTTTGGTACCTAATTTCTGCTTCTATTTCGTTTCCCTCTTAAATACTTAGCAAAAATTTTGACTGAGCGCCCTTATCCTATTGTTTTGATATATTCTCTTTTTTCTACCCAAAACAATTGTCTGGTACACAAAAGAAAAAAAAAACTCTCCTCTCTAACGCAACAAGCTTTGCACTCTTCACTGGAATTCATGGATCGACTACAGCACTATCGAAACCCTAACCCAAATTTCTTCCACCACTGTCATCCTCACCCAAACCCTAGATCCTATTTTCTAATTCTGACCTCCTCCTTATCTTGCTCGACGCGGCGGCTCCGGTTGGTTCAACCTCTTTCTTCTTCCATTTCTCCACCAGTTCCCTCGCTCTTACTTCTCGATGTCTTCGTCTCAGACCGCCGTCGAAGTCTCTGACTGCTCCCTTCGCCGGTTATCTACTTCAGAAGCTGGTAGAACACGGCTATTGCTAAGTCGTGGCTTAAGACTGCACTCCGACGCGATCCTCCAACGCAGTGCCATTCCAAAGGAGAAGAAGCAATCAGGTGACTATACATTCATCCGATCAAGGTGACTATTAGGAATTGATTCCTTGTTGAACATGTATCTGATTTTGATTTTTTTCAGCTGCGATTGTTACAACAGGTTATGCTTTTTTGTATATCATTTCGATCCCGATGTCTATTTCATGATGGTTTCTAATATAATGAGTTGGGCTTTCAGATGAAACAAACAAGAAGCTGGAAGTGCACAGTGAGACCCGCTCTGCTGTAAAGAGGCGTCGGATGTTACAATTCGAAGACCAGCCTATGGAAACATCCCTTTTCAGCAGTGAGAGTTTCTCTTCACGCTTAAAATCGAGTGTGAGTATACACAACCAATATTTCATCCTTAGCTATGCATTCACTCGGATGCATTGCCACATATATTCTTGATATCCAAACTCATTGGTCACTTATTAGGATGCAGACCTCTGTGGTACTGTTTGCTGGCATCGATTGTTAGTAATTGTTTTGGCCAATCACCAATATCAAAGATCTATTAGGAATTCTAAGATCATTGAGCCAATTTTGTTTTATGGACCTTTTTCTTCTTGTATGACAAATTCAAGCTTCGTGGTATCTGACTGCCTGATTCAATTTTTAGGTACCTACCACGTCTAGTTATGTTATTAAAGCTAAGCATCTAAACAACATTTTATAGCTAGGAGGTTGCATGAGGTTCTTATACTATCTTTGGTACCCCGGCTGAGGTTTTTTCTATGAATGTTCAGCCCGGGTATCTAGTAGAGAGGAAACATTTGATGCGCTTTTACCAGAAGGATCCCAGCTTGTAAAAGGATTTTCAGCAAACGCATGTGCCTCAAGCTTCAAGGGCCTTGATTTGTATGCTGAAGAGTGGTACGCTGATTGCTTAAATGATGCTGAGACTCCAACCCTACTTGATGACTTGTATGTTCCGATCTTTCCTTTTGCTTATATCCAGTTTAGTATCCTATTTGCTTTGTTAACTGATTACTATTGTTGTTTTCTCTCAGAAGCTTTGGTTCCACTGATGTCCAGGTAGATATTTCAGGTCAGATCTCTTTGTTTTGGTCTCTTGTTTATCATGCTAGGCTTTTCTTGCTAAAATCCATGTGTTTGGCGCAGAGTATCTAAATGTGCAACCAGAACCAAAAACCAGGGAAGTTAAGCGACCTGTGACTCGATCTTCTCCAAATGTTATCTTTAAGGGTAAAATAAACTGTTAGTCACAAATGGGTCTCATCAAACCATGTGGGGTTCACGGCGACATGACTCTAACAGACATAAACCAGAAAATCCGAACACCACTAGCAAAGCCAAAAGAAGACAAATCAGAGGTTCCAGTGCTCCAGACTTCAACATTCTCTGGGAAACCGGTTGTTGGAAAGACTAAAATCCGCACAGAAGGAGGAAAAGGAAGCATCACGATAATGAGGACGAGAGGCTAAGCTATAAGTTAAGTAGAAAGTATTCAAAGTTCCCTTGCAGAGAACTCCAAAACCTTTTGCCTTATTCTCAGAGGCCCTTAAATCTTTTTTGACCGGTTATAGTTCCAGTCAAGGGGGCTTTAATCAAGTTCAGCGGCTAATATAGTCATCAAGATCTCATTGTGAATCATGTTCTTGTTTAGTCTTCAAGATCTCATTGTGAATCATGTTCTTGTTTTGTTTTGGTATCTGTTGTAAGAAATTGAAGTTAAGGATCTGTAGCCAATGTCGTTGTGATAGGATCTTTTTATTTGTATAAAGTCTCTGGGTACCAAATAAACTAAATAAACATTTTATATAAAAAAGAAAAGTTCAAACAACTGATTTTTTCGGTTTTAGTTTAGGGTATGTATAGAGTTTAGGGTTTGAAATAAGACTACTTTATTTGTAATGTTTTAATTAAATATAAATTATAAAAATATTATTTTGTAATATTATATTTTTTGATGATTTTTAATAACATAATCTATAAAAAAAATCAAATTAATTTTAAATTCAAAGTTTCATAAATATTTAATTTAGGGTTTATGGTATTAAAAGTTAAGAGTTTAAGACATATATTATAATGTCCTAAACCTATATTCTAATACCCCAAACCCTAAAACTCAAAGCCAACAAACCTAATCATAAGAACAAAATGATCACTCAAGAAAAAGATAAACCAATGAATATTGAATTGTGAATTCTAACCCTAATTATTGTTTAAATTTTATGTCTTCATTCCCAAATACAAAAAAAAAATCTAAACCCTAAAAAACTTCAAAAAGTAATATTATTTTTCAAATCTAATATTTTAAAACATTAACCTCAAACTTAAGTCTAAACCCTAAATCTTAAACTCCAAATATATATCAAAATCCTAAATTCTTAATCAAAATCTAATCACTATAAAAAATCAATAATATTTTAAACCCTAAACCTATATTTCAAGCCCTAAACCCTAAACGTATATTATAATGTCCTTAACCCTGAATCCATAAAATACATACAACACTTAATAGAAAGTTCTACCTTTAGAGATTTCCACCAAAATTTTGTATGGCGCAACTTTTCCCAAAATTATTTTGGTTTGGCGATAAATAAAAGTTTGGGCAAATTTTAGCCAATTCTATCAAAAACAAACACGATGTATATTAGAATATAGGGTTTAGGATTCATACTTAAACATAATTTTTCTATTTATCATTTAACATAAGAAATTACAATAAAATTACACACATATAATCTAAAAAGAATTATTAAGTCTTTCATCTATAATTTAGAGCATTGTAGTATAAATTTAAGATTTAGGGTCTAGGATATTAGAACATAAACTATAACTCTAACTTATGAATTATGAACTCTAACTCTTAATTTTTATTCTTAAACATATAAATTAAACATAAAACATAAACTATAATATTTAAGATCATAAAATGTGTTATTTCTATTGAAAAAATTTATCAAATGATTTTATTAAATAATATTTAAGATAACAAATGTGTTATTTATATTGCATTTAAAATGCATATATAATAAACAGAAATTAATAAAATAAGAAAATGATACTAACTGATCATTGGTTGATTCTAGGATGGGAGGATCACCATCCTTAACCATTGATTGAAGTTAATCTAAGGACATAAACCCTCTCAAACAATATTTGTCATTGTACGATACAAAAAAAAAAAATCTTAGGCTCTCCATCTTTCTCTTTCTTTCACAAAATCTCAGATCCAAATCTCAGTCTCCATCTAAGTTCCCATATTTTCTTCTTCTTCTCCAGTGGTTTACTTCACCATGTGGTCTTCACTCTCCCTCAACGCGGACGAAGAAAGTTTCAGAAGCTCCACCGACTCTCTCTCTCAGCATCTCCAATCAATACTCCGTCTCGGATCCGACCCGTAGCACGAGGCACGAGGCACGAGGAAAAATGTCTTTAGAGACTCTAAGGTTTCAGAGACTCTAAGGTTTCACTGGGAATCAGATTCTAGTGTTTACGAATAGTGCGAGAAAACCGATGATGTTGCAGTCGCATTCAAGGTTTCTCGTTCAGACGCTGTTGACGCGTGCTCAGAAGTCAGTAAAATGTTCTGCTCCGACTCTACTTTTAGTTAATTTGGAATGAGTCCCTTTTCGATTCTGGGTTGCTGGTTTTGTAGAGTGATAGAAAAGTTCAATACTTTCTTAATCCTTTCATTCTTAATCCCTCATCTTGTAAAATGTTATGCTCTGAAGCTCAATTTTTAGGCAATTTGCAATTATTCTTACACTGAAGCTCAATTTCTTGACGGGATTTCAAATCCTTGATCCTCCTAGAGATGGTTTTAGTCTTACACTGAAGCTCAATTTCTCTAAAGTTCATCCAGATGAAGGTTCAACGTGTCTCTTTTCTCTAATCTCATTTAGATACCGATAAAGATCTTCCAAATGATTCATTGTGCTTCACTTGCTTTGTTTTATCCTCTCATGGAACGTTTCTATGTTTTCGCAGCTTACAAAAACTCGTTATTGACGAAGCTAGCTTCCATTAGAGAAGTGGTGATGGGTGCACCGTTAAAAATCATCTTGAAACATCTAGCTTCAAGGACAGTTGCTCCTGAGCTGGATAGGCTTGTAGCAATTATGCATAGACCTAACGAGACATTTTTCCTCGTGCCTCAGGTATATATCTAATCTATAAGACTATCACATTTGGATCCTAAGATTTGATTTGTTAGTGATGGATCTTTATTTTGATTGTTTCAAAAAAAAAGTGAGGCTTTGATTGTATCTTTCTTAATTTAATGGTGAATTTGTTTCTTCAATTGATTTTGTCTGATTTTGTATATGGTTTCAGATGTTAGCATCTTGCGGTGGCACAGTGGTAGTGCAGCGATGGAGGTTGCTACATAATTTAGTTATTTTTTTATATGTAATTTAGTTTGTAGTTTAATTATTTATTTAGCTCCTGTAAATTGTTTTATTAAATATTCTATCAAGAAAATTTGTGTTTAGCCACGAACGAGCCACGAACTTTTTGTGGCTAAGAATATTCCTGCCACGAACAGCTACGAACTTGCCACGACTGACTTTCGTAGCTAGGTCGTAGATATTCGTGGCTATATAGCCACGAATTGTGTATCGTAGCTATTCGTGGAAACGTAGCGACGAATAGCTACGAGATAGTTCGTGGATACACTTTGCCACGAATAACCACGACAGAGTCCGTGGCTGCTTTGCCACGAACTGATTTCGTAGCTTTTCATAGAAAATTAGCCACGAATAGCGACGAGATTGGTTGTGGAAATATTTTGCCACGAATAGCGACGAAGTTTTCGTGGAAACTTATAGCCACGGCCATTTTCGTGGCTAGTCGTGGCAAAGTTGATATGATAATGGCGCGAACTCACGGGTGTAATAGTCTGATAACATCAGGCTTTATGTCACATTCTGTCTCATAGCCACAACTAGCCACGACTCAGGACGTGGCTACCATGTTAGCGACGAATAACCACGAATCTGTTCGTGTCGATTCGTGGTTACGAATATAGCCACGAAAATGTCATGACTATTCGTGGCTAGTCGCGGCTACCCAGCAAATAAAAAACGTTTTCAACTCTCAACCGATTTCTATCCCATCATTCACAAGGCTAATAACTGTGGATGAGTCAGAGAATATATTCTCTCCATAGCCACGACTTGTTTGTGGCTATCCGTGGCTCAGTCACCTTATAAAACTTCAACCGAGAAAGAATTGAAAGTATCAAAGAAAAATTTAAATACATCTATTTCCTTGTGACAAAAAAAAATCTCTTTTCCAAAAAAAAAAACGAAATAATAGAAAATGTCGGAGTTTTTCGAATCGAGGGAGTGGATGTATAAACGTCGAAAACGTCTTGATAATAGTGTGTCTGCAAAATTTAGTGAGGGGTTAAACACTTTTATTTCTTTTGCTTGTAGTCAGGCTTCTTATCTTGAGACTGGAGAATTATTTTGTCCGTGCAAAATGTGCAAGAATCAAAAGCCCCACAATGTTAATACCGTGACGACTCACCTTATGATGAAAGGATTTATGGAAAATTATTATGTGTGGACGCAACACGGAGAAAATTGCGATTACGCTGGTGAAGCTTCAACAAGTCATCCCGTCACGGAGCAAGAGGAAGAAGCGTGGACTGGATATCCTGATACCGCAGCTCCAATCGATCAGCTCCATGATCCCCCTGGACATTTGAACATGTTACCCAAAGGTGGCGAAGCTTTTCAAGAACCAATCTACGAGGAGTATCATGATCCCGTTCAACAAGCGTTAGAAGATGCCAATCAACCTTTATATGATGGATGTGCCGATGGAATTTCGCAATTGTATATGACGTCGAACCAAATGACTTGGAAGACGAATTACAATATCCCGGAGGAATGCTTGGATGATATCGCACAAACATTTAATTATGTCCTTCCATCGCCTAATACTGCGCCTAAGTCGTACTACGAGACAAAGAAGCTGACGAAATCTCTTGGGTTGCCGTGTCACAAGATTGATGTATGCGAAGAGAACTGTATGCTTTTTTGGAAAGGAAAAGATAGTGAGTTGTCACACTGTCGGTTTTGTGGAAAAGATCGGTATGAGCCTATAGTGGGTCGGTCGGGGAAAAAGATACCAAAACAACGGATGTTTTATCTTCCACTAGGAGATCGGTTGAAGCGGTTGTATCAATCAAATACGACGGCTTCACAAATGAGATGGCATGCTGAACATGTGTCTCCTGAAGGGGAAATGCATCATCCGTCAGATGGAAAGGCATGGAAGCATTTTCAAGAGGTATATCCTTCATTTGCTTCTGAGAGTCGAAATGTCTATCTAGGTTTATCAACTGATGGATTTAATCCATATGAACGGACAATCATATTCTGTTTGGCCTGTCATAGTAACACCATACAATTTACCCCCCGGGGTGTGCATGAAAAGGGAATATTTTTTCCTTTCCATATTAGTACCCGGTCCAAAGCATCCCAAAAAAAGCTTGGATATCTATCTACAACCACTGATTGAAGAATTAAAAGATCTTTGGAGTGAAGGCGTGCAGGCTTACGATGTCTCACGAAATGAAACATTCACCATGCGAGCAGCCTTGATGTGGACAATTAGCGACTTTCCAGCATACGGTATGCTATCTGGATGGATGACACATGGGAGGTTGGCGTGTCCGTATTGTATGGATGAGACAAAATCGTTTTGGTTGCCAAACGGGAGGAAACATAGCTGGTTCGATTGTCACATAAGGTTTTTGCCCCATGAGCATCCTTATAGACGGAATGTAAGAGCTTTCCTAAAAGGCAAGGCAGTCCGTGATGATCCTCCGCCATGGCTTAACGGGGAAGAAATCTTTCATGAAAGGATGAACAACATCAACGGACTACATAAGACAGTGATTTGCGGTGGCAACAAACATAACAACCCATCTCGAACAATCGAATCGTATGGTGTGCACCACAATTGGGTGAAGAAAAGTATCTTCTGGGAGTTACCGTATTGGGAACAACTTCTTCTTTGGCACAACCTTGACTTTATGCACATTGAGAAGAATTTCTTCGACAATCTCATCAACACAATCCTAAATGTTCCTGGCAAGACGAAGGATAGCGTAAAATCAAGGTTGGACCTTGCTTCATTATGCAGAAGACCTGACTTAGAAGTTACTCCAGATGGAAACGTGCCTATTCCTATCTTTAGATTGTCGAAAGAAGGCAAAGGCAAATTCCTTAGATGGTTGAAGGAAGACATCAAATTTCCAGACGGGTATGTATCAAAATTTTCACATTATGTTAACATCGAAAATGGGAAGATTTCAGGTCTAAAAAGTCATGACTGTCATGTCATAATGCAACGACTACTCCCATTTGCATTTTCAGAACTACTCCCGACCGCCGTTCATACGGCTATTTCAGGTAAAATAGCTGATATAATATTTGTATATTTTGATATGGAAATATATTTACATGTATATAATTCCTTGATGTTTTACGTAGATATTGCACTTTTTCCGAGATATATCTACCAAAGTCCTACGGACCGAAGACATTGCAATTTTGAAAGAAAATATTGCTGTGAGGTTGTGCAATTTGGAAAGAATCTTCCCACCGGCATTCTTCGATGTGATGGAACATTTACCGGTGCATCTTCCAGATGAAGCTGATTTACACTACAAAAAAAAGAAGCATTGATAGCACTTTAGGATAGCACGGTTTTCATAAGTGCTATTGTAGTGCGTATGTTGATGCGGGTACCCTATTACAGCACTATATCAACGATATTCCGTAAATTCACTTAGCGGGAAAAGAGAAATGAACTTTGGTACCTAATTTTTGCTTCTATTTCGTTTCCCTCTTAAATACTTAGCAAAAATTTTGACTGAGCGCCCTTATCCTATTGTTTTGATATATTCTCTTTTTTCTACCCAAAACAATTGTCTGGTACACAAAAGAAAAAAAAAACTCTCCTCTCTAACGCAACAAGCTTTGCACTCTTCACTGGAATTCATGGATCGACTACAGCACTATCGAAACCCTAACCCAAATTTCTTCCACCACTGTCATCCTCACCCAAACCCTAGATCCTATTTTCTAATTCTGACCTCCTCCTTATCTTGCTCGACGCGGCGGCTCCGGTTGGTTCAACCTCTTTCTTCTTCCATTTATCCACCAGTTCCCTCGCTCTTACTTCTCGCTGTCTTCGTCTCAGACCGCCGTCGAAGTCTCTGACTGCTCCCTTCGCCGGTTATCTACTTCAGAAGCTGGTAGAACACGGCTATTGCTAAGTCGTGGCTTAAGACTGCGCTCCGACGCGATCCTCCAACGCAGTGCCATTCCAAAGGAGAAGAAGCAATCAGGTGACTATACATTCATCCGATCAAGGTGACTATTAGGAATTGATTCCTTGTTGAACATGTATCTGATTTTGATTTTTTTCAGCTGCGATTGTTACAACAGGTTATGCTTTTTTGTATATCATTTCGATCCCGATGTCTATTTCATGATGGTTTCTAATATAATGAGTTGGGCTTTCAGATGAAACAAACAAGAAGCTGGAAGTGCACAGTGAGACCCGCTCTGCTGTAAAGAGGCGTCGGATGTTACAATTCGAAGACCAGCCTATGGAAACATCCCTTTTCAGCAGTGAGAGTTTCTCTTCACGCTTAAAATCGAGTGTGAGTATACACAACCAATATTTCATCCTTAGCTATGCATTCACTCGGATGCATTGCCACATATATTCTTGATATCCAAACTCATTGGTCACTTATTAGGATGCAGACCTCTGTGGTACTGTTTGCTGGCATCGATTGTTAGTAATTGTTTTGGCCAATCACCAATATCAAAGATCTATTAGGAATTCTAAGATCATTGAGCCAATTTTGTTTTATGGACCTTTTTCTTCTTGTATGACAAATTCAAGCTTCGTGGTATCTGACTGCCTGATTCAATTTTTAGGTACCTACCACGTCTAGTTATGTTATTAAAGCTAAGCATCTAAACAACATTTTATAGCTAGGAGGTTGCATGAGGTTCTTATACTATCTTTGGTACCCCGACTGAGGTTTTTTCTATGAATGTTCAGCCCGGGTATCTAGTAGAGAGGAAACATTTGATGCGCTTTTACCAGAAGGATCCCAGCTTGTAAAAGGATTTTCAGCAAACGCATGTGCCTCAAGCTTCAAGGGCCTTGATCTGTATGCTGAAGAGTGGTACGCTGATTGCTTAAATGATGCTGAGACTCCAACCCTACTTGATGACTTGTATGTTCCGATCTTTCCTTTTGCTTATATCCAGTTTAGTATCCTATTTGCTTTGTTAACTGATTACTATTGTTGTTTTCTCTCAGAAGCTTTGGTTCCACTGATGTCCAGGTAGATATTTCAGGTCAGATCTCTTTGTTTTGGTCTCTTGTTTATCATGCTAGGCTTTTCTTGCTAAAATCCATGTGTTTGGCGCAGAGTATCTAAATGTGCAACCAGAACCAAAAACCAGGGAAGTTAAGCGACCTGTGACTCGATCTTCTCCAAATGTTATCTTTAAGGGTAAAATAAACTGTTAGTCACAAATGGGTCTCATCAAACCATGTGGGGTTCACGGCGACATGACTCTAACAGACATAAACCAGAAAATCCGAACACCACTAGCAAAGCCAAAAGAAGACAAATCAGAGGTTCCAGTGCTCCAGACTTCAACATTCTCTGGGAAACCGGTTGTTGGAAAGACTAAAATCCGCACAGAAGGAGGAAAAGGAAGCATCACGATAATGAGGACGAGAGGCTAAGCTATAAGTTAAGTAGAAAGTATTCAAAGTTCCCTTGCAGAGAACTCCAAAACCTTTTGCCTTATTCTCAGAGGCCCTTAAATCTTTTTTGACCGGTTATAGTTCCAGTCAAGGGGGCTTTAATCAAGTTCAGCGGCTAATATAGTCATCAAGATCTCATTGTGAATCATGTTCTTGTTTAGTCTTCAAGATCTCATTGTGAATCATGTTCTTGTTTTGTTTTGGTATCTGTTGTAAGAAATTGAAGTTAAGGATCTGTAGCCAATGTCGTTGTGATAGGATCTTTTTATTTGTATAAAGTCTCTGGGTACCAAATAAACTAAATAAACATTTTATATAAAAAAGAAAAGTTCAAACAACTGATTTTTTCGGTTTTAGTTTAGGGTATGTATAGAGTTTAGGGTTTGAAATAAGACTACTTTATTTGTAATGTTTTAATTAAATATAAATTATAAAAATATTATTTTGTAATATTATATTTTTTGATGATTTTTAATAACATAATCTATAAAAAAAAATCAAATTAATTTTAAATTCAAAGTTTCATAAATATTTAATTTAGGGTTTATGGTATTAAAAGTTAAGAGTTTAAGACATATATTATAATGTCCTAAACCTATATTCTAATACCCCAAACCCTAAAACTCAAAGCCAACAAACCTAATCATAAGAACAAAATGATCACTCAAGAAAAAGATAAACTAATGAATATTGAATTGTGAATTCTAACCCTAATTATTGTTTAAATTTTATGTCTTCATTCCCAAATACAAAAAAAAAATCTAAACCCTAAAAAACTTCAAAAAGTAATATTATTTTTCAAATCTAATATTTTAAAACATTAACCTCAAACTTAAGTCTAAACCCTAAATCTTAAACTCCAAATATATATCAAAATCCTAAATTCTTAATCAAAATCTAATCACTATAAAAAATCAATAATATTTTAAACCCTAAACCTATATTTCAAGCCCTAAACCCTAAACGTATATTATAATGTCCTTAACCCTGAATCCATAAAATACATACAACACTTAATAGAAAGTTCTACCTTTAGAGATTTCCACCAAAATTTTGTATGGCGCAACTTTTCCCAAAATTATTTTGGTTTGGCGATAAATAAAAGTTTGGGCAAATTTTAGCCAATTCTATCAAAAACAAACACGATGTATATTAGAATATAGGGTTTAGGATTCATACTTAAGCATAATTTTTCTATTTATCATTTAACATAAGAAATTACAATAAAATTACACACATATAATCTAAAAAGAATTATTAAGTCTTTCATCTATAATTTAGAGCATTGTAGTATAAATTTAAGGTTTAGGGTCTAGGATATTAGAACATAAACTATAACTCTAACTTATGAATTATGAACTCTAACTCTTAATTTTTATTCTTAAACATATAAATTAAACATAAAACATAAACTATAATATTTAAGATCATAAAATGTGTTATTTCTATTGAAAAAGTTTATCAAATGATTTTATTAAATAATATTTAAGATAACAAATGTGTTATTTATATTGCATTTAAAATGCATATATAATAAACAGAAATTAATAAAATAAGAAAATGATACTAACTGATCATTGGTTGATTCTAGGATGGGAGGATCACCATCCTTAACCATTGATTGAAGTTAATCTAAGGACATAAACCCTCTCAAACAATATTTTTTTATATGTAATTTAGTTTGTAGTTTAATTATTTATTTAGCTCCTGTAAATTGTTTTATTAAATATTCTATCAAGTAAATTTATTGTAAATTCTTTTATTAATATTTGATGACAAAAAAATATAAAATACAACATAAAAAACTGCTACGAAGGTTTATATCATGGTAAAATTAACGAGCTGTAATACATAGTACTATAGCATATAGAAATGTGCTACGAATACAAATTAGAGCATTATATCTATGTTATTATATAATAAATATACCGCGTATATATAACGCTATAATAGATTGCACCAAACATAGCAAGCTAAAATTAACGCTATTACATTGCGATAATAATATAACACGAAAAAAATGCTATGGTAAAGGGGGTCTATTATAGCTGCCGCTGTCAGAGCGTTTGTGGAAACGCTATCTATTACATACCATAGCTTGTATCGTGTGCTATGAATGTTGTTTTTTCTTGTAGTGTTTAGGAGGTCCGGTCCAATACAGGTGGATGTATCCTTTTGAACGATACATGTATCACTTGAAGAAAAAGGTTAAGAACAAAGCACGAATTGGAGGATCGATAGTAGCTCAGTGTGTCATCGAAGAAATCTCCCATGTGGCATCTAATTATATTACTCCTCCAGAGGATTCCGCAGAAGATGTCCATGAAATTCGATTCATTTACAATTATCTAGATGTTCCTATCATGTTTCAACAAGTGGAACGAATCGGCGGAAGATTAACAACAAGATGGCTAGATGATGTAGATCATAAAGTGCTTCAGACTTTTTTACTCCTCAATTGTCAGGCGTTTGAACCATACGAAAGGTTTGTTTTTAATTTATAACTTTAAAATAAACATTTTGTTAAATATATATAATCTATTTACTAATCTATATGCAGGATGTATGAAGAAGAGATAAGGAATGATATGCCAGATATTTCTCCAGACGCATTAACGCGACTTAAAGATGCCAATTTTTCAACCTGGTGCAAAAAATACGTAAGAATTATAATTTAAATAAAAAAATATAACCATGATATATATATATAAATCTTTGTCATTTACAAAAATTGAAATATGTGCAGGTTAATGATGCAAGCATATTGTTTGAATTTCCGTTGTGGTTTCTAGAATTTGTGCAAGGACCAATGCATAAAATCACTTCATGGCCCATGTATTTCTCGAGAGGATATCATTACCAAACTCAGAACCATGGGCAAAATAGGAAGACTATGAATTATGGTGTTGCCGTTCATGGAACCACTGAATTAGAGTATTTTGGGTTGATTGATGAAATATTCATGATTGAGTATAGTGGTGCTGTGGGGTTAAAGCTCATGATTTTCAAATGCCAATGGTTCAACACTACTCGAGGAATACGAAAACATCCTTCAGGTATTGTCGACGTTTGCCCCCAATTGCATTACGAGAAGTACGACCCTTTCATATTACCGGAGCAATGCGATCAAGTTTGTTATATTCCTTATCCACGAATACGGCCAACCAGAGAGGAATGGTGGGCAACAACGAGGGTAATGCCGAGAGGATACACTCAAACACAGGAAGTGACCCAAATTGCAGTACAGAACGACTACGTTGATCACGAGATACAAGATACTGCTATACTACGAGTGGAAGCTCATGCGTTTCAAGATGCTTTTGATTATGATCCTACACCGACCACAAATCCCAATGACGAGTATGATTCCGAAAATGAGACGGACGATCAATATAGTGAATATTCTGATTCGGATTCATGTTCGGACGATTAATTGTATTTGTGTATTTTTATGTTCTTAATAAAATTTAGTGTGTTGTTTATACAAGAGTTTGAAATTTTTTTAAATTGTCATCAACATTATAAATCAAACATAAATATTTATAAGTTTTTATTTCAAATTTGTGTGAATCATAAATTTTTTTAATCAACAATAACACATTAAGTTTTAAAAAAAATCTAAATTGTTAAAATCATACAAAACTCAAATATTCGTATAGCCACGAACTGAGTCGTGGCTATCCGTGGCTAAATTTCAATTACCCACGGATAGCCACGACTCAGTTCGTGGCTATATAAATATTTAGTTTCGCGGTTTGGTAAAAATGATTTCGCGGTTTAATTGTGATTTGGCGGTATAACAAATATAGTTTCGCGGTCAAATAATTTAATATAGCCACGAATGGCCTTGACCTTGTCGTGGCTATGTTATTTTGGGTTTCGCGGGCCAATTTTGGCCCAGAGAATTGATATTTCGTTCAGGTTTTCGGCCCATATTAGGCCTACCTATATAACCCTAAATCTACTCCGGAAACCCTAATTCTCTTTTGCACCGCCTCTCTCTCGATCGAACCCTCTCTCTCTCTCTCCCCAACTCTTGCTCTCTCGATCTCTCTTTCTCGATCGATCTCCGGTGGCTTGCTCTCTCTTTCTCTCTCGATTCTCTCCCAAACTCCGTCTCGATCTCTCTTTCTCTCTCGGACATCACCGCATCTCAATCGATCTACGTTGACCGTCTCGATCTCTCTATCTCTCTCGATCCTCATCACCGCCTCGATCTCTCTCTTGCAACTCCTATCTCGACATGGTAAGGATGAAAAACATTTGTAGTCTAAATCATTTTGATTGCATGCATCTTAGGATTTTGATTTTGGGATTTTCCATTCTCGGTTTTGCTAATATACTCTTTTGTTTTTGCATGCAAATGATTCGATCAACACAATCTTCTTCGGGGAGGACCGAATCCCAAAGGCGAGCCCAAACCACTATCCCACCGGGAGCGCTTAGGGCTGCCGCTACAGCCCAAGCTCGTCATCCATTACCCAGCCTCGCCGCCGTGATGGCTGCGCCGGAGAGACATCACATGCCTCTCATCCATCCGCAAAAGCTGAACGGTGGTTTATGGTTAGTGTTTCTTTTTCCCGAGACTGTATAAAGCATGTATAAAAGTTGTCTGTGAAACTTGCCTGTATAAAGCCTGTATAAAAGTTGTGTGTGTAACTTGCCTGTATAAAGCCTGTATAAAAGTTGACTGCGTAACTTGCCTGTATAAAAGTTGTCTGTGTGATTCTCGACTGTAAATTGACTTGTCTGTGTAACTTGCATGTATTGACTTGTCTGTATAAAGACTGAAAATTGCTATAGACTCGTCTGTATAATTATCGAGTTTGGCTTTGATTTGTGTGAAGTTGTCTGTGTGATTCTCGACTGTAAATTGACTTGTCTATATAACTTGCCTGTATTGACTTTGACTTGTCTGTATAATGACTGTAAATTGCAATTGCTATAGACTCAGTCTTTGTAAATAACGAATTTGGCTTTGTTTTGTGTCAAGTTGTCTGTGTGATTCTCGACTGTAAATTGACTTGTCTGTATAACTTGCCTGTATTGACTTGTCTGTATAAAGACTGTAAATTGTGAATTGCTATAGACTCGTCTGTCTGAAAATGCTTCTCGATTCTTGTCTGCCTAAAGACTGTAAATTGCTATAGACTCAGTCTGTATAAATATCGAATTTGGCTTGATTTGTGTGTAGTTGTCTGTGTGATTCTTGATACTTGTCTGTATAAAGACTGTTTATTTCTATAGACTCGTCTGTATAAATGTTGAATTTGGCTTTGATTTGTGAAGTTGGTTGATTCAGTTGGTCTTATCAGACTTTAGCGGTTATGTGTGTAGTTGTCTTTGTCTGTATGTTGCACTCGTCTGTATAAATGTTGAATTTGACTTTATGTTCACAAGTTATTTGATTCAGTTGGTCTTATCGGATTGTATAAAGCCTGTAAGTATGATCTGTGTTTGCTATTAGATGTACAATGGCTTCTAAGTCTTGTGTCTTTGTCTGTTTATTTAGTCTGTTGTCTGATTTGTCTGATTTGATTTGTTTTTTTCTTTTCGGTTTGATGCTGGTGTTTGTGTTTTCTTTTACACAGGTTTGGCATTGATGACTGCATCCGCAGGGACATTGTTGCCTCATACAAATCAAACTTCTGGGGGCCGTGGTGGAATTATGGAATGGTGCCTAAGGAAAAGAAGGAAGAATGGTGGACAACCTTTGTGGTAATGTTCCCCCAATCGTTCTCATTATATAATTAGAGTCATGTTTTCTTTTTTTTTGTAGCAAAAATACAACTGGGAAAAACAACATGAGAATTTGGTGTATTTGCGGTGGGAGAAGGTTCTGAGACTGTCTATTGGTGATCTAGTGAGCAAGAGGAAGCGCGCTGGCAAGAAACCGACCTATATAGGACAGACGGATTGGGACTCCATGCTTGAAACTTGGGAGGAGGAGCCTCACCAAAAGAGAAGCAAGACAAACTCCGAGAACTCTTCATCTAATCCAGATGGATTAGGGAAGCACTGCCATACTTCTGGACGTGTGCCACATAATATGGTAAGTATGTCAATACACTTATTATTTATAAAATATATGTTGTTTTTATTTATCATTACTAACACATTGCTTTCTTTTGTAGGCTCTCGAGATGGGCGAAGAACCACCTGCAACTGCGGTGGTTCTTAAAACTCACTCTAACGAGAAGGGAGAAATCATAGATAAGCGAGCAGAGGCTCTTGTTAAGGCTGCAGAGGAGTTGGCTGTGTCCAGATCGCAGCAATCTTCTGTCTCGGATGGACCCCCCCTACTCCTTCTAACCAAGAGCTCACGGCTGCATACATCGAGGTAAGAATCCATATTTGGTTTCTGATGCTTCGAATTTTGTTTTTGGAATGGTTAACTGTTATTGGTTTGGAAATGCTTGTATTGTTTTGTTTTACGAATGGTTAACTGTTATTGGTTTGGAAATGCTTGTAGTGTTTTGTTTTAGGAATGGTTAACTGTTATTAGAATCTGACTTCATAAGGTTAAGTGTTATTGTTTTGGAAATGGTTGTATTGTTTTGGAAATGATTGTATTGTTTTGAAATGGTTAAGTGTTGATGTTTGCTTATGTTTAGTTCTCTGTTTAGTGTTATTTAGTTTCATTAATGCCGCTCTTTTTTGTTTTCATCTCGCAGACTGCAAAGAACAGCAAAGGGCGAGTGTATGGTCTTGGTTCTATCCAGTACCTCACTGCCTCGCCAAATGAGTCTGCGGCTTCTTCGCTTCTCAAGCATGTGGAGACTAATGCAAGGCTCTGCAATGTGGAGCAGAATATGGGTGGGATAAACAAAGGGCTGGGGATTCTCTTAACCTTGGCGGGATTTGATCCGGTGACTTATCAGCCAATTGGACGACCTGCTCCACGTGAGAGTGCTGGTTCTGCACCAAGCAACCACTCAGACCCTTCCCATGAGCGGCCAAACGATCCCAACTTCTCTCCGATCAACCTTGCAAACGCAACTCCTCATTCTCTGTCAATCATCAATGAACAATTTCTACCTCAGGACTAAGCTCAGGACTAAGTTTAATTTTGTTTTAAGACTGTATGTACTATATTAACCAGGATGTCTAATGTATTTGGAACCTTTGTAAAACTTAAACATCATTTGATGTTTTTTTGTTATGTATATATATGAATGCAATTTCTTTATGGCAGTAACATTTTCGATTAATCAAATCTATAATTCTCGAAAAAGTTTTGAATATGATTATTTAGCATATAAATATAATTCGTGGATATGTGCCAATTCAGCTACGACAATTCTGTGGTTAGTCGTAGCTCCATAGCCACGAATATATCGTGGTTAGTCGTAGCTATAAAGACACGAATAAATCGTGGTTAGTCGTAGCTAAATAGCAACGAATATATCGTGGTTATTCGTGGCTATCAAGCTACGAATATATCGTGGTAATTCGTAGCTATATAGCTACGAACTATTCGTGGTAATTCGTAGCTATATAGCTACGAACTATTCGTGGTAATTCGTAGCTATATAGCTACGAACAATTCGTGGTTTTTCGTAGCTATTTAGCTACGAACAATTCGTGGTAATTCGTAGCAAAATAGCCACGAATATATCGTGGATAGTCGTAGCTAAATAGCCACAAACTAGTTTGTAGGTATTCGTGGCTATTAGCCACGAATCGGTTCGTGGCTATACCGTGGCAAGCTTGCTACGACTAGCCACGACTAGCCACGACTAGCCACGGTTAAACATTAGCAACGAGCTCGAAGCTACGAAAAATTTTCGTGGCTAGTCGTGGCTAAGGGCGAACTAGCCACGGATTTTTGGCTCTAGCCACGAAAAAATTTGTGGCTAAATACAGATTTTCTTGTAGTGAAGGTAATGTCTACTTCTCGTGATGTTGTGTTCTATGTTGTACTTAAGAGAAACTAGAAGCCAAATATCTAGGAAAGATCGGCTTGAGGTGAGTTCATCTTTATGCGATTTTGGTATAGTCTAGTTATTGGCTAAGGTGTCAACATCGACAAGTTTGAAGTAACGTTGATACATTTACGAAAAAGGCTTCAAAATATGATTCATTCATTCTTGATTTACAAGCAAATCATGTATATCTCTAAATGATTATTTATTTGTTAAATTTTATCATGTATGAAGCAACACTCGTGTATCACGGTTACTAAAATCAAACCAGAAGATGAGTATAGAATTTCTGAACCAAGCGGAATTGTTGATATAGCTCCAGTTAAAAAATCACTTAAAGTTAATTTAGTTGTTGATTTTACTCGTTAGAACACCAATAAATCTTTGACCAAAAAAAAAAGAACACCAATAAATAATATAACAAAGATAGGTAAAATGGTGTAAAAAACAGATTATATCAACTTGCGTGTTTAGTACGTTATACCTCAGTGAGTATTTCCTTGTTACTTCTCCTCTTTCTATTTTTTTTTTCCTTTTAATTGAGACTAATTAGTAGATATAATCATATACTAGCATGATTTGCTCGCACCATATGTGAGCACAACTACTAATAGAGAAATAAATTTTTTAAAAAAATATAAATTTAATTTAACATTAATATTTTATAGAAAAATATTTTTATATATTAACTATAGTTAAACATAAAATATACATTGTGACATTTAACTTTTTACTAAAACATTTTATAGTTTATATATATATATATTAAACTTATAGCAACAAAATAAATTATTATCTAAAATCATATATATAAATATTAAATTTACTATATATATATATATCTTTATATTAATTATAATAAAATATAATAAATTATAATTATATATATTTGTATAAACATCAATACATGTAATTTTTTGAATATAAGTATTTTTTATTTTATATTTATCTAAATTCAAAAACTTATATAAATATGTTAATTTACAACATAAAATTGTATTATTTACAACAATCATACTTATCAATACTTAAATTTTATATTTATAATTTTTTTTTCGTATTTATCACCTTAGTTTTTAATTTTATTTTTATATGAGTTTGTATTTAGCTCTAAAATAAAATAAATATTTGATTTTTTTCATTTTATCATCTTACTCTTATAAAATAAATATTTAATTTTTTGATATGATATTATACTTATCTGTAAAATAAAATAATTAATATAAATTTACTATTAAATTTGTATTATCCACAATAATCATAGTTATTAATACTAAAAACTCAGAATTCAAAAATATTTTCGTATTTATCGTCTTATCTTTTTATTTATTTTTTATTTGAATGATGTATATCTCTAGAATAAAATAAAAACTAATTTTTAAAACTAATATAATAAATAATCATATTATAAATATAAACTAAGGTTAATTTTGTAATGGCAAATTAGTAATTAACCTAATTTCATTAATGGCAAATTAGTAATCAAACATTTTGAGAGTGAATATAAGGTCAAAAGCACTTCCCAATTAATATAAAATGCCTTGTTAGATCGGTGCTTTAGGTATTCAATCGTTTTCCAAATTTTGTTCTAGATATTGTTTGTCGACCTGATTCGGTTTATTTCGGTTATTGGACACAAGTTAATTTATTTAGTTTATTTTGGTTATTAGAGTTTATCTGAAGTTAGTGAGCTGTAAGTTAAGATACGTAGTAAGCGAAGAAGAGACGTGTGACATATTGTGTTGGTGGCTCGTCCTAGTACTAAACCATCAATAATAATTGGTTGTCGAAGCAAAACCCATAACGAAACCTCGCCCTTGTTGTTTAAATCCTTTGGCAAGTGTAAGGATCGATCCCGTTGACATTTTACCTTAATACAATTCTCGGATCACCTTTTATCATTAGAAGCTAGGATTTTGTTTTCAAAGCTACGTGGACAGTAGATTTCCTTAAGCAAAAGTGATAAGAGGATTGAAGTTTTTGTCTGTGATTTGTGAATTTGAAGATCTCTCCGCTGATCAATACTACAATAACAATCATGAAATATGACTTCTTTGGGCGAAAAATGCTCAAATAACTTCACCAGGAGGCAACTCTGCGAGCTTCGCATGAGTACCCAGCACGCGTTCCATATCAAACCGGACCTCAATATTGCGAATGCTATATCCAACCACCATTAGCCAATACAACA
This sequence comes from Orychophragmus violaceus, assembly GCA_030180135.1. Lineage (NCBI taxonomy): Eukaryota > Viridiplantae > Streptophyta > Magnoliopsida > Brassicales > Brassicaceae > Orychophragmus > Orychophragmus violaceus. The sequence goes on from CM058240.1 coordinate 42,313,265, forward strand.
ATTTTGCAAGGTCCGTTGCGCTTGTCTCTGTCACATTCGTCTGTGTAGCCACCAAAAACATTGATATGAACAACAACACAACGAAGAAAGCTAAAGAAGATGATGATAGAAAACCTTCATCTGCTTTGGGTCTGAGTCTGACACAGCTAGAAGCCGCTTGATAAATGTATTCATGGCCACAGCAACATCTTCCCCTGCAGTGCTTGTAAGCTCCTACGAAATTCAAAGCATTCCAATTGAGAAAAAACATATGATGAAGACAAATTCAAAATAATATATATGAGTTCTTATCATGCCTTAAGATTTTGGGGCTCTAGAGATTTTAGATACTCCAAAATTTCGTTCTGCTCATTGGCAGATTTTCTCCCTACTTGACGGTTGAGTTCTTCGATCTCTGCTTCCAGAAGCTCGATATACTTTTTCGCATCAATTTTCTCAGGACCAGAAATGTTGTTCCATCTGATCACTTCCCCTGAAACATTCTTTTGAGTTCCAGGTGCATAGTCTTGATCATCCTCCTGGCTTAATCAGAATAGAAAACAAGAATCACATACAAATCCAACACACGCATATAAATAAAGCTAGGTTTCAAACCGGTAAGTTCCTTTGTTTTTCAAGAGAACTAAATTAACGCAGGAAGACTCTTAACTCTCAACTACTGCCAAACCAATATCCGACCAAACTGTTTGGTCTCTACCTAACCGATTAGACTATAGTTTCTGAGCTGTCGACACAGCTACAATCCACCACAATCACTTGGAGTAATTACAATGCTCCTACACTAGCTTATCAGAGACCAAGCAATAAGTGTCAGGACTGAAGGATCTAACTATTGTCAACTAAATTCTCCAGAAAAAAACTTTGAACCTGAAAATTGTCACCTTTTTATCACGTGGTTCAGGAAGAGCAACCTGCTCCAAAGATTGTTGCAATTCAAGACGATATTGAGCGTTTCTGAACATATATCCGGTCATCAATACGCTCATCATCAGCTGTGCCAGGTTTTCAGCAACCTAAACCAATAATTCCATCAAAACAAATAAACACAGGACATAGCTAGTGAAACGTTATCACTTAAATTCCACTAAATAAAGAACTCACAGAGGTGACCGTAACGGCGAAAAACTGGGGAGGCAGCGTTCCAATCATGTTCGTCACAGTTTGTCGCATTGCATCAACCACCTAATATCACATTACAAGAACCATAAACTTAAACTCCTAAATCTAAAATGAAGTAGAAGCTTACATGTTTAGGCGCACGTTTAACAAACAACTCCATAAACTCCGGCTTCACATTCTGAACATACTCCAGTAAAATATCCCTCCTGGTTTTGGGCTAAATCAAAATTAAAACCAGTTATCGAAATTAGGGTTAATAACATTCATGAAGTGCAAAGAAACTACAACTAAGTGACTTCATCAAAATCCAGAAGTATTTACCCGATTGCCATTGGGAGGTGTGGACTCCGCAGAGGAATCAGAAGGCTGATTATTTGATGCACCAAATGCTTTAACTCTCAGAACCAAATTTTTACTGCAAATCCTCGACTTCGTCTTTAATGGGAAGCTCACAGAGGAAGTAGAGGGTTTAGGTTCATGGTTGGGTGCAACTGACGACGAGGGGCGAGATGGTGATTGCAAGAGCGAGAACTGCATCGATAACGAGCACATCTTCGAAGAACCCCTAATCTGATCCAATTACGATCGCTGTAATTGATTTGAGAAAAGCTTTAACGCTAGTTGGGATTTTATCTTCGCAGAGATGATGGGATTAGGCACGCGGTGGAAGCAAACAACAGACAAAACTGATCATCTTGTCCGTCCATTTCTTTCCACTCTTTTCTTTTATGCAAGTCTGGACCAGAACTGACAAAGAAAAAAAATCGTCAAACCCAGAGCCGGCGTTGAACCCATTTTTTTGATGTTTTTAAATGGGGCCCCCACTTTATAAGGGCCCCCAATTTTTACAAAAATATATGTATATACATATATAATATTAAATGTATAATAAAAGTTAACAAAAAATATGAAATAAAAGTTGTCAAAATTGTAAAACAAAAAAAAGATTGATAAAAAACATAAATTTTTTGGTGATAATATATATTAGATGATCTCAAAATTATTATATATTAAAAATATTATGATTTATATTTTTTTATGAATAGGGCCCCCAAAATCTTAGCTCCGGCTCTGGTCAAACCCAGATATAAATACCGGCAAAAACCAGTGAATCGAATCGAACCGGCAAATACAAAAGACACAGTCTTTGTATTTTGAGAGTTTTTACTAATCCATTTAGATATCTGGTTCTATTCCGTTTGATTCTTTCACATTTTTTATAACTTGGATAATGAGATTTAGAATCTATATAGGACATTTTTATTTGGTTCGGAAGGTTTTGGTTTGATTCTAATTGAGAAATAAATTTGAAATCAGTAAATCTGAGTTACTTTTTAATCGGATTTCATTGTTGGCAAAAAAAAAAAAATCTGATTTGATTATCCAAATTATTAAAAAATTTGGTATACTATCTATAAAAGCTATTTTAACTATCTAAAAAATCTAAAAATTAAAAACTTAAATTGGTTCAATTATGCACAAAAATAAAATTTTAAAAATAAAAATAACTAGTGCATGTTCAATCCATAATGGATATGTCATAAGTCCACAACCCAACACAAGTCCACAACCCAGTACAGGTGGATATGTCACCAATGTTTTCAGAAATCCCTCTGAAACTACGATAGAGAGCCCATTGGCCACTAGAGTACCGTCGCCATGAAACCTAAAATTAGCAGAGGCCAGCGTGAGGAAAATGACCAACCCATCAAGTTACTTTATCGATAAAAAGAAAAACAGAACCTTGAAGAAAGGATGTCACAAAAAAAAGAAAAGAACAATAAGCGCGTCCTCATTCTAGAGTGATAATGCACTTATCTCACTCCTCATGCTTCCCATACGAGAGTTAGAATATCACAAAGGAGAACCGAGAGGAGAGTTCTAACCCACTCAGCTCGCTTCCAGTATTCAACCAAAGCTTCACAAGCAGAAAGGAACTCTGATATATGGAGAAAGTTATAAACCAAAACGCGCACACACTTCTCGAATAATTATTTTCAGGTAATTGATGTTTGACTTTAGTATCAAAGGAGGAAAACCCTTTTCTCCCTTGAGTGCCCCTAATTCCGCTTTTCTACGCAAGGTGAGCACACACCCGAAGTAGCATGCGAAGGTCAGCCTAAGATGCCCCCGGGGGAGGTGACTCCTCATCCCTCCAACGGATATACACCTACCTTCTGGTCACCGACTATTCCACCTAAAAGATGACCTCGTCTCACGTAAAAGCCACACACCCAAAGAATTAGCTTTAGATAGTGATGTAGGCACGAATAGTGATGGAATCAAGGCTGTTGGTTGTGTAACACTCTCAGCTTTGAATAGAAGGTGGATTCGTTGATGATAGAAGATGGAGATGATGCAGCTGGTTGTGTAACACTCTCTACTTGATCTTGTTGATGGAATGGACGTGTGAATGGATCAATGGTCGCCACAAAACCTATGGAATGGTTTTGATAAGACAGAACAAGAGATGCTTCTCACAATCTCTCAACTAAACTCAGAATGTAGTTTACACAAAGACATAATGCTCTAACTGAAAGGTTTTCATTTATTGATCTAGGGTAAGAGATACATGGCTGTAAAGGAACCTTATATACTGGTTCTAGCAGCTTTGCCCTTCTAGTGGTCTTTGAAGCAAAATACAAAGTAATTAAACTAAACTTCAGGACTCTAATGACAAATAGAAACAAAGACATACTCTAATTGAAAAAAAAACACAAAACAAAGACAAGAAACTCGTTAGCCCATATTCAGAATTCAAACAATTGAAACACTTACCTTTTGTGGCTTCTTTGGACGAGTTTATGGAATTGGACCGTTGGCTTTAGTGAAACGGTGAACATTGGTCTGGAGTGATGCTGAACAACTGAAGATCATTTCCCTTTGTGTTTTGAACCGTGTGTAAGCTCAGACTAGTGCATGGACCGTCCTGGATATGGTATGCTTCTTCTTCTAAGGCAGAATGGTTCAAGCTTGGTGTGTTCTCTGGTATGTTGAGTAGATGTTCCACAGCCTTGTTGAACTCCTCTCTTAGCACCCTTGTTCCTGATCTTGTTCTTGGTCCAGATCTAATAGATGGTACTTGTGGTGGTCATGGTTTTATTGCCTCATCATTCCCTCCACCTTGGAAAGGTTCTGTCCTCAGAAATTCTTCACCTGCATTGTAATGAGACAAATCAGTAGCATTAAAAGTAGGAGATATATGAAATCACCTGGACCAACTAATAAGCATTGTCATAGATCTTTTCTAGGACTTTGAATGGTCCATCTCCTCTTGGTGCAAGCTTGGATTTCCTCTGGTTTGGAAACCTTTCGTGCGTCATGTGCAGCCAAACCCAATCTCCTGGTTGGAACGTGACTTCTTTTATGTGCTTGTAAGCTTGTTGCTTGTACTTCCCAGTCTTCTTCTCCAAGTTCTCCTTAACCTTCTCATGTAGATTCTTAACCAACTCAGCCTTAGTTTCTCCTTCTTGACTTGAGTATATAACATGTGGTAGAGTAATAAGATCTAGAGGGGTATTGGGTTTAAACCCATAGACAACTTCGAAAGGAGAGAGAGGTTAGTAGCAAAATGTGTGGCATGGTTATAATCAAACTCAATGTAAGGTAAGCATGACAACCAAGTCTTTAAATTCTTACTAATCGTGCTCTCAATAGAGTTGAGAGTGTGCGGTTCACTACCTCTATTTGGCCATCAGTTTGAGGATGAAAGTGGTTGAAAACAATAACTTTGTTTCCAACTTCCTCCAAAGTGTCTTCCAAAAATAGATAAGGAATTTGGTATCACTGTCAGACACAATGGTTCTTGGTACCCCATGTAGCCTCACCACTTCTTTAAAGAACAAATAAGCTATTTGCACATCATTATTGGTCTTGTTGCATGGAATGAAGTGAGCCATCTTTGAGAACTAGTCTACAACTACAAAGATAGAATCCTTGTAGTTGATCTTTGGCAGACCAAAAACAAAATCCATAGAGATATTCACCCATGGTGCATTAGGAATAGGCATTGGTAAGTATAAACCGTTTGGATGTAACATGGATTTAGCCTTTAGGCAATTGATGCATTTGGTACAATGTCTCTCCACATCTCTTCTCATATGTGGCCAGAAGAAGTGCTGCTTAAGAACACTCAATGTTTTTTCCCTGCCAAAATGACCCATCAAACCACCTCCATGAGCTTTCTTGGTCAGTATCTCTCTCATGGATCCTTGTGGAATGTATAGCCTTTTGTCCTTGAAGAGAAACCCATCTTGCTGATAGAATGCTCCAAAGGCTACCTTGGTGGTTTCTTTGTAGACTCCTTGAAAGTCTAGATCAGGTTCATACACACCTTTGATGTTCTCAAATCCCATGATCTTAGCCTCCATTGTAGATATAAATGTGTGCCTTCTTGATAATGCATAAGCTACAGTGTTCTCTTTGCCTTTCTTGTATTTGATCACATATGGGAATGTTTCCACAAACTCTAGACACCTTACATGTCTCTTCTTGAGGTTGGTTCGTCCTCTTAGGTGCCTTAGAGTCTCATGCTCTGTATGAATCACAAATTCTTTAGATAACAAATAGTGCTGCCGAGTTTCAAGTGACCTTACCAAAGCATAAAGCTCTTTGTCATAGGTAGGGTAATTGAGTGTGGCACCACTGAGATTTTCACTAAAGAATGCTATTGGCCTTCCTCCTTGACTTAGAACAGCTCATATTCATGTTACAGAAGCATCACATCCAATTTCAAATGGAATGTCAAAGTTAGAAAGTACCAGAATCAGTGCATGGGTTAAGCATTATTTGAGCTTGTTGAAAGCTTCTTTCTGAGCTTGTTGATATATCATGGTTTTTACCAGTTTTATGCCATGATATAAGTATGTTTTAGAGTCTTTTGGTGTTCTTTTAGAGTCTTTTACATGTGTTATTAGGTACACACACGTTTGGAGTGGATTTGGAGATTATGGAGCTAAATGGAGCATTTTGGAGTTTTGACCCGAGAGTTTGTACTCACTGTCCGAAACAGAGGAGTGTGTCGATCGACGCACATCAGCATCGATCGATGCACAGCGTGTTGGGCCAGACTCGCGGCGGTTTAATGAAGAATGATGATATTGCAAAGTTGCCCAGAAGTTCCAGATATTTACACAGAAGCCCCAAGACGTGATTTAGCTATTTAATTAGGTTTTTGAGTTTTGTTTTAGATACGCTATCATACTTTAGAGCAGAGAGTTTTTAGAGCTATTTGGGGCTGATCTGATCATGTACTACACCTTATTTTTGGAGAAGATTTCGAACCCCTTTACTTGTTTAATCTCTTTTATGATATCTAATTATTCATTGATCATGTTTTCATTATCTATGTCTGAGTAGATTCATAGTTAGGTTTAGGGATTCTCAATAGGGATTTTATGACTTGCTAGATATAATTAATTCAGTTAAGGATTCATATCAATAGATGTTCTTCAAACTAAATTGTGTTTAATGCTAGTTCTAACTTGATCACTTAGAATCTAGATCTTAGGTTGCTAGATTGACACGAAAGTGTGGTTTAGAATCTGAACTATTTAGGTTGAGCAATATAATTACTCGCAAAGAAATTTGGTTTAATTAGATTGTGAACATATTGAACTTGATCATTAAAGCTGGTTTAATCTGTTAGGAATTACAAAGACATTTGGATTTCTGCAATTAGGCTTAGAGAATTCTCACAACGAAAGTTGGTTAATTCTATATATGTGTTTTGAGTTCTAGAACTGTGTTTAATTAGATCCTGACTGAATGATTTGTCTGCTTGTCTGATTTCCTGAGAACTCCCTAGACTTAGCGCCCTTAGTTAATTGCTTACAACCACAACTTGCTACTTGTTTACTTTCTTGCATTGCTTTTAGTTTTCTCAATACAATTTTCTTTCTCCTAGTTTAAGCTTGACCGTTCTAATTCGATCGTTGCCTAGAGTCCTCGTGGATTCGATCCATAAGTACTACATTGATATTACTGTGCACTTGCAGTTAGTATAGGATAAAAACTTAGAGCCTATCAAGTTTTTGGCGCCGTTGCCGGGGACTCTTTGGAGTCTTCGATAGATTCGAACTTAGGGTTTTTACTAGGATTTTTATTTTTTGTTTTAGTTACTGATTTTTCTATTTCTTTCTCTGTCGCAGGTTTTAATTTCGCAAAGCATCGATCGTTGCACCTCTTGTGTCGATCGTTACTAGGCGATTGGAGTTGAATCGATCGTTGCACTGATAGCATCGATCGTTGCTTGACGATTACAGATGGTTTATGCAGACACGTGATACCAGAAGTAATCCGAACACTAATCTCGTAAACCTCCAACTTGAAGAACTTGCTAGACTAGAGAGGACTAACAGAAGATTTCAAAGAGCAAGGATGGTTGTTGAACATGTGATCATAATGCCTAATGCTCAAGGTACCCTGAGGGACCGACAAAACAATCCGTACAATACTGCTGGAGAATGGATTGATGCTGAAGGGAATGTTATCCCTGATCCTCCTGAGCAACCACGCCAGGAGCAGAACCAAGGCCAAGGACAGGCCCAAGGTAGAGAGATGGTTGTCCATGAGAGGACTTTGGCTGACTATAACCGTCCGGATGAGTTCCATGCTAACCGGTCAGCTCTTGTACCTCCTGATTTTGATAGGAATGATTTTGAAATCAAGACCATCTACTACTCGCTTCTGAGGCAGAATGCCTTCCATGGCTATCCTAATGAGCAGCCGATGGATCACATAGATGAGTTTGAGGACATAGTCACTGGGATGAAGTATGATGGAGTGAATTATGACTATATGTTTCTCAAACTCTTCCCCTACTCTCTCGCTGGAGATGCTGCTGCTTGGCTGAAACAACTTCCACCTGGGAAGTTTGTTACATGGGATGCTTTGAAGAGTGAGTTTCTGCGACACTTCTATGATGATGCTCGCTCTGATCAGTCAAGGCAGGACATTCTCACTTTCTCTCAAGGTCCGACAGAGCCTCTTAAGACTACCTGGATGAGATTCAAGAAGTACCAACGTGACTGCCCGCATCATGGATTCACTGAGGTAACATTGCTGGGTATCTTCTTTAGAGGTATAAATCTTCCATATCAGACTGCATTGGACAATTCTAGCAATGCAAATTTCAACACTAGGACTCCTGCGCAAGCTAAGCAGCTGATAGAAAACTTAGTAAGCAGTAATAGCTGCAAGACTACTGATGAGAGAAAGAAGAAGTCTGGTGGAAAGATAGAGAATTTGGAGATAGCTGATATTAGATCTAAGCTGGACACTGTTTGTAATCTTCTAACTGGGAAGAAGGCTGTCCATTTTGCCCAAGATGTTGAGGTGATCAATGCTGAAGAAGATGGGCAGGAAGAGGATGTGAACTACATCGCAGGATCTGGTTTCCAAGGAAATAGGTTTGGAAATCAGTCTGATAATAGGTTCTTCAATGGAGGACAGAAGAGTGCTTTCAACAGCAACCAAAACTCTTCTGGATTTGGACAGACTAGTGGATTTCAGAAACCTTTCCAGCAAGGTAATCAGAGGACTTATGGATCTTCTTCTTACCAGACACCTCCTGTAGCTACTACTCATGAGAGCAAGATGGAGGCTATGATGAAACAGCTGCTGGAAGGACAGACTAAGATTGTTGTGGATTGCAATAAGAAGTTGGATGCTGTTTATGAGGATCTCAATGGGAAGTTTGAGTCTCTAAATACTCATGTGAAGCAATTGGACACTCAGGTGAGCCAAATTTCAAGCTCCATCAAAGGAAAGAGTGTTGTAGACACCCATATTAAGGCATGGTCAGTGTACATTGATGATGGATCACACCTAGGTGAAAGATTTGAGCTAAATACAGCTGAACTGGTAGAAGAGGCTGAAATTTCTGATTTTGAGGAAAATCTCTCGGGTGAAATCTGTGAAAATTCAACTGCATCGATCGATGCACCCTTAGTGTCGATCGTTGCATGGCGTGGACAGACAGATTCACAGGATTCTTATAGCATTGATGCAGATGCAGATTCGGAGCTTAATCGTTTATTCCCTGGAGTGTCTGAGATAACTCAACAGGAGATTTATGCACAATCTATTCGATTATATCCTAAAGTGTCTGAGGTGATTCAACAAGAGATTGATGAGCTTAAACAGTTGGAAAAGATTGGTGAAGAGATGGAAGAAATTCCACTATCTGATGATCCACCTTATCACCCTTGTGTGCAGAGATACTTGGGTAAGATGTTGCCTTTGGATGAAGAGCAGAAAGATTGGGTAATAGTGGTTCCTAGACATATCAGTGAGGTGTTGCTAACTAAGATTCCTAAGAAGCTACCTGATCCTGGGATTTTTGTGCTGAGTTGTTCTATCTTTGAGGATGGTTTCAAGCGCTCTCTGTGTGATTTAGGAGCTGCTGGAAGTCTCATGCCATATTTTGTGGCAGAGAAGCTGGGTATGATGGATTTTTCACCCACTAGGACCTCTCTTGTCCTACCTGATCAGTCAATAAGGATTCCTGAAGGAGTTCTTGAGGACATCCCAGTGAGAGTTGGAAACTACTTGGTTCCAACAGACTTCTTGGTGCTTAAGTATAACAGTGAGCATGATGATGCTTTGATTCTGGGCAGGCCATTTTTAGCCACAGCTGGAGCAGTGATAGATGTGAGGCACAGTTTAATAGATCTTCATCTGGGAGACGAGCCTCTACACTTTGAGATGGACATGCTGCGCAAGACGCTGATTGATGGGCAGACCTTCACTATTAAGGATGGATATGGAGAGCAGATAAGCGAGACTTTGGTTTCAGATCCACCATATCAGTTTACTCCTTCTTTTCTCGGACGAGCTCACACTGATGAAGCTTACTCTCCGCCTTGGATGAGGAGACTTGCACAGAGGCAATCACAGTCTCTGTCAGGATCTCCAGCAAACTGATCTTGTTCGTCCGGTCAAGCTAATGACCTTAAACAAGCGCTGAGTGGGAGGCAACCCACTGCTAGGTTTTAGTGTTTTTCTTTCTTATTTTTGGTGTTTTTGTTAGGACTTCACGTTTTTATTTGTTTTTGCTGAGTTTTTAATACAGAACACTGTCTGGAGATGTGTGACGATCGTTGCTATATGTGCAACAGTCGTTGCAGGGAGATATGACGAAGAGATGGGTTCGCCTTGTGACGATCGTTGCGGTCCTGTGCAACGGTCGTTGCAAATGGTTTAATTGCAAAATTAAGGTACGCATGCTAAACCGGAATCAATTTGGTTCAACAGCATCGATCGTTGCACCTATGCATTGATCGTTGCACACACGACCCATGTAAGTGCCTTAACCCTTCTTCTCTTCTCTTTTTCCCCATTTCGCCGTCCGTACAACCGCGAGTGCACAACCCTAAATCTCTCATTTCTTCATCATTTTCTCTGATTCAAAGCTTGATTCTACTTGTTTTAACATCCCCTATCTATTTCTCTAACCCATTTGCAGTGATTCCAAGGTAAGAGCTCTCATTTTCATCATTTTCGGAATCGGTTCTAGGGTTTAGAAATTAGGGATTTTAGGCTTGAAATTGATGATTCCGCACTGATTAGACATGATTAGGGATGATTTGTGATGATATTAGGCTGTTAGTGTGGTTTTTGAACGGATTTAGAAACGATTTTTAGGATTTTCTGTCGGCTGTGAAATCGCCCTGCAACGATCGACACACTCGTGCAACGATCGTTGCATTGCGATTTCACAGGGAGTTTTCTGCCGAGACTTATATGATTTATTGATTTTCTTGCAGATGCCTCCTCGACAAGCTCGTAAATGTAGAGACACCACAGCAGCTACAGCGCATCATGCTCCACCAGTTGAGTGGTTCCATCGAGAATCACCACATCCTGAGGACTATCAGAGAGATCAAGAAGCCATACAGCCACCCTGGCCTAGAGCAGATAAGCAGCTGATTCCGACAGACAAGGTCTGGGGCATGGAGATAGATGAGTTGCTTAAGACTGATATGTTCACGGAGAGGCCATTACTTGACCAGTGGGATGAGTTTGACACATTTCTCTACAATGGTTGGTGTGGTATGACGCTTAAGCCGACCAAGTTTGCGGATTATTCGACTTGTAAGAGTCTGGGCATCGATGAGCAGGTTCTTGCATTGTGTAAGGGCATTGGTCTGGGGACAATGCCTAACCCTGAGCTGGTCAGACAGCTGCTGGCCACTTGCAGAGTGATATACCCTAACCCAGAGAGCAGGAGAGCTTCAGGAGGTTTCTTTACCTTCATGTGCTTAGGAGCCATGTATCGGATTCCCCTCCTCGATATCTGTAGGATTTATGGATTCAGCACTGAGCCAACGCGTATTGGTATGACTCTTGAGTGGGATGTGGAGGAAGCTCAGTATTTCCGGGACTGTATTGGCAATGGTCGGTATAACTCGAGGACTACGGGGGTGATTCCGGTTAGGCATCCTGTTCTCCGATATGTCTTGCGCATCTTGGGATGTACTCTGTTGTGCAAATATGAAGCCAACAAGATGCGTAAGAACGAGATGGAGATGCTGTTCATTGGACTGAGGGACCAGTTTGAGGATACTGTTCTGAGAGATCCCACTAGAGGACTCAACTTGGGGGCTGTTTTCGCTCATCATTTATGCGACCTGCATAAGAAGCCATTTGATGGTAAGGGCACTGAGACAGTAGGGAGTCTTCTTACTCCCATTTTCAGGCATTGCAGGATTCCCTTAGAGGGTACATAGTGTAATGACAGCATGGAGTTCCTTGATTTTAGCCATATGCAGAGTGCTACATGGCTGAAGGAGGGACGTGTATGGGTCTATTATGACCCTGCCACTGAGAGGCGTGGTGTGGATCTTCCTGCTGCTGGTTTGACACAGATTGATACGCTGGATGCCTTGAGATTTCAGCCTCCTACGAGAGATCAGCGCATAGTTCCTTCTATGGCTCATCCGCTGGGAGAGCCTTCTACACGAGCTTCTACTTCATCTGCGCCTGCACCTCCTGCCCCTGTTGATGATGTTGGCCCTTATCCCGAGCCTTCAATGCCTTTTGGTGATATGTATGAGGCAGAGTGGAGAGAGCGTTAGGATGGTATTCTACGGAGCATCTGGAACTTCATGCGTACCTGCACTTGCAGGAGACAGCCGCAGATACACCATCCAACACCTTCTCGACGTAGACAGCGATCTCCGACTCCCGGTTCTTCGAGTGGTACTGATCGCATTGCTGACATGGATGACGAGTGAGAGTAGCGAGCATTTTCAGACTACGGTTCTTTGTATTTCTTTTTCACTTTTCTTTTGCATTTTTCTTTTGATTTCTTAGGATACTTATGTTTGGATGCTGTGATTGGTTTGAGACTATTAGTTGCTTTGATTTTCTCTATTTTCAGTGATCTTCAGCTTGCAGGTTTGAAATTTGATGATTTCTCATGGACTAACATGCTAACTTGCTGACTGTTCTCGGACATCGCAGTGCGTCAATCGACACAACCTTGTGTCGATCGTCACAACACGAGTAATCACACTGTAGCGATCGTTGCGGTCCTGAGCAAAGATCGACACATGACGAAAAATTGCCTAGCAACGGTCGTTACATTTATGTAACGATCGATGCATGAGCGACAGAGGTAAAAATCAGACAGAACTCAACACATCCATAACATTTTTTCTTTCTTTTACCAACCCTTAGCTTAACACTATTGGGGACAGTGTGTTTCAAGTGTGGGGGAGGTAGCTACTGACTTTTGTCTTTTTGTTTTCTTAAGAGTCAGTCCAGTTTTCAAAAAAAATTGTTTTATTGAGTCAAAACTAGTTCAAGTAGGAAACAGTGAATTTTGGAGATGTTAACAATATCTTGCAGGAACTTAAGTAACCATTGGGATGAAGCTGAAAGATCAATCTATGACTATTAGAAAACCCAACACGGATCAACCTATTGAGGACACCCATATCAATTCAGGTATTTAGAGGATCCTTTTACTGGCTTCACCCTTAACCTGACTTTAATTTTCTCACCTAAGGGCTTGGTATACCTTGAGTCGGACTCCTTTGTTAGTTCTGACACAGCTTGTAAACCTGTCCGAGTATGGTTCCCTTCTCCCCTTCCATAAAAAAAAAGAGAGTAATAAACTGAGGATGAGTTAGTAACTCCGAAGTGGTCACGGGAGTAGTAGCAAACACTATTATCTCATGTGCTATCCATGGAATGTGTCCAAAGTACACCCCTTAACGGGAAGAGCACTGATAAAAAAAAATAAAATGATACCCAATGGGGAAAAATCAGAATGCTAAGGAAGGGAAATGAGAAGAAAAGGAACAAGAAAAAGATAGTATGGTGGTCTAGAGCTGCCAAAGTAAGAATCCATGTGCCCTTTGATCGATAATCCATAGGTGAGACCGCACTTAATATGCTTAAGAAGTCAGTAGGGTGAATTTGAATTGCTTGGATTGATTGTGGAGTTTAATTAGGACAGTTGCTAAGTGTGGGGGAAGTACATGTTGGTTTTGATATCTTGCAGTTGATTCTTTCAGTGGTTTACTAAGGGGAATCTGAGTGTTGTTGCTTCTAGGACAAAAAGAGTTTCTGAAAGTTTTCAAACCTCTTCACCATGTTTTAGTTCTCTATTTTGCTTGAGGGCAAGCAAAGGCTAAGTGTGGGGGAGTTGATATATCATGGTTTTTACCGGTTTTATGCCATGATATAAGTATGTTTTAGAGTCTTTTGATGTTCTTTTAGAGTCTTTTACAAGTGTTATTAGGTACATACACGTTTGCAGTGGATTTGGAGATTATGGAGCTAAATGGAGCATTTTGGAGTTTTGACCCGAGAGTTTGTGCTCACTGTCCGAAAAGAGGAGTGTGTCGATCGACGCACATCAGCATCGATCGATGCACAGCGTGTTGGGCCAGACTCGCGGCGGTTTAATGAAGAATGATGATATTGCAAAGTTGCCCAGAAGTTCCAGATATTTACACAGAAGCCCCAAGACGTGATTTAGCTATTTAATTAGGTTTTTTAGTTTTGTTTTAGATACGCTATCATACTTTAGAGCAGAGAGTTTTTAGAGCTATTTGGGGCTGATCTGATCCTGTACTACACCTTATTTTTGGAGAAGATTTCGAACCCCTTTACTTGTTTAATCTCTTTTATGATATCTAATTATTCATTGACCATGTTTTCATTATCTATGTCTGAGTAGATTCATAGTTAGGTTTAGGTATTCTCAATAGGGATTTTATGACTTGCTAGATATAATTAATTCAGTTAAGGATTCATATCAATAGATGTTCTTCAAACTAAATTGTGTTTAATGCTAGTTCTAACTTGATCACTTAGAATCTAGATCTTAGGTTGCTAGATTGACACGAAAGTGTGGTTTAGAATCTGAACTATTTAGGTTGAGCAATATAATTACTCGCAAAGAAATTTGGTTTAATTAGATTGTGAACATATTGAACTTGATCATTAAAGCTGGTTTAATCTGTTAGGAATTACAAAGACATTTGGATTTCTGCAATTAGGCTTAGAGAATTCTCACAACGAAAGTTGGTTAATTCTATATATGTGTTTTGAGTTCTAGAACTGTGTTTAATTAGATCCTGACTGAATGATTTGTCTGCTTGTCTGATTTTCTGAGAACTCCCTAGACTTAGCGCCCTTAATTAATTGCTTACAACCACAACTTGCTACTTGTTTACTTTCTTGCATTGCTTTTAGTTTTCTCAATACAATTTGCTTTCTCCTAGTTTAAGCTTGACCGTTCTAATTCTGTCGTTGCCTAGAGTCCTCGTGGATTCGATCCCTAAGTACTACATTGATATTACTGTACACTTGCATTTAGTATAGGGTAAGAACTTAGAGCCTATCACTTGTCCCCACACAAAGGATGTATTCTTATTGATCACATAGGTTAATGGTGCTGCTATTGTACTAAAATCCTTCACAAATCTCCAGTAAAAGCTAGCTAGCCCATGAATACTCATCACATGACCGATTGTAGATGGTGTAGGCCACTCCTGGATGGCTTTGATCTTTTCCTCATCTACCTTTAGTCCCTGTGAACTTACAACAAATCCTAAAAATACCAATTGATCAGTTCATAAAGTACATTTCTTTATGTTTGCATATAAACCTTCTAGCCTAAGTGTGTCTAGAACATGTTCTAGATGCTGGATATGGTCATACAAGCATTGGCTATATCAGTATGTCATCAAAGTAGACAACAACAACTTACAAATGTACTGCATTAGGATGTGATTCATGAGTCTCATGAAGGTACTTGGAGCATTTGTAAGTCCAAATGGCATGACAAGCCATTCATAAAGCCCCTGCTTTGTTTTGAATGTTGTCTTCCATTAATCTCCATCCTTCATCCTCACTTGGTGATAATCACTTTTAAGATCTATCTTTGAAATATAGTGGCTCCACTTAGGTCATCTAGCATGTCATCCAACCTTGGTATTGGATGCATGTACTTTATTGTGATGTTGTTTATACCCCTGCAATCAACACACATTCTCCAAGTTCCATATTTCCTAGGCATCAACAAAACAAGCAGGACACATAGGCTAAGACTCTCCCTGATGTACCCCTTTGACATGAGCTCCTGGACTTGTTTTTCGAACTCCTTAGCTTCCTCATGATCGACTCTATAGGCTGGTCTGATTGGTAGAGGTGCTCCTGGTACCAAATCTATCTGATGCTCTATGTCTCTTAGAGGTGGAAGACCTGAAGGTATGTCTTCTGGTCCTTTAACTTATCCAATATCGTGTGCACCTCACTTGGTAGCTCTTTATCTTATGTTCCTGAAAACAAGTTTTCTCTAAAGATCATGAGTAGCACCTGTTCTTTATGATTTAAAGACTTCAGAACACTCATTGGAGAAATATATAAGCTTGTCTTACTTGCATTAGCTCCTTTGTCCATGGCTATTTGCATTGCATGAACTTCCTGTGGTGTGAGAGGAGCTAGATTGTGCTTCTTGTTCTGATGAGTGAAGTTGTAGATGTTGGTACGCCATTGTGTATGGTCTCCTTATCAAAATACCATGGCCTTTCTAAGAGGATATGACCTGCATGCATTGGCACAACATCACACTTTACTTCATCTGTGTACTTGCATATGCTGAATGTCACCATGACTTGCTCATTAATCTTTAGCTCAGTCTCCTCATTCAGCCACTTGAGTCGGTATGTCTTTCGGTGTTTGGTTTTCTTGAAACCTAGCTTATTAACAAGATAATTGCTAGCTACATTAGTACAGGAACCACCATCAATGATCAAGATGCATACATTTGATTCAATGCTACATCTTGTATGGAAGATGTTTTCTCTCTGAATTTTCTATGGTTCAAACATGCACTAAGTGATCTCCTGGTCACTAAGGTCTCTCCAGTCTTAGGATAACCAGCGACTTCTTCTTCAGATTCAGTGTGCTCTTCCTATGCCTCATCTTGTGACTTATATTCACCATTTTCCCTTAGAACCATCATCCTCTGGTTTGGACAATCTCTTGCATAGTGTCCCTTGCCTTGGCATTTGAAACAGGCCATGCCACGGTTCCTTTGGGTCTTGTTCTGTTTGATTTAGGTGTCTTGGATGAGCTTGGAGCAGCCTTCTTGAACAAGTTGTCTACTTCTATAGACTTTCCCTTATCAACACTCTTTGACGGCTGAGGATTCCAACTAGATTTGCTCATGTTGGTAGCAGTAGTCTTCTTCTTGATGTGTTGCTCAGCTTGTATGGCATGGTGAAACAACTCTTCCATGTTCTCATAGTTCTGCTTCTCTACTTTCCTTGCAATCATATCTTGTAAACCATCCAGAATTGTGCCATGAGTGTTTCTTCTCAGTCTTGAACCTCCAGACGGTTCTTAAGTGTCTCTCATACTCTTCAAAGTACTCTTCTATATACTTGTGGCCTTTGATCTTCCTGAATCGTTTTTGAAAGTCTATGTAGTAGTAAGTTGGCACATATCTCTTCTTGAGATGAAGTTTCATATCAATTGTTGATCATCTCACGCCTAAGTATTCTTCTTTCATACACTTCTCTTTCCCACCAAGTCATGCATTGTCTGTTAGCTGCGCAGTAGCTAAAGACACCTTCCTTGCTTCTGAATGTTGGTAGTAATCAAAGATGTAGTCCATCCTTCTCTGCCAATCAAAGTAAGCTTGTGGATTGACCTTCCAGCAAAAGTAGGAGGCTTAATCTTATGATCTTTGACACAATTCCTATCCTCTTTATGGTCTCTATCTCTGCTTCTGTGTCTCACATTACCTTTGTTTTGTTCTTTGACTCTGCCTCTTTGATGTTGTCTCCTAGGTTGAGGGTCTGGTTCAGGATGTAAATCATCATCCAAGTCAGGCATGTCTTCAACAGTCTCTTCTTCAACTTGTTGCCTCTGTTCCCTGTGGAGGTTTCTGATTGGAGCTCTAACAGGTGCATGAGGTACTGGTATTTGTTCAAGCTGTGTTATGCGGTCACGGATGCCTCTCATGGGTTCCAGTAGCTTATTCATGGTGATCTGAGCTTGTGCAGCTTCCAGTAGCTGATTCAATGCGTTCTAAACATGTTATTGTAACAAGGTTTTCGCACGGTTTGCTCAATTATCTTAGTCTATAGAGAAATTGGAAAATCAAACAATAACCACATAATCTGAATCCTTTTCTTTGGTTTAAATCAACTTGGTTTTGGTTTAGGAACTTAGCAAATCGATTTAGGGTTTTAAACTTTTTGAAAAGAAACAAGAGCGGCTGGTTTTCTTTAAAAATATCAACTTTCCTTTTTTGTAGCACATTGTTTCTTCTTAAAAAATGGAAAACTAGCTTTTAACAAAGATTGAGGAGCCTCTAGGTTTCGTTTAAATCTTTTCGAAATCTAAACAAATAAGGGAACATCTTCTTTTGGGTTTTTGTTTAATGAGAAATCGAATCAAAGCAAACAATCTTCTTCTCTTTTCATTTGAGTTTATGAAAAAACATAATGAAAACAATGCACACAAAACTTGAAGAACTTAAAAACTAAGGTGATTTCCTTTGAGTTTATGGTTTATAAATGCAAAACAAACGATTTTCTTTTGGTTTTTTGATGCTAAACAGAATGATCTAGATGCAACAAAATGAATGAATGTAAGGTAAAAACGATTTTTATGGTTTTTTCTTATGAGTATGCAAAAAAATCAGAAACAATAGCTAAGCAGGATGATAGAACAAACGATTTTTATGGGTTTTTATTTATTTAAGATGCAACGAAGAACATAAACTATGAATCTAATGCAACTGAAACCGAAAGGAATAAGAGTATATACACCTGTTCTAGGAACCTTTCGGCTCTGATACCAGATGATGCAGGCACGGATAGTGATGGATTCAAGGCTGTTGGTTGTGTAACACTCTTTGCTCGATCTGGTTGATGGAATGGGCGTGTGGATGGATCGATGGTCGCCACAAAACCTATGGAATGGTTTTGATAAGACAAAACAAGAGATGCTTCTAACAATCTCTCAACTAAACTCAGAATGGATTTTACACAAAGACAGAATGATATGGCTGAAAGTTTTTCGTTTATCAATCTAGGGTAAAAGGTACATGGCTGCAAAGGAGCCTTATATCTGGTTCTAGCAGCTTTGCGCTTCCAGGGGTCTTTGAAGGAAAATACAAAGTAATTACAAATAGAAACAAAGAAAGACTAACTGAAATAAAAACACAAAACAAAGACAAGAAACTCGTTAGCCCATATTCATAATTCAAACAATTGAAACACTTACCTTTTGTGGCTTCTGGACGAGTTTTTGGAATTGGACCGTTGGATCTTTAGTTAAACAGTGAGCATTGGTCTGGAGTGATGCTGAATAACTGAAGAACCTTTTCCTTTGTGGTTTGAACTGTGTGTAAGCTCAGATTAATGCATGGACCGTACTGGATATGATATTCATATGCATAAAAAGTTTCCTTTTAACCACTTCAGCTGCAAGTATACAGCCTAGTCTTTGTAGTTTTAAGGGTGTCAATCCACTTGGGTAATTAAACACACTAAGAATGCAGGAGTTCACTTAATCTAAGTGCAACCAATTTGTTTTTGGGTTTTTGTCACTAATAACTAACAAGATATCCAGTTTCCAAACATGATTAAATAAAAATTCAGACAATAGAGAACTTAAAACAGAACAAAAACAGAGTATAAACAGAGCAGTAAAAGGTTGAAGACAATTGATTAAAAACTAAGTTCCTTGGGTGATCAATAATGAATTCAGAAACATTTAGCAAACATGGGATGATTTCTTAGGCTAAGAACAACAATTCAAGTTACTCCACTCTCATGATAATAACCCTATATCTATCAAGCATTAACATCAACTCTCATTGGCAATTTCAAGATAGACATGCTTTAAGGACAAGTTCTTATTACCACTAAACACCTTAAACATCAATTCTCATTGGTTAATTATGTAAAGCACTTAATTAGAGATTCAAACATTAACTACACTTCTCAGTGCTAGCAGTATTCAAGTTCAAGGAATTGATTAGCTACTTCAATCCTAGCATTAAGAACTTCTAACAAGTAAGAGATCAATATTCCCAAGTTCTAAACAAACTAAACCATTCCTAGATCACCCTCACCTTTACTCAAACCCAGAAACTTACAGAGAACTACTCACTAACCATGGAAGTAACAAAGCAAGACGTGTTTAATGAAAGCAAGAAGAATGATAAACAAGATGAACTAGAAGAAGAACTCAAGAACACAACTCAAATTGCATAAAAGATCAAAGAAAACTAAAATGTTTATAGTGAATTTTTACAAGAGGTGATATGGCTCTCTAAACACACCAAGAGCCTTTAAATAGAAGAAAACAGAGTGTAATGGTCGACAACACTCACATGGAGGGTCTACAAGCCGAAAGTAAAAAGAAAAAGAAGCATGTGGGAAAAGTTGATCTCACAGCGGCTTGCGGCCCTCGCTGTGCAATGCCGCAGTGAGGTGTCTTCATTCCACAGCGGCTTCTGGCACTCGCTATGGATGCCGCTGTGGAATTCCATGTCTCGCAATTCCCTCACAGCGGCTCGAGGCCATCGCTATGCAATGCCGCTGTGAGGTGTCTTCATCCACAGCGGGTTCGTCTCCTTGCTGCACGGGTCACTGTGGAAACAAGTCGTCCGCAAATCTTCCAAAGCGACTTGGTGCAGTCACTGTGGCGTGCCGCTAGGGTGTCCTGGCTCATAGATCCTCCACAGCGATTTGGTGCAGTCGCTGTGGGTAGCCGCTGTGAGGTCCTTCCACGAATTCTTAGTTTTTTCTCCACATTGTTTGAGTGCTATTTTGGTCCCTTCCTCCTCCTTTGTCCCTTGGTGCTTCATCATGTAATCCACCACCTACAAAAGAGAAAAATAATCCACATGCACTCCTAACGATGCCTAAATGCTTTTCCTAAAGCTAAAACACACTTCAAATCATGATTAAATTCACTTAAAAATACAACACATCAACTTCCCCAAACTTGTTTCCTTGCTTGTCCTCAAGCAAACAAACAAGAGAACAAAGGGAGAGAGGTTTGAAGTTGGAGACTCATAACCAAAGAAATTTAGCAAGCCCTCAACATGATGTCCTTAGAAAATGATAGTATGTTGCATGAACAAACAATCTAATCCACTCTAATTTCTCTAGGCTTATCAACACACCAAATCTTATTCTCTTAAGCACATTGTCAAGAATCTACCAACTCAACATTTCACCAACTCTTAAATTCATTTACTCATCAAGGTGCAGTCTCACAAATGGGGATTTGATCTCAATCAATTGGCTTGGTATAAAAAGTCTTCAAATGGTGTTTAGAGGACGGTTTTGATTTCATTTTTGGTGGCTAACTCTCAAGGAAAAGGAATGCTAGACATTATGTAAAATGTGGTAAGACAAGAACAATTTATGCATACAACTCTTAACTCCCATTGCCTTAGCCAATTATGTTTCCAAATCCTATTACTAACCAATTTCCCTTTGTTTCCCAAACTCAACCATTTGACTTTTTCCATTTTTGGGTCTTGAGAAGTTATTCTTTTCATAAGACTCTTTTTCTTTTGATCTCTTTTTATTTCAATCTTAGAGTTTTCCATTTTTTAATTCAACTTCCCAAGTGTTTCCCTTCATAAGCCCTTTGGTTCTTTCTTTTTCTTTTACTCCCCATTTCACTCTTTCTTTTATTTCACTCCCAATTTCATTTTCAAGTGTTTATACCCCAAATGCCAATCAAAAAGTGAACTCCTAGACTAGCCTATGAGAGCTAATCATTGTCGTTCTTATACTTTTAACCTTTTACACATGTTAGAATTATCAAAAAGAGGCCTCACTCAATCAATCAAATGAAGGTTTAGAAGGAAAGAGAAGGGATCTATGGTGTGTAAACCATTCTAAGAGTGAGAATGGCCACTTGGATTAACAAAGGGTGGTAAAAAAAATGTGGCAAAAGACAATCCAAGTGTGTATGTGGTGACCATGATCAAGCATCAAATACCCATAAGTGAGAAGTTTAAGTTCATTTAAGTCCATATAGATGAGTTGGTTTCAATGTTGGGGGTATCAAACAAGACAAATAGATTCGAGTGGTGTGATCAAAGCTCAAAATGTGCAAGTGTTTCAATAGTTGTTTAAGCAACATACTATGATTAACAAGGGCATCATGTTGAGTTCTAAAATCTAGATTTCTTTCAAGGCAATTATATCATTGTCTCCTACGCAAATGCAATCTAGAATGCTACTAGACTCAATCTTAAAAGAGAAATAGATATGAAACTACATGCTTTTCTTTTTTTGGTTTTTTCTAATTTTTTAATTTTTTGGTTTTTTCGAAATCATATTTTTTAACAATGCAAAACATAAAAGAATCGATAAAACAAAAACGATGGTTAATTGATCACCTCCCCCCCCCCCCCAAACTTACTTCGCACCGTCTCGGTGTGAAAGCAAATTAGGGGAGGCTAAAGATGGTAAATTAAAAACAACTCAAAATAAAAACTATTTACAAAGTGGTGATGTTACCTCAGTAGTTAGGAGGTGCGGTGTCCTCCTCATCTTCACCCAAGGATAGGGACTCATTGCTGGAACCGGGAGATGGTGGTGGGATGTAGCGCCTAGCTCTGCGACGTCGCTCGTCAAGGGAGGCGCGTCCTGGTGCTCTGCTGGATGAGCTGGTACCCTCTCCTCCATGATAGGAGTGTCGTCTTGGGAAGTCCTCTGAGTCTGCTTCTTCTTCACTCTCCGGGTAACCAGGAGGCATTTCCACCGAATTTCTTCCCTGTCACCATGTAAGCCAAGTACTTCACTTGACGACTGAGCGCCTTCGTCTTCTCCTTGTACTTCTTCTTCAAGACCTCCTTCGTTCTTCGTCCAGCTTCCACCAATTTCCCAATGGTGCGGTCTTGAAGCTTGTTCCAACGCTCCAGCTTCCTGATATAGCTATGGGCTTTGCGCAACTGAGCACCCTGAATTGCTTCATTGGAAGCATCTCTCATAAACCGGGCTTGGTGGTCTAGCCTGATCAGAACTGGCTCCTGTCTCTGTCGGAACTTCCGCTTGGCTGGTGGTGCTTCCTCCCTGTGAGGCTCTCTCAGGTGCTCTCCTCTTCCTTGGTCTTGGTTGTGCTTCCAGTGGGCCAGCTGCAATATTGTGGTAGTACTGTGGATCCGGCTGGAACATGACATTCTCCTTGTTCCGCAGCGTGGTTATGGCAATGTTTGGGAGGAGGACATTCACGGTCAGGTTGTGGCTGGCTCTGAATGTGTATACAAATATGTCCTCTATATTCCCAGCTAGGAAGTTGGTCTTGCGCAGAAGGGCTTCATCTATCAGATGTGGTCTAACCCCGTTGACCAGTGGGATTTGCAATGCCTGAAATATCGGAGTTAGCATCCCTCCGAATCTGAATACCGGCGTCCTCTCAATAGATGTCATTGCCTGCCTTCTGATAGCCATCAAACTCTTGAAGAAGTAAGCCACAACTCCCAACTCATCATAGTTCCAGTGGTTTACCTCAAGAAGGTCAAATCCTCCCAATACCGACTGAAGTCCCATCGCCACAAACCTCAACCCTTCTTCTAGCACTTTGTTCTCTCACCTTGAAAACACGGTGTAGGCCAGCAGATTTTCCACGTATCGGATGGCCGGGTGGGCAATGTCGGAGTTTTTCGTTTCTCTTGTCTTGTAGACTGCCCTGGAGATCGTGCTCCACAATACCATAGGGAGAAGGTCTAGGGTTGGCAGCCTATTGTTCCGCTCATCTCTGAATCAAAGTATCTCTGACAGCTGTTTGAACCCCATTCTGTGCTTCTTTCCATTGCAGACGAAGGTGATGGCACCATATCCTTCAGCTTCCGTTGGTCCAGTCATGAATTCCTCCATCTGTAAAGTGCAGAAGAACTGGTGGCACGACATCTCATAAACTGGATAAGCTTCCGTCATCAATCTCTCCAAACTGAGACTCCTCAGGATGACCATGAAGTCATCATATATCCCCAACTTCCTGCAGATATCAGCATCCCCGAACTTAGTGGCTACTCAGTCGTAATATCCAATATTTGTCCTCACTTGTCCCAATGTGTACATCTTCTCCTTTTTCTTCTTCCTTGGCTTTTTCGCTGTTGCCGGCTTCTTGCTTTTTACCTTCTTCACTGGCGGCTGTACCCTTTCTTCTTCACTACTCCTTCCCGAGAAATAGATTCTCTCATCATCATCGTCTTATGCCGCAGCAGGCTCTTTCCCTGGACGATGTGTCTGCGTGCTTGGTTGTTGCTCCTGCTCTGGTGCCTTCTTCCTTACCATCTGCCCAAACACAAATAGAGCCTTTAAACTTTCTCTCAATCAACACAAAAGTAATGCCTAAAGTCCGAGCATTATACTTTCCAAGCAATGCAACCTTAATTACTCTAAACTTAGGCAATTAGAGTGTTCAAACAAGCATCAAAAATTCATTTCTCCACAAAATTTCATAATTTGAACAAGTTTTGATCATTTTCTTCAATAGTCACACTCTTTTCTTCACAAAAATTTCAATGTACTATGAATTTGATAGTGTCCGTTTTGCAAAGTATACTCTAGACATCCTAACAAAGCCTTAGGAACAATCAAATCCCATTTTCCCCAATTTCCAAAAAAACATTTTCTCAAGAACCCTAGGATTGGATTTTCAAATTTAGCACAATCTAACCATGGGTTTTTCAAATTAACAGTATGGGTGTGCCTAGAATCATCAAGACAACAAGTATAGAGCCACAAATCCCATAAAATTCGAAATCGAAATTTCACCATGAAAGACAAGGGTTTTGAAATTCCATACCTTTGCTTGATTTGATGAGAGATAATGATTCTAGACGTGTAGATGATAAGAAATCGTGAATCAAAGACCCAAAAATCAATGAAAACGGTTTGGATTTAATAGAGTTTTAAAGCTTTTCGAGAGAAAATGGAGTTGTGAAAGAAGAAAAGAGAGAATGTCGCGAGAGAGAGAGAGATAAAGGATGCGTTGTATACCTGATATACCATGGATTTTAGGGCTTTTAACCACGGTATATGTGTTATTTATCGAGTCTTTTACTATCTTTTGGAGTCTTTTAGTTATGTTTACAGGTCTAGACACGTTTGGAGCGGAATTGGAGTTGTTGGAGCATTCTGGAGCATTTTGGAGATTTAACCCGAGAGATGGACTTCACTGTCGAATTCACAGACCTGCATCGATCGATACACTTGTGGCAACGATCGATGCAAGGTCGACGCAGACATTCTCGCGAGCGTTTAATGAGAAGAATTGGATATTGCAACTTTGCCCAGAATTTTCCATAATTAAAAAGAAGCCCCAGCCGACTTTAGACCATTATATAAGAGTTTTTAAGCCATTGTTTAGGCTACGCTTTTCTTAAGTTTTATTTTATTTCAGAGAGCCTTAGGGGCTGATCTTGTTCTCGAAAGAGACTTGATTTCGAACCCCTGTTGATTTTTCTGTTTAATGATATTTGGTTTTCTACTTATGATATTTTCTGTCTCGATGAACATGTCTGAGTAGTTTACCTGTTAGGTTTAAGGATTCTCATTAGGGATTTCATGGAACTATAGTTTAAATCAATCTGTAGGGATTCATATCTGCTAGTTCTTTGTTTAGGTTGTTCTTAATGCTAAATCTGAAGTAGCTAATCAGAATTATGATGTTAGGCTGATTAATGCAGTGAAAGTTGGTTAATTTTGCTAGAAAGAACCTAGATGAGCAATTAAACTTCTCGCAAACGAAAGTTTGGTTTAGGTTAATTGTGAACATATCAAACTTGGAATTAATGCTGGTTTAATCTGTTAGTTCTCGCAAACGAAAGTTTGGTTTGCTACACTTAGACTTAGAGAATTCTCGCAAAGAAATTTGGTTAATTCTATATCCGTGTTTGAGTTCTAGAATAGTTATTGATTAGATCCTGATTGACTGATTGCTTGTGTTCCTGATTTCCTGAGAACTCCTGAAACCTAACGCTTCGCTTCCTTGCTCACAAACTCGCCTGCTACTGATTTACTTTTCTGCTTGCTTTAGTTTCTCATTGCTTTCCCCTAAGTTTAATCTTAATAGTTCTAAATCTATCGTTGACCGGAGTCCCTGTGGATTCGATACCCTAAGTACTACAACTACATCACTGTACACTTGCAGTTAGAATAGGGTTAAAACTACACCTATCAAGTTTTTGGCGCCGTTGCCGGGGACTCTATTGAGTCCTCGATAGATTTGAACTAGGATTTTCGTTTTTAATTTTTGCTACTAATTTTTTTTTTTTTTTTTTCTGTTCTTGCGTTTCAGGTATGCCTGTAATCGCTTTGCATCGATCGACACTGTCCTGTGTGTCGATCGTTGCATTCTCGAGGTTGCATCGATCGACGCTACTCTGCATCGATCGACACAGTGCGAAAGAATGATGGGAATGATGGAACGGATGTTGGAAAATCAGCAGAATAACTCGTTCTGCAGAGGCTATGGTTCCAATTCATTCACCAGAGACTATGAATCTCCATCATATCAGCCTGTTCCTCCTCACAATACACAGTCTAATAAGCTGATGAGCATGATGGAGCAGTTACTGGAAAGACATGAAGAGGAGAGGAACTACATAAATGGTTCTGGGTTTCAAGGAAACAGGTATGGAAATCAGCAAGGTAATTCCTATCAAAGGACTTATGGATCACCCTCCTATCAGGAATCTCCTGCTGCTAATGCTTGTAAGAGAAAGATGGAATCCATGATGGAGCAGTTCCTAGAGGATCAGACTAAGACCGCTGATAACTTCGACAGGAAGCTGGAAGCTATACATGAAAATCTGAATGGGAAGTTTGAATACTTGAGCACACATTTGAAGAAGCTAGATGTCCAAGTTCAACAAACAGCTGGAGCAATACAAAGGCATAATGAAGCTAGGAAAGCTGAACAGTACAAATCCATCAAAGCTGTGACCTTAGGGGATGAGATTGAGTTGCTAGGTGAAGAAGATAGCATAATCTCGGATTTTCTGGATGAATATTGTCTGTCTGAGACGTGCATCGATCGACACCCTCTTAGTGTCGATCGACACGCCGTTCTGACGGCAATTTCGAGTGCTTACGACAAACAGAATCGCCTTGCATCGATCGACACACATCATGCAACGATCGACACAAAACGCAGACATGACCAAAAACCTGCAACAGTACCAGAAAAAGTCTACAAGCCCATTGTGCCATATCCTAAGGTTCCTAAACCCTCTAAATAGGAGCTAGAAGTGGCTAACTGCATGAAAGTGATGGATAAGAAGGTGAATAAAACACCACCAGTTGAAACTTCGCGAGTTCATGCAAAGAAGATGATCTCCACTGATGGTCATCTGAAAGAAGAAGTTCAGATTGGTGGAACTACAGTATCTGATAGTGGAAAGCAGAAGATGGCGGTTCCTCTTGAACCTGCTCTAACATCTTCAGTACCTGCAACTGCTCATAAGCAGAAAGCTCCAGACATCAGATATACATCAAAGGTAAGGTACAAATCACCTAAGCTTAAACCTTCTGATCACATTGTTTTGAAAGCAGGAAAACGCAGTAGACCGCCCAAGCTTCGCTCCCGCCCTGATTCTGATTACTCTTTCCTTGGAAAACCTCATGATCTGAAAGCCTATACACCTCCTTGGATGAAGAGATATTCACAGAGACACTCAAAGTCTCTGTTGAAACCGCCTTGAGTCAAATCTCTTCCAATAGTCAAACTAATGACTAAAAACAAGCGCTGAGTGGGAGGCAACCCACTGTTAGGTTCGTTTTTGTTTTTGTTTTTTTTTTTTCGTTTTGATTTGGTATTTTTAATTTTTCTGTTTAAGTGTGTTCAGAGCTGAGGGAAACAGGAATAATCGCATTGCATCGATCGACACATATAGTGCATCGGTCGATGCAGTCACGATTTGGGGTTTACCGATTCAATTGCGGTTCAGACACCGGTTATCTCAATAACCGCGAGCATATTCGCCTTGCATCGATCGACACCCTTGTGGCATCGATCGACACAGGGCGACGACAGGTAAGTAATCTGCAACTTTTAGGTTTGTTCTTCAATTTGATTATTCTCACCGAGCTCATGCCTTGATTACACTGGGGACAGTGTAGTTTAAGTGTGGGGGAGGAAGCTACTGAAGCACGCTTTTGTTTTCTTAGTTTTTCAAAATTTGTTTTATTGAGTCAAAATTTGTATGAAACTATGATTTTTCGAGGAAAAGTTTCGCTTGAACATGAACTAAGTGACCATTGGACATGAAGGATTATGTGTATTCATGGTGTAATTGTCAGGTTACATCCTAGCACATAATCATCTAGGATCTAGGTGATTTGCAAATGAATCATAAACCGATCAGATTCATTACCTTATGATTGCAGCGGATTAATCAGAGGAATGAAGAGATCTGCAAGAGCTGATGATAACCGGCTCCTCCTAGGTATCCACACGCTTACAAGCTACTGGATCAGGCTGCTAGACCAAGTTGGAACAACAGAGAGAGAGAGGACGGCTCTGGTGCTCAGAAAATCGCAGGGACAAGAAGCCTTAGGGTTTTCTGGCGCCTCCTCTTCCTTATATGGGCCCAAGTAATTAAACTAATGGCTCATTAGGCTTTTGGGCCCAAGGCCCAAATTAGACAAAAGACTGTCTTTTGTCTGGCCCAATTCTCTGTACAAATACAGTAAATGCCTTGCATCTTACTGTATTAATTCCATTTTAACTTTCCCGTTAGCTATGGTGTGTGACCCTTAGGGATCATACAATACTGGTAATAAGTCCTAAACTTATAGATCATGAGCGGGCTCTAGCAAGTCATCATGATCACCCAGTATTTATGACTTATGTCTGATCTCGACACTTATCATACTTTCTAGAGATAGTACGGTAGATTTCAGGACATTCCCAACAATCTCCCACTTGTACTGGAATCCTACATTCCCTAATCCTTTTGTCTCAATATCTCGATCTGGCATAAGGCAAGATGCGTGTCATCCTTATATAGCCAGACCATGTTCATCGGACCAGATTTGATACTGACAATGCAAACGACTTGGGCAAGTCCGTTTGGGAGTGGCCACTCTCTTACCAGCTATCAAGTCTCCGATTGGCCTAGAGATATTACCTCCGTTAAACGGCAGGGACAAATCCCAT
The DNA here is from genome assembly GCA_030180135.1 of Orychophragmus violaceus. Lineage (NCBI taxonomy): Eukaryota > Viridiplantae > Streptophyta > Magnoliopsida > Brassicales > Brassicaceae > Orychophragmus > Orychophragmus violaceus. The sequence continues at coordinate 42,342,056 of CM058240.1, forward strand.
CTTGTTCCATCACTATGAACTACACACTTTATAATACACCCAACCAAGGTCCTTATAGCTCCCAGTTACGAAACAGCGTTAGACAATGATCAAAGCGCATCAATCCATGTGCAACCACATGCATGCGAACTCAGGTCTAAGGACTATACTCTATAGTCGTATATGAGAACCTCTTATGACACAGATATTAATATCTTGTAGAGTTCTCATCAGCGGGCCATGTCCGGTCATATGCTCCCCTACATATACCTATGTGTCGACTTTGATGCCGCGCATCTATGACCCCTCGAAACTTGGTCATAAGTCTCAACACACTCTAGTCTCAAGTGGTTGTTGGTGTTCCAATTTCAACAACCTTCGACTATGGACACTATGATTTATGTCATTTCGTTAAATATGGGGTTTCAGGATCAAGTCTACTCATGTACTTCGATGGCCCATATATAATGACATGAATCATTTTGGAACGATTATTTATATCACAGTTAAAATAATCCAGAAATCATAAATTTCATAAACATAAAATATTATGTTTACATGAACCTTTCAAAACAACTAAATAAAGCCCTTTACTAACTCCCACTGTGACTACATCTTAATTTCACTTATCCTACAGCTACAGTCCGCGACTCGTGCTTAGGCCTAAGGAGTGGCTTCGTTAATAGATTAGCAACGTTCTCATTCGTTGAAACTTGCTGATCTACTTAACACCTCTGTCATTTATCTCACGGAATAGGTTATACCTACCCTCAAGGTGTTTGGACCTCTGATGTGCAGCTAGTATCATCTATGCTGGGAATCACATCAAGTTCAGTGATGAACTCTTCTTTCCAAACAACCTCTTTCGCCGCTAACCAAGCTGCGAAATGTTCAGCTTAAGTCATGGAGTCAGCAACAGTGCCTTGCACCGCCAGACAGACACAAGATATAACCGGACTGTGACCGGAAATCATCTTTGTCTGTTGGAAACTTGCCTTTCAGACTCTACCGACTTGTAGCACCTCACTTTCTCCGTAAATCAAGAACTTATCCTAAGTGTTTTCCAAATACTTGAGGATATTCATTACGTCTATCCAGTGATTCTTTGCTGGATTTGACTGGTCTTTACTTGTCTTGCTTAACATTAAAGCAACATCAAAACAAGTACGTGTCATGGCATACATGATAGATCCAATTGCCGACGCATATGGGATCTCATCCATGCATTCAAGCTCAGCAGTTATCGTAGGACACTGTTTCTTGCTTAACGTAATGCCATGTGACATTGGCATAAAACCCTTCTTGGAATGCTGAAAACGTGTAGGACTTTGTCAATATAAGAATCCTGACTTTGTCCTATCAGCTCTTTTGGATCTCTATCTTTAGATCCAAAATCCAAGAACTTACGTGGCTTTACCCATATCAATCATAAAACCAACTCCCAAGCCAGTCCTTTACCGACTGCAGCATTGGAACGTTATTTCCGAGAATCAGTATGTCATCGACATATACTATGAGAAATGCAACATCGCTCCCACTTATCTATTGGTAAACGCACAGTTCCACTTCGTTCCTGTTCAAGTCAAAACCTTATGAGTCACACGAATCTTCCATGATATTCTTTAAGAATAACGCTCTAGAAATATCTAAGTTTACGCTGAAATAGTTCCACCAATATCAGTAGAAAGACACCACATAAATGTGGACTGGAAATGATCCAAATTCGTCTTTACTGAGTATTTGTAGTTGTGCTACTTCGCTGGTTGTCCTAGGGAAACCAAGGCTTGTTACTTTTTACGTCCATTCTGAAAACGAAGTTAGGTTGTTCGGAATTCTGTTTTCTAAAAGGAAAGTTACTTTCCAAGAAGAACAGTGGGAGTAAAAGTATAACTCGAAGAAATTCGAGAAATACAGGAAGCAGCGGATGGATTTACAGATTTCTGTAGAATCTACACCTGTAGAGCCTGAAGTTCGCAGATCTGAATGAATCCGTCACTAATCCGAGAGTGATTTCTCGTGATTAGTTGCCATGATCTGATGATCATTGAAAGTGACGAACCTGCGAAATTCACAGAAGCGAAAGTGAGCCCGGACTCCGAAAAATTACACTGTGTGTAAGTTAGCTTCATCGATCCATTCATGGATAGAATCCGACTTACTCTATGTGACCAAAACATTTACGCCAAGAAAAATCAGGTTTAATTCATCAGATTTAAACCAATTCGGTATTTATGTTACATTTAGGCACTCTTTGGTTTAAGATATAAAACCCATTCCTTGAATAGGGTGCTACAATTAATATTTCATTAAGATCAAAAGAACAAAACTTGTCTTTTATCAAAATGAAAAACATTCAAATTCTTACAAGAAAATGAAAGACAACTCTGCTTAAAGCAGGTACATTGTAGCAATTACTTAATACAAAACCAAGCCTCAAAGGCATCTACAAGTGAAAACCCTATGGCTGAGGCAGCATCCATATCTCCTTCCAGACATGCAGTTCCACTTGCCCTTCCTTCAACGTTCTACTGTTGCTTAGGCTCTGCATATTATAACAAATATCAGTGCCACAACCAGTATCCAATACCTATAAGGTAGAGCTTGAAGTAATAACATGAATACCTGAGGAAGTAGTCTCATACATCAACTTCAACTCCTCATAATCTTCCATGAATTTAATGCAATCTCTCTTCCAATGCCCAGTCTCTTTACAGTAGCAGCAATTACCAACGTAAGATGTATCTGACTTGGGGTCAGAAGACACACGCTTGCCATGATTCAAAATCTGGACAACTTTGTCTTCACCCTTGTCAGCATTAGGTTTAGTAAACCTACCCTTCTCCATTATGAGATTATACAGGGTACTCTTCACGTTTGGCTCAACTGTCTTGAGCATATCATGCAGTTCAGTCAGCGTCTTTGTTAAGCCTTTCTTGATATAGTTCCTTTTGAACTTATCATAGCTTGACGGCAGTGACTGCAGAATGATCTCAGTTGCCAATTCTTGGCTAACTGGATAATCCAGTTTCCTCAGGTTATCAATGTAACCCATCATTTTACTGACATGAGGACTCACTGGATGATCATTTGGTAGCTTGCAGCTAGTGAGAGACTTAACCAACTGGTATCTCTCCACTCTTACCTGCTCCTGAAATTTCAATTTCAGGCTGCTGATCATCTCTATTGGCGACTCCATGTTCTCATATTGCTTCAGCAAATCTGAGTCCATGGTAGTCAATATCAGACCACGCACATCTACCGCATCATTATAATGCTTATTCCAAGCATCATATACTGCATGAGAGGCATTGGACCCGATCCTCTCGGGGAGAGCTCTCTCAAGGACATAGTCCTTTCTCTCCTGCCTGAGGACTAGCCTCAGGTTCCGCGACCAAGTCAAGAAATTTGATCCGTTCAGTTTGTCCATCTCAAGGACAGACCGGATCGAGAAAGTGTTTTGATTGTTTGTGCTAGTCATAACTGAAATTTAGAAATAAATAGAGTTTTAGTTATTTAGTTCATAAAAGAGTAATCTTAATAACTTATAAGAAAACTCGCATTGCATTCAAAATTTCTTTGTTTAACCTCATAAGAATGCAATGATTCCGAGACCCATGTTCAGCTAAATCCAAAGTGGGCCACTGGCCGTCACCCGGAATTAGCTTCACTTGGTAAGCATACACACAGCTAGTTATATCCAATAACTCTAGGTTGTGAATTGGGCCCAAGGCCCAATACACCAGATGTTTCAAGGCCAGGGACTCCCGATGGCCCAGTCAAGGAAACCAATCTCTTACAGCCAAATAATCACTAAAGTCTGGGACTCCCAATGAAATTAGTGATTATATACTACTTTACTTACGCAAAAACAGACACCTCACACTGTAAGCCATATCTGTAATTGAATAAGCGTTAAGTAGCTGACAAGATTGGGCAAGACATCCAAGCTTGATATTGGTTTTGAGGATTTTAGGTTTTCTTTCCAAAAATAGAAGATTACTATTTTGGGAAACTTACTTATTTTAGAAACTTTCTAAATTTAGAAATATACTAAAAATAGAAATTTCTAATTTAATATTTTATTAAAGTTTTCGGTTGGGTCACAAATTATAGGCCCAATTCTTGGCCCAAGACCACAGAATTCCAATTGGCCCAATAATTTGACATAACCGAGTCGGTTCATTAATTCTGGTCCAAGACCAAATTAACTACTAAATCCAACTGGTTATTTACTAAACCAGACCAGCTCTAAATTATTTGGTCCAACCAAATCAAACTTAGACAGCCTTCGGTTTAGGTTAAAATTCAATTTTTGAATTTAAATCCGGTTTAACAAGAAATTAAATAATACCAATTGTATTAAATAATTTCCAGCAAACCGCGATTTGGGTTAACCGCTTAAACCATAATCAATTCAAAGCTTTGAATTGATTTTGTCTTTTTAGCTTAAATACAGAATTATGATCGAACGCCAAATTCAATAATTCAATGATCTTAACATTACGATCATGACACTAAAAGACAAAACGATTTTTGACCTTTTCAATCGAGTCAATATGCGATCGTAACAAAAACGATTTCGATTGAATTTGTGTTTCAAATCACACAAAATAATTAAACGACAATTCGATTCATTCATTAAAAACAAACACATTTTTGACCTTATGATTGATCGCTAACCAATTGGTCAACAAGCGAATCGCTTGATACTTGACCTTAAGTCAACAAGCAAATCGATTCATATATCAAGCAAATCGTTTGATAATTAATTTAACCTAAAGCCAGCAAAGTCAACAGCGATAGTATTATCGATTTCATATCGATTATTAATGACCAAAGTCAACATACGATTCAACAAAAACGATTTTGATAATTAATTGAACAAACACTTATACTCACGATCATGACATTAACGCATAAAGACAAAAACGAATTTGACCTTTACCTCAAGTTAACAAACGATCGTGACATACATTAAGGACAAAACGATTTTGAACCTTAACCAATTCATTCAAATCGATTTAACAAATCGATTAACATTAATTAACAATCGCTTTTCTTATTTCTAGGTTTTCCAAGTTTCAATCAATTTTACTCATTAAAATCGATTCATCAAACTAATAAACAACCTAGTATGATCCAAAAGGCAAAAACCTAACGACCTAGGCTCTGATACCACTGAAGGATTATGTGTATTCATGGTGTAATTGTCAGGTTACATCCTAGCACATAATCATCTAGGATCTAGGTGATTTGCAAATGAATCATAAACAGATCAGATTCATTACCTTATGATTGCAGCGGATTAATCAGAGGAATGAAGAGATCTGCAAGAGCTGATGATAACCGGCTCCTCCTAGGTATCCACACGCTTACAAGCTACTGGATCAGGCTGCTAGACCAAGTTGGAACAACAGAGAGAGAGAGGACGGCTCTGGTGCTCAGAAAATCGCAGGGACAAGAAGCCTTAGGGTTTTCTGGCGCCTCCTCTTCCTTATATGGGCCCAAGTAATTAAACTAATGGCTCATTAGGCTTTTGGGCCCAAGACCCAAATTAGACAAAAGACTGTCTTTTGTCTGGCCCAATTCTCTGTACAAATACAGTAAATGCCTTGCATCTTACTGTATTAATTCCATTTTAACTTTCCCGTTAGCTATGGTGTGTGACCCTTAGGGATCATACAATACTGGTAATAAGTCCTAAACTTATAGATCATGAGCGGGCTCTAGCAAGTCATCATGATCACCCAGTATTTATGACTTATGTCTGATCTCGACACTTATCATACTTTCTAGAGATAGTACGGTAGATTTCAGGACATTCCCAACAGGACAGACTTGCAGAGCCTCTATGACTGTTAGAAAACTCAGACACGGATCAACCTACTGAGGACACCCACATCACTTCAGGTATCAGAGGATCCTTTTACTGACTTCACCTTAATACTGACTTAGATTTCTCACCTAAGGGCTTGGTATACTTTGTGTCGGATTCCCTTGTTAGTTCTGACACAGCCTGTCAACCTATCCTATTTAGTTCCCTTCTCCCCTTCCATAAAAAAAAATAGATAATAAACTGAGGATGAGTTAGTAACTCTGAAGTGGTCATGGGAATAGTAGCAAACACTATTATCTCTTATGCGATCCATGGAATGTGTCCAAAGTACACCCCTTAACGGGAAAAACACTGATAAAAAAAATAAAATGATACCCAGTGGGGAAAAATCAGTTGTTAAGGAAGGGAAAGAGAATAAAGGGACTAGAGAAAGATAGTATGGTGGTCTAGAGCTGATAAGGTAAGAATCCATGTGCCTTTGATCGATACTCCTTAGGTGAGACCGCACTTAAATACTTGCAGAAGTCAGTAGGGTGAATTTGAATGCTTGAATGTGATTGTGGAGTTTACTTAGGACAGTTGCTAAGTGTGGGGGAAGTACATTGTGGTCTTGAGTTCCGTAGGAAAGTTTTCAGTGGCTTACTAAGTGAATGTGATTGTGAAAGTTCCTAGGACGAAATGAGTTTCTGTGTTTTCAAACTTCTTTTCTTATGCTTTTGTTCTTTACTTGCTTGAGGACAAGCAAGAGCTAAGTGTGGGGGAGTTGATATACCATGGATTTTAGGGTTTTTAACCACGGTATATGTGTTATTTATCGAGTCTTTTACTATTTTTTGGAGTCTTTTAGTTATGTTTACAGGTCTAGACACGTTTGGAGCGGAATTGGAGTTGTTGGAGCATTCTGGAGCATTTTGGAGATTTAACCCGAGAGATGGACTTCACTGTCGAATTCACAGACCTGCATCGATCGATACACTTGTGGCAATGCAGGGTCGACGCAGACATTCTCGCGAGCGTTTAATGAGAAGAATTGGATATTGCAACTTTGCCCAGAAGTTTCCATAATTACGAAGAAGCCCCAGCCGACTTTAGACCATTATATAAGAGTTTTTAAGCCATTGTTTAGGCTACACTTTTCTTAAGTTTTATTTTATTTCAGAGAGCCTTAGGGGCTGGTCTTGTTCTCGAAAGAGACTTGATTTCGAACCCCTGTTGATTATTCTGTTTAATGATATTTGGTTTTCTACTTATGATATTTTCTGTCTCGATGAACATGTCTGAGTAGTTTACCTGTTAGGTTGAAGGATTCTCATTAGGTATTTTATGGAACTATAGTTTAAATCAATCTGTAGGGATTCATATCTGCTAGTTCTTTGTTTAGGTTGTTCTTAATGCTAAATCTGAAGTAGCTAATCAGAATTATGATGTTAGGCTGATTAATGCAGCGAATGTTGGTTAATTTAGCTAGAAAGAACCTAGATGAGCAATTAAACTTCTCGCAAACGAAAGTTTGGTTTAAGTTAATTGTGAACATATCAAACTTGGAATTAATGCTGGTTTAATCTGTTAGTTCTCGCAAACGAAAGTTTGGTTTGCTACACTTAGAATTAGAGAATTTTCGCAAAGAAATTTGGTTAATTCTATATCCGTGTTTGAGTTCTAGAATAGTTATTGATTAGATCCTGATTGACTGATTGCTTGTGTTCCTGATTTCCTGAGAACTCCTGAAACCTAACGCTTCGCTTCCTTGCTCACAAACTCGCCTGCTACTGATTTACTTTTCTGCTTGCTTTTGTTTCTCATTGCTTTCCCCTAAGTTTAATCTTAATAGTTCTAAATCTATCGTTGACCGGAGTCCCTGTGGATTTGATACCCTAAGTACTACAACTACATCACTGTGCACTTGCAGTTAGAATAGGGTTAAAACTACACCTATCAATACCCTCACAGCGGCTCATGGCCCTCGCTGCCGGATGCCGCTGTGAGGTGTCCTTATTTGGCAGAGAGTCAGGTCCCTCGCTGCGCTAGCCGCTGTGTAAAAACACGCTCCGCAAAAACCTTCACAGCAGATCACGGCCCTCGGTGCCGGATGCCGCTGTGAGGCTCCCTTTGTTGGAAATGTCCTGAAATCTATTGTACTTGCTCTAAGTGAAAGTCGTATAGTCGAGATAAGACAATCACATAACACTGGGTAGTCATAACGCTTTGCTAGAAGCCACTTATGATCAATGAGTTGAGAACTCATTGCTAGTGTTATATGATCCTACAAGGTCACACACCTAAGCAAACTGGGCGTTAAAGACGAGGTTGATCATTAATGTAATGATCCAGTGAATGCATATGTGATATGCATTCGATATCAATGTTCTGGGACAGCATCGATCGTTGCAGAGAGTGCATCGATCGATGCACTCGCGGATTAATCAGATTAATTCGGTTTAATCGTTGGTTAATTCCGTTGTGGTTTAAGCCGACATATATAAGATATATGGTCGACCTAAACTCGTCCCTAACCTAATTTACAGCCACCAGAACACAGATAGAAACCTCTCTGGAGATTAGATCTCTATAGGCACTAGCATCCCTGCTGTTCAGTTTGTGTGCGTGTGGATACTAGTAGAGGCGCAACATTTGAGGCGCTCTAGATCTCGATTATCTGCAAATCTTCCGCTGCTAATCACCAGGTAATTCTGAGATCCCAATGATTCAATTACATGAACCCTAGATCCTAGGCTCGGAATTCAGACTAGGGTTGCTAATCCTGATTAGAACTGCTAGAAATTCCTTCAGTGGTATCAGAGCTTTAGGGTTCCATTGAATCTGTAGCATGTTGATTAGATTGGTTGAATCTGGATCTCTGTATGGTTGATACAAACTTGCTAAAATTTGTTTTCATGAAAAACCTAGTTTAGGGTTTGTTCGAAAAACGTCTTAGGGTTTTTCGCATAGTGTCGATCGTTGCCAATCCGGCATCGATCGACACAGGGCGAAAACCCGAATAAAATTTAGGGTTTTCCGCATGGTGTCGATCGATGCCAATCCGGCATCGATCGATGCAGGGCGAAAACCCGAATAAACCTTAGTTTTCGCCTAGTGTCGATCGACACAAGCGTTGCATCGATCGACACAAACCTCGCGAGATAGATGAATTGGTTCAATTGGATTGGACCGGTTATCGAGCTTGGTTAAAGATGGTCGAACGCTAAGAATGGTTTATTGCGATTGGGTTGGTATCGACCGATGCTAATGTAGCATCGATCGACACTGACCGGTACTCAAAACCGGGTCAATTAGATTGATCGGTTATCGCAATTCTCCACAGCGGCTCACAGCCCTCGCTGTAGGTAGCCGCTGTGGGGTCTTCCGTTCCACCATGGCTTCCCCGTGATGCGGATCTTTCCGTCCTTGTTCTGGATTATTCCCTCATGCTGAAAACACACATACGAAACTAAAACAAACGTGAAATCACACAAACACACATAAATCAAACCAAAGATAGAAAATTTCACACCGTATTTACAAAGGATAACATGGGATTGCCTCCCAAGCACGCTTGTTTAAGTCACGAGCTTGACTCTCTTACTTCTTAGGTTGAGGTTGGTTCCGTGAGAAGAATCGATATCTCTTCTTCCACGGGGTTTGATGCTGAGTAGACCTTGAGCCTTTGTCCATTCACTGTGAACTCACTTCCGTCTTTGTTGAGTAGAAAGACGGCTCCATAGGTTCGTACTTCCTTGACTGAGAAGGGGCCAGACCATCTTGATTTTAGTTTCCCGGGAAACAATCTCAACCGGGAGTTGTACAGTAAAACTTGGTCTCCTGCCTTGAACTCTTTCTTGACAATCCTCTTGTCATGGAACGCTTTTGTCCTCTCTTTGTAGATCTTTGAACTTTCATAAGCATCCAACCGGATTTCGTCAAGCTCATGGAGTTGGATGGGGCGTTTCTCAGTTGCAGTCTTGATGTCGAAATTTAGTAGTTTCACTGCCCACATTGCCTTGTACTCCAACTCTACTGGTAAGTGACATGACTTTCCGTACAAGAGGTTGAAAGGTGTTGTACCGATAGGTGTCTTGAAGGCTGTCTGGTATGCCCAAAGAGCATCATCAAGTTTCTTGGCCCAATCTTTTCTTGAGCTCCCAACAGTTTTCTCCAATATGGTCTTGATTTGCCGGTTAGAAACATCCACTTGTCCGCTGGTTTGTGGATGATATGGTGTAGCCACTTTGTGTTTCACTCCATACTTCTTAAGAAGACTCTCAAACACCTTGTCGACGAAGTGAGTGCCTCCATCACTGATCACAACTCTTGGGATACCGAATCTGGGGAATATGATAGACTTGAATAGCTTGATAACTACTTTAGCATCATTGGTAGGACTTGCAATGGCTTCTACCCACTTTGACACATAGTCAACTGCCACCAAAATGTATTGATTTCCATATGAGGATGGAAAAGGTCCCATGAAGTCAATCCCCCATACATCAAATACCTCCACTTCCAGTATTGGGTTTTGTGGCATCTCATTCCTTCTCCCAATGTTGCCTTTCCTTTGGCAGGCATCACACCTTGATGCATAGTTGTGATAATCCTTAAACAGGCTGGGCCACCAGAAACCTGAGTGTAACACCTTCGTAGCGGTTTTGAACGATGCAAAGTGTCCTCCATAATCTGAACCGTGGCAGTGATACAAGATTCCTTCTATCTCTTCTTTTGGAACACATCTCCTATAGAGACCATCTGAACACCTTTTGAACAGGTAGGGTTCATCCCAATAGAATCGAGTAACATCCCGGTAGAACTTCTTTCTTTGGTAGCTGTTGAGATTTGGAGGCTCCTTTCCACAGGCCAAGTAGTTGACAAAATCTGCATACCAAGGCAGATTCTCTTCTTTCAAGATTTTTACTTCTTCCATCTTCAGGGTCATCTTATATCCGTCTCTTAAACTCTGAATGAGCAAGAGTTGTTCTTCCGGCAGGGAATCATCAATTGGTAACTCTTCATCAATCCTCAACCTTTATAAGTGATCAGCCACTCCATTCTCAACTCCTTTCTTGTCTTGGATTTCAAGGTCAAACTCCTGAAGCAGAAGTACCCATCGTAACAACCTTGGCTTTGCATCCTTCTTAGCCAACAAGTGTCTCAATGCTGCATGATATGTGTACACCACCACTTTTGATCCCACCAAATATGATCTGAACATGTCAAATGCAAACACCAGAGCTCCTTCTGTGTGGTTGCGTATCTGACTTGAGCATCGTCCAAGGTCCTGCTTGCATAATAGATGACATGAAGCTTTTTGTCCTTCCTCTGGCCTAGAAGTGCTCCAACCGCATAGTCGCTGGCATCACACATTATTTCAAAAGGGAGGTCCCAGTCTGGGTCTCGAACTATGGGTGCACTCACAAGAGCATTCTTGATTGTATGGAACGCGTTGAGGCACTCATCATCAAATACGAACTCTGTCCCCTTTCACAGCAGTCTTGTTAATGGCCTTGCAATCTTTGAAAAATCCTTGATGAACCGCCAGTAAAAGCCTGCATGACCCAAAAAGCTCCTTATCCCTTTGACAGAGTTTGGTGGCTGCAATCCCATCATCACATCTATCTTGGCTTTATCCACTTCGATTCCTTTTTCTGAAATTTTGTCCCCAAGTATTATTCCTTCCTTCACCATGAAGTGGCATTTCTCCCAGTTTAGTACCAAGTTTGTCTCCTCGCAACGCTGAAGTACCCTGCACAAGTTAGACAAAGAAGCAGCAAACGCGGAACCATATACAGAGAAATCATCCATAAAAACTTCAACCATTTCTTCAATTAAGTCAGAAAAATTGACATCACGCACCTTTGAAAGGTGGCTGGAGCATTACATAATCCAAACGGCATCCTTCGATATGCAAAGGTGCCATAAGGACATGCGAATGTCGTCTTTTCTTGGTCATTGGGGTGAATGGGTATTTGAAAGAACCCATTGTACCCATCTAGAAAACAGTAGAATGGATGATTTGTCAATCGTTCAAGCATTTGATCAATGAATGGGAGAGGAAAGTGATATTTTCTGGTGGCTGAATTCAATTTCCTATAATCGATACACATTCTATGTCCGGTTATAGTTCTTGTAGGGATTAGTTCATTTTTCTCATTTTTAACAACTGTTATACCTCCCTTCTTAGGAACTACATGAACAGGTGAGACCCATGTGCTATCTCAAATAGGAAAGATTATTCATGCTTCAAGAGTTTCAGTCTCCTTTGGTGCTCAATTGAAGTCATTGTTTCGTTTTCTAAGTGGATTCTATGGGTGCAAAGAGTTGGTGTTAGTCCTTTGATATCATCTAGTGAATAACCTATTTCTCTCCTATATTTTCTCAATTCATTAAGGAGTAAGTTCAGTTCATTTCCATTCATTTTTTCACTTACTATGACAGGGTATGATGAGTTTGGTCCCAAGAGAGCGTACCTTAGCCCATCCAGAAGCTGTTTGAGTTCTACCTTTGGTGCTTTCAGCTCACACCAGTCATCATCTAGGCTGGATTCACCATTACCAGTTGGTTTGGTTTCTTCTTTCTCCTCCATGGACTTGATGTTGTGGATTTCTTGAGGGAGTTCTAAGAATTGATCGTTACCTTCCAACGCCTTGCGAGAGTCAAGGAGTTTTGCATACTCTTGTCCTTCTTTGCCCATCAGCTCACTCATGCCTTTCTTGGTGGTCATGACAATCTCCAGGGCGTCCTCCATAGCCAGCTCTTCCAGGTATTCATCAGCCAAAGCATCCAGTGTTTCAATCCAAAAGGCTTGCCCTTGAATTGTCAGTTTCTTCATCACCTCATTGATGTCAAACTTGAGGATATGGTTCTTTCCCAAGTGCAAGTCAATCTTTCCCTTTGGTTTTCATCCATCTCCAGAACCACAAAATATGTCGGTATTTCGAAATTACCGACCATGACCGGAATATCTTCAAGCATGCCAACTGGAAGTCTCACTGACCTATCTGACAATACAAGTGAGATTCTACACTCTTTGTAGCGTGTGAATCCTAGTTGCTTTGCCACTGAGAGTGGCATCAAACTTACACTTGCTCCAAGATCACATAGACATCTTTCAAAGGAGAGCGGTCCCAAAGCGCATGGTAGGGTGAAGCTTCCTGGGTCTTTAAGCTTCCTGGGAATGGTCCTTCTCTGGATAATGGAACTGCACTCATGGGTTAAGATAACTGATGTTTGCGTTTTACACACCAATTAAAACTTAATGTGCACGCTACCACAATCAAATGGTATATCGATGTAACACTTTAGGATCGAATCCACAGGGAGCTAGTGACCTATGACACCAAGAATACACAAAGTTCCTTAATCTAAGCTAATACAATAGATTTGGTTTTTTTTTACTAACAACCTAAGTGATATGAAAGTAAAGAAACTAATAGGCAAATGATATAGATAACAAAAGTGAAATAAAGACAGAACAAACCATTCACTAAACAAGATACTAAGATTCACAAAAACAGAGTAAAAACAGAGATGATAAAAGACTAAGTTCCTTGGGTTGAGATTTCGGTTTGGGTGATCAACAATTAATCTAGAAGTGTTTAAGAACAATAGAATGGTTTCTTAGGCTAAGAACAACATATCAAGCTACTCCACTCTCATGATAATAGCCCTACACCTATCAAGCATTAACATCAACTCTCGTTGGCAATTTCAAGATAGATATGCATTATAAACAAGTTCTTATTACCACTAAACACCTTAAACATCAATTCTCATTGGTTAAATATGTAAAGCACTTGATAGAGTTTCAAACATAAACTACACCTTTCGGTGCTAGCAACATTTAAGATCAAGGAATTGATTAGCTACTTCAATCCTAGCATTAAGAACTTCTAACAAGTAAGAAATCAATATTTCCTTGTTCTAAATAACCTAAACCATTTCTAGATCACCATCACCTTTGCTCAACCCAGAAACTTAAAAGAAACTACTCACTAGCCATTGCAATAACCAAACAAGACATGATTTAACAAGATAAATAAGAAAAACTCAAAGAAGAACTCAAGAACACAACTCAAATTGCATAAAAGATCAAGAAAACTAAATTGTTTGAAGTAATTGTTTACAAGAAGTGATATGGCTCTTCATACACACTAAGAGCCCTTAAATAGATCATAAAAACGTGCAATGGTCGACCACAAACACATGAGGTGGTCTACAAGCCGAAAGCAAAAAGGAAAAGTGGCATGTGTGAAAAAGTGGACTCACAGCGGCCTCGGTACCTCGCTGTGCCGGGCCGCTGCGAGTTTTCTTGATCCACAGCGGCTTGGGGTGGCCGCTGTGTATGCCACTGGGAAAATAGGTCTTCCGCAAAATATCCCACAGCGGCCTGGGGTCGCCGCTGTGGAAAGCCGCTGCGAGATGTTGTTGGTCCACAGCGGCTGAATGACCCCGCTGCGCCGGCCGCTGTGGAATCAGGCCTTCCGCAATTCTTCTGCAACGGCCTGGCGTGGCCGCTGTGGCACCCCGCTGTGAGTTCTCCTGACGACTCTTAGCTGTTTTCCACTCCTTTATGGTTGCTCTTCTGTCCCTACCTCTTCCTTTGCTTCTTGGTGCTTCTTTGGGTCATCCACCACCTACAAAAAGGAAGAAACAAAGCAAACCAAACCTAATGATGCCTAAATGCACTATCCTAAAGCTAAAACACAATAATGTTTTCTAAATGCTTTTCCTAAAGCTAAATCACACTCTTAATCATGCCTAAAAACACTCAAAAACACAACACATCAACTCCCCCAAACTTGTTTATTTGCTTGTCCTCAAGCAAACAACAATGAGAACAAAGGGGAGAGGTTTGAAGTTGGAGACTCATAACCAAAGAAATTTAGCAAGCCCTCAACATGATGTCCTTAGGAAATGATAACATGTTGCACAAACAAACACTCTAATCCACTCTAATTTCTCTAGGCTTATCAACACACCAAATCTTTTTCTCTTAGCCACATTGTCAAGATTCAACCAATTCAACATTCCACCAACTCTTACATTCATTAATCTTATCAAGGTGAAGTCTCGCAAATGGGGATTTGATCTCAATCAATTGGCTTGGCATTAAAAGGCTTCAAATGGTGTTTAGAGGAAGGCTTTTAACTCTCATTTTGGTGGCTAACTCTCAAGAAAAGGAATGCTAGACATTATGAAAAATGTGGCAAGACAAGAACAATTTATGCATACAATTTTCAGCTCTCAAAGTCTTACCCAAAGTGTTTCCCAATCCTAGTCAATCTCCCTTCATTTCAAACTTAAACCATTTGACTTTTTTCATTTTTGGGTCATGAGAAGTTATTCTTTCAATTCACTAAGATTCTTTTTCTTTTGATTTCTTTCCATTCCATACTTAGAGTTTTTCCCATTTTATCTCAACTTCCCAAGTGTTTCCCTCCATAAGCCATTATGGTTCCTTCTTTTTCTTTTTACTTCCCATTTCACTCTTTCTTTTACTTCACTCTCATTCCCATTTTAAGTGCTAATACCCCAAATGCTAAACCAATATGTGAACTCCTAGACTAGCCTATGAGAGCTAATCATTGTCGTTCTCATACTCTTAACCTTTTGCACATGTTAGCATTATCAAAAAGAGGCCTCACTCAATCAATCTAATGAAGGTTTGAAGGAAAGGGAAGGGTTCATTGGTTGGGTACCATTCTAAGAGTGAGAATGGCCACTTGGATTCACAAAGAGTGGTAAAATGTGGTAAAGATAATCCAAGTGTGTATGTAGTGACCATGATCAAGAATCTAAAACCCATAAGTGAGAAGGTTAAATTCATTTAAGTCCAATAAGCGAGTTGGTTTCAAATTTGAGGGTATCCTACTTGACAAATAGATTGGAGTGGTGTGATCAAAGCTCGAAATTTACAAGTGTTTTAAGAGTTGTTAAGCAACATGGTATGATTAACAAGGGCATCATGTTGAGTTCTAAATCTAGATTCTTTGCAAGGCAATTATATCATTGTCTCCTATGCAAATGTATCCTAGAATGCTACTAGACTCAATCCTAAGAAAGCATAAAATATGAAACTAAATGCTTCTTCTTTTTATGTTTTTCAAATTTTTCAATTTTTTTTTTGTTTTTTTCAAAATCACAACTGTTCACAATGCAACACACAAAAGTAAAGACTCAAGAAAAAGAAACATAAAATGTGGTTAAATGATCACCCCCCCCCCCAAACTTACTTCACACTGTCTCGGTGTGATAGCAGATTTAGGGGAGCTAAAGGTGGTAAAACAAAATAAAAGAGAAACTAAAGCTATGTACAAAGTCGTGGTGGTACCTCAATAAGCTGGTGGTGCGGAGTCTTCCTCGCTCTCTCCTAAGGACAGGGACTCGTTGCTTGATCCGGGGGATGGAGGTGGGATGTGGCGTCGGGCTCTGCGGCGTCGCTCATCGAGGGAGGCGCGACTTGGTGCTCTGCTGGAGGAGCTGGTGGCTTCCCCGTGATAGGAGTGTCTCCTTGGATAGTCCTCTGAGCTTGCTTCTTCTTCACTTGTCGAGTAGCCTTCGGGCTTTTGCACCTTCCCCTTCTTCCCTGTCAGCATGTAACCTAAGTACTTAACCTGCTGAACAAGCGCCTTCGTCTTCTCCTTATACTTCTTCTTCAAGACCGCTTTCGTTCTTCTTCCAGCTTCCACCAACTTCCCAATGATGCGGTCTTGAAGCTTGTTCCAATGCTCCAACTTTCGGATGTAGCTCTGAGCCCTCCTCAACTGTGCTCCCTGAATCACTTTGTCGGAAGCATGGAGACGATAACGTTCAGTCCCGTATACCGGACTCGGTGGTCTGATCTGCTCAGTATCCTCTACAGGCTCAGTAGCTTGACCTGCTCTGCTGCTTGCACCTTCTTCCATACCCTGTGAAGAGATCTCAGTGGTTTCCTTTTCTTCCTTTTTTTCAGCGACTCAAGCGGTTCTGCAACAGTGTTGTGGTAGTGGTGTGGGTCAGGTGAGAACATAATGTTGTTCTTGTCCCGCAAAGAGGTAATGGCCAGGTTTGGAAGAAGCACATTCGCGGTTTGCCGCGGACCGGCCCTAAAGGTGTAAGCAATTCTGTCCTCGATCTTTCCAGCAAGGAAGAAGGTCCTGTTAAGATGGCTCTCGTCCAGTCTTGATGATGACTTCCCATTAACGAGTGGGATTCCTAATGCTCTGAAGATCGGTGTCAATAGTCCTCCAAATCTGAACACCAGTGTCCTGTCTACTGACCTCAATGCCTTCTTTCTCATAGTCGATAATTGTTTCATGAAATATCCTACCATACCCAGCTCATGGTAGTTCCCGTAGTTGATCTCCGGGACATCAAACTCTGTCATTACCGGCTGTAGACCTACTGCCAAAAACCTCAGCCCTTCTTCCAACACCTTATTGTTTTCCCTCCTTGCAAACAAGGTGTAAGCCAGCAACTTCTCTACATATCGGATGGCTGGGTGTGCAATATCGGAGTTCTTCATCTTTCCGGTCTCGTAGGGAGTCCTTGATATCGTGCTCCACATCACAATGGGGAGGAGTCCAATTTTCGGCAGCTGGTTGATCCATATATCTCTGAATCCAAGTAACTGGGATATCTGCTTGAAACCTATTCGGTGCCTTTGCCCATTGCAGATGAAGCTTACATGTCCAAATCCGTTTTCCTCAGTTGGCCCATCCATGTATTCCTCTACGCGGAATGTACACATAAATTGATGGCATTGTGTTCTATACACCGGATAGACTTCTCCCATAGAGCTTTCCAAGCTCATGGCTCACAGCATAGTCATCACATCATCATAAATTCCCAGCTTCTTGCAGATTTTGGGATCCCCGAACTTTGTCTCAGTTCACGTGTATGGTTCGAGCTTGTTCCGTATCTGCCCAAAGGTGTAGCTCTTAGGGACATTCTTCTTTTTCTGTGCCGGTTTCTTTGCGGGTTTCTTTGCTGGTTTCTTTGTTGGTTTCTTTGCTGTCACTTTCTTCTTCTTTTGTTTTCCTATTTCTTCGTCACTACTGGTTGAGAGTTCAAGTATGTCCTCTTCCTCCTCAAGTTCAACAGCGGGTTCCTTACCGGAGCGATGAGTCTATGTGCTTTCCTCCCCTTGGCCAGCTCTCCTTTTACTCCTTGTCATCTGCATAAATGCAAATTCAAAGTGATCAATCCATATTTTAAAAAACAACCCAAAAGTAATGCCTAAAGTCTGAGCATTCTAGTTTCCAATAAATAATTCCTCAAACATTCCATATGTAGGCAATTACGAAGTCTAAACAACATCTTGAAATCATTCTCAACTCAAATCTCAGCAACATTGCAAGTTTTTATCATGTTCTTCATGAGTTTCTCTCTTTTTCCACATAAATTTCAATGACTTATGAATTTGGTATGGTTCCTTTTGCAAATTATGGTCAAGACATCCTAACAAAGCCTTAGGAACAATCAAATCGCATTTTCTCCAAATTTCAATTTTCACCAAGAACCCTAGAATCTGAAAATTCGAATTCGATGGAATTTAACCGATAGTTCTTCGAATTGACAGCATGGGTGTGTCTAGAATCATTCAATGAGCAAGTTCAGAGCATCAAACACCATAAAAAAACGAAATCATAATTTTACCATGAAGAACAATGGTTTCGAAATCTCATACCTTGGTTCGATTTGATGACAGATTATGATTATAGACAAGAAGATGATGAGAAATCGCGAGTTAAAGCACAAGAAATCACTGAAATTGGTTTAGAATCGAGAGAGATTGAGTTTTGAAGCTCTGAAGAGAAAAATGGAGTTTTGAGAAGAAGGAGAGAGAGAGAGAGGCTGGGTCGTGAAAGTAATGGGCGAAAAATAACCTCACAGCGGCCCAGGTACCTCGCTGCCGGATGCCGCTGTGAAGGTTTTTTTACCTGTAGCGGCCTAAGTCCCTCGCTGCATGGGCCGCTGCGAAAAAGCCCCTTCCGCAAAAATTTCTCCACAGTGGCCAAGGTACCCCGCTGCGCGTGGCCGCTGTGGAATTTCCTTACCTGCAGCGGCTGGGGGACCCCGCTACGCATGCCGCTCCGAAAAATGATCTTTCGCAAAATTTTCTCACATCGGCTTGGGTGCCCCGCTGTGGGTAGCCGCTGTGAAAAAAAATTTATCCGCAGCGGCTGGCCGTCCTCGTTGTGCATGCCGCTGCGGAAATAGCCGTTCCGCATATACCTCACAGCGGCCCGGGTACCTCGCTGTGGGTGGCCGCTGTGAGTTCTCTTCCTTGACCCGGCTTTTCCTTAAGGTTATCCTTGATCCCGCTCATTTCCATATGCCTGAAAACTTACACACAGAACTAAAACACACATAAAAATCAAACAAAAACACACCAATCAAACCAAAGATAGAAAATTCACACCATATATACAAAGGATAATCATGGGATTGCCTCCCAAGCGCGCTTGTTTTAAGTCTCGAGCATGACTCTCTTACTTCTTTAGATCGGGGTTGGGTCCGTCAGAAGAATCGATATTTCTTCTTCCACGGGGTTTGATGCAGTGTAGACCTTTAGCCTTTGTCCGTTTACAGTAAATTCACTTCTGTCCTTGTTGAGAAGGACAACGGCTCCATACGGTCTTGCTTCTTTGACTGAGAATGGACCTGACCATCTTGATTTGAGTTTCCCGGGAAACAGTCTCAACCGGGAGTTGTACAATAGTACTCGATCTCCTGCCTTGAATTCCTTCTTGACAATCTTTTTGTCATGAAATGCCTTGGTTCTTTCTTTATAGATCCTTGAGTTCTCATAGGCATCCAGTCGGATTTCATCAAGTTCATGGAGTTGGATAAGTCGCTTCTCAGCTGCTGTCTTAAGGTCAAAGTTCAATAACTTCACTGCCCACATCGCCTTGTACTCCATTTCGACTGGTAAGTGGCATGATTTTCCATACAAGAGGTTGAATGGGGTAGTGCCGAGAGGTGTCTTGAACGCTGTTCTGTATGCACAGAGTGCATCATCTAGCTTTTTAGCCCAGTCCTTCCTAGAGCTTTCGACGGTCTTCTCCAAGATGGCCTTTATCTGCCGGTTAGACACTTCAACTTGTCTGCTAGTCTGAGGGTGATAAGGTGTAGCAACTTTTTGTTTCACCCCATACTTCTGTAGTAGACTCTCAAACACCTTATTGACGAAGTGTGTGCCTCCATCACTGATTACGACTCTTGGGATGCCAAACCGTGGAAATATGACAGACTTGAATAGCTTGATTACCACCTTAGCATCGTTGGTGTGACTTGCAATAGCTTCCACCCATTTGGATACATAGTCTACTGCTACCAGAATATATTGGTTCCCATAGGAGGATGGGAAATGTCCCATGAAGTCAATCCCCCACACGTCGAATATCTCAACTTTCAAGATCGGGTTTTGCGGCATTTCGTTTCTCCTCCCAATGTTGCCTTTCCTTTGACAAGCGTCACACTTTGAAGCATAGTTGTGAGCATCCTTGAACAGGTTGGGCCACCAAAAACCTGAGTGTAGCACCTTTGTAGCAGTTTTGAAGGATGCAAAGTGTCCTCCATACTCTGAACCGTGGCAGTGATACAAGATCCCTTCCATTTCTTCTTCTGGTACACATTTCCTGTAGAGCCCGTCTGAACATCTTTTGAACAAGTATGGCTCATCCCAGTAGTATCGAGTAACATCGTGGTAGAACTTCTTCTTTTGATAGCTGCTAAGATTTGGGGGCTCCTTACCACATGCTAGGTAATTGACGAAATCTGCATACCAAGGCAACTGATCTTCTTTTAAGCTTTTCACTTCCTCCATTTTCAAGGCCATGTCATATCCTTCTCTTAAGCTCTGAATCATGAGAAGTTGTTCTTCCGGTAGAGATTCATCTATCGGTATTTTCTCGTCAATCCTCAGCCTTGACAAGTGATCAGCTACTCCATTCTCAATACCCTTCTTGTCATGTATCTCAAGATCAAATTCCTGCAGTAGAAGTATCCACCTTAACAGTCACGGTTTAGCCTCCTTCTTGGCTAACAAGTGCCTCAAAGCCGCATGGTCTGTGTATACAACCACTTTTGATCCCACCAAGTATGATCTGAATTTGTCTAATGCAAATACTACATCCAAGAGCTCCTTCTCTGTTGTTGCATATCTGACTTGAGCGTCATCCAAAGTTCTGCTTGCATAGTAGATCACATGGAGCTTCTTGTCTTTCCTCTATCCCAAGACTGCTCCAACTGCATAGTCACTTGCGTCACACATAATTTCAAAGGGGAGGTCCCGGTCGGGAGCTTGAACTATCGGTGCACTCACAAGTGCATTCTTGATCTTGTTGAACGCTTCTAGGCACTCTTCATCGAAAATGAACTCTGTTTCCTTGAACAGCAGCCTTGTTAAAGGCCTTGCGATCTTTGAAAAGTCCTTGATAAACCGTCGGTAGAAACCAGCATGTCCCAAGAAACTTCTGATCCCTTTGATTGTGTTTGGCGGTTGTAACCCCATCATCACATCTATCTTGGCCTTGTCCACTTCAATTCCTTTCTCTGAGATTTTGTGTCCAAGAACTATTCCTTCCTTCACCATAAAGTGACATTTCTCCCAATTCATCACTAAGTTTGTCTCCTCGCAACGTTGAAGTACCCTGCACAAGTTAGACAAACAAGCAGCAAACGAAGAACCATATACAAAGAAATCATCCATAAAAACTTCTACCCTTTCTTCAATTAGGTCGGAAAAGATCGACATCATGTACCTTTGGAAAGTTGCTGGAGCATTACATAAACCGAATGGCATCCTTCGATATGCAAAGGTGCCATAGGGACATGTAAATGTCGTCTTTTCCTGGTCATTAGGGTGAATGGGTATTTGGAAGAACCCACTGTACCCATCAAGGAAGCAATAGAATGGATGATTTGCAAGTCTTTCAAGCATTTGGTCAATGAATGGGAGAGGAAAATGGTCCTTTCTGGTGGCTGAGTTCAATTTCCTATAGTCAATGCACATTCTATGTCCAGTTATAGTTCTTGTAGGGATTAGTTCGTTTCTCTCATTTTTAACAACAGTTATTCCTCCATTCTTAGGAACTACATGAACAGGTGATACCCATGTGCTATCTGAAATAGGAAAGATTATGCCAGCATTCAAGAGTTTCAGAATTTTTTTTTAACGGCTTCTTTCAGATTCGGGTTTAGTCTTCTTTGGTGTTCAATTGAAGTCATAGTTTCATCTTCTAAGTGGATTCGATGGGTGCAAAGTGTAGGTGACAGTCCTTTTATATCATCTAGTGAGTAACCTCTGGCTCTCCTATATTTTCTTAGTTCATTCAGGAGCAAATTCAATTCATTTTCATCAAGGTTCTCACTCACAATGATAGGGTATGATGAGTTAGGTCCTAAGAAAGCGTACATGAGCCCATCCGGGAGTTTCTTGAGTTCTACCTTGGGTGCCTTCAGTTCACTCCAATCATCATCTTGGCTAGTGTCAGTTGTTGTGGCTGGATTGGCCACTTTGTCTCCTTCCATAGATTTGATGTCGTGGACTATTTGGGGTAGCTCCAAGAACTGGTTGTCCTCTTCCAACACTTTGCGAGAGTCAAGAAGTTTTGCATACTCCTGCACTTCCTTGTCTACCAGCTCAATCATGCTCTCCTTGGTGGTCAATGTTGTCTCCAGGGCGTCCTCCATAGCAAGATATTCCAGGTACTCATCAGCTAGAGAATCTCTCAATCCAAAAAGCTTGCCCTTGAATTGTTGGTTTCTTCATGACTTCGTTGATGTCAAATTTCAGGATGTGGTTCTTTCCCAAGTGCAAGTCAATCTTTCCTTTCTTCACATCAATGATGGCTCCAGCAGTAGCCAAGAAAGGTCTCCCAAAGATCAGGGGGTCTTTTGGTTCCTCATCCATCTCCAGAACCACAAAATCTGTCGGTATCTCGTAATTCCCGACCATGACTGGAATGTCTTCAAGCATGCCTACAGGAAGTCTTACTGACCTATCAGCCAACACAAGAGATATCCTACACTGCTTGTAGCGTGTGAAACCAAGCTTCTTGGCTATGGAAAGTGGCATCAAGCTTACACTTGCTCCAAGGTCACAAAGGCATCTTTCAAAGGAGAGAGGCCCCAAAGCGCATGGTAAGGTGAAGCTTCCTGGATCCTCTAGCTTCTTTGGAGTGTTCTTTTGTTGAATGATAGCACTACATTCTTGTGTTAGGACAACCATGCCTTCCATCTCCTTCGTTCTCTCCTTGACTGTATCCTTGAGAAATTTGATGTATTGCGGTACTAGCATGAATGCGTCCATCAAAGGCATTGTGAGCTGAATTTTCTCCATTTGTTTGTCAAAGAGTACTTTATACTTCTCCAAAAGTTGCTTCTTGAATCTCCCTGGAAAAGGTAGCTTGGGCTCATAGGCTGGTGGTACAAAAACTTTCTCTTTGGATGTTGAGGCTGCATCGGGTTTTTTATTTTCTTGTGTTTCTTCATGCATCTTTCCTTTGCCTTTAATGTCTTTTGTCTCCTTTTTTGATTCTTCAGTTTCCTCAATGGCTTCCTTCTCAGGTTCAAAGCTCATCCCCCCCACCCTAATTCTCATTGTCCTCAATGAGTTTCCTTGTAGGTAGCTCTCTTCCACTTCGTAGTGTTATGGCATTGATGTAATCTCTTGGGTTTGGTTCCGGTTTTCCTGGTAAGAAGCCTGGTGGTCTGTTTGAAGAAGGTCCGGCTTTGTTGGATTGCTGCTTGAGCGTTGCAAGGTCTGATGCGAGGCTGTCATATTTTTCTGATATGTCCATTATGGCTTTGTTGGTAGTCTCCATAAACTGTTTCAGAAGCTGCTGCATTGTGTCCTCCTTGGATTGTTGGTTTGAAAAACTCCCTTGATCTTGGAAATGTTGGTCTCCTTGGTTTTGATAAAAACTTTAACTGTTGAGAATCTCTTCTTCATTTGGGGAGTAATAATCCATTCCATGGTCGTACTCCATGTCCCAACATTGATATATCTCATCATGTCCATATTGATACTCTTGAGAATAGTTTCCATATGAGATGTCTTCTTGATAGGCGGGTGAGCTTTCAAAACCGTTGTGGCTTGTAGGATCCCAAGATTGACATCCTTCACCATATCCATAGTGGTACTCTTTAACAAAGTTTTCATATGGAAGATCTTCTTGATAAGTGGATGGGCATTCAAAACTTTGGTAGCTTGTAGGGTTCCAAGCCATCCCTCTCTCTTGAACTTTCTCTCTTGTGATTATGCCCTGCAAAAAGAGCAAACACTTGAAAGAAAATTAGTAACCAGACAAACAAAAACAAAAGAAAGCTTAGTCTCAAGGAAATTTGAAATCCTAATGATCAATCGCCTAGCTCCCCGGCAACGGCGCCAAATTGATGTTTGCGTTTTACACACCAATTAAAACCTAATGTACACGCTACCACAATTAAATGGTATGTCTATGTAACACTTTAGGATCGAATCCACATGGAGCTAGTGACCTATAACACCAAGAATACACAAAGTTCCTTAATCTAAGCTAATACAATAGATTTGGTTTTTTTTACTAACAACCTAAGTGAGATGAAAGTAGAGAAACTAATAGGCAAATGATATAGATAACAAAAGTGAAATAAATACAGAACAAACCATTCACTAAACAAGATACTAAGATTCACAAAAACAGAGTAAGAACATAGATGATAAAAGACTAAGTTCCTTGGGTTGAGATTTTGGTTTGGGTGATCAACAGTTAATCTAGAAGTGTTTAAGAACAATAGAATGATTTCTTAGGCTAAGAACAACATATCAAGCTACTCCACTCTCATGATAATAGCACTACACCTATCAAGCATTAACATCAACTCTCGTTGGCAATTTCAAGATAGATATGCATTATGAACAAGTTCTTATTACCACTAAACACCTTAAACATCAATTCTCATTGGTTAAGTATGTAAAGCACTTGATAGAGTTTCAAACATAAACTACACATCTCGGTGCTAGCAACATTTAAGATCAAGGGATTGATTAGCTACTTCAATCCTAGCATTAAGAACTTCTAACAAGTAAGAAATCAATATTTCCAAGTTCTAAATAACCTAAACCATTTCTAGATCACCCTCACCTTTGCTCAACCCAGAAATTTAAAAGAAACTACTCACTAGCCATTGCAATAACCAAGCAAGACATGATTTAACAAGATAAATAAGAAGAACTCAAGAACACAACTCAAATTGCATAAAATATCAAGAAAACTAAATTGTTTGAAGTAATTGTTTACAAGAAGTGATATGGCTCTTCATACACACTAAGAGCCCTTAAATAGATCATAAAAACGTGCAATGGTCGACCACAAACACATGGGGTGGTCTACAAGCCGAAAGCAAAAAGGAAAAGTGGCATGTGTGAAAAAAGTGGACTCACAGCGGCCTGGGTACCTCGCTGTGCCGGGCCGCTGCGAGTTTTCTTGATCCACAGCGGCTTGGGGTGGCCGCTGTGGATGCCGCTGGGAAAATAGGTCTTCCGCAAAATATCCCACAGTGGCCTGGGGTCGCCGCTGTGGAAATCCGCTGCGAGATGTTGATGGTCCACATCGGCTGAATGACCCCGCTGCGCCGGCCGCTGTGGAATCAGGCCTTCCGCAATTCTTCTGCAGCGGCCTGGCGTGGCCGCTGTGGCACCCCGCTGTGAGTTCTCCTGACGACTCTTAGGTGTTTTTCCACTCCTTTATGGTTGCTCTTCAGTCCCTACCTCTTCCTTTGCTTCTTGGTGCTTCTTTGGGTCATCCACCACCTACAAAAAAGGAAGAAACAAAGCAAACCAAACCTAATGATGCCTAAATGTGCTATCCTAAAGCTAAAACACAATAATGTTGTCTAAATGCTTTTCCTAAAGCTAAATCACACTCTTAATCATGCCTAAAAACACTCAAAAACACAACACATCAATAACCATCCCTTCCATCTCTTTTGTTATGTCCTTGATTGCATCCTTGAGAAATTTGATGTAGTGGGGTACCACCATGAATGCATCCATCAATGGCATGGTGAGCTGTATCTTCTCCATTTTCTTGTCAAAGAGTGCTCTGTAATTCTCTAAGAGCTGCTTCTTGTATCTTCCAGGAAAGGGAAGTTTTGGCTCGTAGGCTGGTGGCACAAAGATTTTCTCCTTTGATGTAGAGGCTGAACCAGTTTTTGCCTTATCCTTCGTTTCTTCATGCATCTTGCCTTTCCCTTTGATATCATTGACTTCCTCTTTAACTTCTGCATCATGCTTCTCTTTCTCCATGGTTTCTTTCTCCAGTTCAAAGTCCATCCCCCACCTTGTTTCTAATTGTCCCCAATGAGCTCCCTTGATGGTAGTTCTCTTCCACTTCTTAATGTAATGGCATTGATGTATTCCTTAGGGTTTGGTTCTGGTTTTCCAGGTAGGACACCCAGTGGTTTGTTTGATGATGATCCTTGTTGTGGAAGTTGTTGCTTGAATCTTGCAAACTCTGCAGCTAGATGATCGAATCTTCTAGTCCATTCATTTTGCAGTTTTTTGTTGCTCTCCAGAACTTGTTTCATCATTTGTTGGGTGGTATCTTCTTGTCTTTGGTTGGATGAGCTTCCTTGACCTTGGTACTGCTGGTTCCCTTGGTATGTTCCCTGGTGGTATTGTTGTCATGGCTGGAAATTTCCTTGGTTGTTGTTGTAAGGTTGCCTTTGTTGAAAGCCTCCACTGTTGTTGAATGCTGGTTTTGTTGGGAAGTTTCCTTTAAGTGTGGTCTGTCCTTGAGGTTTGAATGGTGGATATGACTGGTCCTGAGGATTCTCCACATTGTTGTTCCTATAGGAAAAGTTGGGGTGATTCCTATAGTTTTGATTGAAGCCTTTGTTGAATCCTTGGCCTCCAATGTAGTTCATTTCAGCATGCCCATCAACACTCATCTCAGCATCATCTTCAAAGTATCCTTGGTGCTGATCAAATTCTCCCACAAAGTTAACATTCCTCTGGTTTGCTTTGAGAAACTTGTCCAGCTTTTCATTGAGTGATTTGATTTCCCTCCTTGGATCATCTCTATCTCCTCCTTCTCTATATGTGCGGTCATAGTCTTCTCCATAGTTTGTGTCACTGACCGCCAAGTTCTCCACCAGTTGCATGGCTTCTCTTTCATCTTTTTGCAAAAAGTTGCAGTTGCTAGCAGTGTCTAGCATCATCCTGTATTTGGGCAGTATGCCATGGTATAGTGTGCTGAGGAGACTTTTCTTAGTGAAACCATGGTGAGGGCATTGGTTTGTGTACCCCTTGAATCTTTCCCAAGCTTCCCCAAAGTTTTCTGTGGCTTTTTGTTTGAAGCTTGAAATCTCAGTCCTCAACCTTGTTTTTCTTGATTTGGAGAAGAATTTCGATAAGAAAGCTCTTTTGCATTCATCCCAGGAGGTGATTGAGTTGGGTGGAAGGTTCTTCTCCCAAAGGTGGGCTTTATCTCCAAGAGAGAATGGAAATAATATCATCTTCATTGCATCTTCAGAAATCCCATTGATGTGGACTGTTCGACACAGTTTGTCAAAGTTGTCAAGATGATCTAGTGGATCTTCTATTGGCAGCCCATGGAACTTGCTTTCTTGCACCATGTTGATGATGCTTGCCTTGATTTCATAGTTGTTGTTTTCCATTGCTGGTGCAATGATTCCAGAATGGTAGTCGTTGATGCTTGGTTCGTCATATGCTCCAATGGCTCTATGTACCCTTGGTGGATGGTTTTGTCTGTTTTCTTCATTTCCTTGATTGTTTTCAAACACATCCCCATCTTGTGGTTGTTGCTGCTGGTCAGCCATGATGTTTTGTACTCTTGGTAACCTTTGTTGCTGTCTTCTCCTCCTTGAAATTCCCCTTTCGTGAGCTTTAATGTCTTCAACTCTTGGTACAAGGTTTGTTGGTCCCCTGCTCCTCAAGTTCATTCACCTGCAAATCAAAGGGAAACACGGCAGAGAAGTTTAGTATCTTTGTAACCGAAAGAATTAGCCTCAAGCAAACACCAAATCCTAATGGCTTAATTTTACACCCAAGAAGGAAACGACGCCAAACTTCATATGCATAAAAAGTTTCCTTTCAACCAATTCAGCTGCAAGTATACAGCCTAGTCTTTGTAGTTTTAAGGGTGTCAACCCACTTGGATAATTAAACACACTAAGAATGCATGAGTTCACTCAATCTAAGTGCAACCAATTTGTTTATGGGTTTTTGTCACTAATAACTAACAAGATATCCAGTTTCCAAACATGATTAATAAAAATTCAGACAATAGAGAACTTAAAACAGAACAAAAACAGAGTATAAACAGAGCAGTAAAAGGTTGAAGACAATTGATTAAAAACTAAGTTCCTTGGGTTGAGTTTTGGTTTGGGTGATTAATAATGAATTCAGAAACATTTAGCAAACATGGAATGATTTCTTAGGCTAAGAACAACAATTCAAGTTACTCCACTCTCATGATAATAACTCTACATCTATCAAGCATTAACATCAACTCTCATTGGCAATTTCAAGATAGACATGCTTTAAGGACAAGTTCTTATTACCACTAAACACCTTAAACATCAATTCTCATTGGTTAAGTATGTAAAGCACTTGATTAGAGATTCAAACATTAACTACACTTCTCAGTGCTAGCAGTATTCAAGTTCAAGGAATTGATTAGCTACTTCAGTCCTAGCATTAAGAACTTATAACAAGTAAGAGATCAATACTCCCAAGTTCTAAACAAATTAAACCATTCCTAGATCACCCTCACCTTTACTCAAAACCCAGAAACTTACGGAGAACTACTCAATAGCCATGGAAGTAACAAAGCAAGACATGTTTAATGAAAGCAAGAAAAATGATAAACAAGATGAACTAGAAGAAGAACTCAAGAACACAACTCAAATTGCATAAAAGGTCAAAGAAAACTAAAATGTTTGTAGTGAATTGTTACAAGAGGTGATATGGCTCTCTAAACACACCAAGAGACTTTAAATCGAAGAAAATAGAGTGTAATGGTCGACAACATTTACATGGAGGGCCTACAAGCCGAAAGTAAAAAACAAAATAGAAGCATGTGGGAAAACTTGGTCTCACAGCGGCTTGCGGCCCTCGCTGTGCAATGCCGCTGTGAGGTTTCTTCATTCCACAGCGGCTTCTGGCACTCGCTGTGGATGCCGCTGTGGAATTCCATGTCTCGCAATTCCCTCACAGCGGCTCGAGGCCATCGCTGTGCAATGCCGCTGTGAGGTGTCTGCATCCACAGCGGGTTCGTCTCCTCGTTGCACGGGTCGTTGTGGAAACCAGTCGTTCGCAATTCTTCCACAGCGACTTGGTGCAGTCGCTGTGGCGTGCCGCTGAAGGGTGTCCTGGCTCATATATCCTCCACGGAGACTTGGTGCGGTCGCTGTGGGTAGCCGTTGTGAGGTCCTTCCACGAATTCTTAGCTGTTTCTCCACCTTGTTTGAGTGCTCTTTTGGTCCCTACCTCCTCCTTTGTCCCTTGGTGCTTCATCATGTAATCCACTACCTACAAAAGAGAAAAATAATGCACATGCACTCCTAATGATACCTAAATGCTTTTCCTAAAGCTAAAACACACTTCAAATCATGATTAAATTCACTTAAAAACACAACACATCAGATATGCTTCTTCTTATAAGGCAGACTGGTTCAAGATTGGTATGTTCTCTGGTATGTTTAGTAGATGTTCCACACCCTTGTTGATCTCCTCTCTTAGCATCCTTGTTCCTGATCTTGTTCTTGGTCCAACTCTAATAGATGGTGGTTGTGGTGGTCCTGGTTATATGTCCTCATCAGAAGGAGGGAGAAAATGAATGCCTCGTCGAAAGAAAACTAGGAAGACGAACGAAGACCTAAAAAGCATATTGAGGCAACACACGAGGTAAAAACAACCGGCTTACAGAAAAATGGCTGGTTCCTTGGGGAGGAAGCAGCCTCTGTAAAACTCGTGTCCTGACATGTAGGAACGCAAAATACCAACCCTAGAAACAACCACCTAAATAGAGGCATGAAGTTTTAAAGTTTGCTCCCCAATAACCGCTTTGGAGAAAGGAAGTGATTCAGCCGCCTCTGTGCCACTAGCAGAATCAGAATTCTCACCGCCTACCCTCAGTCGGCATTACAACCCTCCATATGCACTAAACATTAGACAATCACCGCGAACACCCTCCCCCTGAAAAAGCCGGTTGCAATAAAAAAAAAGATATAGAGTAAAGAAGAAGGAAGAAACGTGGATTCCATTTATTCGTACAAATATTTCTTGATTCAAGCGCAAGATTACAATCAAAGATTCTGCCCCAGTTGCTGCAGACTATTTACTAAGTGAATAAAAAGTAAAGGGAGCAGATATAATGATGCGAAAAACAAAGAGAAGGATGGCGGGAACAAGTTTTGTATAGATCTTGTGCCATCTAGGAGCATGGCAACAAAGTATGTCACCATCTTGAACTTCCCGCTAGACGAATCGTGAAGACAACACGACTAGCGCCTCCATCAAACCACTTGCATACACATAAATTTCCAGAGGAGAATCCAAGCCTCCAATTACTAACCCAAAACATGATCCTCGAACTTGAAAGCCAGAGGAGAAAGGGTGGAACCCGAGGCAATCATCACCACAGAAGCCTCCGTCACCACCTGGTACATGCAGAGAGTGAGTTGATCTGTAATGGTGGGAATGGTGAAGCTATGGCTGGCTGTACGGCACTATCCAAGGATTTAAGGCGATGGATGATAGCTTGAGGACAATAACCAGTGGAACAAGAGACGCCACATGCTATGTGGAAGGAGGTGTGATGAGTCTAAGCACTCGGTTTTCTATGGCTTCACACACAAAGAAGAAGGAGAGTGTCAACTGCTTTCTTTTCCTAAACAAAACGTGGTTCTTTATTTCATTTAGGGTAAAAGATACAAAGCTGAGAAGGAACTTATAACATGCTCGTCAGCTGGACGGCTTCTTGGCCAAAAATTAATACAAGAAATTCCAAAATGTAAAGTTCACTTATGATCTAATACAAGGAAAATACAACTTATAAAAATAAAGAAAAAAACCTTGGAAAAAGTAAAAACAATACTCCTGAGTAATAATCACAAGTAAACACTCACCCTAGCCTATGAGTCTATGACCAAGCCTCAACTTTCTTAGAGATGACAAGCAAGGTTGATTCCTTGTTTCCTTGTAAAACTGGGAAGAAAGGAATGGCTTGAGTCTTTAGATGTGGCTAAGCGTTCCCATGTGTTCCCTTGATGGTCTCATCTTCTTGGTGTGTCTATACGTCAATGATGGGGTTTTCTTTAGCAAGTTTTAAGTTGGATGCACTGTGGGTGGCCAAGTCGCCCTGTGGTCTTTGGATTACTTATATCTAAAATAATAACATCTCCTTCCTTTATATGATCCCATATAATTATATACATACCACTAAATACATTTTCTCATATAAATTATTGACTCAAGAGATATAGTAATATAAATTATTCACATTTCATTTGATGGTAAAATGCGAATTGAAAGCTAAGCAGTGGTAATCCTATATATAAAAGAAGAAGGGGAGACTCTCCTGCGTTGACACGTAAGCCCCCTCTGATTGGTCTATTTTAAATAAAATTTTCACATAATCAACATTAATTATTTCATTTAAAACTATTTAATTTCAATCAATTATTAAAAACTACTATTTAATGTTTGTGTATGATGTTCATCTGGGTTTCTCTGTTTTGTGATGTTTCTTCTTGCTTTAGGTCATTGATCGGAAGACTAAGAGGCTCGTGGAAGAATTGATCAACTCAAAGATTGTTCTGTCCATGAGAGCTATTTACCAGCAAAAAAAATTTCGACTTATGGATCCATGGAACAATCATGCGTCGACACATGAGCCTCCTCCCCATTGGTCCACATCATTTACTAATGTCCACATAAGCCATCTCTCCAGTTTCTGGGTCTCGAAAACAAATGCTTCCAGACTAAATCTGACCTCAGCCTTATTCCCGCATAACCTCCGCCTCTTGTATCCTTCCGGTCGTTAAATCCCGGCCGTCCGCTCTAACTTACCGATGCCGAGGTCACACCCACGGCTGATTTGCCTGGGTCACAGGTCCATCCTCTTAACGGGCAAGATAATGCACATCGATACATCCAGTAATAACTGCAAATGCTCACTCGCTCGTGGCGGCTGCCATGTAGATATCTCTCCTCTGTCCGGCGACGCAATCCTCCTTCTATCGCTCTCGAAGCCTATTCTTCGGGTAAATTCCACAAAGCCTCTTAACTTCCATTGTTCAATAGCCAGTGGTCCCTCCGTCGGAACATTAAATATCGGAGGCATAGACTTCAAAGCCACCGTTGATTGTTTGATTTTCGGCTGCTAAATTAGTGGTCCCTCAATTGTCGGAAGCCTCTTGATTTTTCTCTCATCAAGAGCAAAGAGTGGTTGTATTGAAGAAGGGAATCAACTCCTACAATCGGAAGCGGAAACAGTGAGTGTAGAAGTAATACGCTAAGTGTATCACATAATTGGCAGAAGAGGAGTGAAATGGCTACGAAGTCGAATTGTCTTTGAACGATGCTACAATTCAATCTCTGGTGGTTTCTATTTTTCTCAGTTCACTTGCTTTGTACAAAATGTTTGATCAGCTCGATTGCCAATTTACAAAGTGTGATCTACCTGTGTGTCTTATCGTGAGTGTTTCTTTTCGAGGAATGGATTGCTCTTCTTCAGGATGAAATTTCTACGGTTGGCAATGAAGTGGATGTTCTCAAGTT
Source organism: Orychophragmus violaceus (assembly GCA_030180135.1). Taxonomy (NCBI): domain Eukaryota; kingdom Viridiplantae; phylum Streptophyta; class Magnoliopsida; order Brassicales; family Brassicaceae; genus Orychophragmus; species Orychophragmus violaceus. The sequence goes on from CM058240.1 coordinate 42,374,638, forward strand.
TTTCCTTACACACTGTTTATATAAGATCTAGAGCTTATGGTTTGATTGTTATCTCTGCTTGACATTCTGGGATTTTTGTGGGTGACTTGATGTGGGTGGTGAAACAAAGAACAAGGAAGGTGATTGTGCATCCGTCTAGTTAAAAAAATTAGCTAGTAGGACAATTGTTTTTCCAAACCAAATTGGTGATGGCGAAGAAACAATCCCTCCAAAATTAGACAAGTAAGTCTTGGTTCCACCACTTGTACAAATAGAAGATATGGAAAGATTTGTTAAAAAACTCTTTCTCTCTCTCACGAAGAAATCAATCAAAGAAGATAAACAATCGAAGAATATCCAAACTTTATTTTTGATGAAAAATGACATATAATAACTTATATAGATAAAAAAAAAAATAGCAATAATTGATGGTGCTGCTAACATTTTAGATATATGATATTTTGGATTTATATGGTTAACATTTTATTTGGGGGCTAAGAGTTTATTTGGTGTTGCTAACATTTTGAATACATAAACTGTTTGCACACCATTTTGGATTTTTATGAATGATTTAATGTGTTATAAAAACTAGTCTTTATACAAGATGATAATATATCTATTATATTAAAACAGAAGTGCAAAGGATATTGACCGTGGTACATAAATGTTGTTTCCGAAATTTGCCCTTGATTTTATTAGAAATTGTATTCTTCATTAAGGGTAAAACTGTAAATAATTTATATTTGATTTATTCATAATATATATCTTATAATATTTTTTGTTTTCCTTTTTCTATCTAATCATATCTAACAAAAATCTTTTTCAAAAAATTTAATAAAATAATAATTAATTTCGAAAATAATATTAAAATAAATATTTTAAATTATTATTAACTAAAATTTGACTTATAGAAATAAAATCAAACATAATTAAGTTACTAAATCAATTGGTACATATAATTATATAATTTAATACATAATTATTTTATAAATTATATAATTATTAATTAAAATTAATAAATTATTATTAAAATAAGAAAGTAATATATAATATTAAAATAATAGTTTAAACTAAATAATAATATTGATAATCGTTATATTTAACATAATATATTATATTTTATTTATTTTATTACAATAAATGTAATCATGTATTGTTAATATTCTTTTCTATATCTACATATATATATATATTATAATTTAACTATGACTTTATATAAAATTTGTGTAGAACTTAGACTTCTCTATCAAACAATTTCTCGAAAACGTAAAACAATAAAATCTAAAACAATGAAAAAAATTAAAAAACGAAAACAAATGTTAAACCCATCGTATTTTAAATCATAAACGTAAAAACCAAACAAAAAATATTGAAATTTTATTATGATCGAATAATCTTTACATCTTAAAAAAAAATTATAATACTTAAGTGCTGGTCAAAAGAAATTTAACAAAAATAAATTGAAAATCTAAACAAAAAAATATTCCGCGCTTAGCGCGGGACAGAATCTAGTTCATTATATTAGTATTAATAACATCGTATTTGGACTCACTAACATTTTAATTGACATTGTTAATATTTTAGGTACATATATTATTTTAGATTTGTATACTAACAATTAATTTTGTATGACTAATATATTTATTTTGCCTACAAATTAAAATGTTAATCTTGATAATCAAATATTTAGTACTCCCTCTGTTCCTAATTGATTGATGTTTTAGGATTTTCACACATATTAAGAAGACAAATTAAAATATGTTCATAAATGCATCGTTTTTTGTTATTTACAGTTTTCTATAATTTTAAACCAATAACAATTTAATAAATTTTATTATCTCTCTTGAAGTTTACAATTCATCATCAATTATGGATAAAAAATGCATAGAAAATATAAAACATCAGTCTTTATGAAACAAAAATAAAATCTAGAAAATTAATCTTATAGGAACGGAGGGAGTAATTATTAACTAAATACAGTTTATGTTCTTATTAATCCACATATTTAGTAATTATTAACTAAACCACATATTCTGCTGAGAAAAAAATCGGAGTCTTTTCGTTGCTTTTGATGAATTAACAATTGTTTTGTTCTTTCTTGGCTTTATTCTTCATCTTCATGATGCTTTTAGTGCTCTCACTGTTTAGCTCTGTTTTTTTCCGACTTCTCTTCTTCTTCTACTCCTACTATGTCCATCATCATTTTCTTGCCATTACAATCATAAGATCCCAGAAAAAGACAAGTCAATCTCAAAGTAATTTGTTTTCTTTTCACTTGTAGAATTCAAAATTTAGTTTTTTAAGCTCCGGAACATAGCTACATACGAATCTTATATGCTATTTAAATATGTAATAAAAAGAGATTACGATATATAGTAGACAGAAAAGTTGTAAACATTAACGACAAATGTGATTTTAAAAGAAACATAAAGACGATCTACAAAATCATCTAACCCAAAAAATAACATAGTTTAATAAGATCTTCTAAAACAGGTACATAATTTAGAAGATATTGAACCAGGAAATAATTTCTTCAAGATATTGGTCAGGTACCGGATTTGGAAGCTACAATATAGAAAATGATATGTATGAATTCCGGAAAACATATAAAGCATATTACATAATGAGCTACATTAGGTTTATGACCAAAACCTATGGAGAAATCCATTAAAGTCCGGATTGTTGGTTTGATCATACATAATCGTTAAAATCTCTTCTTTTCCTTTGAGCCATGTTACACCTAATTAAATAAATTTTATACGTACACCATTAACATTTTAAACAATATAGAAATCAAAAGTATCATCAATCCGAAACCCATACATGTAATAGACCATGATATTATTGTAAAAAAAACTAAATTGAATTTCTAATCATACCCATTTCGTGCTTTCCGTAGAAGCATCGGAGAATCGCGAAGAGATGTATATCAGGATCTTTCAAAAACCTTTATGTTATTTCCTTAGCATATTCCCCGATAAATAAAACCGAAGATTTCGGAGGCTAAAAAAATGTATTACATGCATTTGTTTAACTAACCTTAGGTCGCGAATTGTAAACTGCAGCTTTGGTCCTATCCAATAAGGTTGAAGGTTTCCAACACGTGTAACAACACCAAGGACATCTATAATAGGAAAATAAAATCATTTAGAAAACTATACCTTAATCTACTTAGCTAAAAATATAATGTCTACCACACATGCAAATAACATGATTAATATAATCCGATAAAGGAAACAAATGTATAGACTAAAAGTTACCTAAAGGGTATTCATCACATACTCTCCCATCTAATATATCCGGAAACAATTTAAACTGCATAAAATGACCTTCCAGAATATTATCATAAGTGAGGCAGAAAGATGTGTTTCACCCGAATATGAGCTTGAAATCGTGAGAGGTCAACGACACATATTCCAGTGCTTGTAGAACTCTAGCATTCACAAGTTTAAACCAACGACCCTCACACCATGTACAGAAACGAAATTTCTGAATAAAAGAGATAGGAACAACTGCCTCTATTTTCATACCCTAAACCAATAAACGAATACCTTAATAAAACGTGCAATAACCTATTAAATAAAACAGATTATAGAGTAAAAGAAAGATTACCTCCTCATCGACCAAAATCATTTGGATTATTGGTTCTCCGATGGATGAAACACACATCCAAACACGTAAAAGAAGAACCTTTAGGTCCCAAAAGCAATGAATGAAGTTGTTGATTTGAGAAATTTTTCTGAAAGTCTGTGGAGCCAAGGTTGAGAAACAGAGAAATTTTTCGCAGAAATTAGCTTGAAAAGAGTTCTTTTTTTTTTTTTTTCTCAGTAAGCGATAGTAAAATGAAGCGTCTAGGGTTTTAAATTAAATAGTTTCCCAAAGAGGTGAGTAAAAGGTGTGAAGCACTAAAAGAAAACCGTTGAATTAATAATAGTAAAAGGTGTAAAAATAAGAACTCACAACCGTTGGTTTAGAAAAAATATTTGGGCCACAACCGCTAATGATATTTTGTTAATAATGACGATTTGGTTTGAATCACAATTATCCATGTCAATAATGACGATTCAAAACTTCCTATTCTTGATAAACTTCCTAATACACTGGTTTGTCTTTTTTTTTCTGGTGTAGCCCCTGAGCCCTTGAACCGTATACTGGTTTTGTTGTTTGCTTTGGTGTAGCCTCAGAGACATAGAACCGTGCACAGATTATTGTCTTTTGTTCTCTCGCAGGCTTTTGCAGAGTTCCTCTGTTTCGGCGGGAAATTCATGCTGCAGAAACCGTATAGTGTTGTATGCTGTAAAAAAAATTAAATTAACAATCGTATATTAGCGCATATATACTCATAGTAATCATAAAAAGAAAGAAAAAATGTAAATTTGTAAATTAAAAATATATAACAATATTGATGCTCAAAATAAATATCAAAACATACTAAATATCTACAAACTTTTAAGCAAAATCTGCGCATTTGCGCGGGTTCTCTCCTAGTATATTATAAAGTTAGCATATCCTTCAGAGGAAATCTCTATAGAGTGAATATGTCGTAAAATAGAACTCTAGATACCGCCTAGTCTAGACTGAATCTCGAAATAGCTATCATTAGGAATATCGTAGAATCACACAGGTCGTAATCATCATAGTTTTGTGTCCTCAACCTACTCAAATCCAAAACAATACATAATCATAAGTAGTTTTCGAAAACAGACTCGATAATGATAAAATCGAAAAGCGTAAACCTGGATAAACATCCTCCCCTATACATAAATTAGAGTGTCCTCAGTGGGAAATAGTGGTGAGAGGATTGAACAGACTCGATAAAATGGAAATAAAAGATAAAAGCAGGAATAAAAAGATGAGGGTCAGAATGAATGAACCGTAGATGATGGAGGGGACGGGTGTGGCAATCTCTAACCGCCTAGTTTGTTTGGCTCGGTGCACTAGAATCAGGAGGTGGGTGGGCATCAGTCTAGGTGGAACTGGAATCTCTGGGCGACTGCCTTTCTGCGGGCTCAAAGAATTATAAACTCGCCAATGATGTGGGAAAGTCGGGAGATCTCGGGGTTGAACTTTGTCACGCCTGAAATCCACTGCGGGAATTTGTCTTGTAGCCTCATAACGGTATGGGATGGTAAAATGAAAACTCGGATGACTTCAACTCTTGTGAAGTACTTGTAACCAAATCTATTTGGGTCTGTCCCTGCTCCACAAAGTGTTGTGTGGTTTACTCTTGTGGCTTGTAGGATAGAAATGATGATGCCTCTGTAAGTGGGGGAAATGATGGTGCAGCGGGAAGCGGTGACATTATGATTAACCTCAACCAATCTCCTACCAGGGACACTAGCAGGGAAAGTAAGTCTAAAGTCTGATACAAAATAAGACTGAAGGATATTAAAATCTGGCGCTAGGACGCCGACTTGAATGGTCATGGAGAATAGTGAAATCTCTAGAAGTCGATACACTAGACAGACACCTGGATGAGGGAGAAGGCTGGACTTAGATCGCCCAGGATCATATTCACCTTGACCCATAATGAACCACAATGAAGTGTCATGCTAATCCATGATGGTGGTCTCGTGATGGTACTCCATTCTAAGAGTGTTTCAAAGTTAAGAAAGAGAGGATACCGTCTGAAGCAAAAGAGTGTCTCCCTCGTTTGTAGGAGAGTATGGTAGATGCCAGGAACTCTTGGAATAGGTCCGTTTAGGACAGATGGGGAATCTCCATGAAGTCTTAAAGCTTGAGGGCTTCTAAGTAGAAAAGTACATCCTCAGTAATGCCAAAATTATCAAGAGTGGTGTAGTCAATCCGTTATGTCGGCTTGATCGTGAGTCTTTGTAGATGGTTTAGATAGTTAATGCATGGTCCATGCGCTTCCCAACAATCGGACTGCTGCTCGTCTAACTGGTGGTGGTGGTGGTGCCGGCTCACGTGGAAGTGATGGGACACGTCTGGGTCTCGAGCGGAATCTCAGAGCTTGCTAGAAAGCATCAAGTGGGTCTTCATTACCCAAGCGAGAAGAATCGCCTCGCTCAACTCGGGTTCTCTTCTTGGAATATGGCGCATGCGTGATTGGTCCATAACCTACAAGCCAAAGTAAAATCTTGGGTAAAGATATGAATATGGTGCAAACGAGAGGTTTCAAAGTCCTAAGATACATGCCACATATGAATTGTCTAGGTAAAATTTAGCATGGCGATAGAACAAGTTCAATTTTCATATTCAAAGATGCATCATATAAGATATTGTCCAAAAACTCATTTTAAATGATAATTCTTATGCTAAATCACTTAGGTATGGTATACCTATGTCTAAATGCATCAAATATAGCTAATTTATACAATGATAAATTCCAAATTCGTTTTTCAAGAGAGGTGAAATTTTCAAAATAAAAAAATATCTTCCATGTTAAATAGGCTAAAAAATTCTTCCTAAACAACCTAGTAGCTCAATAAGAAACTATCTAATATTCCCTAACAATCCTAGAGTTTTATGAGTGCAAATCTATGAATTCCCAAAATTAGGTTCTCTTGAAAAAGTTGGGATTTAGATACATATTTTCATTTAGAGGGTTAAAGAGATGTGAATATGAATTCCGCTTTGAAAGTGAGTGAGATTGGGCCAAGAGATTTTTATAAAGGTTCAAGTTTTGAAAATCTAGGTTTTTTCCTAGAAGTCTCAATTCTCTTTCGGAGAGATGAAGAAAAAGAATATTAATCTTTAAAAAAATCACTTTGGTTTATGAAAAGTGTTTTTATGCCAAAAGTGAGTTTTTATAAATTTTTCAAAAACTTTTAGAACTTACCTTGTTTTGGACCGCAAAACCAGTTCATTTTCATTAGCAGTTCGGGTTTTGGTCATATCATACCTAAGGAGATCACTGAGTAGGACGGAATGAGCATGGCTCCGGAAGACGTGCTCACGGATGGAGGACATGCTGTCGTGGCCTCAGAAAGGGTAGTAGAAGATCAGATGGTGTCGGCCGCAAGCTGGCCTCGCATGGTCGGGTTAAAGATTTGCGGGGACGTGGCTCGAGCTAGAACGGTTGTGGACACATGCTGGTCGTCCGCGATCTCGATCTGGTTGGTCGAGGCCAAGCGTTTCTCAACTTGTTATGAGAGATATTCGGTCACGGCTGAGTTTTGGGCTGTAGTAAATCGGCCATGACGGTTGGGATGTTCGAGTCTTCAAGCGGGTTGGTTGCGGCTGTTGAAACCTGGATTTGATCAAGTCTCTTCACCTATTTCTTTTTGAATTTTTCTGATTTTCTGATTTTTTTTGGTTTTTATATATTTATAAAACTGAAAACTAAGAGTAACAAAACGGTTAAAAGAATAAGATAGATAAAAAAACTACTACTAACAAATGGGTCGCCTCCCATCAAGCGTATTAGTTTAACGTCGTTAGCTCGATGTTTGGGTTGACTTAGGCGTGATAAAAGATGTTTCGGGAACATTTGTTCCTAAGAATTTATCATCCTTGTCATTGTTTTCGCAAATTCCTTCGAAAAGAATCATATCTCTAAGAATCTCTTTGTTCTGGAGAACAAGTGTAGTGGCATCAACCATTTCTTTGATCTGTCCTTTGCTAGCATCACTTAGCGTCACAGAAACTATGATTTTGATCTTAGATAATGATTTGGCTGGTAGCAAAGGTTGAAAACGTGGGGATTTGAAAGGACACATGATGCACTTGTTAATATAGTGACATATGGATTAGAAGATCAAAACTAGAATATTATATTAAAATAGTTTAGAACGATTGAAAAATACTTATAACTAAAAAACTATTAAATATATATTCAATAAATAATTAAAGTTATAATTAGCAAAAATAAAATATGATAAAATAGAGAAAAAGAAGAACAAAATGAAATAAATATACAAAATGTTAAGCATAAAAAGTTATGGTAATACAAGAAAATATTTATAAAATGATGTGTAGAAATATTAGAAGGATGATCCACACAAAAATCATACAAAATAAAAATTTATAAAAGATGCAAAAATGATTGATAATAAATCAAAAATACAAAATCATATTATTTAAAAATAAATTAAAATAAAATATGCATATTAATGCATTTTCTCTGTGATTATTAAGATAACAAAAAAGACAATTTTATTAAAAATATAAAAACATATTAATTTTAAATCTAAAATATTTAAAATATTCTCAAATTAAAATAAATCTGCGCATTTGCGCGGTTCTCTCCTAGTTCTAATAAAGTTTATAGTCCTATGACAAGAGTGACAATAAGCAAAATTTAACGAAAAGAAAACCATAGTAGATGCACTACTTTGTGAATTTCGATTTGGATAAGAATTCAATTAGATTTTTTCCTTTTTATCCGTGAATTGGATGAAAATGGATAATTATATCTATTCCTTGTTGTTGTTTTTATGAGATTTCATCAGATGATTGTACAAGGAAAGTAAAGTATAAGGTTGTAGAAAATAAAACGGGAAAAATAATCATAAATTAATTAGATCAAGAATCTCATTATATATTTAGTGTGGATAAAGAAAATTTTCGTATGTTATATATTATTAAATTCTTGACAATTCTAATGTAGCAGATAAAGTCATATTTCTGCACGGCCCAATCAATAATTCAAGTCACATACTCCCATGAGATGCCATCCAACCATGAATACCTTCGTTGAAAATAATATTTAATTTTTAGTATAAATCTCAAATTTCGGAACTTTCGCTGCATGGATTTCCTTTTTTTTGTGCAGCAACATTTTCATTAAAAGGCTAAAAGTCCAGGCTGAATCTAAGCCCACTGAGAGCCTGCTTAGCAATACTATCTGCAGATACATTTAAAGAGCGATTAATGAACTGAATTGAAAACAGAGGATAGCGTTGGAGAGTTAAATTGATATCGCCAAGGATGCCATACCGGTAGTGACGATCGTGAGATGACCGCACAGATTTCCTGGGAAACCATTTTCCTTTGTAAAATTACTTGAAATAGCGTTTCAGTATAAAAATAAAAAGACTTACGAAGTTGTTCCAACATATTGATTCGCACTAATCCTAGATCCTTACTCATGTGAAAGGGAAAAAAAAAACACTTTCTATTCTCCTCGAGCTCCATCATGTAGTCATTTTAGGTTTTGCTGATAACATGGTGATTAGTGAGTAGTTAACTTTGGTTCTAATGGATGAGGTAGATTAGGATGTGATTAAGGTAGACTCATGGTGTTTAGTGCTTAATTTGTATTGATCATTCTCTATTTTGGTGTTCTCAATGCTGAATTCTCAATGATTTGTGGATTTACATCATATGATGTTTTATGCTCAAAAGGTGTTTGAGGAAATGTCTAAAAAGACCCAAATTAAAGGACTTTCATTCTTATCCTAAGAAATTAGTTGTCTAAGATAATACTTGGTAATAAAAAAAAAATTGTTTCCAAGCTTGTTTATATCTTAAACACAATTGAAAGATTGATTTTAATTAGGGAATTGAAAAAGGGATTAGTGCCAAGAAAATAGATTAGTCTATGATTATAGTTATTAACTAAAAGATTAGCGTTGTTAAATGTTTAATTGGTTTAAAGAAATGCATGCATGTCTTGTGATTGCAAATAAAATTGAATGATTGCATGATTAGTATAATAGTTAAGGCCATAAAAATGGTTTAGCTTAGTTAATGATCCTTGCAATATTTAATATTGTGAGATTGATTTAAAGCACCATGGATTAGCCTTATGATCATCCAAAATCATTGATCTCATCTTAGGACTATTCCTTTATCTTGCCTTTAATCTCAATTTAGCTTTGCTCTTGGTCTCTCTTAATCTTAATGCTTTTTGCTTTCAGTACTTAGGATTGTGAGACGTAAAACCTCTTTCTTGAATTGGCTTAGCTCAAGAAGTAGTATGCATGATTAGTGATATGCTCAAAGTGTATTTCCCTAGATCTGCACTGCAAATGCATAAACCGAAATCATAGTATAATAGGGGTTGAATCCTCAGAGACTATAGTTTCACACAATAGATTTGTTGTTTCAAATTAATATAAGTGAGATCGATTAAAAGTAAAAGCAATGCGAATAAACGAGATTTAAACTATTAAACGAAAGCGTTAGGTCTAGGGAATTTATTAGGAAATCAGGGATATATGCAATCAATAAATTGAATCCAAATTATGCAATGTTCTTGAACTCGAATCACTTGATTATAACTAACAACCTTTCGTTGCGATAATTATCTATATCTAAATCCTGAATCTCAAATCTCTTTGCAGATCCTAAAGTCTAAACATGCATTAATTCCATGTTTGATTTTTTCACAACTTCTTTAAACCAAATCTCTTTTCGAATAGATAAATTTCTCACCTAGCTAATTAACCGACCGCTGTTGCGATAATCAACCTAACATCAATAAACTAAATGTCTAGTTCATATTAGGCATTAATAACAACATATATAAAGAACTAGAAGTTACGGATCCTAACTAATCGATTAACCTAGCATTCCATGAAACCTTTTGTGAGAATCCCTAAACGTAACTAAGATAACTACTCAAAATGGCAACTGAAATCAATGACATGATGAATAGAAAGATGAATAAGATAATATAGTAAAATAAAGTGGGGTTCAAAATCCTTTGTTGAGGTACAAGATAAGCCCCAAAAAGATCTCCAACTCTAAAACTCAAAGTGGTGATAAGATATGCCAAAACAATGGCTAATAAACCTAAATAAAGTGTAAAACACGATTTTGGTAACTTCTGTAAATAGAAAACTTATGGGCCAAACTACAATTCTTCAAAAGTCTTTAAGTCTCGATGGAATCATGAAAAAAGGGTCGGTGTCGACCGACACTGCCTATACCAAGGGTCATGAATGGCAGTGACTTTTGACTTCTCGTATGAAACCTTCAAAAAGGTCCAGAATGCTCCAAAGTCTCCAGATGATCTCCAAATGTGTAATAACCTGTAAAAGACTCGATACGAACTCGAAAGACACATAAAAGACTCGATTATATACACAACATGGCTTAAAACCCATAAAACCATGATATATCACTTAGTGTTTCTAGTCTTCACACATTTGAATTGACAACCTCATTATACTACAATGTATACAAAGTGTTTTGAGGAATTGATAGCACTTAAAACCGAAAATATCTTGTATCAATTACCTTCAAACCAAGCAAGGGTTGTAGGAATCGTTGGTCATCCCATTTGGACACACTAATGCACTTAGCACCTTCATGAGGCTTATGAACCATGTTCTAAGAGCCTATATATGTAAGTTTGTAGTGACATATTTCGATGACATATTGATATATAGAACTTTCCTTGCGGATCACTGAACACATCTAGACAAATTCTATATACTCTTATGCTTGAAAACCTATATGCTAACCTAATGAAGTGCATATTCTGTACTGGCCATGTTGTGTTCTCTGGCTTCATTGTGAGTTCTCAGGGATTACATGTTGAGGAGGAGAAAATAAGGGCGATGCAAAACTGGCTAACTCCAACCACTATTGGACATGTCCGAAGCTTCCACGACTTGGTCATCTTCAATATGAGATTTTTCAAAGACTTCATTACCATTGTCGTGCCCTTGACCTCAGTGATCAAAAATAATGTCGCCTTCAAATGTGAACATGCCCAAGAAGATGTGTTTAATAAGCTTAGGGGTAGCTTAAATCATGCTCATGTTTTAGTGTTGCCTAACTTTGGGAAAACCTCTGATATTGAATGTGATTCTTCTGGGACGAGTATATGAGATGTGTTTACTTAAGGAGGATAACAAGTAGCCCTTCTTCAGCGAAAATATCAATGGAGCTTCCCTAAAACACCATATCTATGACAAGGAGATATATGCCCTACTAAGATCTCTTGGAACTTGGAAGCATTACGTATTATCTAAAGAGTTTCTTATTCTTACATATTATGAGACACTCAAACACCTAAGGCGCCAGACCACACCCAAGAATAGACATGCCAAATGGCTTGGGTTTTTCAAGAACATTCTCTTATGTGATCAAGTATAAGAAAAGAAAAGAGAACATTGTGGCCGATTTCTTATTCAAGAGATATGCACTCATATCAACAATGGAGGTCAAGATCATGGGATTTGAACACAATAAGGAATTGTATAAGGAAGACTCGGACTTCAAAGAAGCTTTCAAAGAAGCTGGAAAGACCGCATTTGATGATTTATATCAGCATGAGAGGTTTCAAGGACAAAATACCACAAGGGTCTATGAGGGAATTTATCATCACAAGGGCGCATGGAGGATGCTTCATGGGGAATTTTGGCCGAGATAATACATTGAGTGTCTTGACAAAGAATTTCTACTGGCCATTTAAAAAGAGGAATGTAAAACTGATTCTATACCAGATGCATCACATGCGTAAGAGCCAAATCCAGGTCACACCCTTATGGATTATATATGCATTTGCCAATTCCTAACCTACCGTGGGTAAACATTCCATGTACTTTGTTTTAGGTCTACTAAATATTCACCACAAGGACTCCATGTTCATAGTTGTGGACATATTTTCCAAAAAGGCCAATTTCATCACATATAGCAAGACCAATGATGCAACAAAAACTGTTGACATCTTATTCAAGGAGGTAGTTTGCTTACATGAAGTGCAAATAACCATCAAATCAAATAAAGAAGCTATATTCCTCAGCTATTTTTGGAAAACTTTGTGGAAGAAGTTGGGGACAAACATACTCTTTTCAACCAATTGTCACCCACAAACGGATGGCCGGACGTAGGTAGTGAACCAAACTCTCTCCACTCTCTTGAGAGTTGTAGTGGGTAAGAATTTACGTTATTGTTTTTCATGTTTACCATACATGGAGTTTGCATACATTAATGTCAAACATTCAGCCACAAAGCAATCTCAATTTGAAGTTTATACAGGTTTAACCCTATTACTACTTTAGATCTTTACCCCTGCCTCCACTTTTTTATTCTAGTCGTGATGCCAAAGCTGAATTTTTGAAGAAACTACACCAAAGGGTCCGATACAACTTGGAGAAGAAAAACGAGAAGAACAAGCAGCAAGCTGAAAATGGCGAAAAGGAGATCACATTCGAACCATGTGATTGGGTCTGGTTGTCTATGAGTCATGATCGGTTTCCTAACCAAAAGAAGTCCAAGATTTCACCCCGAGTAGATGGCGCATTCCAAGTGATAGAGAAGATCAACAATAATCCCTAAAAGCTATAAGGTAAGTTAAATAGTTCTCATGCCTTCGATGATTCTAACTTATATCCCTTCCATGCAGATGTACCTGTTCCGAAGTTAAAATATTTTCAAGAGGAAGGGGATGATGAAGACATATAGACCAACCTAACCGAGGCCACATGAGAGACTATCACAATACCAACCTTGAGGCGATCACCATGGACCAGATCAGGTACAAAGAGTGTGAGAGAGGAGTTCAAAAAGTCAGTGGAGAGCTTGATCACACTCATAGAGCATGAAAAACTCAAGGACAAGCTTCTCAGAAGAGAGGGAGGAAGAATCGGGAAGAAACATAAAACTCAAAAAAGGAAATGAGTAAGATTATGCCGCTAAGTTATAGAAAATTCATGGAAATTTATAATCCCCATCGCGTAATAATGCACATACACATCTTAATTTACTGCATTGATCTCAGTAGCTACGCCCCTACATAATTTAAGGAACCTAAAAGAGAGGGATGTGATTTCTCTCTCTTTTTGTGCGGCATACGACGGGTTATTAGCTCAGTGGTAGAGCGTGCCCCTGATAATTGTATTGTTGTGCCTGGGCTGCATCATGCACAATTTTGAATGAGAGAAAGAAGTGAGGCATCCTCTTTTCGACTCTGATTCTCCCATTATAGTCGTTGCTTTTCTTTCAGTTAATTCGAAAGTAGTTGCTTCTCTATTTTACAAAGTCTTACGGATTTTTGAATATAAACATGATTAGAAATATTAAATAGGAAGAGACTAAAAAGCATGCATAAGTATTTTTTTAAAACATAAAAATTTGTGTTTACAAAAACATAAATCCTAAACGTAAACAAATAACTTAAAAGAAGAGAGGATGTGTCATTTGTTTTCCTAAAGTTGTATTTATAGGTAAGGGATTCGAACCGGGTCCGTGAAAAACCAGGTCTTGACCCGGTTAAAATGGGTAAATGACAATCTGGGTGTGCCACACTGGACAGCATTGACCGCAATCAACATGTCAGAGTGGCGACTACAGACAGTCTGGGCCAGTGTGGCTCGGCTGCAATATCTTTAGGCCAAACATTGGACATAGACGAAGGTCAAGTTGCGGACAGGAACAACTACAACGGCATGGTCGTAGTGTGGACTGCAAACTGGCTTGGCCATAGTGAGATGCGGATGAAGAGAAGATTGTGGACGGCACATGCCGTTGCGTGGGTCGGACCGGTGCAAGGCTGGGCTGCAGAAGGTTGTGCTCTTTTTGGATTGTACACAATAGTTTCTTGCTGATTGATTGAAGGTCATCAGTGCTCGCTGAGGTTGGACACATCATCCTAGTCGTAGGTAGCTTGAGTCTTGGCTGCAAACGAGATATGCTGCTTCTTTTCGGCTGCATATCGCACGGCTGGGGATGGCTTCGCCTGCTGCAGATCAAACGGATAATTCTTGGCTAGATCTTCCACGGAACAAGGCAAGCTGCGTATGGAATGGGCTGTGGCCGTGCAGTCATAGTGTCTGGCTGGGCCCTGGCTTCTTCTTGTTTAAATAATCTCTTCTTTCTCCCAAACACTCCACATGGCTCATGGGACAACCCCAATCATCAAGAAAGTACCTAAAAAGACTCAAGAAGGAACCAAAACATGCAAACCTATTCTAAACTCACTAAAACTCTAAAGTGGATGAATTCTTAAGGAAATGCACAAGAATGAATGCAAAATACATGAGAACTATGCAAATAAGAATGCTAAAACAAGGCAAAATATGAACCTATCAATTTTCCTAAACTTACATTTTAATTGTCTGTAAGCAAACGAACGCAAAGAAAGTTGAAAGAAAGGTTTGAAAGTGAGAGCTCAAAGCTTCCAAAAGCAATCATCAAGAGAAGATGATATCAAGGTCTAAACATGAAACTATAAGCTACAATCAAGTTCACTTTACTCCGAAAGAGTTAGCCATTCTTATATATACATGTATCAAGTTCAAGTCTCAACCTACACAAGAATTCTTATCATCCAACCCTTTGACATTCACTAAGATTTCGGTGAATCATTATTTTGCAAATCCAGTGAACTCATTTGGATAAGGTTCAAGGTGTTGAGATTAAAATGATCTCAAAGTATTTGCGTCTTATTATGAACAAGGGATCTCTAAGAAATAGACGAACTATGGCAAAATGCTAAGAGTAAAGAACATTCAATGCATACAAGGATAAATTTTCATATATCCATTGCCTAATATGATCATAATCCTTTCTTCTAACTCCTAATCTACATTTTCTTTGAGTCATATACCTTCTTAGACAACAAAACATTCATATCATTCTTTTTTAAGAAAAACTTAGGAGACTTCCTTTCTTTTATTGATCCATGGCTAAGATTTTTCCTTTTCTTTCTCTATAGCTATATTCTTTTTTCACTAGTCTCTTTTCTTTTCTTTTCATGCATGAGCTATTTGTCTTATTTTGTTTCTTTTCTTTTCACTTAGAGACTTTCTTTTATACCTTTAGAGATATTTCATATCTTTTGCCCACCATTTCACACTTCTTCTATCTCCCATTTCTTTCCCAAATTTCTCATTGATTTCCAATCCTTCAAACCTATTTCCTATCATATGCTAGCCTAAATGATCTGAAAAGGCCTCACAACTCTACTAAAGTGTTTTGGCTTGAAATAAGGATTGATTAAAGGTGGAGAAGCTACTTCGACTAAGAAGAAAGTGGTAAAAGGAGGAAGATAGTCCAAGTATTATATGGTATCCATGAGTTCACCTTTCAATGCACAACACGATAATTAAGAGTCAAGATTCAATGTTCTTATAAATAGAGGAGGACTCAAATGACATCATGCTTCAACCAAGACAAGAACATTTAGATGTGAGATCCAAAAATGGTTCTTCACTAATTTTCAGCTTACTAGATGCATCAAACAACTACAAGCTAGCATAATGAACCAAGTTCTCAAAATGATTCTTTACAAGGAAAACATGTATTTGCTCTCAATGCAAGTGAGTGAAAACATATATGCTCATATACTCAATCCTAAACATACAAATGCAACTAGATGCCTTCTTTTTGTGTCAAAATTTACAATTTTTCGATTTTTAGTTATTTTCTATGCAATAAGCGAATGCATAAGACTGAAAGCATGCATAAATAGAAAATCAGAAAATAAAAATATGATTAAAATTTGGTTTCTCCCTCAAACTTAAATCACAATCTCTTGGGTTATAGAAGTCAAAAGAGATAAGTTAGAAATAAAAAAAAAATAAGTATAAACGAAAAGTGGAGTAGGTTACTTGGATTTGGAGTGAGAGAGGAGTGGAGTGGAGGCATCTTTGGTTGTTGCACAAGTCCCCACAACTTAGGAAATAGCCTTGTCTCACTATTTTTCTAAGGGTCGGAGCATTAAGTGATTTGGGGTTGTGCCTTGGCTGTGGATTATTTGCTCGTGGCTCCTTGACCGTGGGCCATCTTCTTTTTAATTTAAATTTATATTATTAACTATGAGGGATATTTACACGAAAAAATGTTTGGATCTGTAAAATAGAGAAATAGAAAAGTAAACAGAATACTAAAACCAATGAAATCCATGGTTCTCATATTCTTTAATCAATGTGTAGGCTTGGTGGTCAAAAGACCTTGATCCAAACCATGTCTGGAGCAAGAGTTGCAGCCGAGGGTTATCTCCATAGTTCATCGAGGTGATCTGATTCCTCACTGTACGATCAATGAGCTTCGCTACCACCGTTACTGGGTAAGGTTGACAATGGTGAATGCGTTCATTCCTTCCACGCTAGATAATGTAAATCGTCATTTGTAGTGACAGCCGAATAAAAATGAAAGTCAGCCTATCAAAACGACGAGAGAGAAGAAGATCAATTGTCTCCGTCCAATCCGAACTTTCTGGACCACCCAATAAGCTGCCACATACTTCAATCCACAATGAGAAGGTGTAGGGGCAAGCTAAAAAAGATGATCTCTGGTTTCGTTCTTCTCGCCACACAACATACAGTGTTGTTCTACACCCCATAGCCTCATCATGTCACCCATAGATAGCTTGTTTTTAAAGGCAAGCCACTCGATGAAAGCATATCTTGGAATCCCTTGTGAAAACCATACCAGATTAGCCCATGGGACTTTAACATGATGAGACCGGATTTGCTCCCATGTTTTGTGTGTCGAGAACTTTGGTCTAAATACATCATTATCATGTCGCCATAATAGAACATCACTACCTGCATTAATCGATGGTGGTTTAATCCTATAAACCGCCTCCTTGATTGTTGTTGTTGTTGGGGACCGAGAGATCCTCAGACGCCACTCATTTTCCCTCGCAATGTCACATAGTACGTCACATCTCCGTACGCCTAGCTGCTGGGTACCAACATCGCCTATCAGATCAGAAAGTTTTCCCAATGAAGCCACGGATCAAAACTGAAGAAAATAGATTGTTCATTATAAACTTTCCACCTCATAAATCCCCACGCCAACGGTCTTAACCTTAGGAATTTATGCCATATCCATGATCCCCTTGAACTTAAGGTTACGTCCCAAAAAGAACCCTCCTGAATTAAATGAGAGTTTACTCTGGTCAACCCAAAAGGATTTCGATAAGAGGCGCCATATAAGGCTGAGACTGTAGCACAAAGATATGTCATGGAGTCTTCAAATACCAGAACCCCCTTCGCTTTTTGGAGCGCAAAGATCCTCGCATGCTACTTTTTCTTCACCTTTAGAAAGAGGGCTTCTTTACCATAAGAACGCACAACATAGACCTTCAATCTCAAACAAGCATTTATTTTGTAACCGGAAGGATGCACACCAAAAAGAAGTAATACTAGAGATAACTGATATCGCCAATTGAAGACACTCATCAAATAACAAACTGCTTTCTGCCCAACTCAGCAGTCGAGAACGAACACGATCAACTAGAGGTTCATAATCCGACTTTGTCATGCTTCGGTCGTTAAAGGTAGGCAAGGTACCTTATTGGTAATGCCTCAATACGCAGAACTATAGTTGGTGCAATCGTTTCAACACTCCCTTTATCCACACCTGCTGCAAATACTGACATCTTTGACAGATTTATAGATAGCCTTGAAATCATAGAAAACTCCGAGAACACCTGCATTACCCCAGCAAAAGAAGAAGCCGATCCATCCATAAAAATGATGATATCATCAGCAAAGCTGTCGAGTTCAAAGCGGAGCATATGATAGGTGTAATTTTTAACCCTATTCTACTGCAAGTGCACAGTTATGCTATTGTAGTATTTAGGGTATCGAATCCACAGAGACTCTAGACTCTTGCGATAGATTATAGAATTTCAGGTTAAGCTAGGTAGAAGCGGTAGAAAGCAGTAAATCAAAATAGAAAGCAAGTAAACGGTTTGTAAATCAGAAGGCGAAGGTGTCAGGTCAAGGGAGTTCTCAGGAAATCAGGAACACATGCAATCAATCAATCGGGATCTAATTAAGAACTGTTCTAGAACTGGAATCACGGAAGTATAAGAAGCCAACTTTCGTTGCGAATCCTATCTATGTCTAACAACCTAGCAAGCCAACTTTCGTTGCGAATTCTAGAGTTCTAAACAAGCATTAATCTCAAGTTCTTTCGTTCACAATTCCTCTAAACCAAATTTCTTTGCGAGTAGATCAAATTGCTCATCTAGGTTCTTTCTAGCTAATTAACCAACTATCGTTGTGGAAATCAACCTAACATCATAAATCTGGGTAGCTACTTCAGATTAAGCATTAAGAACAACCCTAGATGAAGAACTAACAGATGTGAATCCCTACAGATCGATTTACCTATAATTCCATGAAATCCCTTGTGAGAATCCCTAAACCTAACTGGTAAACTACTCAGACATGATCATCGAAACAGAAGACATCATGAATAGAAAACCAAATAGCATATAATAAAATAAAGAATTGGGGTTCGAAATCCTCTCTCTTTCAAGAACAACATCAGCCCCTAACTCTCTCTGAATGTAAAATAAAGTGTAGCCTAAACAAGTGGCTAAAAACCCTAATATATAGTCTAAAACACGTATGGGGGCCTTTTTGCAAGTCTGGGAAGTTTCTGGGCAAAAACTATAATTTCTCCAAAATGCAGATTTTTGGGTGCAGAACTGCGTCGACCACTGCAGAACTGCGTCGATCGTTGCAAGGCGAAAACGCAGCCATTAAACTCTTTGAAATCTCTAAATAGTGCAGAATTGCTCCAAATGATCCCAAAACGCCCAATTAGGCTCCAGATGTCCTTAAACCTGTAAAACACCTGAAAAGACTCCAAAACACATAGAAAGACTCGATAACAAAGACATATACCATGGTTAAAATCCCTAAAATCCATGGTATATCAACTCCCCCACACTTAAGCCTTGCTTGCCCTCAAGCAAGTAAAGAACCAAAGCATAAGAAAAGAGGTTTGAAAACACAGAAACTCATTTCGTCCTAGGAACTTTTGCATTCACATTCACTTAGTAATCCACTGAAAACTTTCCTACAGAACTCAAGACCACAATATACTTCCCCCACACTTAGCAACTGTCCCAAGTAAACTCCACAATCAAGTTAGGACATTCAAGTTCACCACACTAGCCTTTGTATATAATTAGGTGCAGTCTCACAGAGGGAGTATCGAATCAAAGGACACATGGACTCAACCTATTCAGTATCTGACCACCAAACTGTCTGTTTATGGTTTCTTTCTTTTCCCTTTCTCCCTTAGCAACTGATTTTTCCCCACTGGGTATCATTTTATTTTTTTTATCAGTGCTCTTCCCGTTATGGGGTGTACTTTGGACACATTCCATGAATACACAAGAGGTAATAGTGTTTGCTACCACTCCCATGACCACTTCGGAGCTACCAGCTCATCCTCAGTTTATTAATCTCTTTTTTTTTTTACTTTCAAAGGAGGGGAAAATCAGAAACCATACTTTAGAACAGGATTATAGGCTGTGCCAAACACATCAAAGGAATCCGATCCAAAGATTACCAAGCCCCTAAGTGAGAAATTAAAGTCAAGATTAAGCGCGAGACTAGTGATGGATCCTCTGAATACTTGGTTAGATATGGGTGTCCTTGATAAGTTGATATGTTTGGGGTTTTCTAATAGTCATAGAGGTCATGCGAGTCTGTCCAATGGTGACTTAGTTCCTGTTCAAGCGAAAAATTTCCTCGGAAAATCATAGTTTCATAAAAATTTTGACTCAATAAAACAGTTTTGAAAAACCAAAGACTGACTCTAAGAAAACAAAAGCGTGCGTCAGTAGCTACCTCCCCCACACTTGAAACACATTGTCCCCAGTAGTGTCAAGCTTAGGATTGGCAAGAAATAGAAATCAAATTGAAACATCTGAAAGTTGCAGAATACTTACCTGTCATCGCCCTGCGTCGATCGATGCCACAAGGGTGTCGATCGATGCAGGGCGATTACGCCCGCGGTTATTGAATAACCGATGTCTGAACCACAATCAAATTGGCTAACCATAAATTGCAACTGTGTCGACCGATGCACTATGTGTATCGATCGATTCAGTGCGATTCTGCCTGTTTCTCTCGGCTCTGAACACACTTAAGCATAAAAATCAAAATATCAAAACCAAAACGAAAAATGAAAAAAAAAACGAACATAATAGTGGGCTGCCTCCCACTCAGCGCTTGTTTTTAGTCATTAGCTTGACTGTGGGATAGAGATCGGACTCATGGCGGTTTCAACAGAGACTTTGAGTGTCTCTGTGAATGTCTCCTCATCCAAGGTGGTGTATATGCTTTCGGATCATGAGATTTTCCAAGGAACGAAGGAGTAGAACCAGGGCGGGAGCGAAGCTTGGGTGGTATTCTGCGTTTTCCTGCATTCAAAGTTGATGGATTAGGAGGTTTAAGCTTAGATGATTTATGCCTTACCTTTGGTGGAAATGAGATGTCTGGAGCTTTCTGCTTATGAGCAGTTGCAGGCACTGAAGATGTTAGAGCAAGTTCAGAATGAACTGCCATCTTCTCTTCTCCAATTGGAACCTCTGGTTCCACCTCAACACTGAAGCTCTGTCCATCAATGGTGGCTCTCTGCTTCCTGTCCATCTTGAACTGCAATGGCTTATCTCCCAGTTGGAGATCAATCAGACCACTTCTCACATCTATCACAGCTCCCGCAGTAGCTAAAAATGATCTTCCAAGCAGCAAAGGATCATCTGGCTCAACATTGTACTTCAGCACTACAAAGTCTGTTGGAATTAAGTAGTTTCCAACTCTGATAGGTACATCCTCAAGAACACCTTCGGGGTACCTCTTTGATAGATCAGCTAGGATAAGAGAGATCCTAGTAGGCTGGAATTCCATAAGTCCTAATCTCATAGCCACAGAGTATGGCATGAGATTCACACCAGATGATGTGAGATGTAATGGAGGTGTGATGAACGATGGAGTGAGAGGAAGTGATGCTGACCGCGAGAGAGAAAGAGATGGAAGCATGGAACAAAGCTGCTGGCCGAAGGCACTCTCAGCTTTGCCAGTGGGTGGTCGAAGGTGGTTTGATAGCTACTGAATTTGTGGAACACTTAGGATGATCGAGGCAGCAAGCAAAAGCCAAGAAATCTACTCTTCTAAGGGGCAGGCGTGCAGAGAAGGAGATAGATCGAGAAACCTTAGGGTTTTTCCTGGTTAAAACTTGCTTAGTGTTTCATAAAACCAAAAGAGTGTTTAAGTAATACAACTGAAAACAAATGGGCCAAAGAAACATGGGCCATCGAAAATAACTAAAAAATAAGAGAAATAAGACTTAAAAATGAAAGAGGAAAGTCTTGGTCGAAAATAGATAAGAGGCCGGTCTGTCTCTCTAATGAATGGGCCTCGGATCACCTCGTTAAAAACCTTGTGAAGAAAACCCATTTGGGACAAAACTTCACAAGGGAAAAAGAGTATGATCTTTATCACAGAGGCAGACCGGTCAAGGAATCATCTGGCTCGATGCAGAAGATCATGGTCGGTCCGTGCGTCCGGAGTATGGGCCAGGGCGTGGTCTGCTCAAATGGGCCGTCAGCTTCGGTATGGATCATCCTCCGGGCCAACTGGTTCAGGACAGGTTGTCCTTGGTCGAGACGGCCTAGCTGGGTCGTGATGTCTTCTAGGCTTGTCCTCGAGATCAACTTCTCCATGGCATTGTTGAATTCGGCATGTATATGTCGCTGTCCCGAACGCGTCCTTGGTACATCTCGCATGGTCGGGAACAGGTCGGTCAGCTTATTGCTAGAGCCTGGTCCGTCTTATTCGTCCAACTCAGTGTCGGCTACGCTGATGTCCTCATCATTCCCTCCCTCTTGAAGAGTTTCTGGCCTCAGAACAGTATCACCTGCACAATAAGGAGACAAATCAGCAACATTAAAACTCGACGATATGCTCATCTCACCTGGGAGTTCCAATTGGTAGGCGTTGTCGTTGATCTTCTTTAGGACCCGGAATGGTCCATCTCCTCGTGGAGTAAGCTTGGACTTCCTCTTGTTTCTGAACCGTTCGGGTCGCATGTGAACCCAAACCCAGTCGCCTGGCCTAATGTCAATCTCCTTCCTGTGTTTGTCGGCTTGCTTCTTGTACTGCTCCGTCCTCTTCTCGATGTTCTCCTTAACCGCATGGTGTAGCTTGGCGACGGCCTCAGCCTTGCGCTCTCCATCAAGATTGATGAACTCCAATGCTGGTAGGGGCTTCAGATCAAGTGGCGTATCTGGCTTAAATCCATAAACAACCTCAAAAGGAGACATCTTAGTAGCAGAGTGTTTGGCACCATTATAAGCAAACTCAACAAAAGGAATGCAATCCAACCAATGTGATAAATTTTTACCAACCGTGGCCCTTAAGAGGGCTGAGAGAGTCCGGTTCACGACCTCGGTCTGTCCATCAGTCTGTGGATGACAAGTGGTCGAGAAAAGTAGCTTGGTACCAAGCTTCCTCCACAACGTCCTCCAAAAGTGACCTAGGAAGGTCGGGTCACGGTCCGAGACGATGGTCCGTGGCAGGCCGTGCAATCAGACCACTTCTTTGAAGAAGAGATCGGCTATCTGGGTCGCATCATTCGTCTTAGAACACGGTATGAAGTGAGCCATCTTTGAAAACCGGTCGACCACAACGAAGATCGCATCCTTGTTCCTGATTTTAGGCAAACCAAGCACAAAATCCATAGAAATATCGACCCATGGTCGGTTAGGTATAGGCAAAGGTAAGTAAAGACCATGAGGATGTGACCTGGACTTGGACTTAAGGCAAGTGATGCACTTGGAGCAGAAACGCTCTGTGTCTCGCTTCTGATGTGGCCAATAGAAGTGCTCTACTAGGACACTCAGTGTCTTGTCCACGCCAAAGTGTCCCATCAGTCCTCCTCCATGGGATTCTCGGATCAGGAGCTCCCTCATCGACCCCTGAGGAATGCACAGCCGCTTGCCTCTAAACAGGAAGCCGTTATGCAAGTAGAAAGCTCCTTTCGGTCCCTTGCTACATTCCTGAAAAATTTCACCAAAATCAAGGTCAGTATCATAATCTTCTTTAATAAGTTCAAACCCCAAAACTTTGGCCTCCATGGTGCTGATCAGTGTGTATCTCCTGGATAATGCATCAGCTACCACGTTCTCTTTTCCCTTCTTGTACTTGATGATGTACAGAAAGGTCTCCACGAACTCAAGCCACTTAGCGTGCCTCCTCTTCAGATTTGTTTGTCCTCTCAAATGCTTTAGCGTCTCGTGGTCGGTGTGAATAATAAACTCCTTGGCCAGCAAGTAATGCTGCCAAGTCTCCAAAGATCTAACCAACGCATACAACTCCTTGTCATAAGTAGGATAGTTGAGCGTGGCTCCACTCAACTTCTCGCTGAAGTAGGCGACTGGTCGCCCACCTTGCGTCAGAACAGCTCCAATCCCTAAACCTGAAGCATCACACTCAATCTCAAACGTCTTATCAAAATTAGGCAAAACCAAAATAGGAGCATGGGTTAACAAATCCTTGAGTTTCTGAAATGCGGCCTCCTGCGATTGGCCCCATTTGAACGGGACGTCCTTCTTGATCACGGCTGTAAGTGGGGCGGCCACCGTGCTAAAATCCTTCACAAACCGTCTATAGAAGCTGGTTAAACCGTAAAAACTCCTGACATGGCCGATCGTGGTCGGGGTCAGCCACTCCTCAATAGCTTTGATCTTTTCTTGGTCAACCTGTAAGCCCTGCGAACTCACAACAAAACCTAAAAAGACAAGCTTATCAGTGCAGAAGGTGCACTTCTTGAGGTTCGCATAAACGCAACCCAACGGATGGTATTGGTAATTAGTGAAACAATTCCATCCATGAAACACCGAGTCAAGAATGACTTTTGCATTACATTCCTGCACTCTTGTTTCCAGAAAACATCCCAAAGACACCTCTGCAGTCCGAAACCAGTCACGAACCACATTATGCTTGCGCGGTAAATTGAATCCGTGCATATTTCAAGCAAAGATTGACGACATCAATGCTTCCGAGAGGAAGCTGGTTATTTGTTGTTCCCACATCCTGCTACTTAACTACCCATAGTTCGAACCTGGTTTGATGGTTGCGGACCCCGCTTAAACATCACTCCTTTCATTTTATCCTCAATCGCAGTCCCCAACATAAAAGCATCATGTTGCTCTGAATTCGGTGACACCTGCTCCTCTTAGCATTCCCCATCCTTTTTTAGGTTCATTAGCGCCTGAAATCTTGACGGAGAAGTAGAGAATATAATATCCCTATCCATTTTCTTGGCCGGAGACCCTTTTCCGGAGACAACAATAGTCCAATTTTCATGTTTTCTTTTACCCCCAACCACTACCTTGTCTGACTTCTCAAGAACGTTCAAATTGGTAATACCCCAGAGACCATCTCTTCCTCCTCAACACCCGATTTTTTAATCGCACACTTCTAAAGCCTAATCACCTACACAGCTGCCTTTCTCTGCACTCGACCCAACTGCCTCAGCCTTCTCTACATCCTCGCCTGTAGTCGCAGGTTTCTCTGCTACACTATCTCCTAGAACAGAGCCACTTTACACCACCAAAATTGGCGCAATAGAAGCACGCTTTATATTTTCAAGGTCGGCAACAAGGTCAGAAATGATATCAACGGCTTATCTATTATATATTTCATCGCCTTGATAGCATCCTCATGAACCACCATAACGGACTGTGGATTAGCTATAACTTCCCCATCTTTATCCTTATTCAAGTTCACCTTATCTGAAACCTTCGCTTTAACACAGTTTTTCAGTAGATGTTCCCATTTGTGACAATTTCTACATTGAGGAGGAATCCATGGGAATGATACCTTGATCCTTACCGGACATCCCTCGTATTCAAAACTCAGTATCGTAGGTAGCGGATTACGTAGATTCACCTCAATCAACATCCGTTCCACATCCAACCGTAAACACTTCTCTGTTTTATGATGCAGTTTCACGAACTTACCTACATAACTACCTATCAGCTTCAACCCCTTATTCGAAAACATGTCCTCCGATAATCCTGCAAAATAGACCCAAACCGGAATAAATGTGAAGTCTGGTTCCATTGAATTGACCCCAGGTTTCCACTCATGCATCATGAGAGGTACATCACCCACATGCCAGAACTTTCTTCTTAAAACTCTCTCTCTATAACTCATGTGTTTTCAATCCGAAACAAATCCGCTGACTTTTTTAGGAATTGAACATCAATTTTTGGCCCTTTTCCAGCGAAGAACATAGTCGATTCACAGTAGCATGAATGGATCCTATATGGGGTGGATCCACAATGAAGTAACCCATCAAATATGGCTCCCGCAAGGGCTTTTCATTGAACACAAATCCCTCAGGGTGGACAACCTCAGCCACACCATTAATCACCCTCACAGTCTCGACCAACGCAAAAACCTTATCCAACATACCATTAATGATGAGGACATCAATAAAGGAGCATGGAGAGAACATAAATCAACCAGCCAAGACCTTTGGAGAGAAACAACTTGAATGCACCAGAGACATATGTGCATGTCTTTGAGCATATCTACCCAACAAGAAGGATTTAAGCTACAAATCAACATGTTCGAGAACCTTAACTCATCAAGTAATCATCATAAGGTGGAATTGGTTCAAGAGATTTCCACATGAAAACGATATTCAAGTTACAACTCAGAAGACTTCTCATGGATCCGATAGAGATATACGACCAGAAAGTAAAGCACTTCTACTCAACCAGGATGTATCAAGCAACAAGGTTACTTGTTCTGGAATCTTGGTTCATCAGGGAATCTAGGACAGTTGGAATCCCTGTTCAAAACGCCCCGCCGAGGTCTGCGTACTCGCCGGAGAAGCGCTCGGCGGTGGCTCTCCGCCGCGATTTGGGTAAATCGGAGGTAAAAATCGGATTGTACAAAAACTTCATATTTCTCTTAGATTCGAGTTAAAAATCGACAAATGAGTTATAAATCTATCAAAACTAGTTGAAAAACACAAGAAAAACAAGTTAGAATGAAGCTAATCGCGAAAAAAAAAAATTCAGACAGCGGGATTTTAGGGTTTCCAGTCGCAGTAATAGAGGTTGAAGACGAGGGCAATTTCGTAATTTGCCATTCATTTAATTAAAAAATGAAAAACTCGCCTAAATGCAGCTCCTGTGGGTCGAAGTCGGGTTTTAACAGCAGGGAATGAAAGCTGAAGCCACTAGACCACGCTAAACTTTTGTTATTTATTTACGTTTATATATCTATATACTAATATACATATAAAAATAATATAAATTCCGCCCCGCGTAAATCCCGCTTACTCTCCGATTTTCTTGCTAGGCGCTAGGCCCAACCCAGCCGCCCGAGGAACGCCTAGCGAGTTTTCGACCACAGGTTGGAATCATGCCAAAACTGGTTCAGAATAATAATTTATTCAAGCTCTAAACCAATGGTTTCTGCACTTGCCTTATTTGGAGGCTCCCAGATTTAATACACTCCAAACCCAAACTTGGCGACCTAGAGACACCTTAAACCAATACTACAACGTTTTTTCTTCACCCTTAAAGTATCCCGAAGACATTAGCTGCACAAGAACACACTAGATCACTCATATCAACCAGCAGCCTTACTTACCATCTTTGGACCTAAGTGAATTCAAGGCATTCACACTTTCTATCTTAACAAACCAACGGCTATATTCTTTCTACCAAGCCATGAATACATTCTCAGTGAACCTGGACACCCCAGGGAGCCACGGATTCTCACCCAAGCTGTCAAGACTCAAAAAGACACATTTCCCTTATTTGGCTAAGATACCTTCATCAATGCACCAATGGCTCTTTTCTTCATATATTTCGATTCTTTTCTTGTATTATCTTTTTTAGACCGCTTTATATGAGCCTATAAAATCTCAGCTTTGAATTCCTTGTAAATCCCCATTTTCAACCATTTTAAATTTAATAGAAATATTATGTTTTTCTTCCAAAGTTTGTGTTCTTTGTGAAGTGTTCCTTCTATGAATATTGTGAGTGATTCACCTTGTTCTTAGGAGTCTCAGATCAATCTATTTGAGTGATTCATATAGCTTGTTCTCTAGAGGAGAGAGTCAATCAAATCCACTTGTTGAGAGAGTCAATCACAAGTTCCACCACCACCTCTACCTTCAATCCATCTTCCGCAAGCTTGACTTAGGAATCATCTGATGATCAAGTGATCTTAGCATTGGAGTGATTTTGAGGCTGTATCATCTGGTATCAGGGCCTCAAAAGCTCCTAACTATCATGTTGTTTCTATCCTTTCTGTTTTGTTTCATTAAAATTGAAAACCATAAAAATATTTGATTATGTTCTTGTTTGATTCTTAGTTTTATGTTCTTATTCTATTTTCTGTGTTTAAGCAATCCCCAAATCCAGTGATTGACTACCTTTGCTTATAATTATGAGATGGGAATGGCCTGAATTTTTCTTTGATAGTTAGTAATCGAGTGAGAAGCTCTTGAAGCTTTATCGGTTTTCTTGATGCTCGGGAGTGGGAATTACCTTGGAACTTGAGAATGGCTTTGCTCTTCTTTTGCATTGGACCTTATGCTCAATGCTTCCATCTTTGAGTTTCAATGGCTAAAAGGTGAGAGTGTTTGTAGATTGAGCAATGTTGGAGGTTTTGGATGATTTTTCCTTATACTTTCTCACAAGAGGAGCTTCTTTAGCTCTATTCACCCCCTCCTTTTGAGCACTTCCCATATGCTCACCAAAAAGCCTTGAATAACATCTCCATCTTAAGACATCATTTCCATCTTTTTCAGCTCTTGGAGATTATTTATTCCTTACCAACTTCTTCTTATTAGCTATATCCTCATGTATGCACAACTTTCCCAAGGATATGGATCCACAATACTCAATCCTCCCAGAACTAACCCCAAGCTTTGCCTACTCTTGAATAACCTCTTCATTTTCAGATATGATAGTTCCACATATGTTGAGAGAAGAAAGCGAAGAAATCTTCATAGGGTAGTAGATCTTGTCATTAACATTCTTGAGCACAACCCTTTTGTTTTTGAAGTCCAGGCTTGCTCTATTTGTATTGAGGAAGATTGTTCCTAGTAGAAGAGGAAGCTTTTTACTCTTCTTTAGCTTCATGACAATGAAATCGGTTGGGATGGCACAATCCATAGTCCTGGCTAGGTAATTTACAATCATTTCAAGAGGGGCCCTTTTGGATGAACTTCCAAATGTTATAGTAGATGTTTACCGCTCAAGGCTCTTGATACCTTATATCTCAGCCATTTGAAAAGACCTCACACTCACATTGTAACCTGAGTCACACAAAGCATCCTCAATCTTCACATCTCCAAGAGTGCAACACAAAGAGAATTTATCGGACACTCCGAGATTTGGAAGTGAAGTTGGTGTGATCATTGTATTATGAACATCATCCTTATGCATTTGACCATTCACAATTTCAGCACAATTGGAAAGTAGAATCTCCTCAATGATGGCTTCCTCATCAACTCTTCAGCCTTGTGTGAGAACATGGTAAATGATCAAAAGGAGGGGGTGGATAGAGCTAAAGGAGCACATCTTAAGATTAATAAGTATATCAAAGCACCTCAACCCTCCACGCTTCCTCCAGCCCCCATATTTCTAAGCTTACACCCAATATGTCTTAAAGGTGGAACAATTGAGTACAAGGTTAAGTGCAAGGGAAGAGTCATACCATTCTCAAGTTTCAAGGCCGTTCTCAGTCTCAAGATTCAAGGAGACCCGATCCAAATTCAAGAGCTTCTATCTCAACTCATGACCATCACTCAATAGGCCAGGCCATTCCCTAACCCTCACTAGCCAAGTGAAAGGTAGTCAACCTTGAGATTTAAAACAAGCTCACTAGGAGAAAGTACCATGTCTATCTTTGTTTATACTCTTTGATATGAATATTTTATAGTTCTTTTAATGTGTTTGTTGATTTTTTATAAGTTTGGGAACTTTGAGATCATTGCTATGAATGAGGGGAAACAAGTTGGCCCGAGCCAGGGTGAGCCAGAAAATATCGGACTGCCTTAGTGGATGATGGTGCCCGCAGTGGAGCTGAGATGTATTGTGGTCAAGGGATAACGAGAGAATTCGACCAAGGTGAATACAAAAATTCGGACCAGCAAATATTCCGGTCGGGTGATATCAGTCCAAGTGGGTCGCGGCAAAGACATTACCATGTAGCGGCCAGGGAGCTTCAGTAAAACTTTACCACATCCACTCCTACAGCAGAACTTCATGTATTGGTCATGGCATAACAGGAAACCTTTCCCACGGCCACACCTCCAATCAAAATCAAATACCAAAGCCAAGGGGAACTTGAACCAGTCTGCATTGACACCTCCAACACACCTTCCTACACCCAAATCCATTTCCATTCCATCTCCAATGGACACTCCATCTTTTTGTACATATTCTTTTGATTTTTGTTTTCATTTTTCTTTTGTTTTAGGTCACTCTTTTATTTATTCTATCACACTAGACATTGTGTGATTTAAGTTTGGGATAGAGGCCAGTTGATAATATTGTGTTTTGTGATCTTATTTTTCTTGTTTACATATTGAATCTCATGCATTCACTTATGGCATAGAAAATCTATTAAAAAAATCGACAAAGAAATTATCTAGTTGCATTTTTATGTTTAGGATTGAGTCTAGTATCATATAGGGTTTGTATTCATTTTCATAGGGAGAAATGATTAATTTTCCATGTAAACAATCATCTTGAGAACTTGGTTCATTATGCTAGCTTGTAATTGTATGATGCATCTAGTGAGCTTGAAAGTAAGAATGAACCATGTTTGGATCTCATGTCCTAATGTTCTTGTCTTGGTTGAAGAAAGTTTTAAATTGATTCATTCCCTAATTATTAGAACCATAATCTTAACTCTTAATTATCATGTGTGTGCATTGAAAGATGAATTCATAGATACCACATACATATTTTGAATGTGTTCTTCCTTTTCACCATTCTTGTTAGTCCAAATAGTTTTCCCCACCTCTAACCAATCCTTCCTTTGAGCCTAAACACTTTAGTGAGCGTTGTGGGGCCTTTTGCATCAATTAAAAAAAAATGTTGAGTTGAGAACGAAAAGTATTAGCTTCCATGTAGAGTTATCCTTACACATTCGGGGTTAACATAGGCTAGGACGTAAGTTTTAAGAACAAAAACAAAGTGGGAAATGAGAAGAAAAAAAAAATAGGAAAGAAATAATGGGTAGCGAAAAGTATGGAATAGTGGCTAAGTAAAGAATATAGCTCCACGTGAAATAGTAGATAGTCTCTTAATTCAAAAGAAAGAAAGAAGTCAAAAAAGAAAGAAAAAAAGATTAAACAAATAAAAGAAGAGCTATAGAAAACAAAAGAGAAAAGCCAAAAGAGAAAGAAATCCCTTAACTGCTTAAAGAGAAAGAATCGAATGGGTTTTGTGGTTTTAGAAGGCAAATTTCCATGAGAAAATGTTAGATTAGGAAGGGAACTAAAGGGTTTAGAAATGGGAGTTAAGATCATCTAGGGCACTGGATAGGCGAAAGTCATCCTTGTATGCATCAGTTGTTCTTGAGAGATCGCTTGTTTGTAATAGCCACATATACTTTGAGATCATTTTCATATCAAGACTTTATTATTCTGATTGTAAAACTACCCCCCAAATTGAAGTCAACCTTAAAACTATCCTCCCTCTTCTTCTTCCTCTCCCTCGTTAATATATCCTCTCAATAATCTGGGTATTCACGATAATGCCATCGTCAGACTTCTTATGAAGTCTGATACTTTTACCAAAAGACAAATCCAAAACTATTTTAGGTATTCACGAAAATACCATCGTCATGAATGCTCAGCAACCATGACAACCATCATCGCCGACGTATTAATGTGTAATCCAACCCGTTTTTCCACCATTAAAGCTCAAGAATAGAGCCCAGGCGTTCACCTCTCCGGTTTTCTCCCTTTTCCCTCTGATTTTTCAATTCAAATGTAGCGAAATCGTTTATTATCTTATAAAAAAAAAGAAAAACACGACTTCGATTTCGGGTTTTGGGTTATATTAGACGTTATGGGAAATCGACGAGGCTAAAAACAAACAGAAAACGGACATTGGTAAGAATTTTGTGTATCGTCGATTTTTAGATCTGAATTGTAAACTCAGACTTCCGTTTAAGTATATTTTTTCGTAAACTTCAATATGAAAAGTAATGGTCAACGAGAGTGTAGTTCTGCAAATAACTTTTAAGTTAACAAACCTCCACTGAAGTCTCGCAAATTCCTTTGAAAACAAAAATAAAAATTATTAGACTTCACCAAGAAGTCTAAATAAGCAGAGGTTAGTTTTGCAAATGATCAAAAAAAAAATTATTCAGATTTCTTATTTAGTCTAACAAAAGATATTGGCTGAATTTGACCAAATCTTACTTTTTCTCAGACAAAATCCGAAGTCTGAAAATAAAAGGGGTAGAAAGAGTAATTGACCGAAATTTTCATATGTTGACCAGAATAAGAAAAAAAATTTCAGACTTCTGAAGCAATCTGAAGCAAATATCAGCCAGCTCTAGAATATTGAAATGCTAAACTTTTGTCAAACGGCTATAGAAATTTGAAATACCAAATTTTGGTCAACGCAAAAAAATTCCCAAAAATGCAAAGCTTTTTATCAAACTTCCCTCGCTGTCTGAATATATTTTCAGACCGCAATAGAAGTCCATTAAAAAAAGTCATCCACAAAATATTTTGGTCAACTCCAAAAATACTCCCCACTTTTTGTCAGACGGCCGTAGAAGTGTGACAGTCTTGGAGAAGTCTGATAAAAAAAAAATCAAATTTAAAAGTCAATTGCAAAACTACCCCTTTTGTTCTTGAAAAAAATGTCAAAAATTTACAAATTAGACTGTGTACGCTGTATCACAAGATTCATTTCAATTGCAAAAATACCCTCCTTCTGAGACTTCAATTGAGGTCTAGTAAAACTACTGTCAGACTTCCACACTGAAATGATAAAAAATTTAAAAACATGGTTTTGTATATTTGTGATTAATTTCGTTAATTTTAATTTTTATAAATGTGTGTTAGTTGTATATGTTCCTCCTGCGTGAGTTTTACATTCTTATGTTTGGTAATTTTTTTTTAATCAATTTTTGAAGAATATTGGAAATGTAGCTAATAGAGTCAGACTTCGCAAAGAAGTATGGTTTTTCCCATAAGATCTCTAATGTGGTTTACGTGTTTGTTTTTACAGATAATGGTTCAGTTACCTGTTAATTTTGGTGAATGGGTTGTGAGAGACCAGATTTGGCATTTTGTGGTTGATAAGCTCAAAGGAGGGCGGTTTATCACTTTTCGTGATGGTTCTACACATCAAGAACTTGTTGAGATGGTACAAGATGGTTATATGTTGGACAAGAAAACCGAGGTGGTGGAGTTATCATAGCCATTACCGGAAGCACTCTTAAAACAAATGGGTCCGGATAACCCTCTGGTTTATGTCACAAATGATAGGCAAGTAAGGAGCATGGTCGAGTTAGCTAGTATGCATTTAATCCGTCTTTGTGTCTCGAGCCGATCTGGTATGGAAGATGAAGATGCGGGGAATCATGATGAAAAATATAAAGATGAAGATGTAGACGAAGATGACAAAGAAGAAGACTGACATGAGGAAGATGTATACTCATTATCGGATGATTATGTTTGTGGTGGTGGTGGTGATGATGGTGTTGGTAACTTGGATGTGCATGAGCATGTTTTCAAGAAACACGTTGAGGCTTACTATGACGATGTTTATTATACCGTGTATTGGAAGTGAAACATGAAAATGTAAATGTGGAAGAAGATGAAGGTTATAAGAAAATGAGTTAGAGGGTAAGATTAATCGGTTTGGTAGAAAAAAGGACTCGTCCGTGGGTATCTTTCTCAACAAGTTATTTGATAGCAAGAAAGACCTAATATCAGAGCTGCATTTGACGGTGATAATGAAGAAATTCGCATTCAGAATAGAGAAGTCTGACAAGAAACGTTTTGTGGCTAAATGTCGTGTGGAAGGATGCAAGTGGAAGCTTCGAGCGTCTGTGAAGAATGAACCAAACAAGTATTGGGTGATTATCTATTCAAAAATCCATATATGTTCAGTGGTGGACCGGATATCTACGCGTAAACGTTATACTCCATTATATTGTTTGGTTGTTTATTGATGTTTTGGTATAATTGAACTGATTACACCAAAGCATGTCAAAGTATCAATGAAGAAGCAGTTTGGGATTAAGATGAGCTACACAACCGCATATAGAGCATTGTTACATGCTCAAAGGATTATGAGAGGATGAGCAGAAGATGGGTACGAGAGATTGCCTTCTTTTTTGTATAGAATCAAGCAAACCAACCCGGGAACAATAACTGCTCTTGAACTAGATGAGAAGAATAGATTTAAATATCTATTTATAGCATTTGAAGCTTCCATACATGGTTTTACGTTTTTTAGAAGAGTCATTGTGGTGGATGGTACTCACCTTAATGGAAAGTATGGCGGTGTTATCCTAGTGGCGGCTTCACAGGACATAAATTTTCAAATATTTCCGCTGGCTTTCGGAATTGTAGATTCTGAGAATCATGCCTCGTGGGAGTTGTTTTTTTCCAAGCTGAAAGAATGCTTTTCAGACCAATATCATTTGGTCATAATCTCAAATAGGCACGACTCGATCAAGAATGCGTGTGAAGCAGTTTTTCCTTGGGCACAACGAGGGATATGCTATTACCATCTACAAAATAACATAGTTACTAAGTTTAGGGGAAACATCTTCTGTACTTGGTGAAAAACGCGGCTTACGCATATACGATTTACGATTTTAACTGATTCATGGCCTCTTTACAAGCGGTAAGTCTTCAACTTGTTGATTACTTGTGTGAGTCTATGGTCACATGTGCATTTAGGCGGAGACATGTACGTGTGCAGACTGACAATATAGTGTCAAACTTAATATTGTCTATTCAGACTTCGCATGATGTCTGGTTTTTTAGTCAAACTTCTTCTGCAGTCTGATTATTTATCAGACTACAGGTGCAGTCTGACAATATAGTGTTTTTTTAATACTTTATAGTTCTCACTTGTGTTAATCTCTTTCAATTTATTGGAGAAAGGTACAACATAATGACGAGCAACATTTCCGAATCTATAAACTCTGCAGTTAAGAAGGCAAAAGGATATCCCATATCTTTCTTTTTGGAATTAATACAAGAGAAGCTAGGGACGTGGTTTGGTAAAAAGTGGCTAGATGAAATGAGTCTCACAACAACATTTACCGAGGAGTTGAATATTTGCTGGCTATTCGTGAATATTTTGCGGGTATGATGACGGCGGAACGGGTAGATACGTATCGGTTCATTGTTAAGGGAGGACATAGGGATTGTGTTGTCGATTTAGAACATCAAAAGTGTGAATGTGGTATGTGGGATTACGAAAATATACCTTGCTCACATGTCATTTGCGCTGCATCAGAAATTGAGCTACACATTTCTACGCTTGTATGTCCATCTTACAGAACTGACTATTTGTATGTTGCATACTCGCACAACATCCTACCAAAGAATTGTACTAGCATAGCTGATCATGACACCGTACGTGTCCTTCCGCCGGAAGAGAGGCGGAAGCCTGGAAGACAGAAGAAATTGAGGTGGCAATCTTGGCTAGAAATTGCCAAGAAAAGGGGCAATAAACCGCGGAAACTACACAAGCAATATTGGTGTTCGAATTGTAGACAACCTGGCCACAAACAACCTAATTGTCCATAACCTGAGGCTGATTAGTAATGGTTGAAGTCTGATATGTTTTAGGGTTTTAGTGAAGTTTGATATGTTTTAGGATTTAGTGAAGTCTGATGTAGTAATGGATGTTCTTGAGAAGTCTGATATTCAATCTTGTTGTCTCAAATTTTTGGGTTATGTTTCATCAAGCGTAGTAGCACATAAAAATAATTAAGAACAAGTCATGAGTTTGTTACATAACACCCAAATACCCTACATATACCCAAATACCCTACATATATGCCCAACACCCTAAAACTTCCATGACAAACATTCCCACAAAAGTAAGCCAAAAGATGGATGAGTTTTTCTTACATCTACAAAAGATAAATATATGCAAGAAATCCATTGTTTCGAGAATCCAAAAGATACCAAGGAACTCTATTTCCCATCGTAGGTGTCTAGCAACTCATACTCGGTACGTTTCTCTTCACATGTTTGCCCGTGTTAAGTCATTATGTCAAAAGCCAGCATGTCCTTGATTTACTTGATGTTCTTATCACAAAGATACTTTGGAAACGCCAGTCCAAGTGAATGGAACTCGATGTACTTCAAGCAGTACACTCCACAGTCACATGATTGCTTTTTTTGGGGGAGATCTTTCTCCTTAACAATCGTGTAGGTGTATTGATCCAAGGGATATTACCACCTATCATCTGATGGGGCCAATATGTGCAGCACATAGGAAACATCTCACAGATTGGTGCCAATGCCGCTTCTACCAACTCATCAGTTCTCGGTTCGTAGATGTTGTCCCAGCATGTTACGTATCCATCCAGAATAGAAATCATAATTGTTAGTCAATGACATCCGCCAATGTGCGATTTTTTAGTTGGAAATTTTAATTAAAAAATTATAAAAAATAATTTCGACAATTTTTTTATACATAAATTAAACATACGAATTTTTGACGTATATAAATTAAATTTACATAAATTTTAGTCAAATTTATCCATAGAAGGTATATTTAGTTCAAATTTATTTATTTTTTTATTTAAGTTTTGAACTTAAATACGTCTCAAACTTCCAAGAGAAATCTGACAAACCCCAAAATTCAGACTTCTACTAGAAGTCTGAGAAATCATAAATCTAATATTTTTATCACTTATAAGTGAAACTACTTAAACAAAACACCTAGAAAACATCAAATTCGTTAGTATATGCACATTATAACACACATGTGCAAATATAAAATTTTCAAATGTGAATTTGGCAAACCATGAATCTAACCATAAAGTTATATGTAAAGGTTTCATTACAAAGCATGTTTTGAGGTTGAAAACCTACTCTACCACCTTACATATTTTTAATTTGATTCAATTTTATGAAATTTAATTTTATATACTTCACAACCGTTTATATATAATTTATATATAATTTCTTTTAACAAAATATTTTTCTACTATCAAGAAGTTTGAAGTCTTTTGGATAAAGACATACCTTAACAAACATTATTTAATTTGACTCAATTTTACCAAAATTTAATTTATAGACTACTAAATTGTCTAAGTTTAAATTCTGTATATAAATGTTTTGACAAAAAAATTATAACTTTAAAATTTAAATCTACTAATTTATTATGTATCAAGAAGTCTTATAGAAGAAAATCATTTAGACTTCTATTAGAGTCTAACGCATCAGACCTCTACAGAAATCTGACACATCGCGAAGGTTATAATGGTAATTGTGGTTTTCGTTTTGTTTTGTTTGGTCATAAGGGGGTAACGGTAATTTCCCTAGCGCTAGGGGTAGTTTTGCATTTGATTCAATTTAGGGAGTAGTTTTTTTTAGAATCAATTTAGGGGGGCATAAACATCAATTGCCCCGGCTTTATTCCCTTAGCCAAATAAATTCACTTGAATTGCACGTGCATGATTCACCAATACGAATAATGAATGTCAAGGGTTAGATGATATGAATTCTTGTGTAGATTGAGACTTGAGTTTGATTCATTGAGGGACAAGCATTGCTAACTCTTTTAGAATAAGTTTCGTTTGATTGTAGCTTATGATTGTAAGCTTAGACCTTTGTACTATTTTCTCTTGATGATGCTTTTGGATTTGAGCTCCCACTTTAGAACCTTTCTCTCATCTTATCTATGTTTTTTTTGCTTGTGGACAAGCAAAAAACAAATTTGAGAGAACTGATATGTGCATAACTTTAGCATGTTTTAACATTCATATTTGTATATTTTTAGTTTCTTTTGCATTCATTCATCTATATTTTCTTAGGAATACATCCATTTCAGAACTTAGCGTGTCTAAGATAGAGTTCTGTCCATGTTGGTTATGTTTAGAGTGTTTTAGGTATTTTTAGGAAGAGTCATGGATCATGAGGAGTTTTATGGAAGCAATGGAGATAGATTAAAGAAGGAGAATTTTTTTTTTTACTCCAGCGGTCTGGCCCAGATGTGTCCTACAGCCGATGGGACCAAAAAATTGTCCTCACCCACTTCACTCGCCTGCAGCCACACATCCATCATCCATCACCGACCACAACACAGCACACGGACAAGCTTGCTACGAATGCATCCACCAGACACTATTTGCATGTCCACGAACATACTTTCTCCTGAATATTCCTCGGACGGCTACATTGGCCATATCACCCCACGGTCAACACATCAGTCAAATCGCACCGGCAATCACCACCCGATGCATCCCATTCAGCTATGACCCAAAATCGGCCAGCATAAATATCAGACCAAATGAAACAGTTGCAGCCAACCCCAACCATCACATCAGACATGCCACATCAGCCGTGGCTAAAGACCCATATTCTCGTTTTTTACATTTGGACTGGGTATATACCCGATTTATATGGTTGACCCTGTCCAAACAAAACCTCTATAAATACATTTCTAACCCTAAAATTAAGGATCTTCTTAACCGGGGGCATGTGACCCCGTAATCCCTCACGTGGGTCTTCCTTAGGATTTTGGGATGAGGTAGATTATAATGAAGATAGTGATGATCCTTGATGTTTAGGTCATAACATTGTCTGATTCTTCTTTATTTTGTGTTTTATATGATATAGTATCATTGATTTTTTTATTTAAATCTTAGAAATTTAATGTCCACGAGGTGTTCGATGAAATTTCCCAAAGAACCAAATTTGAGGATTTACATTCTTAGCTTTAAGAATTAGTTGTTTAAGGTGTTTATTGGTGATTAGAACTTATAGTGCATGCTTGTTAGTTGCTTAATCACAATTAGAAAATTGTTCTTGATTAGAGAATTACCAAAGGTATTAGTGCCAACAAAATGAATTAGTCTATTATTTGAGTTCTAAAACTAAGGATTAGCAATGTCTAATGACTGTGATGATTGATCTAAATGCATGTTTATTTAGTGATTACCAATTGGAATTGATGTGATTGTTGAAGCATATGAGTTAGTACTATGGAAGTAGATTAGCTTAATTAATGATATTAGGCCAAGTTTAGCATTTATCAATTGTTTGAAAAATATGGATTACACTAGATCATTCGAAATCATTAACCTCATTTTAGGATCCTCTTTTATCATTTTATTTATGTCTTATTTACGATTAAAGTTATTTAATATTTATATTATTTGAATATATGATGTGTTAGATTATATTTGATGTTTTTACGATTGCAGTTTTTGACGGGTTGTTTTATTAAATTTTGAAAATATGTCGACTACTACAAGATGGATAGAAAAATAGGTTAGTTTTTCAATTATAAAAATATATATAAAATTATTCATTATAAGACAAGTTAAAAAGATGAATTAACCGATTTTAATTATAGAAACATTAAAATAAACTTAAGCAATGCAAAATATATTAAATAAACGGATGATCATGTTTTAACTTTCATAAATATGTAATTATATTTTATATATTTATAAAATTAATTATTAAAATATTTGAAATATAAATAAATTATATGAGTATATGATGCTCTATAAAAAATAAATATTTTAAACCAACACAATACATATTAAACATATATCACATAAATTTATAATTATTTTATTATAAACAAAATATTATAAAATTATTTTCAAACAAAAAAACTTATTCAATGCATTCTTGCATTAAACACCTAATCATCATAATATTTAATTACTAAAAGTTATGTTGAATAATTAAAAAACAAATTATTATAAAAACAAAAAAATTGATTTAAAATTATTTTGTAAAGAAAAATATACCTGCATTTTTTAGCGCAGATCAAAATCTAGTTTACTGTATGAATAAAAAATTCCAGCTTCATTTATACTCGAAGTCATTCAGTTATTACCATTTCATTTTATAAGGTAAATTTTATAATGTGTCTATTTTTTATGAACTTACAACTATTCATACGCTAACTATTCAATTATTGACCCAAAAGGTAACTATTCAAATATATTCATGGTAGATTTTTAACAAAAAGAATATTGACGTAAATATAATATACAATTTAGGTGAATAATGTGGATATTACAAAATTTCATAATACTTTTTTAATTAAAATACTTAACTAACAATATTTCATTAATATAGTGTTGAATGTTGATAATTATATAAATTATAATATATTAAAAATATTTATAAATGGGTCTAAATGGATTAAACGGATATGGATTAATTTAATGGGTCTAAACGGACGGGTTTTAACGGTTTAAAATATAACAGATTTAATCGGTTTGGGTCTAAATGAGTACGGATTTAAACGGGTCAGCTTAAACAGGCCGATCCCGCCATTTTAACATCCCTACCTTTATATCTTGTGGAACATGGTATCATTGTATCAATGCTTTGGGTATGATCCCGCTCTTGACGAGAAGAACGCACAGACTGCCATTTGTCGAAGCTTGGATTCTCTCTTGACGGAGAACCCTGAGATTGATGTTGATAATGCTGAGAAGAACATACGAAAACCCTTAAACCAGCTTATATTTTTAAATAGAGGAATGTGCAGGTTTGTTGTTACCCTTGAACAGTGGTGGAGCTGAGCACAGACATTTAAGACATTTATTTAGGATCCCCGTTTTTTCAAAAACCCTGCTTGCAGTTATGGTAGAGATAAAGACAACTTGATAAGCTCAAAAACAAAGCACAGCCGATTTAAAAACATAACAAAGTTTATGTTATAAAAATTTAAAAGGCATTGATCAAAAAAAAAATAAGGACTAGACAACGAAAGAAAAAAAAATGGGCCAAATGGCTTTGTTTTTTACACAGCCTAAAAGGCCACGGCAACAAGAAAAAAATGGGATTTTATAGAAAATATAGGTCCAATTGGTTTGTGTCGTTCAACTTCTCGTACAAGTCACGAACCTGGTTTCTGCTACATCGAACTCAAGCTCTCAAATTTTCAGAACAAGTCAAAAAAGCACAGCAATTCACAGAAGATAATCACCCTTGTATTATTTTTACTTTATTGCTTAATTTACTTTATCTCAATTTCAAAATAAAACCAAGCTAAAAATTGATTTACTTTAAAAATTTTAGGAATTTCAACAAGAAAAATAAAGTGTCAATCAGGATACGAAAAAAGGTCAAAAAGAGGAAAGTTGAAGAAGCTCTGAGATCTCAGGCTGGTAATTTGTTGAGGTATGTTAAAGTATCAAAAACTCCCAAAATTGATGAGTGTGATAGAGCTGATGATGAGAATGGTGTTGGTTTTGAGAATGATGAGGCAGAGGAAACTGTGAATGATGGGGATAAAGAAGAAGCTGAAAAGATGTCTGATGAAGATGATGTGGATTTGAATAAAATTCCTGAAATTTTTAACTTCAGAGAGGAAGCTGGGGTTTTGGATATTACTGATCCTGCAAATTGGCAAAAAATTGATCAGAGTTTAAGAGGTTATATGGTTAAAAAAAAGTCCGATGAAAAGAGTACATGGAGACTATCATGTTTTTCCAAGAAATGCTGTTGGTAGACATTTTTCTCATCGATATTACAAAAGAGATATGAAGAATGGGGATAAGCAAGACAGGAGTTGGTTGCTTTATTCAAAAGTATTAGATAAGATCTATTGCTTTTGTTGTAAGCTGTTCGGTCGGGAACAAGATGCTACTCAGTTGTCAAGCACATGATTTAATGACTGGAAGAATATCATGGTAAGACTTGTTCAACATGAAACAAGTCGAGCTCACATTGTATGTATGAGTCAATGGATGGAACTAGCATTGAGGCTGCGAAAGAATCAGATAATTGATAAGTCTCTCCAAGAGGAAGTTAACAAAGAGAAAAAACATTGGAGAGAGGTTCTATTGAGACTAATTGCATTGGTGAAAAAATCTTGCAAAACAGAACTTGGCATTTCGTGGAAAGAATGAGAAGATTGGTAAAAAAAACAATGGAAATTTTTTGAGCTTTATCGAAACATTTGCAGAGTTCGATCCAGTCATGTAGGAGCATATCATACTGATGAAAGAAGGTACATCTCAGTATCATTATTTAAGCTAACAAATTCAGAATGAGTTGATTTTTATGCTAGGATCTGAGGTGAGACGTATGATCATCAAGAAAATCAAAGAGGCAAAGTATTTTTCTGTTATTCTTGATACTACTCCAGATAAGAGTCATAAAGAACAAATGAATTATATTATCAGATGTTTGGATGTCTCCAAGGAGTCGGAAGAAGTAAAAGTTGAAGAGTTTTTTGTAACATTCTTAGAAGTTCATGATAAAACTGGAGAAGGACTTTTTGAGTTGCTTTGTGATACATTAACTGATCTGAATTTGAGTATTGATGATGTTAGAGGACAAGGCTATGACAACGGATCCAATATGAAAGGAAATCACAAAGGAGTACAGAAAAGATTGCTTGATATCAATCCAAGAGCATTTTGTACGCCATGTGGCTGCCACGGTCTTAATTTGGCACTTTCTGATATGGCAAAATCATCTACAAAAGCGATTTCATTCTTCAGAATCAACCAACGCATCTATTGTTTCTTTTCATCGTCTACAACGAGGTGGAATTATTTAAAGAAATGGTAGGAGGTCTCACACTTAAACAATTATAAGAAACGCGTTGGGAAAGTCGCGTTGAAAGTGTTCGAGCCATTCGATTTCAAGCACCAAAAATAAGAGATGCTTTAGAATACTTGGAGCTCGCAGTGAGGCCGGAGCTCTTGCTGCAAGTGAAACTCACGGAATTGGAGGGTTTGAGTTCTTATTTGGTATGGTTATTTGGTATGATCTTTTATTTCCTGTAAATGCGGTGAGTAAGACAATGCAGTCAGCGGATATTGACATTGATGATGCTATTGTTCAGCTAAAGGGGTTAGTGTCGTATCTTAAAAATTACAGAGAAAATGGATTTGAAGGAGCAAAAGCTGAAGCTAAAATCATTGCAGAATCTATGAATATCGAGCCGGTATTTCCTGTGAAAAAAAACGTATTAGGAAAAGGCATTTTTATGAAAATGTGGAGAAAAATGATGAAAGCATGATGCTTAGCGAGGAACAGAAATTCAGAATCGATTTTTTCTCAGAATCGTCGATCAAGCTCCGCCCCTGCCCTTGAGATGTAAGTATTTCCCATTGGATTACTTTCAAATAATTAATACAAAGGAATGGAAAAGAAAAAGAATTATTACGAGAAAGATGCCGGATTAATTGCACCCACTATATCTTTTTTTAAAGTAATAGCAAAGTTGTATATTTGCAAAAGTTTGTGCAATTTTATATCTTTTTGTCTTTTAGTGATGTACAAAAACCATTTTAACCTTAGCTTTTGTCTTTTTGTCACAGATAGTTAATGCCACAAGCTATCTACGTGAGTCATTCTATCCATCCGATTTTATTTTATTTTTATTTTTATTTTCTTTTCTCTTACACTCTCTTTCTTACTTTATGAGTTATTTTTCATCCCTCATTTTTTGACGGTTGATAGGATAGGGGATGTGATGATTCCGACAATATAGACCGTCGAAATGGAGATAAAATAGTCCGATGTACCGGAATTCAAAAAAAAAAAATTGGACTTAATACAGAAATTGCGAATGGATAGTTTATAGTAGATGTCCACAATATCCATCCACGGGGGATACTACCACGACCATATCAGATGCAAGATGCTTACCATGGGTAGAAAGTGGCCAACAAATTTCTTATGGTTCCTAGTCACACAAATAAACAGCACATGTTAAATGCTTTTTATGGATATGGTGGACAATATCGACTATTCGTAGACACTACCACGATCTCCTCACATGCTAGACGGGTCTGATGGACATAAGGTGACTAAGAGTTCACATGATCGTGAAATGCACCTGGTAAGCACAATTATAAGAGCTCAGGTAGATGATGTCTATTATTCGTGGATACTACCACGATCTCCTCACATGCTAGACGGGTCTGATGGACAGAAGGTGACTAAGAGTTCACATGATCGTGAAATGTACCTGGTAAACACAATTATAAGAGCTCAGGTGGATGATGTCTATTATTCGTGGACACTACCACAATTATATCACATGTTAAACGCTTATAATGGACAATAGGTGGTCAAGAGTTAACATTATTGCGATTCGTGGTCACAAAAGTATGTTGGGTCGATAATTCGTTGACACTACCACGATTATATAACATGTTAAACGTTTATGATGGACAATAGGGGGGTCAAGAGTTCACATTATTGTGATCCG
This sequence comes from Orychophragmus violaceus, assembly GCA_030180135.1. NCBI lineage: Eukaryota > Viridiplantae > Streptophyta > Magnoliopsida > Brassicales > Brassicaceae > Orychophragmus > Orychophragmus violaceus. The sequence continues at coordinate 42,418,694 of CM058240.1, forward strand.
TGGACACAAAGTACGGGGTCTGATGGACATAAGTTGGTTAAGAGTTCACATGATTGTGAATTTGTGGACACAAAGTAGGTGTATACCACTATCCATCCAAAAACAACATTTTGATTGGCTACTTCCTATCCATGGTAAGCATCTTGCATGTGATATGATCGTTTTAGTATTCACATGGATGGATATTGTGGACAGCTAGTCTCAACTGTCCATTCGCAATTTTTGTATGAAGTCCGAATTTTTTTTTTTTTGTATTCTGGCACATCGTCCGATTTTTATCTTCATTCCGGCAGTCTATATGGCCGGAAACCTCACTTATTGCATCATATCAATTGTTCAAAAAATAAGGAGGTGAAAAAAATGTTAAAGTAAGAAAAAGAATAAAGAGGGAAAAATAATAATAAAAAAATGGATAGTTTTCAGTGGATGTAAGACCTATCCACCGCAAGAATGTGTTTTTTTTTTTTTTTCTCTATGTGTAAGGGATAAAATTGTTTTTTACATGTGGATCATATAAAAAAAAATACATAAATGCAAATATTTTTGCAAAGGTATAAGACTGCAGTAAAAAGATAAAATTGACCGGGAAGATGCCTAACACCCTTTTACCAAAAAAAAAAAAAGATGCCTAACACGTTGTTGTAAAGCCTATTTTAATAATAGTTTTCAATAATCAAAGATGCGTCTGCTGTTGTTAGGGTGAAACAAGTCTTCACAATATTTGATTTTTTTTTTACGAAAAAATAAATACATACATAACAAAGACAAATTTGAAAGTAACTCATCAGAGCGAAAAGGTCAATGATGAAATTGTTTAAATTTTGTAAAACTAAAGTGTAAATAATAAATAAATGTATATCTAGTCAAATAAAAGCAATAACAGGCACCAGACCAATAATGGTTTTTGCGTCGAGCGAGAGAGAGACAGCTTTCTGGTCAAACCCACAATCTCTGGAAAACACAAAAGAGATCCAGAACTAAATAAACAAGAACTCATCTCCGATGATCCAGTTCATGTAAATAGTAAAACCCAAAAAACAAAGAGAAGTCCTCTATGAGATCGATGTTTCTGTTGTTGTTCTTTTGTCTCTATCTTCTCGTTGTCTCTGTTTCATGTGCCTCTTTCACAGAGTTTGTCTATCCAAATTTCACAGCTTCTAACCTCAGATTCGTCGACAGCTCCCATGGAGCTTTCCTCTTCTCCAGTAGTTCAATCTTCAAAGCCGGTTTGTTCAGTCCCCGCGGGGATTCCTCTTCCGATTTCTACTTTTCAGTAATCCACGTCGATTCGGATTTCACAATCTGGTCTTCAAATCGTGATTCTCCTGTTTCGAACTCAGGGAAAATGAATCTTTCCCCTCAAGGGATCTCCGTTATTGAAGATGGTAAAGGTCAAATACCCGTTTGGTCAACGCCTGCTTTAGCCTCTCCGGTTCACTCCCTTCGGTTAACGGACTCGGGAAATCTCCTTTTGCTTGATCGCTTCAACGCTTCTCTTTGGGAAAGCTTTAGATTTCCGACAGACACAATCGTACTTGGACAAAGACTCCCGGTTGGGATGTTTTTGTCGGGATCTGTCTCACGGTACAATCTCTCGACGGGAGATTATAAATTCGTTGTTGCTGAAACTGGTGGTTTGATGCAGTGGAAAAGACAGAATTATTGGAAGCTAAGGATGCATACACAAGCTAACGTCGATTCCAATTTCCCCGTTGAATTTTTAACGGTCACTACTTCTGGATTGGCTCTTATGGGACGGAACGGGACCACGGTGATAATCCGCGTTGTCTTACCTCCGTCGTCTGATTTTCGACTAGCAAAGATGGATTCATCTGGTAAATTCATCATTAGTAGATTCTCTGGTAAGAATATGGTAATGGAATTCTCTGGTCCTATGGATTCATGTCAAATTCCTTTCGTGTGCGGCAAGCTCGGGCTTTGTCATCTCGATATCGATTCAGAAAACAAGAGTTGTTCGTGTCCGGAGGCGATGCGGTTAGATGCGGAAAAGGAGACATGTGTTCCGGTTAGCCAATCTTTGAGTTTACCTGTTTCTTGCCAAGGAAGCAATATTTCCTACTTGGAACTCGGTCTCGGTGTGTCTTACTTCTCTACTCAATTCACGGATCCTGTGGAACACGGTATCGAGTTATCGGCTTGTCATGATCTCTGCAGTAAGAACTGCTCATGCCTCGGAGTTTTCTACGAGAACACGTCACGGTCTTGTTATTTGGTGAAGGATTCATTTGGTTCTCTGTCTCTAGTAAAGAAGTCACAAGACGATCATGATCTTATCGGATACGTCAAGTTGTCTATCAAAAAAACGAACGCTGGAAACAAAAACAGAGGATCTAGTTTTCCTTTGATTGCACTTGTGCTCTTACCTTGCTCTGGTCTCTTCCTTGTGATCGCACTGGGGTTTCTCTGGTGGCGGAAATGCGCAGTAATGAGATACAGCAGCATCCGTGGGAAGCAAGCAACTAGACCCGGCTCGTTCGGATCAGGAGATCTAGGATCTTTTCATATCCCGGGTTTACCTCAGAAATTCGAATTCGAAGAGCTCGAACAAGCAACCGAGAATTTTAAGATGCAGATAGGATCAGGTGGATTCGGCGCAGTATACAAAGGAACTCTTCCGGACGAAACACTCATCGCCGTCAAGAAAATCACAAACCATGGGCTTCACGGTAGACAAGAGTTTTGCACGGAAATCGCAGTAATTGGAAATATCCGACACACGAATCTAGTGAAACTCCGAGGCTTCTGTGCTCGTGGGAGGCAGTTACTCTTAGTCTACGAATACATGAACCATGGCTCGTTAGAAAAGACCCTGTTCGGAGTCAACGGTCCGGTGCTTGAATGGCAAGAAAGGTTCGATATAGCACTTGGAACGGCTCGTGGGCTCGCGTATCTGCATAGTGGATGTGACCAAAAGATCATACATTGCGACGTGAAACCCGAGAACATCTTATTGCACGATCATTTCCAGCCAAAGATATCTGATTTCGGGTTATCCAAGCTTTTGAGCCAAGAAGAGTCGAGTTTATTCACGACAATGAGAGGTACTCGAGGATATTTAGCTCCCGAGTGGATTACGAATACCGCCATCTCGGAGAAAGCGGACGTTTACAGTTACGGAATGGTATTATTAGAGCTAGTGAGCGGTCGGAAAAACTGCTCGTTTCGCTCTCGGAGCAACAGCGTAACCGAGGAGAATCACCAAAACAGCTCGTCCACGACGACTACGAGTTCTAGTTTGGTGTATTTCCCATTGTACGCTTTGGATATGCATGAACAAGGGAATTATATGGACCTAGCGGATCCGAGGCTAGAGGGTCGAGTGACAAACCAAGAGGTTGGGAAGTTGGTTCGGATAGCTTTATGTTGTGTTCACGAGGAGCCGCCTTTGAGGCCGACAATGGCGGCGGTTGTCGGTATGTTCGAAGGAAGCATACCTTTGGGAAATCCGAGGATGGAGTCACTGAATTTTTTGAGGTTTTATGGGCAGAGATTTGCCGAGTCTTCTATGGTTGAAGAGCAAAATAGGGAGAGTGAAAATATGGTTTTTCACCGGAGAGAGAGTTCTAACAGCGGGTCTAAGCACTCTGCATCTTACGTGGCATCACAGGAAGTGTCGGGTCCACGGTGAGACTGCTGAGGATGATTGTCTTAACGTGAATCACTTTTATTTTTCCGTTTTGTTTTATTTTATTTTATTTTGTTATACTTTTTTAATAGGCCTTGTTCATATATGGTAATTGTTGGATAATGTTGACAGAGAGATGATTACAAACAAAAGTGCCTCCTCGTTTATATGTTTAACCATTTCATCCTAACTATATTTTGACCCACACTAAAAAAAAAAAAAAAAATTCTTTAAAAAAATATTATTTTATTTTAATATTCATATTTTTTATAAATTAAAATTATTAACTATTCAATCCAATCTATATTAAGTGAAAAATATAATGATACGGTGCTATTTTTTTTTAAAACATTGATATTATTTTGATATTGTTTAATTATGTTTTTCTGTAGTTGTAGCTTATTGTTATTTTTTGTAAATATTTAGTTTACCTTATTTCTTTGAAGGCGCATATATATTTTATTTGACAATTTTTTAAAAGTTAATTCTAATTTAGTTCAACCCGTAATTTCACTACAAAAAAGTTGTTAAAATCGATAATATTTCTATATAATGAAATTTTAGTAATATATAAGTTGTTAATTCGATATGCTACGTTTATTTTAAATTTATGTATAATTGTTTGATTAATTCATCTATTTAACATGTATTCAATAAGCAATGTTTGTATTAAATATTATAGATAGTTAAAATTGGTTAATCTATTTTTAACTAGTTTTATAATGGTCTAAATATATATAAAAATTATATTTATTTTATAGATCAAAAATAACTTAAATATAATAATTCTATCATTTAACATTTTATATTTGTTTAAGCTCGTTTTAATATTTTTATAATTAAAATTAGTTAATTCATATTTTTAACTTGTCTTCCAATGAACATAAAATTTTTTTAATATTTTTATTATCGAAACAAAGTAATATATATGTCAACTCATCTTATAATATAGTCTAAATATTTAGAAAATTTGAGAAAACAACTCGTCAACTATTACAATCATAAAAACATCAATTGTAATATAACTCATCATATATTCTAATATTATAACACCTTACCATCCACAGAGTGATGGACAGACTGAGGTGGTGAATCGATGCTTGGATACTTTTTTTAAGGTGTATGTGCACTGAACGTCCGCACTTATGGAGTAAATGGCTGCCTTTAGCGGAGTATTGGTACAACACAAACTTCCATACTTCCATCCATATGACACCATCGAGGCGGTATACGGCCAACCTCCTCCGCAACATTTACCTTACCTTCATGGTGAGTCAAAGGTGCAGTAGTCGCTCAGTGCTTGCAAGACCGAGAGAACATGTTGATGTTGTTGAAGTTTAACTTGTTACGTGCATCATAGGATGGAACATTTCGCAAACCAGCATCGCACGGATAGAGAGTTGACAGTGGGAGATTACGCATACGTAAATTTAAAGCCATATAGACAGAATTCGTTGGTTCTACGAAGTAACCAAAAGCTTTCACCGAAGTTCTATGGGCTATATAAGGTTCTGGATAAGTGTAGTAAAGTAGCATACAACCTGGATCTTCCTTCAACGTCACAAATACACCCTGTTTTTCATGTCTCGCAGCTGAAATTAGCAGTGAGTAATGTTGTGACCTCGCACGAGTTACCGATGCAGTAGCAGACGTGTTCAAGAAAGAGCCGGAGCAAATTCTTGAGTGGAAAATAGTCAATCGGCAGGGTCATGCAGAAACAAATGTCTTGGTGAAGTGGTCAAACGAATCTGTAGATGAGGCAATGTGGGAGTGTATGTTCGATCTATAGAGGAGGATCTCAAGCTTTAAACCTTGAGGTCAAGGTATCTTGGAAAGGGGAGATTTGATATCACAAATAAGGCGGGAGGAGAATTCAAAAGTGCCAAGTCATGGGTCTATCTTTTAATAAAACATTTTGTAATCTTTAGTTTTTTTGGGTTGTTGCTATTTGTGCATCAATCATTTTAATAATCGTTTCCAGCTCCAGAACGAGTCATTCTGCAATTGACAATTTCATACTCTTTTTCTCTAATTGAACTCTTGCTCATTGTTGTCTGAGTTTTCCCTTCTTCTAATTGGAATCTCTGCAATTTGAAGTCATGATTTGTGTTTTTCGGAACATGATTCTTTGTGGTTTTGTATATTTGAAATCTATTGTGTTATCTTTATCATTCTACTCCTCCAGCCGTTAGCTGTCCTCCATAGTTCTCTATTAGAAATCAGAAACAGACATTGGAAGGAAATAACATACCAGAATATGCGATAGAACAAAGAGAATGTGTGTGTGTGTGTGTGTGTGTGAGAGAGAGAGAGAGAGAGAGAGAGAGAGAGAGAGATAGAGAGAGAGAGAGTTGGATGGCATCCTTGAGGGAGGAGAGGGCTGAGAGAGAGAAGAAGAGACGAGAAATATGATGACAGTAAAAAAGAAGAGGGAATTAGAGGTACAGGTCAGCGAGGAAGAAGACGAAGATATTGTATGTATTATGAATTTGGTATTTTGGCCTCTTTCTTGCTGCTGTTGAGACTAATGTTGTTGTCATTTCCGGAGAAATAATATATCTGATCGGATTGTCTTTTCACATGATTCACTTCTGCGGCCTTCATTGATCCGTATAAATAGATAGATTGAACCAAGGACCTCATACTCTCATGATCCGTATAACTTATCTGTTTTCTGTGTTTGTAATCCAGCTTGCTGCTAGGATTAGTGTCTTAAATCTTCACAAGAACACTAAAATCATTTTCTGATACATATGTGTTATATCATTGATTTGAGTTTATCTTTCTTGTGAATCGACTTTGATGGATTGTATATATTTTCAGGGTCAAGGACATGTTCAATCATGTCAATGAAAGATCTGGACTGGAGGCTCCTATAATAGCTGATGATGTGTTGAGATAATTATGAAGGTAAGAAAAAAAATTGTGTAACCTTCATTGAATATCACTGATTATGCTTTCCTTTGGCTTCTTCAGAACGCAGTTCGTTTGGACAAGGAAATCATTTATGGCTGTGATTTTGAATATGATTATTTTGGGATTAAAACACTTGAGAGATCGTACCTTTTAAAAGTTCAGGGAAAAGTTGTTGAAAGGCCACAACACATGTTGATGAGGGTTGTTGTTGGCAAAAACTTATTTTTCTTTTGTTTAAATTATTTTTATGTTAAAAAGTTTTGAATGTAGTTAGAAGGCAATGTTGAGATCAACTTACTTTTAAGTGTAATTTTTTCAAGGATCGTTGGAGATCTTCAGCGAGAGAGACCATTGGGAGAGTTGCTCTGGAGCTTTGGCCAAGAATATTTTGAAGCAATTTTCAGGAACTGAGGTGTGTTTGTTTTCTGATTTTGGAAATATCATTGCTCTCGAATCAATTGACAGTAAATTCCTTAATATGCTATGAGGTTTGGTTTACTCTTGCATCTCTCTGTTTTTTTCCCCTATCTTAGTATATCCTTGAAAAGAGGATGTCCTTAATTTTCATGAGATTTACCCAACCCTTCGAAATTGCTTCTTGATTTGCTATGTTTGATTCATTGTTTTTTTTTCTTATCTCCAGATTCTTTCCAATGTCTCTCAAGTCCCCTAAGTTGTACTTCCAGAGGATTTGATAGACCACGAAAACTTTGACACTTGAACAGGTGCGCATCTATTTTTGAAGTTTAGCTTACATTTTGTTTTGTGAGAAAATCTCATACTTTTACTTGGGAAAAACTCATTTTGATGACCTGATTCTTGCCCGGAATTCATTGTGAGTTTCGTCCACCATTAGAGTCTTCATTCCTAATTGCTTAAGTAGTCAAGTGTTGCCAATTCTTATGAAGGTTCTTCGAGTAATATTCTTACCTAATTTTGTTTGTCTTCCACATAGAAAATAACATTGTAAGGTGCCCTAATCCCGAGTATGCGGAGAAGATGATAGCTGCGATCGATGCTGTGAGGACAAAAGGGAACTATGTTGGTGGTGTTGTTACATGCATCGTTTGGAATGTCGGAAGCTTGCTTAAAGGTCTGGGGGCAAATGTTTGGGCCCAATTCCCCTCCAGTGAATTCAGCTGGATAAGGCCTCAATCTGAATCGAGGATCCAGGCCCACATACTCATAATCAGGCCCAATCGACCAAAACAGGGTCCAGATCACCGGCTGTAAACCCAGACGCGTAACTCCGAATCCACGGTACAGCTCGGCAGATGACGGCACAAACGGCCCACGATCCGCCAGCTGAAGAAGAGGAGATCACGTCTAACAAAAATATCCCGAAGATCATGCAAGGCGTTGGAGCTGATCCCGAGAAAGGAGGAAAGCGGTTAAGGAAGAAGGCTATAAAGGAGAAGCTCCGCGACTTGTAGGATCATCCGATTTCGAATACACTTCTTGATACAAAACACTTGTAATCGCTCAATAGCTCGAGTTCTTTGTATACTTATAATTCAATCAATACAATCCACTTTTCAATCAATACAGTCCCGATTATGGTTCATCCTAGAATCTTGCCAACCAATTCACAAACCAATTCACAAATCACTCTAAATCTCGAGTGTTGATTTTAGCATCCACATTTGCAGAATTTTCACGCTCATTCCAACGCACAACAATCATATCGCTTGGGTAGTCATGTTCGACACTGTTCCACCTCTTTTTTTTTACCATTAATCCACAAGGCTCATAAACTTGGGTAACGAGAGTAAAACCAGAGGCTCGATTTCCCATCTTCACCACATTATCAGCCTTAGAGGATCCACTGTTTCGCTTCTCTTCAATAACCTCTTTAAAGGTGATAAAGAAAAACGTCACAAGTGAATCAATAACCCGATAAAGAATCAATGTTCCGAGAAACACGAATTCTGTCCTCACGAGTATAGAATCCGATTGAAGAAGAGATTCTAAAACACCGTTGAGCAAAGACTTACACAGACTTGAGAGAAGAAGTAAGAAAATTCTTATTATTGATCGTAATGTTTTCCAAGGAAGAAAACAAAGTCTTAAACACAAACGAGCTGCGATATGCAAATCGTAACAACCCGAATCTCAACTAGATACTGAAACAAACTAGATACTGAAACAAATAAGATTTATTGAAATCTTTTATTCAAAACACCAAAACCCCGTTGGCAACTCTTCCCGCCAATTCCCGTAACAAATCTCCCCTCCTTCGAAAACCTTGACCTCAAGGTTTAAAAGCTGGAAACCTCCTCAGCAAGTCGAACAGGAATTCCCAAGTTGCTTCGTCCTCTGGTTCGTTAGTCCACTTAACTAGAACCTTAGTGACAGCCTGCCCTTGACGGTTCACCATCTTTCTTTCGATCACCCTCTCTGGTTCCTTCACCAATACGTCAGAAACCCCACTTGGTAATTCATGAGAAGTCACGGCATTACCCACCATTAACTTCAGCTGCGAGACATGGAATACTGGATGGATTTGCGAAGTTGCAGGCAGTGCGAGCTTATAGGCAACTTTCCCACATCTGTCAAGTATCTTATATGGGCCATAGAACTTCGGAGCTAGCTTCTGGTTACTTCTCAAGACCACTGACTTCTGCCTATAAGGCTAAAGCTTGACGAAAACAAAATCGCCAATGGCTAGTTCTCTCTCTGTCCTATGCTGATCAGCAAAGTGTCGCATCCGGTGTTGAGCTCGCATGAGATGGAACTTCAGTAGCAACAACATACTTTCCCGGTCTTGGAGGCATCGAGAAACAACAGCAACTTTTGCTTCTCCCGGAAGGTACGACAGGTGCTGAGGCGGTACTTGTCCATATACAGCTTCATATGGAGTCATTTGTATCGCCGAATGGAAGTTGGTATTATACCAGTACTCCGCAAGCGGTATCCACTTACTCCACATATGTGGTCGATCACTGCACATACAACGCAAATAGGTTTCAAGACACCTATTTACCACCTCTGTCTGACCGTCGCTTTGAGGATGATACGCACTGGACAGATTAAGCGCGACCCCCTGTAATGAGAACAACTCCTGCCAAAAATCGCTAAGGAAAACACTGTCCCTATCGCTTACAATAGATTGCGGCAGTCCATGCAGTTTGAACACATTGTCCAAGAACACTTGTGCCACTGATGCTGCTGTATACGGATGTGATAACGCCATGAAGTGGGCGGCTTTTCTTAATCGGTAGACTACGACGAAGATAACAGACTTCCCAAATGACAATGGCAATCCATCGATAAAGTCCATAGAGATGTGAGTCCAGATCGTCTCAGGAATGGGCAGTGGCTGTAGCAGTCCGGGATAAGCAGTCGTGTCATACTTACACCTCTGACATACACTGCAAGCTCGTATGAAGGATTGAATATCCTTTGACATTCCCTTCCAATAGAACAGCCCTTTCACTCGTTGGTGTGTCGCATCACGATCTGAGTGACCGCCAATACCCGAACAATGCAACCATTCCAGAATCGTTGTCTTAATACTCGCTACCATGGGAATAACGATCTTCCCCTTGCGCCGCAAAATGTTTTGATCCCACGTGAAATGTTTCCGGGCAGCTTTGTTCTGTTTCAACTCTTCGATCAAGCTCTTGACTGCATCATCTGATTCATAACTTGCCTGAATCTGTTGCAACAAGTCGCAATCAAGCACCGTAAGAGCCATATGTAACACGTCATACCCCTCAATCCGAGACAACGCGTCGGCAGCAACATTATCCTTCCCCTGCCTATACTGTATCTCATAGTCGAACTCAAGTAGTTTTGGTAACCATTGCTGCTGGATTGGTGTGTTCAACCTCTGCTCCAATAAATACTTTAAGCTCCGTTGGTCGGTTTTGATAACAAAGTGTCCTGTAAGCAAATAATGCCTCCACTTTTGAACAGCAAAAACTACCGCGAGAAGTTCCTTTTCATAGATTGATAGCAGTAGTTGTTTCCCTTTAAGCTGCCGACTTATATAAGCCAAAGGATGTCCTTCTTGCATCAATACTGCCCCAATACCTTGCCCACATGCGTCGGTTTCCACTACGAATGGTTTATCGAATAACGGCAGTGCCAAGACCGGAGCTGAACACATCGCTTGCTTGAGCTCATCAAAGGCCACTCGTGCTTCCTCAGACCATACAAAGGCGTCTTTCTTGGTTAATGCAGTAAGCGGACCTGCAATTATACCAAAGTTCTTAACAAATCTCTGATAGTATCCAGCCAAGCCCAAAAAACCTCGTAATTGCTTGAGAGTCGTTGGTACAGGCGACTCGGCGACTGCTCGAACCTTTGCCGGGTCAGTTGAGACGCCACTGCCCTCTATGTAGTGGCCCAAGTATTCTACCTTTGTCACAGCAAATGAACATTTGCTATGTTTCGCAAACAACTTATTATCCCCCATCAGCTCAAACACACGTCTCAGCTGCATGACATGTTCTTCCATTGACGAGCTGTAAATCAAGATGTCGTCAAAAAAAATCAGAACACACTTACGCAACAAGGATCGAAACACCGAGTTCATCAACCCTTGAAAAGTGGCTGGTGCGTTAGTAAGACCGAAAGGCATAACCAAATACTCGTAGTGCCCGGTATGCGTCTTAAAAGAAGTCTTATGGATATCCATCGGATCCATCCTCACTTGATGATAACCAGCCCTCAAATCGATCTTAGAGTATATAGACGATCCCCCCAACTCGTCCATTAGATCCTCAATGAGTGGAATAGGAAACCTGTCCTTTACAGTCATTGCATTCAAGCTCCTATAATCCACACAAAGGCGCCACGTGCCATCTTTCTTCTTAACCAAAACGACTGGTGAAGCATACGAACTCGAGCTCGACTGGATCGTTCCTGCTGCTAACAAATCTTGAACGATTTTATCAATCTCATTTTTCTGATGAATTGCATACCTATAGGGTCTTTGGTTAACTGGGTTAGAACCCTCCAACAACGGAATCTTGTGATTATGGTTGACCCGAAATGGAGGCAACTCACTCGGTTCTGAAAAAATGTCACCAAACTCGCCAATCAACCCTGTCAAACAAGCCGGTATTACTTTATCTCTTTCGCGTACTGCTTCTACAGAACACAACATAACCGGATCCTGCTCAACATGTTCTTGCACACAAAGCATTGCCAACTGAACGTGTCCTTCCTGTTTCTTGTTCAACTTGGTTGCTTTTAATTCCCGTACTGACCCAGACTTGATCCCGTGGAGATGAATTCTTCTCTGTCCCCACTTGAACAGCATCTCTAGCTTATGGAAATCCCAAGTTATAGGACCCAATTTAGCTAGCCATTGCACTCCTAGCACCATGTCGCATCCCCCCAAGGGAATCACCAACATATCAGATGCAAACTCAACCCCCTGAAAATCCCATTTAAAGTTTTCGACCTTGGCATCCACCGTGAGTATATTCCCATCGGCGACCTTCACCCTCCTCAGATATGTCGTCACTAAATTGCAGCCCAGCTTAACCGCAATGCTCCTGTACAGGAAGTTATGGGTCGATCCTGAGTCAATCAGAATAAAGATTACCCGCTTCCCATGTATTCCTCTCACCCTCATGGTGCGATAATCTTCTGAAATTCCAGCAACAGCATGCACTGAAATTTGAGCTAAGTCACTCTCATCTACTTCTTCGTCTTCATCGTGACACTCCTCCTCGTCATCTTCAGTTTCCAGCACAAACAATTGAGATTTTTTGTGCTTCAAATAATGATCAGGAGTATATTTCTCATCGCAGAAGTAGCACAGCCCTTGTGCTCGTCGCTTACTCATCTCTTCTTTGGACAAAAACGGCACTGGATTTTTCTGTGGTAACTTGTTTTTATCCATGAAAGCTGTTCTCTGAGTCCCCTGATACCCCTGCTCCTTCTTGTAAGGAATAATTCCTTTACTGCCCGAGTTTTGCGATTTCAGAGCTGGTGAGCTTTGCACTGGAATATGATGTGCCTTCTCATATAATCTCCCTAGCACCAGACACTGTCTGACAGTACGAGGTTGGAACATTCTTATATGCATTTGCGTGTCTACTCGGAGCCCCGCCAAGTAAGCACTGACCAGGTATTCTTCTGACAGATCGATCCGGTTACGAAAGTTCTCAAATCGCCCATGGTACTCTGCAATCCCTTCGGTCTCTCTTAACTCCTTCAGCCCCACGATAGGATCATCCAGAATCTCATCAAAACGTTCCAGCAGTAATACCTTATAGGCTTCCCAATCTTATGCAACATGAACTCCGACCTCAGATTGCACAATCGATCGATTCCATTCTGATGCTAAACCGTCGAAGTGAATCGATGCAATCCCAACCTTCAAGTCACCAGGCGTGCGATCGATATCAAAGAACTGCTCGACCTTAAAGAGCCACTCCTGGACCTTGTCACCATTAAATCTGGGGAAATCGAGTTTTGCCAAACGAGTTACTCCCGAATAGGATGTACTCGAACTTGACTGCGACTTACCCTTGCCCTTATCCGTCCGTGAGCCGCTATTCACGTCATCCTGTGACGTAGAATCCCGGGAGCTTGTCATGACCTTAACTGCTTCAAACATATCAGCCAGACTTTTCTCAAATTTCTCATTCTGCGCAGCTATCTGCGACGCCACTGATGCTTCGACCTCCCGCATCAAGGCTTCCTTCTCCTTAATCGCTAATTGTGATCGTGTCTCAGCCATTCAATTCCAAGGAACGTGTGAGCTCTGATACCTTTGATAAAGAAAAACGTCACAAGTGAATCAATAACCCGATAAAGAATCAATGTTCCGAGAAACACGAATTCTGTCCTCACGAGTATAGAATCCGATTGAAGAAGAGATTCTAAGACACCGTTGAGCAAAGACTTACACAGACTTGAGAGAAGAAGTAAGAAAATTCTTATTATTGATCGTAATGTTTTCCAAGGAAGAAAACAAAGTCTTAAACACAAACGAGCTGCGATATGCAAATCGTAACAACCCGAATCTCAACTAGATACTGAAACAAACTAGATACTGAAACAAATAAGATTTATTGAAATCTTTTATTCAAACACCAAAACCCCGTTGGCAACTCTTCCCGCCAATTCACATAACAAAAGGTGATTCACACATAATATTGCCTCTGGTTCTATACTCTAGCCGATATGGAGGAGTTAGATGTCGTTTACCTTTTTCCCACATAAAATGTTTCATACCGTCTGTTGATTTTCTTGACGTCGCAAGGTTTCGTACTGGTTTTGTCTCCACCAAATTCAAGTTTTCAACTCCCATGTGCCTCAGACTTTCTGGTGAAATACGATGCTGGACCTGATGCCTTCTTTTAAAACAAACCCTCTGAAATTTTTGATGTATCTGCACCTGATTTTGGATAGGAGATCGGCTCGCGTGAAGAGTAATTGATGCCCAGGTATCTCCAGGAACTCTTTGAGTTGGAACTTTCACCAATGGCTCCATATTATTCCCTAGAGAAGGATCACCCACCCACTGTTCGACAGTATTCCCAGGAGGTAGAATCACCATTTCTTCAACCAGCTTTTTGGTCTGATATTCTTCACGATCCACAACTTGTGTAGGAGCTTCTTTATTTTGAGCTATGCCAATAGCTTCCTTATCATATTTACTCTCAAGTACTGCTTTAAACACAGAGATCAAGTTTGATCGATTCTGATCAGGAGGATCAGAAGGTTGAGGTGAAGTTGATGGCCTCTTTAGAATGATCTGTGAAGCTGGACTGGTACCGTGAACTCGAGCTGATGCAGTCTCAATCAAATAAATATCCACATATGTTGGTCGATATTCCTCAAAGGTAGATTCACTGTTTCTTCAATCACAACGCCTTCTTGTGCGTCTCCTTTACCAAAAAAAAAGAGACCTGCAATTCCCGAACAGGTGTCAGCAGATCGACAGTATCAGGTGTGGTTTGAGCCATCTTCGCCACTTTCTGTAGCTTGTATTCTTCTTTGATTTCTCTGAAATCTGACTGCATCTAAATAACTTTAGCATACATCTACTTGAAGAGACCAATCTCTTCGTTGTTGAATATCCTGGGTTGCTATTGATCTAGTAAACTCTTGAGCTCTGATTCCATAATGAGATTCCTAAACCTAGAAAATGATTAGTCTCTCAATGAAAGCACCAATTGTTAGATCCAACTAACAAAGGAAGAAGAAATAAGAGAGAGAGAGTGGTAGAAATGCATATTATATATGGAAAGTTGTATGAGTTTGATGATCTTTAGATAATCTTTACAAAAAGCAAACAAGCTTAAATAAACAAATGTAAGAGCTAATGGCATAAGTTGTAATTAGACTAGATAAGATGATTTGGGTTTGGTCTTCCTCTTCCATTCCAAGGCCCATATTGAAGCCCAAACTGAGATCGTATCACATATGGACCTCACAAATGAAACTATATGCTTCACAATTTTGTGAATATCGTATCCTCCTACATCGAAGTACTTGCTCTACAGTGTCTTGGTTTTGACACGTGTGAAGTTCTCGACAGTCCATCGGCACATGGTTGTGTATTCTCCTCGCCAATCAATGGCTACGATCTCTTGAGCACCTTCGCTTCCGTCTCTCGACGATCCGCCGGTGAAATCGAAGATGAGTAGAGAGACTTATCCGACGAGGAAGATGAGGATTATGAAGAAATGGAGGGATGAAATATGTGGATCAAATTCTCTCTTGTCGATTAGATTTAGGGGGGAAATGAGGTCGATTTAGATGAGGGATCTATTAGATGAATCAAGTTAGTTGGTTTAATGTGTGTAAAAGTAGGTTGGATTGAAATCAGAGTGATCTAGTGACCTATGCCAAGTTGTAGCTAAATCATCCAAATGAATCAACACGAGCCATACTTTGTATATCTCCGGTGTATTTACAATTTCGAAATGCCATTCCACCTGAACCAACCATTCTTGTATCTGAAATCTGTTAAACCTAGGAAATTCCAGATTCCGAGGCATTGGCGTACCTGGTTCAGAGAGTTTCGCCGAACAAAATTGATTCGTTCGTAGCGATGCAGCATCGAATTGAATTCACCACACATCCTCAGTATCACGAGGTCTCATATTCTGATAAGTTGTTGTCAATTGCGATTATCCGAGAAACGAATGGCGACTGATATCTTTGATAGAGGAAAACCTCAATTGAATTGATAAAGGGTTTCATGGCAACGGAGATTTTATTTTATTTTTTTCTTTAAAAAAAAGTAGGTTGGATTTAATTTTTTTTTTAAATGTTAGAATCAAAAACAAAACTGATCACGTTTTAAATGTTAAAAAATAAATCAATACTATAATAAGTGAAGTGCCACTCCTGGTGTTGACACCTCAGCACCAGTATTGCCTGAAGTGTTGACACATGTTTAATGAATAAAACACATCAACCAATCAAAATAAAACATTATGTGACATCAGCTTTCACCTGTCAAAAAACAAATTGAACAAAATAATTTTAATCGTCAAAAAAGTTTATTGGGTTCATTCAACTTCTACGTTTCTCTCTCTATCCTCAAGCTCTCTCTCTCTCTCTCTCTCTCTCTCTCTCTCTCTCTCTCTCTCTCTCTCTCTCTCTCTCTCTCTCTCTCTCTCTCTGTTCTACCATCGATTTACAGTGCTGCGATTTACTAGCCGTCTGTTCTACCATCGATTTCTCTCGATTTCTCATCATCGTTCATAGTCGTCAATGCTTTACAAACCTTCGACCAAGATTCGGTATTTCATCTCCCTTTCTTTGTATTTGATTCGATTATGACTATTCTATAAAGCCTCGATCAATTATGTATGTGCTCTTTCTCTACCAAGAGTTTACTGATTCAATATATGTGTTTCTAGAGATTTGAAGATGTGAGATGGATCCATTAGTTTTTGTATTGAGATCACTGGTTCAAGGTGATGCGATAGATCAAATTCTCCAGAAGTGACTTATTGAATCCCTCTTACATATTTTCATGCTAAGACAGGTTCAAATTGTTTTTGTTTGAAACTCCAGGTACGTCTTTTTGGATTCACCACATGATTTTGGGTTTCGTAGCTTCTAGCTTCAATGAATTTCAGAATTTAGTTTTGATAGTGATTCTACATGAAAGTTGTGTTTCCTCGAGAAATTTGGAGAAATTTTTTTTATTCTTGAAGAAGGAAATTTATGGGAAATTTGAGGTTAGATTATTTTTTTTACTAACTGTTCACTCTGGAAAATCCGAATTTGTTTACTTGTTGTGTCAGTGCATCGAGCAATGGGTAGCAACGAACAAGGAAAATCTACAATGTCTGATAAACCAGCACAAGCTGCTCCAGTAAGTACTTGTGAGTAAACGGAAGCTAATTGGTTTAGTCACTAGATATGTGTATGAGATTGTTGTTTGCATATATACAGGAGCAATGTTCATGTGTATGTATCATTATGATTGGGCTGCTATGCAGGTGATTTACTTGTTGTTTGCATATATACAGGAGCAAAGCAATGTTCCAATTCTTTCTTTTTTTTCTTTTCATGATTTTTAGGCATACTATGGCCCTAGAGTTGCAATACCTCAATACTACAACTCAAATGTGGCACCTGCTCATGCTCCTCCTCCTCATTTATGGGGGTCTCCATCGGTACTACTTGTCTCATTTTCATCATGGATTTATGCTACTTGTGTTGTTTTGGATTTAGTATGACTTTTCATAACTATATTCCAGCCAATGATGGCTCCTTATGGACCACCATATCCACCATTTTGTCCTCATGTTGGAGTTTATGCTCATCCTAGTATTCAAATGGTAATCATCCCTTCTTTTTCCATTAACAAACAAATCTTCTATGAATAAACCAGTTTTTTTACATTGATTCATGTTTGCCTCTTATGAGGGCTCACAATCACAAGGTCCTGTTTCTCAAGCAACACATGTTGTAAGTCACTGTCTTTTGTTTTTTTTGTTTCTGTGTGAATGGTCACGAAACGATATGATGGATATGAATATGAGAATATTTACATGTTGCAACTCCTTTTAACTTGGAAGCTCCAGCTAACTCACCTGGAAACACATATCACGAGTTCATGAAAAAAATTGAAAGAATTCGATGGACTTGCAATGTCAATAAGAAATAATAAAATTGGGAGTGCCAAACATAGTAGTGAACCTATAAATTCTCAGAGGTTAGTCAAGAGACTTATGTCATTATTATTCATTCTTAGATAGAATCTAAAGTATGTTTATCACTAGCTCCGAGAATGATGGTTCTAGCAATGGTAGTGATGGGAATACAACTGGGGTATGACCTCCTTTCTTCTCTAAACTAGATTAGATTAGATTATATGTCATCTTCAAGAGAGTTAAAAGAGGCATTTTTCCTAAACACATCGGTTTCTTCGTTGGGATATTTCAGGAGTTGATTGACCAACACCAGGTCCAAAGAGTGTTTGAAGAGGCTAATCAACATGCTGGAGAGATCATGTCCAAGGTGACGATGCTATATAATTATTACATCCTTTTATGTAGTTAATCATCAGCTTTGTTATTGATGTCGCTTTTTCTCTATCGATTTTAGGACCAAGAAATCATCAACTTGAAGAGAAGTATTGATGCTCTTATTAAGGAAAGAGAGAGGTTAGCCCTTTTTAACTTCTACCATAACTGTTCTATCACTAGCCAAGAGGCTTAATTCTCTCTCTTATATTACCCAAAAGAAAAAAAATTAGCATTTCAAACATAAAAAAGAAACAAATTATGCCTATAAAGTCTTATTACGTTTTGCTCTCTTGTGATGTTCCTGTAATTTTGTGGACAATTGCATGTCAGAGTTGAACAAGAAGGATACATATGTTCTTGCGACACAGATATCTTTGGACCAACTACAAGAGCGAGCTCAGTTGCTTTCTATGCAAAATGAAATATTGAAGGTGATTAGGAGTTTGTTCCACCTTTAATTTCACCACCACTGTGACATGTTTTTTCTTAGCTCATTAATTCTATCTTCCATTTTCAGAATGACGAGCAATTTTATGAGGAGATTAGCTGAACATGAACAAACAGCCTGCAAGACACGAGCCAACCATCGTGTTCCACAGACAAAATGATTGATTCTAAGATTTACTTTTCTTTATTTTAGTGGAACATGATACAATGTCATTTAAACTTAATGATACTGGTTATACCATGAGCTTGGAAAATGCTCAGAAGCTTCTTTCTCACGCTAATAATGAATTGGCGAAGTATCGCAAAACCATCAATAATATTACATCAACTAGAACTCAGGGACATAGCTCTGGTACAAGACAAATTACTGGGTTTGGAGGATTGATCCCAACTATAGACAAGAGCAGCGTGAGAGAGTAAGTGTGTCACATATAGACAGTAGCCAGTTTGGATGAAAATTCTGGTTTCTAAGTATTCTCGTGTAATCACAGGGATGTTTCAGTCCACTCTGGGTAGCATTCTCAATTCTGATAGGCGGTCTAATGTTGTATGTGTTAATATCAATCACACTTGGTGTGAATGCACTCTCGGTGAACATAATTGTAGGTACGTTTGTTTTGGTATGTTTAGTTAAGTTATATGATCTACTGATTTGAGTAAATTTTATACAACACTTATATATCTCGTGGTGGGTGGGTTGCAGGAGTGATAATGGTGCTAGGGCTAGGAACAACGTTAAGGCTGACTTTGGAGTTCTGCTACGAGTGGAGCTTGAGAAAAGCTGTTCAGAGAGCAGTGCAGACTAGAGAGCTGAATCAAACTTTAATAATATTGCATAACCACCTGCAATGTAAGAGATAATGTGAAGTTAAACACTCGTCTTCTTTTTTTCCATCAGTTATATACTCTTCTGTATTGTATGTGTGTGTAAAAAGTTGTATTGAGACAAGTGTGATTATTTTACAACGTTTAATTTGTTGTGAGCATCAACTTTGTTTTTTTCTTTTTTATTGCTCAAACTTTTACAAAATTAGTAACAGCCCCCAACATTTTCAGGATTTTTAAATTTGTTAATAACATAAAAAACTATAAATCATGTGAGTTCAAAAAATCACACCGCAATTTATATGAACGTGGATTTGGAATTATGATGAATTGAAAATATAATTCCTATAAATCAATGATATATTTAAGATTGAATCTCTAAATAGAACTTGTACAAAAAATATTAAAATTATACAAGAGATCGAATAATTCTAAGAGTATTTTAGTCGAATGTATTTCCTTCTCGGAGTTGACCCTTCCTATTGCTATACAATCTTATGTATATATATATATATATATATATATATAATATAGCTAATGAAAAATCATTTTGAAATTAAGAAAATAATATATATGCAAACATTATCTTTATTTTTAGAAATAGTCGCAGATAAACATGTAAAATTCTTTGCCAGTAAATAAAAAGAGTATTATAAATTTTGTGTTCACCTTTTATTATTTTAATTTTTTCTGTAACCTTTTATAGTTGCCCACATCAATCAAAGATACCTTTAACATCAAACAAGCGCGATATACGAATAATTAAAATAGATATGTGTCAGATAAATAAGCGGCCGACATTTACAAAACATTCAAAGATATCTTACTAAAACCAGTCTTCAGTCATTGACAATTATATGTTCCTTTATCCAGAGTTACCTCAAAAAAGGATTTCATATCTGGAGTGAGTCAACAAGAAAGCAAACAACGCCAACGATAAAAAAATGTTGTCTACCAAGAGATATTCAACAATCTTCACGTTACAAAACCTGTTTTGTCTAAATAAAATACTTTTACTATAAAACACATATTGAGAGATTCTTAAACTAATTAGACAAATGATGTAGGGAAAAGAAGGCATATGAAAACCGATGAATGACACAAACGATAGAAGTGGAGCAAAAGAAAAAATAAAAAGTAGAACAACCGAATATATCCATATACGTACATTTATGAATTTAACTTTTCTTCTTGTTTCTCAAATAAGCAACAACAAGCATGGTTTCCAAAATTCTTTTAGCTCTTTCTATTCATATTAAACTAATTTTCAAACTAACAAACATCAAAATACTATATTACAACATTTGTATATTTTTGTTAGGAAAAAACACAATTTTTTTTAAAACATGAGCGCGGACCAATATCTATAATGTTTAAGAGAATGATGATGTTTTATTATTGATATGGGTATGTTCATATATACAAGAACGTATGTACTGTAAAGGAAACAGAGATATTTCTACAATAAATGAGATACACAATTTGATCATGATTGGAATCAATCATGTAATGACATATCTTCTTTCCTCTAATATCCTCCCGCAAGATCAAGGACCCTTAGTGACGCCGATCTTGTCTCTTAACAGTGTGAAATGCGCACGACTCAGGGGCTTCGTCAGACAATCCGCTAGCTGATCATTTGTACTGACATGAGACACTCTGAGCGTGCCATTTTGGACCATTTCTCGAATGAAATGATAATCTAATGCCAAGTGTTTCATCCTCGTATGAAATACTGGATTGGCACACAAATATGTGGCGCCAATGTTGTCACAGAATATGGCAGGCGGATGGTGCTGTCGTAGACCAAGTTGAGTGAGCAAAGAGCTTACCCATTTTAGTTCAGCTGCGGTATTGGCGACTGAACGATACTCCGCCTCTGTGGAGGACCTAGCCACTCCTTTTTGCTTCTTTTCAGACCATGAAATGGCATGCTTGCCGAGATAAACAATGTAAGCGTTAGTGGATACGAAGTCGTCTGAATCTCCGGCCCAGTCAGCGTCGGAGTATGCGTGAAGAGATAACGGATTAGATTGTGTGAGCGTGATGCCGTGAGTTGGAGTTCCGACTAGGTACCGAAGTATCCTTTTTGCAGCCTGCCAATGATCTAGTGTTGGTGCGTGCATGAACTGCGATAACCTATTGACAGCATATGCTATGTCCGGCCGCGTGAACAGAAGATACTGCAGGCTTCCAATGAGAGTGCGATAATCACTTGGAGTCGGACATTTTTCACCAGAGAGTACGAGCTTGGGGGTAGTGGCCATTGGCGTGGCTACAACTTTGGCGTCTTGCATATTCAGCTTCCTTAGTAAATCCAGTGTGTACTTGCGCTGGTTGAGATGTAGTTCGGTGGATGATCTGATTGCTTCAATTCCCAGAAAATAGGACAGTTCTCCCATGTCTTTGAGCGAGAATCTTGAGGCGAGGTTTCTCAACACTGTTTCAACTGTGTCTTGGTTGTTGCCTGTGACGATTATATCGTCAACGTATACCAGGAGATACAGAAGCTGATCACCTTGATTGAGAACAAAGAGTGATGTATCAGCGATCGAGTTCTTGAAGCCGGTTGATAACAGATAGTTCTTCAACTCTGTATACCAAGCGCGTGGTGCCTGCTTGAGTCCGTACAATGCCTTGTTAAGACGACAGACAAATGTCGGTCTGTCGTTGTCAACATAACCCTGTGGTTGACGCATATCGACCTCCTCTGTCAAAGTACCCTGCAGGAATGCGTTATTGATGTCGATCTGTCGGAGACACCAATTGCGACTCGTGGCCACAGTGAGAACTGTTCTGATGGTTGTAGATTTTATAACCGGACTGAAAGTTTCGAAATAGTCAATACCAGGCTCTTGTGTGAATCCTATGGCGACAAGTCGTGACTTGTGTTTGTCAATAGACCCATCCGGACGATGCTTCAATATGAAGATCCACTTATAGTCGATGATATTGTGATTCTGAGGTGGTGAAACTAGATCCCAAGTATGATTTCGAACTTGAGCATCAAACTCCTCAGACATTGAATCCCTCCACGCCTTGTGCTTCAATGCTTGTGCAACTGTGTTGGGTTCTGTTTCTGCATCAGAGACAATTAAAGTGGTTAAACCATATTTCTTGTTTGGCTTGGAGATATTGTTTTTCAGACGCGTTATCATGGAATGAGAGTTGTCTGGGGCGTGATGTCGCCATTCGTATCGGCCGATTTTGAGTAACCGGAATTGACGAGATCGTCGATGGCTGAGGAATTACAGGCGGTGCAGAAGGAGCTTGTGTATTGGGCTGGAGTTGGGCTTCAGCAGGAATGTCTTAAGTGGAGTTATTTGCAATTGGGCCTGTATTTAGACGTGGCCCAAGAGAGATTTCTCCTTCCACAGAACGCGTGCTTGGCCCATTATCACTCGTCGCGTTCGATGAGATAAGGTTCTCTGGAGATGAAGACGGCGTGGAATTGGAGGTTTCCGACGACTGCGCCGGTGCCAACGGCGATGTTTCCGGCGAGGAATCTGAACCCGAGGATTCTATTTGCTCGGCGCCATCAGAAGGAGCAGATATGAGTGGTTGAGATGGAATGGGTATTCGGGTTGGGAATGGATTTGAAACTTCGGTGGTTTCAATGGCTGAGGTAGTTGTGGGCTGTTTAAGAAGGGAGAATGGGAAGGATTTCTCATCAAATCGCACATGTCTTGAAGTATATATGCGACTTGTTGATGGATTCAAGCAAAGATAGGCGCTCTGTGTTAGAGAATAACCGAGGAAGACACATGAGATGGAGCGAGGGTCGAGCTTGTTGGATGTGTAAGGCCGAAGCCACGGGTAGCAGAGACAACCAAAGTTTTTGAGTTTGGTATAGTTAGGGTCAATTTTGAAGAGAATTTGGAATGGCAAATGAAGAGAAAGATTGGGAGTGAGCATTCTGTTTATGAGATAAACAGCAGCAGAGAAGGCATAGGTCCAGTAAGAGGTAGGTATTTTGGCTTTGGTAAGGAGGGTTAAACCGGTTTCGACGATGTGTCGATGTCTCTGTTCGGCTAAGCCATTGTGCTCTGAGGTTTGTGGTGGAGTTGTAAGGTGGGATATTCCTTTGGTCGCCAAGAAATCTCGGAGAGCGATGAATTCTCTGCCATTGTCTGAAAACAAGGTACCAATTCTGTTCTGGAATTTGTTTTCGGCTAAGGTTGTGAATTGAATAAAAGTTTGCTTAACTTGAGATTTTAGCTTGAGAGGAAATAGCCAAGTGTATCTCGAGAAGTGATCAACAACGAGTAGATAGTACTTATAATTATCAATGGATATGACAGGAGATGTCCATACATCTGAAAATAAGTACTCAAGTGGGCGAGTTGAAGAGATTGAGATTTGTGAAAAAGAGAGGTTGTGAGTTTTATTGATGCAACAATCAGTGCAGGAAAAGTTTTGAGACATTGAATCTGAAATAGGCAAAGAAAAATTTGAAACAATAGTTTTTAGAATAGCTTGAGAGGGGTGGCCTAGCCTTGAATGCCAGTCAGATGAGGTGGTTTTGAGGTGGTTTGTGGCTGTGAAAAAGGTAGAGACGATGGGCAGTGAGGTAGGCCGCTCATAAAGCTCATTCTTGGTGCTGCCTTGGAGTAATAGGACCCCCGTTTTGAGATCCCTCACCTGGAAACAAGAAGGATAAAATTGAACCGAAACCTTGTTAGTATTGCATAGTTTGAATACTGAAATAAGGTTTTTGTGTATGGCAGGCACAAGCAGAACATCATGGAGCTTAAAAGGTCTAGCAGAAGAGGATAAGAGACATGAACCAGTATGTGTTATTGGAAGTGTAGCACCATTTCCAACAACCACTTCTTCTCCTGCGCCATACGGCTGGTGAAACGACAGATTGGCAAGGTCTGATGTCAGGTGATGCGTGGCACCTGAGTCAAGCAGCCACTGTTCGTAGGCTTGCGATGCATCCGCGAAGTTAGCCCTTGGCTGCCAGTACCTTGGAGTTGGCATTGAGCCAGTGTGCAGAGACAGCTGAGAGCAGTGTCTCGCGCTGTGACCATGAACTCCGCAGATCTGACAACGCCCAAGGTATGGTCGTGGTGCTCTATACTCTGATGGTTGAGCTTGTGAGTTGTTCTGCCACTGTGAATTGCGGTTAGCATTTTTCTGTTGTGGACGATAGCGATTGGTGGCATCATTTGCAGACACCGGTAGCACTTGCTGACTTTGAGCAGTGACGAGTTTGGACTCGTGGTTGAGGAGCCTCTCATGAAGCTCAGTCATCGTGGGCGGTGAATCACGGCTTTCAATCTGATCCACTATTTGTTTGTACTCTTCAAGCAGACCATCAAGGGCTTGTTCAACTTGGTCTTCAAGATCTAGGACCTTCCCGAGCAACGCCATTTGATCAACCCGAGTGGTGATCCCTTGAAGGTATTCAGTGATGCTTTTAGTGCCTTTCTTCCAGTTCTTGAGTTGCTGATGCAGCTGTTTGATGTGGGCACGGCTAGGCTTGGCATAGGTTGCTGCCAAGGTTGTCCAGATTTCCGCAGCAGTGGTGGCTTTGGAAAGAATTGGCTGGATGGATTGAGTGATAGCACCCAAAATGGCGCTGTAAACCAACCTATCTTGACGCTTGTGGAGAGCATGATGTGGATTGGGTACTTCATTACCGTCAACGGTAATGACAGCCTCTGAATATTGCGTTGATTCATCGAGGAATGCAGCCAAGTCGTAGCCATCAAGTAGCGCTTGAACCTGACGACTCCACATGAGATAATTCGAAGCGTTGAGCTTGGTGATGTTTGAGGTATTGATGTGAAGGATAGATCCTTGGGCTATGGACAAAACTTCAGTGGAGTTCGTGAGTCCAGTGTTAACAGGTATTGTCTGAAGCAGACATGATGAGAATGAGTATCAGACGGCTAGAAAGAGAAGGTGTTTCGAAAAAATTAGGTTTGATCTTAGCTCTGATACCATATAATATTTAAGAGAATGATGATGTTTTATTATTGATATGGGTATGTTCATATATACAAGAACGTATGTACCGTAAAGAAAACAGAGATATTGCTACAGTAAATGAGATATACAATTTGATCATGATTGGAGTCAATCATGTAATGACATATCTTCTTTCCTCTAATAATATCTAGTTAAAATAAAGATTTTTTTTTGAGAATTTCGGTGTGGCTTGGCCAGGAGAGATTTTGATCCCTAGCTGATCGACGACACATCTTAAACCCTAAAAAAACCCTTTCGTTGAATAAGCCGCCTCCAAAGAGAAGAAAAAAAACGAACAATCAAATACGCCCTAGATCTGACCTGATTTTGATCTCACTTTCCCAGGAGCTATGAGGAGAATTACCGGCATCGCTGCTAGCAGAATCTCATCCTCCGTCGTCGTCCATCAACGGCTCGCTCAGACCACAGTGATGATGACCACGATTTCTTCCTCCGAGTCTCCCTCCCCGAGATTCGGTGGTCTACCCACGCCATCTTTTTCCGGCGGAGTTGCCGGGATTGTTTTCTTTTCCGCCGCTGCGGCATCGTCTCTTGGTCAGGAAGTTCACGCCAAGGAAATGTCGGGTATGGCCCATAAATTTAACCCTAAAGAGGTCGTTCTGTATCAGTACGAGGCTTGCCCTTTCTGCAATAAGGTCAAAGGTAAATCATGTCACGCCAATTAATCTGGAAATTTTTGGATCCGATCCAGTTTCGTGGGTTCTTGCTTTTTTTCTTACCTATAGGTTGAACATAGTGACACTTTTGATGGAAAAGTGATTCAAATGTTTGATTCATTAAGAGATTGATAATTAACCCACGTCTCTATTTTTACTTGTATGATATTTGGGCGTTCATTTATTCTATGTAGCGTTCTTGGATTTCAACAAGATTCCATACAAGATTGTTGAAGTGAATCCCTTGTTCAAGAAAGAAATAAAATGGTCTGATTACAAGAAGGTGCCCATCCTTACTATAGATGGTGAACAATTGGTTGATTCTTCAGGTTTGTGGCATCTTCTGTCTCTAACCTGTATTCTTCTTTCCAGGACCAAATGGGTACTAGCTTAGTTGAGTAATCTTTGTATGTATGGTGCAGTGATAATCGATAGCTTATTCCAAAGGATGCACCCTGGAATTGTAAAGTCTGAAGATGATGAAGAGACGAAATGGCGCAAGTATGATCCTTTTTTCTTTTGTTGACCGATACTGGTTTCTAGTTCTAGGTTTGTGACACCACAGGACGTGCGGCTGATAATGAATCTACCTTTCATAGGTGGGTTGACAATCACCTTGTTCATATTTTGTCACCAAACATATACAGGAGCACTTCTGAGGCTCTAGAGTCCTTTGACTACATCACCACCCATGGTATGGTTACAGTGGTGTTTGCTTCTTCTTTTATCCTTCTTTATATGCTCATTTTATATATACTCTTTGCCAATATAGGTATGGGTCAGTAATTATAACCGGATGAGTTCTTGTGATTCCTAGTTTTATATAATCATAAGGCTTTTGTACGAGTGTACATCTTGTCTATGTCCTAATATATTTCTCTGGATAATTATAGGAAATTTCAGTTTCGCGGAAAGATTAGTGGCGAAGTATGCAGGAGCAACGGCAATGTACTTTGTGTCAAAGAATCTGAAGAAGAAATATAACATAACAGATGAACGTGCAGCTCTTTATGATGCTGCTGAGACATGGGTCGATGCCCTGAATGAGCGTCCATTCCTCGGTATATCCAACTTTCAACATAATACTGCGAAACAATAGTAGCCACTTTCTTGATTGTTCCATGACTGTAGCTTTAATTTAACAGGCGGATCAAAACCAAACTTAGCTGATCTTGCAGTATTTGGTGTTCTGAGGCCTATAAGGTACCTTAGATCGGGTAAGGATATGGTGGACAACACACGCATAGGCGAATGGTATTCTCGAATGGAGAACACGGTCGGAGAGCCTTCAAGGATCAAAGAGTAAAGGATATTTGCTTCTTTTTTTTTTTTTTTTTTATCTCTATTAAGAATATGAATTGCATAATATATCGCTGATTTCATGGCGTAACAATATTTTAAGTGTTAGAACTATAGAGAAAGAAAAACAAAAACAAAAGGAATAAACATCTCTCTTGTGAGTTGGGGATCTAAAAGTACTGTAACATGCATGGTTTGGTTACCATTGCTATTGCTAAAAAGTCGTTTATTTGATTTTCTTTTTTAAAAGGAATCACTTATGCCATTAGTTTTCTATTTAATTATTTTGAACTTTAATTATCAGTTATGAGTAAAGGATATTTGCTTTTTATTTAATTCGTGATTTGAAAATGAATGACATAATGTTTCACTAAAATATCCTCGTTAGCGTAGAATATTAATTCTATGATTTTTATTTTCGTTTTTTTGTTTCGAGACATTTTTTTTGATCCGTGTTTTATTTGTCCATAATCTCAAAAATGAAAGGCATAATTCTTTGCTATATATTTTGACATGCATTTAACTCGGGGTATTAATTTGATGATTTTTTATTGTTTCGAGATTGTTTTGTTGATTTGTGCTTTATTTGACCTGTAATTTCGAAAATAAAATGCTTAATTTTTTACTATATATTTTGAACCATGCAGAATGTTTTGAGATCTTTTCCTTCCGTATTTTATTTGAAAATGGGGTATTAGTTATATAATTTTTTGTTTCTTTGTTTTGAAATCTTTTCTTTCCGTGTTTTATTTGATCTGTTAGCTAGATGATTTTTTTTCTGAGATCATTTTTTGATATGTGCTTTAATTGATCCGTGATATCGAAAATAAATGACATAATCTCTCATCATATATTTTGATCTGCGATCATCATAAGTTATTAGTTAAATATTTTTTTTTTCCAAGATTGTTTTTTTTTAATCTGTGTTTTATTTGATATATGATCTCAAAAATGTATGACAATCTCATTATATATTTTGAATTGTGCTTAGCGCGGAGTATTAATTAGAAAATGTTTTTTTTTTATTTAGAGTTCATTTTTTAATTTGTGTTTTATTTGACATGTAATTTCAAAAATGAATGACACACATTCTCGCTATATATTTTGATAAGTGCTCATCTTGTATATTAGTTAGTTGATTTTTTTTTCCTGGTTTGAGATCGTTTTTTTATCCGTGTTCAATTTGATATGTGACTTCAAAAATGATTAACACACTCTCATTGTATATTTTGATCCCCGTGTGGATATTAACTAGTTGATTTTTTTTTCGTAATCATTTTATGGTCTTTTATGATAATATTTGTTTTAATTATTTTGGTCATACATTAGTTTATGATATACATTATTGTAGTTTGTTTCTATTATTATGTAAAATAAAAATTTTATATTTACACTTTATCATTATTTAACAAATTAAATAATTTTCGAAATGTGTTTGAATATAGTGTATTTATTTTGTACCATAAAATATAAATTGTGATAATTAAAATTTTTAATTTAGATATATTTTCTGAATAAGAAATTTTTTTCTTGTTTTGGAGGTATTTTTTAATTATATATTTTCTGAATTTTCCCGAACTTTCAAAACACGGATAAGAAAATATACTCACATTTTTAAAGCACCAGTCAAAAATATAGTATAAATTCGATTATAATAAATGCTGAAGAGATTTAATAGTGCTGAAAAAGAAAATAAGCTTGCAAAAAATGATCTGTGCTACAAGGTGGAGGAAATTTATTTTAATTCTTTTTATTTAAATAGTATATATTTTTGTATATTGAAAAATATGATGATTTGATTTAGTATATATATATATATATTCATATTTAGCTAACTAATGTTGGTGTATATTATGCATATAATACAAAATTTGATTGTATTATTTTGTATTTCTTAGATGATATACTTATTT
The DNA here is from genome assembly GCA_030180135.1 of Orychophragmus violaceus. NCBI lineage: Eukaryota > Viridiplantae > Streptophyta > Magnoliopsida > Brassicales > Brassicaceae > Orychophragmus > Orychophragmus violaceus. The sequence continues at coordinate 42,447,852 of CM058240.1, forward strand.
ATCTAGTTTTGGGAAAATGTTATATTTCTTAGATGTTATATATTGTGTATATTGTTTTAGAAAAAAAACTTTAAACTAGTTTTTGACTTTCAATAATATAAGATACTGTAAACAATTGTGTTGGTTAAATATTCATAAATATTATTTGCACAGAATACATAATACGATATTGGAAGAAGAAAACCCCATTTTGTTTTTTTTAAAAAATAAACTTCTTCCTTTTTACTAACTTATTGCATCAAAAAATTTGGCTCATGATTTTGTATTATTGCACAAAGAGTATTACTTCCACTCTCACAATCAACATAAAGCCTCTTTTTAAAACTCACTTTTCAAATGCTTCTTTTGATCCATCTTCTTTCGTCGGCACACACATATCCAACGTGACTTGCTTACCTTTCCAGAATGGTGGGAATATAATCCAACCCCATCAGCCTAGCACACTCGCCCTCTCACTCTCCTTTTCTTGTTCATCATCTTCATCAATGCCTTCACATTCTTCTTCTTCCTCCTCGTCCATGTTATTAGAGTCGTACATGTTTGGATCAATTTAAGGCACTTCAACCACGTGTGTTTTTATAAAATCCAACCCATATACCATCAAATGTATACAGATATCGGTTAGGCACAGAGCTTAACACGGTTGGTTCCAAAGCTAGATATGTGTATTGATTTCACAAATCAGTTGCAGACAAAGTGTAATCAAGACTGAGATCTTCTAGTTTCCTATTTGCCCACCTCTCCTTCAAAGTTTTCTTTATTTTTTTTATTTTTATTTTATTTTATAATTGCTTTTTATATTAATTCAGCAACATCAACGGTTGCACAGTTCAACAGCCAAACCGACTGAAACAAAAAACAAACGACAGGAAACAGAAGCAGCAAAGAACATTACACAAGAGATTGGAAAAGAGAGATCCAAGTTGCCAATACTGAAACCTCATTCCATGAACGCCTGTATCTCGAGACAAAGGGATGAGCTTGCCCTTAATAATGCTTTTGATGCTTTCAATTGTCAAGGTTGTAGTCTTTTGAATTCCCGAATGTAGCCGCGCATTCCGCTCACACTAAACGGTGTATAACGAAGCTTGAAAAGATAGTTTCAAAATGAATGATGAATTCCTGTCTATTATCGGGTCTTTCAACCATCTAAGTCTGTCCTCAAAATTTACTGGAGGAGAAACACGAAACTTAGATGCAAAGAAAGACCAAACCTCTACTCCAAACATACAATAAAAAGGTGTTGCCGAGACTCAATTCCCCCATCACATAAGAGACAATCCTGGCCAACCACACCTATGTATATGTATATAGGAAAATGAAAGATTGTAAATTCAAAACAGATGCAAGGTGAAAAACACACCAAGCGAACATGTGGCCAAACAAACATTTATCCAATAATGTTCAAATCGACATGAAACATGGAAAAAGAACACAGTTCAGAAATTAACAAAATAGGCTCAAAAACAAAGAATTCTAGTAAATATGATTGATTTTCATTCTTACAAAAACATAAACATTAGTTTGTATATAACTTAATATGTATTTAGATATCAGAATTTGAAAAAAAAAAAAACGTGTGAATTAACTATGTGAGACTTGTGAGTTGTGCTGTAATCGCCGTTGCATTTTCACCAAAATCTTCTGGATGTGATGAATCCTCCATCCTATTCATTTCACACTAACACAAAAGCTCAAGCTAATTCATTGAGTTCGAGTAACTTGGGAGAATTCAATCATAGGCGAAATAAACTGAAATAACGATTTAGATTCAGCAGATTTCAAGGAAACACGGAAGGGAATCTAAAGTTCGAGGAAATTGAAACCTGAGTAGTGTTTCAGTGCACTTGAATAGGCTTGCTCTCTATGCTGTCTCAGTCAAATCCGCTATAGATATTACGCCATCAACTCCTGCATACCCTATTACACCATGTCAAATTATATAATAAACTTCCATCCGCGATTTATAAAGATGGCGAATCATATAATAAACAGCAGAGAAATAACCTTGTGAGAGGATTTAGGAGGGAGGGATTGAGTTTTTAAGAAAAGAAGGAAGCCCAAGTTAAACCTAAGCCCAACATCCCATCTTTTCTTCCCAAAACTCTAGTCTCCTCCCTATATATGTGCCTCCTCCATTGAGGAACCAAGAAGAAGAGAGCCTCCGGCTAAGCCCTGCCCCTATCCCGTCGTACCACAACCTCTAAAGACCAGATCTGTAACTCCTCCATCGTTTGATGTCGAAGGTAATCCCGAATCCCATTTTTTAGATTTGTTTTCTTTCAACTCGAGAACTAAAAGCCTCATACCTTTCTATCTGTATTGAATATGGGAAATCCGAGACCACCATCGCGTTTCCCTCGACGAGACGAAGCCGTAGCCGTCAACCTCGCCTCCATCAGCCTCCGGACGCGCCCGCAACCGCCAGGGGATGATCGGCCGAGTTCTCATCGCCGCCAGGTCCTTCACGCGCCGCCGGAGGTCAGCCGTCACTCGCCGCCACGCGGCGCCACTGGTCAATGGAGCCGCCGTCCGCCGTCGAGAGTCGCCGCTGTCCGCCGCCGTCGCCGGACCCGCCGCCGGACCGCCGCCAAGTCAACTCGCTGGCGACCGAGTCGACTCGGTCCGGTTGGGTGAACTCGTTGACCGGTTTGGTTTGGTTCAACTTGGGTCGGTCTGGTTCAATTCGGTTTGGTCCAATTCTTTTTCAATTTCAATTTGATTTCCGGTTTAGTTGGTTCAATTCAATTTCTGGTTTAAATCAATTCCATCCCAGTTTAGTTTGGTTAGGATCTGGTTTAGGCAATTGGGACGGTTATGGATTTGGGCCTGGTTCATTTTGGGTTTGGGTCTGGGTCTGGGTTGACCGGGTCAACCAATTGACTTTGACCTGACCATTGACTTTCAGTCCACCAAACTTCGTCTGACCATAACTTACCCGTCCTAAGTCCGACTCGAACGAAACGAAAGCCTAATTCACTTCTTTCTCCGTCCTCTTTCGAGATCTGATGTCCGTTCGGGCTAAGGAGGATCCTAAATTACGCTTTTACCCCTTTTTTGGCCAAGGTGATGATCGGTCTTGACCCTTGCTTACTTCATTCGGTTCCGGACGATAGTCCTTTGTTAATACCGTCTTTCCTAGGTAGCCTAGGCTAGTAATATGCGCGATTGATTGTAGAACGTAGAATGCTTGGATATTGCTTAAACCGAAAACGTTGTTTGTGCGTGATAGATATGAATGATTAGAACTGTGGTAGGGCCCCCGAAAGAGTTTTTGTGGCGGCATGCGTACATTGCGGTTGGTACGTGTCCCTTGTATCGTCGGAAGGGGGTTTTGGTGAGTCCCCCCCAGAGTTGGAGTTGGAGTTGAGCACCGGGGCCAATAACGGGCTCCGGGGCTATTTTGTTTGCGCTTCGGGCGGTAGGTATCCAGAGTGCGAGGTACGTGGTGCCGAAGTACGATCTGGACATAAGAATTTTATGGTGAAGCCTTCGGGTGATTATTGCAAAATGATATTAGCTTAGGACTTGTGAGTCGTGATTGTGTGGCGTAAGCCGAGATCGCAGGTTCCTTAAATCAGCCCCCACTGGGTAATTGTGTTTTGAAACAATTACTCAGTCCTCTTCTCCTTTCCCTATCCCCGTTTTTCTTGCAGATCCGAATGCGGGGTGAATCGGTCGTGTGGCATCATTGGTGGATTTGAATACGAAGGAAGCACCGGGTTTTTGGGACCAGTTGAGAAGGCATCCCGTTTGGACCAGAATTGGTTCAACGGTCGCCCTAATGCCGCGTCTCCGGTTAGCCGGGAGACGGGTGTTACAATTTGGTATCAGAGCCTAGGTTAAGGTCTCCCAGTGCTGTCATGGGAGATCAGCTTTCGTTGTTTTTCCAAAAACCTTGTTTTCAAATCTTTTTCCAAAGTGTTTGAGAAAATTTTATAAAATGGTTACTATGCGAAATGATTTTTCAAGTACCAACTATATCATAGATTGTTCTCCACGCCGATCCTAGTCTAGATAGAATTTCTCCTTGCAGGTTGGGGTCAGTTTCTTCAAACCTCAGTGGTGCTTCTGCCAATAAGACGTGTGCTGGATGTATGTCGTGATGTGTGCCGTGGAGGTGTATGTTGGGACGTATGTTGTGGTGTGCGCCTATAGGGTAGTCGGTACTACTGGGGTGTGTGTTGGGGTCATCGTATGTTAAGAGTAATGTCCAACCAAGCGTGCTAAAGTGTCAAGGACGTGGAGACGATCAGACGAGAGGCTAATGCGGGAGTGTTGCTAGGAGCATTGTAGGAGCCGCAAGGAATTCTGCAAGGAGTGTTGCAAGAGCTGCAAGGAGTGCTACAGGAGCTGCAAGAGGTCGATGGAAAGACCGGTTTGCAGGGAGTGCTACAGGAGCTGCAAGAGGTCGATGGAAGACCGGTTTGCAAGGAGGCCATTTGGAAGTGGCGGTGTTCCGACTGGATTAAGCGTCAAGAGTTGTTTGAGTTGCTTGGATCACAAGGAGCAGCAGGAGGCTATCCAAATCTCTTTTAAGTATGGAATCTTAGAATCAGATTTGTGACATAACCTCCGATGAGTTATGGACCGCTCGTTTGAAGTCTGATCAAGCTGGAAGCTGGAGAAGATATTTGTGGTATGGCGGGCTCGAGATTCAACGGTAATACCAGAAAGGAAACGATATGCCTCGGAGTTCCTTGTGGATTACTGGAGCAGCTAATGGAGCACTTCAAGAGGGAAAGGAAAACGCATAGGCATCAGGGAAGGCGGAGTTGGGGCATTTGGAATTGCCTGGCAGGCTGGACTCATGTTGTTGCAAGCGCAAGTGGACAAAGCGGATTATTGGAAATGGAAATCCAATGGAGGAGTGTTAGGAAAACACTATGGCGGATGGCAAGAAGCTGCAAGGAGTAGAGGAGGGCAAGTTTAAACGGGGAAGGAAACCCCAAAGGATGGTGTTTGGAAAGCACCACAGCTGGATCACAAGGTAGGAAACCTCGAGCTGGAAGTCACATTGGAAGACGGTCTGGAAATCAGAGTGCGCAGCGGAAGCATGGTGGGTCGTTCCCCACAAGTCAGGTAGCCATAATGGACATGGTTTACCTCATCGTTCACCAAGGAAAAGAAAGGATGATAGGTTGTGCGACAGTCAACACCATAGTGCGGGGTAATGGAAAACCGTCGAAGAGAATTCATTTGGAAGTGGATGATACACTGTGGCACGGTAATGGAAACTGTTGAGGAGAATCGATTTGGTAGCGAGCACCTTATTCAAGTACTAGAACCACTCGAAGGATGAGTGTCGTTTCTAAATGTTGGAAACCGACCCTAATGGACATGGGCGGTAGCATGTGGATTTTGTGTTGCATTCTGGAAGCTACTACTTGATTGGTACCAAGGAGAAGGACACTTCAGAGCGTGGTTTGAAATAAGGGGGGGGGGGGAGAATCAGTCTTCAAGATTCAGGGACAAGTTATTTTCAAGCGAGTAAGCGATCAAGTTCAGTTTCAGTTCAACAAACATTGCGGAGTGGCTGTGGGTAAAGAGTTGCACTGGGGAACTCCTGCCAAAGAATTCAGGACGAATTCTTTTCAAGGGGGAGGGGGAGAATTGTAACATACCAAAACCCGGCCCAAATTTTTTTTAAGAAAATAAGGAAGCCCAAGTTAAACCTAAGCCCAAAAGCCCATATCTTCTTCCCAAAACCCTAGCCTCCTCCCTATATATATGTTCTTCCTCCATTGAGGAACCAAGAAGAAGAGAGCCTCCGGCGAAGCCCTGCCCCTATCCCTTCGTGTCACCACCTCTAAAGACCAGATCTGTAGCTCCTCCATCGTTTGATGTCGAAGGTAATCCCGAATCCCCTTTTTCAGATCTGTTTTCTTTCAACCCGAGATATAAAAGCCTCATAACTTTCTATCCGTGTTGAATATGGGAAATCTGAGACCACCATCGCGTTCCTCTCGACGAGACGTAGCCGTAGCCGTCAACCTCGCCTCCATCAGCCTCCGGACGCGCCCACAATCGCCAGGGGAAGATTGGCCGAGTTCTCACGCGCCGCCGCATGTGCCGCCGGGGTTCTTCACGCGCCGCCGGAGGTCAGACATCACGCGCCGCCGGACCGCTGCCGAGTCAACTCGCCAACGACCGAGTCGACTCGGTCCGGTTGGTTCAACTCGGCTGGGTCAACTCGTTGTCCGGTTTGGTTTGGTTCGACCCGGTTCGGTCTGGTTCAATTCGGTTTGGTCCAATTCTTTTCCAATTTCAATTTGATTTCCGGTGTAGCTGGTCTGGGTTTGGGCCTGGTTCATTCTGGGTTTGGGCCTGGGTCTGGGTTGACCGGGTCAACCGGTTGACTTTGACCTGACCGTTGACTTTCAGTCCACCAAACGTCGTCTGACAATAACTTGCCCGTCCTAAGTCCGACTCGAACGAAACGAAAGCCTAATTCACTTCTTTCTCCGTCCTCTTTCCAGATCTGATGTCCGTTCGGGCTAAGGAGGATCCTAAATTACGATTTTACCCCTTTATTTGAGCAAGATGAGGATCGGTCTTGACCCCTGCGTACTTCATTCAGTTCTGGACGTTAGTCCTTTGTTAATACCGTCTTTCCTAGGTATCCTAGGCTAGTAATACATGTGATTGATTGTGGAACGTAGAATTCTAGAATATCGCTTAAATCGAAAACATTGTTTGAGCGTGATGGATATGAATGATTAGAACAGTGGTAGGGCCCCCGAAAGGGTGTTGTGTGGCGGCACACGTACATTACGGTTGGTAAAATTCTATGTCCGAGGTACGATCTGGACATAGTATTGTATGGGGAAGCCTTCGGGTGATGTTTGTAAGATGATATTAGCTTAGGATTTGTGAGTCGTGATTGTGTGGCGTAAGCCAGGATCGTGGGTTCCTTAAATCCGCCCTCACTGGGTAATTGTGTTTTGAAACAATTACTCAGTCCTCTTCCCCTTTCCATGTCCCCGTTTTTCTTGCAGGTCCGGATGCGGGATTGATCGGTCGTGTGACATCGTTGGTGGATTTGAATACGAAGAAAGCGTCGGGTTCTTAGGACCAGTTGAGAAGGCGTCTCGGTTGGACCGGAATTGGTTAAACGGACGTCCTAATGCCGCATCTCCGGTTAGCCGGGAGACGGGTGTTACAAGTTACTCTTACATGGATACATATTGATACGAAAAGTATCTACCAAGTTCTTCTGCCTGCAAATTATGAAGAAAACAACAAAAAAAAAATTAAGAAAAGACTATACTCCCACATTAACAATTTCTTCGGATTTTTTCCGCAATGCAAATTAACATTAGTGAATGATCGGTATTACTTGTTTTCTACCAGCATATGTTAGAACACCACCATATTTAGAACCATTAGAGTTTCCACTGGTCTTTCTTCTACGCCTTCACCATCACCTTTTTGTATTTTAACCCATGTCAATGGCTTTAGTTGAACCTTCCTGTATGTACTGGAGAATTGTACATCCTGCATATTGATGTAAGATCCAAGGAAGATCTCACACTAAGCTGGACGTGGGCAAGAAGATAGCTGAGGGGTCTCTCTTCTTGGACCGTAGATAGGTTGGACAGACAGTGGGATTTAAGAAACTGGCCGACGGGCTCTCTTTGCAATGTTCAATGGATGGAAGATTGAGGTAGATCAGTAACACTATGCTCTCACACGAACAAAGAGAAGCCACTCAAGTCTGAAGCAAGAAACCTGTGGCGGTTTGGGTTTAGACAACTTTAGGTCCAAAAATTCGTCATAATAAATTGCTTTATCTCTCCACTATGTTCTCCTCGGATCTTGGCTGGGTGAGGTGAATCTGGTGGCTCTTACTTGATCAGTATAGTGTCATTTACGCCTCCCGAATTTTTTTTGGGTGGCATGAGAAGAACTAGTTTGATAACACCTTTGTCTTGTTGTTGATATGAGATCAAGCTTTGTGGTGATGATATAACTATTTTGTTTTTCCACTTCTCCATTGCACCTGCACCTATGTCAACACTCAAGGACAATATCAAATGCGTCATATTTGAACTTAAATTCTCAAAAACAGAGTATTGGAGAGTATGACTTAACTTGATATTATTCTGATGTTGAACAATGTCTTGAATTTCACTTACTTGGAAATCATGAGAATTACTTTGCATTGGTCCAGCCTTGTTTGGGATTAAGTTTGAGGTGAGATCATCCGGTTATGGGCAAAGTGATAGACATATGACATGGATTGAAGGTGGCTTGCTCATACTCCTTGTTCTGGTCATGTTTTGTGGCCTTTATCAACTCGTCACTTTGATCATCCTTTTGATTTGTGGGTATGATGATCACTTGTGGCTCTTTACCTTTGTTTGTGTGCTCCTCTTTGAGTATTAAATCTGCATCACATTTTTTTGGCAAAGACAAGTGTGTCATACAAGAATTTGGATCAAAAGGATCTGGTGGCTCCTCATGATCACTTTCAGCTCTTGGTTTTACAGATGTGATTTCTACTTTCCTCCTAGTTGGGCATGTTGCAGAAAAGTGTCATTTTCCTTGACATCTATAACATATTGGCTTACATGTCTTAGGAGAGATAGAGGAATTACATTGCACTTGTTTTTCTTGCGGTTCACGTATTGATGTTTAGTTAGGCTTTTGTTGAATCTCCTTTGTTTGAACTGTCTGTTTGCCCTCTTTTTGCTTCTTTAAAGTGTTTGGAAACGTTTTCCACGGCTCCGATAAGTATGTGTACTTGTACACAACAATAGGCTGTGGTTTTGGTGTTGACATTAATCATTTTGAAGCCTCTTTGGAAATTTTGGTTTTTGTTATGGGACTTTTGTACACACTCCTTGACTCCTTGTACATACGTTGTTTGAGATCACCCCAAGTGATGATTGGAATATGATAGTTGAGCTTCTTTTTGTACCCACCATGTAGAAACTTTTCCAATTATTGTGTCAATGGCATAGGATAGTTTCTTCTCATTTGGGATGTTGTGGGAACGTTGCCAATGCTCCATGTTGTTTTCCCACAACAACTAAGCTTATGATCCTTCTTTATGACCTGAAAGGTGATATACCATGGATTTTACCGGTTTTAACCATGGTATATGCCTTATTTATCGAGTCTTATGTTATGTTTTGGAGTCTTTTTAGTATGTTTACAGGTTTAGACACATTTGGAGCAGAAGTGGAGATTTTGGAGCTGTTTGGTGTATTTTGGAGATTTGGTCCGAGAGACAGAGTTCACTGTCCAGTTTTGAAGACTGCGTCGATCGTTGCACACCTGCATCGATCGTTGCATATGCGAATGGGCCAGACTCGCCGATTTAATGAAGAATGCTGATTTTGCAGAAAAGCCCAGATATTTACACAGAAGCCCAAAACGTGTTTTAGCTATTATATAAGGGTTTTAAGCCATTGTTTAGGCTACGCTTTCATTAAGTCTTATTTTATTTCAGAGAGAGTTAGGGGCTGCTCCTGCTCTCGAAAGAGAGAGGATTTTGAACCCCAGATCTTTACTTTGTTTTATGATATTTGGTTTTCTATTCAAGATGTTTTCTGTTTCGATGATAATATCTGAGTAGATTACCTGTTAGGTTGAAGGATTCTCATTAGGGATTTCATGGAGTTATAGTTTAATTAATCTGTAGGGATTCATATCTGCTAGTTCTTTGTTTAGGTTGTTCTTAATGCTTAATCTGAACTGGCCACTTAGATTATGATGTTAGGCTGATTAATGCAGCGGAAGTTGGTTAATTTAGCTAGAAAGAACCTAGATAAGCAATTTAACTTCTCGCAAACGAAAGTGGTTTAATTAGATTGTGAACATATCAAACTTGGAATTAATGCTGGTTTAATCTGTTAGTTCTCGCAAACAGAAGTTTGGTTTGCTGCACTTAGACTTAGAGAATTATCGCAAAGGAATTTGGTTAGTTCTATATCCGTGTTTGAGTTCTAGAACAGTTATTAATTGGATTCCATAGATTGATTGCTTGCGTTCCTGATTTCCTGAGAACTCCTGAAACCTAACGCTTCGCTTCCTTGCTCACAAACTCGCCTGCTACTGATTTACTTTTCTGCTCTGCTTTTAGTTTAATCACCTTTGCTTTCTCCTAGTTTAATCTTTTCTGTTCTTATCTATCGTTGACCGGAGTCCCTGTGGATTCGATACCCTAAGTACTACAACTACATCATTGTGCACTTGCAGTTAGAATAGGGATAAAACCTGAGCCTATCAAGTTTTTGGCGCCGTTGCCGGGGACTCTTTGAGTCTTCGATAGCTTAGAGCTTAGGGTTTTACTAGGATTTTTTGTTTTCTTTTCGTTTTTGTTTTTTTTTTTTTTTGCTGATTTATTTTTCTGTTTTCTCTGATTTCGCATTGCGTCGATCGACGCCCTGCTTGCATCGATCGACACACTTCGCAGAATCACCAAGAAGACTAAGAGATCATCAGGACGATGTGTCGGAATGATATTTTCAGCTCAGGGATTGACAGTTCACAGATAGTTGGGTTGAAGAACCAAGTTGACTCTCTGCATAGTCTTCTACTTGGAAAGTATGCACAAGAAGCTAACCATTGCGTTGAAGGAACTGGATTCTATAGTCACAGATCTGCTTTTCAAAAACCCTTTACAAGGAGTTGTAGTGTTTCTTCTTACCAAGCACCGCCTGCACCTACAGCTCATGAGAGCAGAATGGAAATCATGATTGAGCAGTATCTTGAGAGACAACAACAGATTGATATGTCCTTCAACTCAAAGATTGATGCGTTGATTGAAGATTTGAGTGAGAAGTTCGAATCTCTGAGCACACATATGGAGGAGCTGGATACCAAAATTGAACGAGCAGATGCAGCAATAGAGAGGCGGAATGAAGCTAAGAGAGCTGAACAGAAGCTGCACATCAATGCTATGAACATAAGGGATGAGATTGACTTGCTGGAAGAAGAAGAGAGCATAATCTCGGATTTTCTGGATGAATATTGTCTGCCTGATATATGCATCGATCGACACCCCCTTAGTGACGATCGACACGCCATTCTGACGGCAATTTCGAGTTCTTTCGAGAAACAGGATCGCCTTGCATCGATCGACACACATTATGCAACGATCGACACAGAACGCACACATGTCCAGAAACCTGCAACAGTACCAGAACAAGCTTACAAGCCCCCGGTGCCATATCCTAAGGTTCCTAAACCTTCCAGACAAGAGCTAGAAGTGGCTAACTGCATGAAAGTGATGGATAAGAAGGTGAATAGAACACCACCAGTTGAAACTTCGCGAGTTCATGCAAAGGAGATGATCTCCACTGAAGGTCATCTGGAAGAAGAAGTTCAGATTGGTGGAACTACAGTATCTGATAGTGGAAAGAAGAAGATGGCAGTTCCTCTTAAACCTGCTCTAACATCTTCAGTACCTGCAACTGCTCATAAGCAGAAAGCCCCAAACATCAGATCTGCATCAAAGGTAAGGAACAAATCATCTAAGCTTAAACCTTCTGATCATATTGTTTTGAATGCAGGAAAACGCAGTAGACCGCCCAAGCTTCGCTCCCGCCCTGATTCTGATTTCTCATTCCTTGGAAAGCCTCATGATCATAATGCCTATACACCTCCTTGGATGAAGAGATATTCACAGAGACATTCAAAGTCTCTGTTGAAACCGCCTTGAATCAAATCTCTTCCAATAGTCAAGCTAATGACTAAAAACAAGCGCTGAGTGGGAGGCAACCCACTGTTAGGTTCATTTTTGTTTTTGTTTCCATTCGTTTTGATTTGGTATTTTTAATTTTTCTGTTTAAGTGTGTTCAGAGCTGAGGGAAACAGGAATAATCGCATTGCATCGATCGACACACATTGTGCATCGGTCGATGCAGTCACGATTTGTGGTTTACCGATTCAATTGCGGTTCAGACATCGGTTATCTAAATAACCGCGAGCGATAATCACCTTGCATCGATCGACACCCTTGTGGCATCGATCGACGCAGGGCGACGACAGGTAAGTATTCTGCAACTTTTCGGTTTGTTCTTCAATTTGATTATTCTTTCACCGAGCTCATGCTTCGATTACACTGGGGACAGTGTAGTTTAAGTGTGGGGGAGGAAGCTACTGACGCACGCTTTTGTTTTCTTAGTTTTTCAAAATTTGTTTTATTGAGTCAAAATTTGTATGAAACTATGATTTTTCGAGGAAACTTTTCGCTTGAACATGAACTAAGTGACCATTGGACAGACTTGCAGAGCCTCTATGACTGTTAGAAAACCCAGACACAGATCAGCCTACTGAGGACACCCACATCACTTCAGGTATCAGAGGATCCTTTTACTGACTTCAATTTAATACTGACTTAGATTTCTCACCTAAGGGCTTGGTATACTTTGTGTCGGATTCCCTTGTTAGTTCTGACACAGCCTGTCAACCTATCCTATTTAGTTCCCTTCTCCCCTTCTATAAAGTAAAAAAAAAAAAAATAATAATAATAAACTGAGGATGAGTTAGTAACTCCGAAGTGGTCATGGGAAGGGTAGCAAACACTATTTTCTCTCATGTGATCCATGGAATGTGTCCAAAGTACACTCCATAATGGGAAGAACACTGATAAAAAAAATAAAATGATACCCAGTGGGGAAAAATCAGTTGTTAAAGAAGGGAAAGAGAAGAAAGGGACTAGAGAAAGATAGTATGGTGGTCTAGAGCTGATAAGGTAAGAATCCATGTGCCCTTTGATCGATACTCCTTAGGTGAGACCGCACTTAAATACTTGCAGAAGCCAGTAGGGTGAATTTGAATGCTTGAATGTGATTGTGGAGTTTACTTAGGACAGTTGCTAAGTGTGGGGGAAGTATATTGTGGTCTTGAGTTCTGTAGGGAAGTTTTCAGTGGCTTACTAAGTGAATGTGATTGTGAAAGTTCCTAGGACGAAATGAGTTTCTGTGTTTTCAAACCTCTTCGCTTATACTTTGGTTCTTTACTTGCTTGAGGACAAGCAAGAGCTAAGTGTGGGGGAGTTGATATACCATGGATTTTACCTGTTTTAACCATGGTATATGCCTTATTTATCGAGTCTTATGTTATGTTTTGGAGTCTTTTTAGTATGTTTACAGGTTTAGACACATTTGGAGCAGAAGTGGAGATTTTGGAGCTGTTTGGTGTATTTTGGAGATTTGGTCCGAGAGACAGAGTTCACTGTCCAGTTTTGAAGACTGCGTCGATCGTTGCACACCTGCATCGATCGTTGCATATGCGAATGGGCCAGACTCGCCGATTTAATGAAGAATGCTGATTTTGCAGAAAAGCCCAGATATTTACACAGAAGCCCAAAACGTGTTTTAGCTATTATATAAGGGTTTTAAGCCATTGTTTAGGCTACGCTTTCATTAAGTCTTATTTTATTTCAGAGAGAGTTAGGGGCTGCTCCTGCTCTCGAAAGAGAGAGGATTTTGAACCCCAGATCTTTACTTTGTTTTATGATATTTGGTTTTCTATTCAAGATGTTTTCTGTTTCGATGATAATATCTGAGTAGATTACCTGTTAGGTTGAAGGATTCTCATTAGGGATTTCATGGAGTTATAGTTTAATTAATCTGTAGGGATTCATATCTGCTAGTTCTTTGTTTAGGTTGTTCTTAATGCTTAATCTGAACTAGCCACTTAGATTATGATGTTAGGCTGATTAATGCAGCGGAAGTTGGTTAATTTAGCTAGAAAGAACCTAGATAAGCAATTTAACTTCTCGCAAACGAAAGTTTGGTTTAATTAGATTGTGAACATATCAAACTTGGAATTAATGCTGGTTTAATCTGTTAGTTCTCGCAAACGGAAGTTTGGTTTGCTGCACTTAGACTTAGAGAATTATCGCAAAGGAATTTGGTTAGTTCTATATCCGTGTTTGAGTTCTAGAACAGTTATTAATTGGATTCCATAGATTGATTGCTTGCGTTCCTGATTTCCTGAGAACTCCTGAAACCTAACGCTTCGCTTCCTTGCTCACAAACTCGCCTGCTACTGATTTACTTTTCTGCTCTGCTTTTAGTTTAATCACCTTTGCTTTCTCCTAGTTTAATCTTTTCTGTTCTTATCTATCGTTGACCGGAGTCCCTGTGGATTCGATACCCTAAGTACTACAACTACATCATTGTGCACTTGCAGTTAGAATAGGGATAAAACCTGAGCCTATCAAAAGGTTAGAAGCTGCGAATCAAAACGCTCACATATATCACCATGGTTCCTTTGCCTGATGTTGGATGATTTTGTGTGCTTTACATCTTTTTCCTCATGCTATAGCGCATCTCTAAACCTTGCTTCTGATTCAGCCTTGTTGGTCCAATCCCCTTCTTCATGCTCGTTCCTCTTTTCGAAACTAATGTTCGAATTAGTTTCTTCATCAGCCTCCTGGATGTCTTCTCCTCTATAAGAGTGAATGCTGGATTCTTCTTCACACCATGATGCACCTTTGTGGGTATCTTCTACTTTGAAGTTATGTTCAGGTTCAAGTTCCATCTCTTCATGGGTTTCCTCATCTTCACAACTGATTCCAGAATCAATAATGTCATTTCATGATCCTCCCATGGCTTCTTCACGCTATACTTCACTTTAAGAGATGTCTATTTCAAAATTAGTCCAAGGCTCTTCTCTAAAATCATATATATAATTGGACACTTTTTCTCTCCAATTCTAAGCTATCCACGTCACCATATTTTAGATTTATGTTTAAGCCAATAGTAGACTGCCATGTGACAAATACATCATCTATCAGCTAAAACCATTTGTACATGTAGCACAAAACAACTTTGGTCATCTCGCTACAAGATCGATCCTTTTTCCCGGTTACTTCATAACGACCGGCAATTGATCTTCTTCGTGTTTCATTGTGTTTGATATGATGCTTTAAATTAGGACATCCTGCCTCCATCACACTCTTCCTTCCTCCCTTATTTTTTACATTCTCCTACTGGATTGAAAATCGACGCCCTTCGCTTCGCGCTCTACCGTGAAACCCCACCACTGATCCGAGAAGGCTAGGTATAAAGATTCATTTCCAGTTTTTTATTTCTTTATATCTTCTCAGATACGTTTTCAGAATCGTATCTGAAATCGTTTTGAAAGCGACAGTAATTAAAGTCTAGATCGATCAACGATTGAATTCCAGGTTTTTTTTTAATCCATCCGAACTGTTTTAAGAAATTAGATGTGGGTTTGTAATAAGAGTTTACGGCAACGATTGGAACGTATCGACTAAAATAGGATGAACAACTTCAAAGATTACGAGGAAAAAAACCGGATTATTTGCTTCTGAAATTACTGTTGATACCAACACAACTGTAGAAAAGGTAAAGCATCAACTTTGACATTTATTTCTGTAGATGAATCTAAAATTATTTACTTTAACTGTCCATGAAGTTGGCATGTTAAAAAGGACCGGATGATGCTATGTCAGTGAAGAAAAAAATGGTTAGAGGTCCCTTGAAGTTAACAACAACTTTTTGTGCCTGCTTACCTAAGCAAGTATTAACTTCCTTTTTTTTAACAGAGTACACCCACAGACCATTTCCTATACGAAATGCATATATAACACCACATAAAACAACAAACATGTAAGCATTTTCTGGGTGGAAAAAGCTATTCTTCTTTGGTGATTGGCTTATGCTTCTAAATCGGCTTTATGCCGGATCTCAAATAATCAAAACGTTTTTGATGGAGACAACTTGATTTTTATCTTGTCTTAGCCTTAGCTTAATTGATGTGTGGATTTGGTTTTGTTGTTAATTTCAGGAAAATGACTGATCAAGGATTGGAAGGGAGTAATCCAATGGACCTTAGTAAGCATCTTTTCGGGATTGTTCCTATTCTTCAGTGAGTTCTTTTGTCTTTGTTCTGATTCATTTAGAATTTGATCTTTGTGGATAATTTGTTTATCTTTGATATTTTTTTTTCCAAAAACATTGTCTTAATGGTGAACTTTGACTTCAAGCTAGATCCTTAAGCTATTGTTTTGCAGGATCGGAATGCTGAATATAATCCCAAGGTTTGCATCAGTCTGATCTTCTGCTTTATTTACGAAAAGATGATGATTTTTATAATATTTACTTTTGTGTTAGGGTTATCTGACCTTTGCGAAACTACTTTGTCATAGCCAATCCTATACTTAAAGATCTTTGTGTATTATGTTTCCAGCGTTTTGCTGTTGTAATCATGAGAATAAGAGAGCCAAAGACCACATCATTAATTTTGGCATCTGGAAAAAAGGTATGTATATCTTGGTTGGCCTATTTTTTCATTATTTTAAAATTTAGTTTCATTTAGATTTTGTTTCAAATCCCTTTCTGAATTTTGTGTAAAATCTCCATTTTCAGGTGTGTTCCGGAGCGAAGAGTGAATACTTTTCGAAGATGGCTGCAAAAAATATAGTTTCGTTTCTCTAACCTTTTTATTGAAGATTCTTAAGTTATAGATATTCAAAGGAAAATAAATCTACTCTTCTTCTTTGCTTTAGCTATAATAGCAATATGTTATTTGCTCTACATTATGGTATGCTAATAGGAGATGTCTTACTGTTTTAGTATGCTTGGATTGTTCAAAAACTTGGGTTCCCTCCGAAGTTCAAGGTACCTTTTCTACCAACTCTTTATATCACAATCTGACATTACTTTTTTTCTCTTAATTATGTTTGTACTCAACCATGCAGGATTTCAAGATCCAGAATATCGTAGGTTCCTGTGATGTCAAATTTCCTATAAGACTCGAAGGTCGTAAGTGATCTGAACATTTGAAACCTCCACGCTCCTGTAATAAGCAAACAGTAAATTTAGTTAAGGACTAAATTTTGGAGATAAAAACGCTGTGCTGATGTGAATTACCGCTTTCTTTCTCATATTGATGTTGCCAGTACGAGCCTGAGCTGTTTCCGGGACTGATTTATAGGATGAAAGTACCTAGATTGTGCTACTAATATTTGTGTCTGAAAAGATTGTTATCACTGAGCAAAGGTAAATATCTCGCTTCCTCTTTAGGTTTTGTGTAATCACCTCTCACTAACTCTTCTTATAAAAATCTCGAGTTCACTCACTATCAGATGTGAGATGAGACCAACAAGGCCTTTGAAAGTATATACCCAGCCCTGACAGAGTTCAGTCAGAATTCTGATATCTTCTCGCATGAAGTTGAGTGTTATGTCTTATCTTCCACAAGGATATTTGATTTGTTCCTTGCGAATATAGCATCGACAAAGAGATATTTTTGGACCATATTTGTTAGTTGACCTTATTTGTAAATAAAGGGAGATGTGTGGAATCATGTAAGTTGATCTCTTACGTACATGATCGTGTAATACATATGAATCAAAATTATGTCAAATTTGCTGAGTACATAGAAGGCACTACAACATAGTGAAGCAAAAATGCAAACTATAATCCGTATATGAATACAAAGAACAGAAATTTTAGATATACAATTATAACTTAACATTCTTTGCACGGGGACAATGGATAATCAAATGTGGCAAGAAGCTCGAACTGGAGGAATCACAAAATGTCTTAACATTTCTACTAAACTAACAAAACCAAGAAGTAGTGATCTAGATGAAATTAAGAAACAATACTGAATAGAATTTCAAACAGCAACAGGTAACAACAACTCCCAAAAATATAGATTTGGTAGATTATGAAAATCAAAATCGTTGAGAGAACAAGAGGAAAAAAAACCCAAACTTGATACAGAAAACAGATAAACATAACAAAGTTGGGTATGACAAAGAAATTATCTATTGATGTGTGAGAAGTTAATGACCAGACAAATACGAATAAAACCACCAGCAACATAACGAAAAACATACACTACTACATACAAATACGGAAAAACACAAAAATATCTCACCCCGCGCGTGCGCGGGGGATTCAACTCCTAGTTGATCTAATATTGTTGGTACCTAGACTCTTCCTCAAGTTCATCTTCATCTTCTAGATTGATTTACCGAATAAATTTCGTCAACCATGACTTGCCTTCTCGGTCTTCTTTCTCATAGTGTTCATAGTTGTCTTCATCTGGTGGTTCTGGCTCGTTATCATTGTATCCGTGTACTTCTTCTTCTTTCCCAAAGGCACGTTCTGATTTTGTCTCTTCGTACCTATGCTCTCCATAGCCGTCATCTTCTTCCCACCATGTCGAATTCGACGCATCATCCAAATTATGGTCGATAGTGCTCACTTTGGCTGGTGTAGAAGTTTTCGTCCAAGCCTTCATCTTCATGCCATTGCTCTAGTTTTTAGCTTGAGCATACCTAAAACAATAAGGAATGTATGAAATTGTATCAAACAAAACGAAAACTAATTGAAGACAAGATGTAACATATAGGGTTGGGCAAAAAATCCGGAACCGAAATACCGAACTGAACCCGAACCGAAAAAGAGGAATCGAACCCGAACCCGAACCGACAAAATACCGAATGGGTCCTAAACCTCTATACCCGAAGAACCGAAACCGAACTCGACCCGAACCGAGAACCGAATGGGTACCCGAAATATCCGAACTACAATTATATATCCAAAATATTAATTATATTTAGACTTAACATAACATAATTATTTAAAACTATAATTACAAACTCATATATATATTGGTTAGTTTTAGATCAAAATAGCTAAAATACCCAAAATAAATGAAATATACGAAATTTCTTGCTATATTTGTCTCATTTTAACAATTTTTTGTTCAAATTAACCAATTTTTATTTTTGTTTTATGATTTTATGGGTACCCGGACCCGAACCGAACCCGAATGGAACCGAACCGAACCCGAACCAAAATGATAAAATATCCGAATGGATCTTATATGTCTAGACCCGAAAACCCGAAAACCCGAAAGACCCGAACCGAACCCGAACGGGTACCCGAACGCCCAGGCCTAATAACATACCAAAATCTGGCCCAAAAATTTTTAAAGAAAAGAAGAAAGCCCAAGTCAAACTTAAGCCCAATAGCCCATCTAGACCTAGGGTTTCCACCTCTTTTCTCTATAAAAGGAGGAGACACAAGAGAAAGAAGCATCAGAAGAAATCTTCGGCGAAGCCCTGCGGAAATGGAGAGCCATCAGCCGTCGACCTCCTGTAACTGTAGATCTGTCGGAGAGAAGCCCCATCGTGATGGAGACACAAAGAAGAAGCTTTCCGGAGAAGATTTCTCGGATTTCCGTCATCAAACTGGCCGTCATTTTTCAAAGAGTTTTCCCGTAGATCCATAAGGATCCACAGAACGCAAATTATATTTTGGAAATATCTCGGTCTCCTCTTTCTATAAAGGTAAGAATAGCTCCGATCAGATTTATCGTTTGGGAGTTATGACCGTTTTCCCAAAACGTGTCTGTGTTGTTACGAATCTGTAACAGTTTATTGGATCAGTGTTTTGGATGGGAAAACGAGGTCCGCTTGATCCAAAACTTGGCAGAGACATTCTAGACTCATAGATCTAGATCTCGGTTGAAGGAGAACCGATTTCGGTCTTGGGAGCATAGGGAAGCGTGTCGTCGAAGTTGTAGCAATAATTCTATCCAAATAGGCAATCGTTCGACCTTGTGATTAAGGTGAAGACCGAACGTGATCTCTTTCTCTATTCTACTGCGATGTTGGGATTCAAATCCTCGTTTAATAGTGTCTTTCCTAGATAGTGTAGATCTAGCGGATGATTTGCGTTGATGTGATTGAAAAGCACCTAGAATATAGGTTGTCACTTAAACCGAAAACGACACCTAGACAATAGGTTATCATTTGAACCGAAAACGTTGTTTGTGTGTGAAGGCTATGCTTGATAGAACTGTTGTACATCCCCCGAAAGGGTGTTGGGTGACGACACACGTATAACGAGGTTGGGTACACATCCCTTGTATCGTCGGAAGGGGGTTTTGGCGAGCCCCCCAAGAGTTGGGCTGTGGGCCGAGAATTGGGCCTTCGAGCCGTGTTGTTGTTTGAGTTTCGGGCTGTAGGTGTCCAGAGTGCGAGGTACGGGGTGCATGCGGTACGATCTGTACATTAGATTGTTTGTGCCTCCAGGCGTTGGGTGCAACTTGTTATTAACCTTGGATTCATTCTTGATGTTGTACTAGTTTAAAGTAGAGATAGCGGTATTCCTAGAATCCGCCCTCACTGTGTATTGGTGTCGAACCAATTACTCAGACCTCCTCTGTTGATTGTTTTGCAGGTAACCCTAGAGCATTACAGGGGTAGACGGTGTGGTGCTACGTTTTGGGAACAAGATTCCTTTTTTTTTCCTTTCTTTGTTCTTTTGTTTCGTTAAAACATATGCGTTTCTTCCGTTTCATGTTAAGCTATTTTGTTTGGTTCGGTTTTTCCTGTAAGACTTGGTTTTTTATTTCAATAGAGTAAAACTTTTTCGATTATTTAAGTGTCGGTTCCAGTTTATGGTTTGGTTCACGGTTTATGGACTATGACTCGTAGAGTCAAAGAGTCGTTGACTTAGATTCGACGGGACGGGTGTTACACAAGAGATATTGAAATATTGTGATTCTTTTTGAATGATTGAACAATGAAAAGAATGTAAAAATGGTCGACTCAGAATTTCAAAGATATGGTAACTAAAGAGGGCAATTCAAACTTGATGACTAATGCAATAAACACGACTCTTTTTATGTATGCTGATTATAGGATGCAAATAAGTTAAATAAGGTAATATGACTCGATGACAAACTCCTTTTAGGGGATTTTCAAGCTTATGAATATTCGACAAAGAATAAGATCAAAACTAAATTTTTCTTTTGTCACACAATAACAAAGATAAGAACAAATGAAAAATTAGAAACAAACAAAAACATAAACAATTTTGTTTTTTGTTTTTTATGGTTTCCAGTTTATCAAATAATACAAAAGCAAAACATAAATTAATGATAAGGGTTGAATGAACAAAACATAAGATAGGAGTTTTTAGCTTTGATACCAAATAATATAAGATTGAAATCACTAAAACTTATGATCACCCAATAATCAAGAGGTTCCAAGCTTAAAGCGGAAGGTGAACGAGGATGGGGTTTGTTCAAACAAACTCACAAATAAGAGAGCCAGCTTCAAACAAAACATCCTGATTCAAAACTAAAAATGATGTAAGTCTCAGGGGAAGCTCACAAATAACCGATTGTTTTGTGAGTCTAGGGCCTTACCTTGATGGATCCGGGGCTCGTTGACGTAAGGGGCATAAGGCAGTTCTACTTTGAGTAGATGACTCAACAGAACGTCTCTCCTCTGATTTGTTTTCCAATTACGAGTTTATGTACTATCGTCTCCCTTCACCTCTGTCTTGTTCTCCTTTGGTGGTGGTGATGCTTTCTTGCACCACCCAAGGTTTGATGGCACCTCTTTCCGGTTCTCTTCGGTGGTTCCTGCAATATGATGGAAAACTTTGGAAAGAAACAAGTGCATTAGTTGTTCTTTAGGACAAAATAAGCGTGTTGAACATTTACTCTTAATATATTAAGGTCTGGTGGTGGTTTTTAAACATGTTCTGAATCCTCGTTTTCTTTCAAATTCAGTAGGTCCTTTAACACGAGTGTGTAATCAGTAGGAAAAATTGCATTAAAGAGAGGATTACCTGATTAACACACCTAGTGTTCATGCTTGGGTCGGGCAGATCCTCTTTGATCTCAGCCTTGTCTCCAGTTTCTTGATCAGCCTCGGTCCTCATGGTACTGGCTGCAGCTTGACCCTCCTCAAACTTTTGGCTGATTTAGATTGGGGCGAGGTTGGTTGGGTCGGATGTGGCAATCTTTTCTTCACAGCTCCTTGTGTTATAGACTCCATAGTAGAACTTGTACCTATATGAACTTCTAAAGATAAGAGAAAATGCATCATATCAGTGTTAAAAAATCTAAAGATATGTGGCGTAAGTTCTAAACTTATATACAACATCAAAAAGTTGGAAGGTGATATGCTCTGTGGCTGCTTCTGTGCAAAATTGATGTTATTCACTAGCCCATAAATGTCCAGCATAACTGCTTCTCATTTGAATCTGCTTGGAGGTCCTTGATGTCGTTTATGGTACATGTTTTATCCCTAATATTCTCGGCAAGAGTCAAGTGTGTTTTCGAAGTCATGGAATCATAAATTGTTAAACATGCCTCAGATTGGACCAGTTCATTGATTCGTGAGTTAACATATCCTAGACTTACATTGGTTTCAGAATTCTTAAATTTAGAAGTCCCTTGTTAGGGCCAGAACATGAACCTCATCATACATGGGGCCGGCTTGCGGTTTAGGTGTGAACTTGGGGATCAGATCTATTTTTTTACCGTCACGGTTTCTTGGGTGGACTAAATCCGCATTGAGCTGAAGGCTTGAGGATCTTTAGACAACTCTGAGGCCGCTGGTTTAATCAGTGTTGAATCCAATCCTTGGACATGGCTGGATAGAGCTGCTCCCTCCTTTGGGGAGCCGTCCTTGCCCATTTTCTTCCCTATTCTATCTGCGTCCTGCTCAACACTTTTGGACAAGGGCAAGTGCAATAAACTGTTTTTGGATCATGGTAAACAAATTGACAATATTCAGTGTGGGCCTCGTTAACTTGAGAGTCAAGACTAAGTATTTGATCCGTTTTCATTTTATTATCTAGTAATCCAGTTCCTTGGGCCATAACCCTCAAATCAACCATATTCAAGTGACTTACCTTGGGTGAATTTGATTGCAGATCATAAGTCATGTTTGGTTGCACCGTTTCTTGTATTGAGGTAGCGGCCCTTGTGGAACGGAACTCGGACACATGGCCTTTTGCCGCTGGCAAGTTAATTCATTTAATCCTCTAGGATCAGAATACTGATCTCGGCGTGTAGATTTCAACTTGGGCAAGCATGCTGTATTTGAGACTCGTTTCACCAAGGACGTGGTGTTTGGGCATGGACGGGCCTTTGGTGGTAGACTAGGCCCGACATAGTGCTCGTGCATGAGTCATTTAATATCTTCCCATGTGTGTGCTGGCTCATTGTAATGAACTCGCTATTTGTCCTTGTGATTCCACCATGAATAGGCTTCTTCGGCCATGATGTGGA
This sequence comes from Orychophragmus violaceus, assembly GCA_030180135.1. Lineage (NCBI taxonomy): Eukaryota > Viridiplantae > Streptophyta > Magnoliopsida > Brassicales > Brassicaceae > Orychophragmus > Orychophragmus violaceus. The sequence continues at coordinate 42,470,892 of CM058240.1, forward strand.
TGACATACGAGGGCTTGTATCTTTCTAGGATGTTGTAATCCCAAAAATAATCCTCCAAATCTTCTTCCTAGTGAAGATAATCCTCAGTTCCTTAAAAATATATGGGTTGTAAACCAACGTTATAAGAGTTGTAGTTAAATTCAGTCCAACGTTGTGGCGGCCTTAGTCAGGCGGTGTGGTGCGTGTGGTAACGGTCGGATGGCCCGGGCTCCATATCTCCTGTGGCATTGTCTTCATCCGAGTCATCTTGTTGGCGGGCACCCACGGTTTGTCCCTTTTTAGCTCGAGGTGGTGGTGGTCTCGGCTGTTGCGGAGGTGCGGACAATGCCTAATGTTTAAGCCGGCTCAGGCGATCTCATATGGCCTGTAGGGCTCCAAGTACTTGGGCCATGTCCACGGGTGCTCCTTGGTCACCCATTTACTTAGTTCTTGTGTACACGACTTAAAAAATGATCAAGTGCGAATGGAAAATAAAAGAAACAAGAAAGTACCAATCACAAAAGGCAAAACCGCAATTAAAAAAAGGCAAATGCAAAGGAAATGAAAATATGTAAGAAAATGTTGTTGCCCGTTTTTTTTTGGACTAATTAACAACCTATATGAACTAATGAAGATCCTAAGACCATATGATATGAGGTGGCAATGAGAAATAACAAACGCAGAAAGTAATCACACAAGCACTCGGTTCAAGCAATGCACAAGTACTCGGTAAACCTAGCCTATATGAATCAATGGCTGCGAATGAAATCTGGTTCTACGCTCGTTCCTTGTTAATTATTATTGTAATGGCCCAAATCCAGCCTTTTAAAATTTTATTAGAAGAAAAAGAAAGCCCAACCCAAGCCCAAACCTTCTTCCAAAAACCCTAGGTCTCTCCCTTATAAATAGGGGCCTCCACCTTGAGAAAACCAAAGAAAGGACTTACGGCGAAGCTCTGCCCCCTTTATGTCTCAACCGTCACACCCAAAAGCCAGATCTACCATCCTCCGTCGTTTTGTGTCGAAAGTATTCTGGGAAATCCGAAACCACCATCGCGTTCCACTCGACGAGACGAAGCCGCAGCCATTGACCGCTCCTCCGTAGCTCTCCGGACGCGACCACAATCGCCAGAAGAAGACCGCCAGATTTTTCACGCGCCGCCCACAAGCCGTCGTCACGCGCCACCGGAGCCGCCGTCCGTCACCGGAGAGTCGCCATCCGCCGCCGACCAGAGCAGCCGCCGCTGACCATCAGAGCCGCCGTTCGCTGTCGCCGAGTCAACTAGGCTGACCGGTTCGGGTCGAGTTGACTGGGTCGGGACGTTGACCAGTTCCGTTGATCTGGTTTAATCGGTTCGGTCCGGTTCAATCCAATTTGGCTGGTTTTCTCTGGTTTGGTTCAATTTTGATTTCAATTTCCGATTTGGTCTAATTTCAAATCAATTACCGGTTTAGTTTGATTTAGGATTGGTTTAGGGATTGGGCTGGTTATGAATTGGGCCTGGATTAGTCTGGGTTGTGTCTGAGTTAGGGTTGACCGGTTGACTTTGACATGACCGTTGACTTTCAGTCAACCAAACTTTAAGTAGCCATAACTTGTTCATACTTAACCCGATTCAAGCGAAACGAAAGCCTAAATTGAATGTTTTCCCGTCCTCTTTCCAGATCTGAAGTCCATTTGGGTGTCAGGGATTCATAAATTACTCGTTTTCCCTTCTTTAGCCAAGGTGAGGACCGAACATGATCCCTTCTTACTTCATTTCAATTCCGGGCATGAGTCCCCTGTTAATAGCGTCTTTCCTAGGTAGCTTAGTTTTAGTGTTGAGCTTGATGTGATTGATGGAACGTAGAACCGCTAGGTTATCACTTAAACCGAAAATGTTTATTGTGCTTGAAGGCTTGTCTGTTTAGTTGATTGTGTTAGGCCCCTGTGCCATGCTTCTGTGCAGGGGCACATGGCTGATCGAAGAGGGAAAGGCACGTGTTATGAAGTTTGTCGGGGGAGATGTGATGCACCTTCCAAAAGGAGTGATGTGAGATGTGGCCTGCGCGCCGGTGTGGTGGTGTGTTTCTGCATGGGCGATAGTTGTGTAGGTTGGTTGTTTGAGCCTTCGGGCGTGGGTGCAAGGTGTTATTAGCTAGGTACTTGTCTCATAGTTGTGTGGCGTAAGCCAAGATCGCGGGTTCCTTGAATCCGCCCTCACTGGGTTATTGTGTTTAAAACAATTACTCAGGCCTTTTTCCTTTTTGTCCTTTTCCCCTCGCAGGTCTGGATGCAGGATTGACGATCGATCAATGTTATTGGTGGATTTGAATCGAAGGAAGCGCACATGAATCTTGGGACCGGTTGGAAGGCAGTCCGGTCGGACCTTTCCGGGTCAACTAGTGCCGCACGACGCCGTTTCCGATTCGCCGGGGAACAGGTTGTGTCAATTTGGTATCAGAGCCTGGGTTAAGGTCCCCCAGTGCCGTCCTGGGGGATCAACTTTCATTGTTTTCCCAAAACCCTGTTTTCAGAATTTTCAAATGTGTTTGCTAAAGTTTATAAAATGGTTACTTTGCGAAAGGCTTTTTCAAGCACCAATTGTACCACCGATTATTCTCCGCATTGGTCCTAGTCCAGTTAAATTTTTCCTTTCAGGTTTTGGTCGGTGTTCTTAGACCTTAGTGGTGCTACTGCCCGTAAGATGTGTGCTGGGACGTATGTCGTGATGTGTGCCGTTAAGGTGTATGTTGAGATGTATGTTACGGTGTGCGCCTAGAGGGTAGTCGGTACTACTGAGGTTTGTGTTGGGGTTATCGTTTGTTCAGAGTGTTGTCCAACCAAGCGTGTCAAGGCGATAAGGATGTAGAGACGTTCATGCGAGAGGCTAATGCGGGAGTGCTGCTAGGAACATTGTAGGAGCTGCAAGGAGTGCTGCAGGATCTGCAAGAGGTTGATGGAAAGGCCGGATTGCAAGGAGGCCATTTGGAAGTGGCGGTGTTCCAATTGGAATAAGCGGCATGAGCTGTTCGTGGCGTTTGGTGCACAAGGGGCAGTAGGAGGCTGTCCAAATCTATTCTAAGTATGGAATCTTGTAATCAGATTTGTGACATCAACTTCAAAGGGTTATGGACGGCTCGTTGGAAGAGTGATTAAGCTATAAGTTGGAGGAGGTCTTTGTGGCATGGCAGGCTCGAGATTCAACGGTGGAACCGAAAAGGAAACGGTCTGCTTTGGGGCTTTTCGTTACCGGAGAAGCTATGGAGTTCTTCACGAGGAAAAGAAGATCGCAAAAGCAAATGGGAAAGTGGCGTTGTGGCATCTGGAATTGCCTAGTCAGCTTAACTTTGGTTTGTTGCAAGTGCACACGGACAAATCAGGTTACTGGAGATGGAAATCCAACGAAAGAGTGTTAGGAAAACACTATGGCGGATTGGCAAGAGGCTGCAAGGTAAGGCAAAAGAGGGCAGGTTCAGACGGGAAAGGAAACTCAAAAGATGGTGTTTGGAAAGAACCAAAGCTGGAGCAGAAGGTAGGAAACCATGACTGGAAGTCAGATAGGAAGCCGGTTTGGGAATCAAAGTGCGTAGCGGAAGCGTGGTGGGTCGTTTCTCACATGCCCGTAGCCACAATGGACATGGTTAGCCTCATCGTTCACCAAGGATAAGCAAGGATGTCAGCTTGTGCGACAGTCAATGCCATAGTGCACGATTATGGAAGACCGTCGAAGAGAATCCATTTGGAAGTGGATGATACACTGTGGTACGGTAATTTAAACCGTTGAGGAGAATTGGATTGGAAGCAGCGCATCTCACTCAGTCTTAGAACCACTCAAAGGGTGAGTGTTGTTCAAATGTTGGAAATACTAACAATGACATTAGTCATTTCCTTTGTCATATTGCTAAGCGTTAGTGTTGACCAGCCTCAAGGACAAAGATGGTAACTCGTTCGACTCAAGTGGTAAAAGGAATGTGAGAGGTGGAGTTCTTCTTAGCAATGGAAGCTTGAATTGTATACCATCTCATAAAGTGGTAACCGACCCTAATGGACATGGGCGGTGGTGGGAGATATTCATAAGGCATCTCAGAGGATGTTGTTCGCATGATAACGAGGAGAAGGACACTGCATAGTGTGGTTTGAAATAAGGGGGGAAGAACCAGTCTTCAAGATTCAGGGACAAGATCTTTTCAAGCGAGTAAGCGATCGAGATCAGTTTCTGTTCAGCGAAGTTTGCAGAGTGGTTGTTGGTAAGGAGTTGCACTGTAGACCTCTCGCCGGAGAATTCGGGGACGAATTCTTTTTAAGGAGGGGGGAATTTTAATGGCCCAAATCCAGCCTTTTAAAAATTTTATAAGAAGAAGGAGAAAGCCCAACCCAAGCCCAAACCTTCTTCCAGAACCCTAGGTCTCTCCCTTATAAATAGGAGCCTCTGATACAATCAGAGTTTTAATCCCTAGATCTACACTGCAAGTGCACTGACGTGAACTAGTAGTATATAGGGTATCGAAATCCACATAGACTCTAGACCTTACGATAGATTGTAGAAATGTCAAATTAAGCTAGGTGAATTAATGAGAAACTAAATAGCAAAGCAGAAAGTAAATCAATGGCAGAAGTGGTTTTTAAGCAAGTACTAAAAGCGTCAAGTCTAGGGAGTTCTCAGGAAATCAGACAAGTAAATTAACTATCAGTCAGGATCAAATTAAGTTCGGTTCTAGAACTCAAACACAGATATAGAACTAACCAACTTTCGTTGCGAGAATTCTCTAAGTCTAATAGCAGAAACCCAAATTTCTTTGCAATTCCTAACAGATTAAACTAGCCTTAAGTGCAAGTTTGATTTGTTCACAATTCAATTAAACCAAATTTCTTTGCGGATAATTCAATTGCTCAACCTAAATAGTTCAGATTCTAAATTACACTTTCGTGTCAATTTAATAACCTAAAGTCTAGAGTCTAAGTGATCAGGTTAGAAACTAGTATTAAGCACAATTCAGGTTGAAGAACAAATAAGTTATGAATCCTAAACTGATAAATTAATCTAACAAGTCATGGAAACCTTTAAGAGAATCCCTAAACCTAACTATGAATCTATTCAGACATGATCAATGAAACACAAATCAATGAATGAATAAATTGCATAAATAGAGAGTAAGAATAAAAGGGGTTCGAAATCTTCTCCAAAAGCAAGAAGCAGTACAGGTCCAAATCAGCCCCAAAAGCTCTAAAATCTCTATGCTCAAAGTATGAAAGTGTAGCCTAAACAATGGCTTAAAAAACCTAATATAATGGTCTAATCACGGCTGGGGCTTCTTTGTAATTATGAGAAACTTCTGGGCCAAAGTGCAATTTCCAAACTCTTTCATTAAACCGCCGAGAATAAGTCTGATTCGCATGTGTGTGGATCGATGCACGAGATGTGTCGATCGATGCAAATCTCTGTTTTGGACAGTGAACTCTTCCTCTCGGGTAATTGCTCCAAAAGGCTCCAGAATGCGCCATAATGTCCAAATCCGCTCCAAACGTACCTAGACCTGTAAACATACCTAAAAGACTCCAAAACATAATAAAAGACTCGATAAATAAGACATATACCATGGTTAAAATCCATGGTATATCAACTCCCCCACACTTAGCCTTTGCTTGCCCTCAAGCAAAACATAGAACTAGAATATGGTGAAGAGGTTTGAAAACTTTCAGAAACTCTTTTCATCTTAGAAGCAACAACACTCAGATTCCCCTTAGTAAGCCACTGAAAGATTCACCTGCAAGACATCAAGACCAACATATACTTCCCCCACACTTAGCAACTGTCCTGAGTAAACTCCACAGTCAATCCAAAGCATTCAAATTCACCCTACTGACTTCTATAAGCATTTAAGTGCGGTCTCACCTAAGGATTATCGATCAAAGGGAACATGTATTCTTACTCTGTTAGCTCTATACCACCATACTATCTTTTTCTGGTTCCTTCTTCTCTTTTTCCTTCCTTAGCAACTGATTTTTCCCCATTGGGTATTATTTTTTTTTATCAGTGCTCTTCCCGTTATGGGGTGTACTTTGGACACATTCCATGGATGCACAGGAGGTAATAGGGGTCTCTACCACTCCCGCGACCACTTCGGAGCTACTAGCTCATCCTCAGTTTATTATTCTTTTTTTATATTTAGTTTAAGGAAGGGGAGAAGGGAACCTTACTTGGACAGGTTTACAAGCTGTGTCAGAACTAACAGAGGAATCCGACTCAAGGTATACCAAGCCCTTATGTGAGAAAATTAAGTCAAAATTAGGGGTGAAGTCAGTAAAGGATTCTCTGAATACCTGAATTGATATGGGTGTCCTCAGTAGGCTGATCTGCATTGGGTTTTCTAATAGTCATAGATTGATCTTGCAAGCTCATCCCAATGGTTACTTAAGTTCCTGCAAGTGTTATTGGCTTCTCAAAAAGTCATTGTTTCCTACTTAAACTGTTTTGACTCGATAAAACAAATTTTTGACTGACTCTAGGAAAACAGAAGCGTGCGTCAGTAGCTACCTCCCCCACACTTGAAACACACTGTCCCCAGTGGTGTCAAGCCTAGGATTTGTAAAAGAAGAAAATGTTAAGGGATGTGTTAGGTTCTGTCAATTTTTACCTGTCTCGCACCTGCATCGATCGTTACGCATAAATGCGACGATCGTTGCAAGGCGATTGCGATTATGTGTCGATCGTTGCTCAGGTCCGCAACGATCGCTGCAATGCGATTTTTGTGTTGAATCGATCGACACACAAGACCGTGTCGATCGTTGCATTGCGATTTCGTCGGATCAGTTAGCAGTCAGCAAGTTAGTCTGTGAGAAAATCTCAAATCTTAAAACTGAAAGCAGGAAAACATCGCAAACAAGCAAAATCAAAGCAACATATAGTCTAGAATCGAGTACATCATCCCAAACATAAGTATCAAGTAGAAAAATCAAAAGAAAAGTGAAAAAGAAAAACAGAACCGATAGTCTGAAAATGGGACTCTGATCTCACTCGCTCTCATCATCATTCCCATCCAAGGGATCAATACTGCTCGAGAGAACGGGAGTCAGAGAACGCTGTCGACGACGACGAACAGGAACGGCGCCCTGATGAATCTGTGGCTGTCTCCTGCAAGTGCAGCCATGCATGAAATCCCAAATGCTCCGTAGTATACCATCCTGACCCTCTCTCCACTCACCCTCGGACATCTCACTCACTGGTACCGACGGAGCTGGATAAGGACCAATGTCAAATGTAGCAGCAGCAGGCTCGGGCGCAGGCGCAGAGGAAGACGAAGGCCGTGTAGAAGGCTCTCCCAGCGGATGGGCCATCGTAGGTACACTGCGCTGATCGTTCGTAGGAGGCTGGAAACTCAAAGCAGCCAATGTATCAATCCTGGTCAGATCAGCAGCAGGAAGATCTACACCACGCTTCCTAGCGTGTGTGTCATAGTAAACCCATATACGTCTCTCCTTCAGCCAAGTAGCACTCTGCAGGTGGTCAAATCCATGCATACCTCTTTGTCATCACGCTCCATACCCTGCAAAGGGATCCTGCAGTGCTGAAAAATAGGAGTAAGCAAACTCCCTATTGTCTTAGTGCTCTTCCCATCTAATGCCTTCTTCGTCAATGAGCACAAGTGATGAGCAAACACAGCTCCTAAGTTTAGATCCCTAGCAGGATCTCTCAAGTCAGTACCAGCAAACAGCTCCTTCAACCCAATGAAAAGTACCTCCAGCTCATTCTTACACATCTTGTTCGCTTCAGCCTTGCACAACAGAGTGTACCCCAGGATGCGTATCACATATCGAAGAACAGGATGCCTGACCTGAATCTGCTTCGTAGTCCTCGAGTCATATGGTTCATTACCAAAATGGTCCCAAAAATGCTGCGCTTCCTGTCTATCCCACTCAAGAGCTATACCGCAACGTGTGGGCTCCACATTAAATCCATAAATACGGCATATATCAAGAAATGAAATCCAATACCTGGCTCCCAGACAGCTGAAAGTAAAGATACCCCCAGAAGCTCTCCGGCAGTCCGGATCAGGATAGTAGACTCTGCAAGTAGCCAGCAACTGTCTAACTAGATCGGGGTAAAGTGGGTAGTACTGCATAGGCATCGTCCCCAAACCCATGGCCTTAACCAATGTATGCACCTGCCTATCAATGCCCAGGATCTTGTAGGTCCGATAATCAGCAAATTTGGTTGGCTGGACGTCCATATCTAACTAACTGTTGTAGAGCAACGTATCATAGTCATCCCAGTGCTCTGATATCGGCCTGTTAATGAAATCTGCATCCTTAGCCACATCCTTAGGCGCTTTGCCCCAATCTTTATCTATCGAAATCTCGGCTCCCTCTTCCTTAGGCCAAGGCCACTGTATGGCATCACAGTCTCACTGATACGGCTCAGGCAGTGGCGAGTCGCGTGAAAACCACTCATCTGGTATATGAATCTGATCTGCAGCAGCCGGGGTAGATCTTCCGCGTTTACGAGGTTGTCCGCGAGGAGGCATCTGCAATCAAAGAAACAAGGCCCTGTTAGTCACGCAGAAACCTCTGTGAAATCGCAGTGCAACGACCGTTGCTCAGACGCATCGATCGTTGCAAGGTGATTTCACAGATGCAATATAATTCCTTAAATCGCGTTAAAAGCAATCCCACAATCTCATAGGCAGTATAATTTCATCATCAATCAACCTAAATCAAGCCTATATCATCACGGTATTACCATTCTAAAGCCAAAAACCTCTAATTTCAAAACCCTAAAGTCGAATCCGAAAATGATGATTTTGAGAGACCTTACCTCAGAATTGCTTCGAATAGGTTATAGAAATGGATAGAGCGTGTAAAATCAAGAAGAAGAACGCTTTGAATCAACGAAAATTATGAAGAATTAAGTGATTTAAGTGAGAGGCGATTCGGGTGTACGGACAGTCGAAATGGTGAAGAAGAAAAGGGAGAAAATGTTAAAGGCACTTACCTGTTTCGTGACTGCAACGACCGTTGCATAAGAGCAACGATCGTTGCCGTTGAACCGATCCGATTCCGGTTTAGCGCACGTGTACCTTTAATTTTGGAAATTGAACCAGCTGTGTCGACCGTTGCACAGGACCGTAACGATCGTCACAGAGCGACTTCATCTACTCGTCATATCTCCCTGCAACGACCGTTGCACATGACCGCAACGATCGTCACAAGGCGATTCTTCTTCGTCGAATCACCCTGCATCGATCGTCACAACAAGTGCAACGATCGACGCAGATCTCCAGACTCGTATTCTGCAGTGAAAACACACCAAAAACAAAACCAAAACGTAAAATCCTAGGAAAAACACCGAAAAGAATATGTACAAACCAAACAGTGGGTTGCCTCCCACTCAGCGGTTGTTTAAGGTCATTAGCTTGACCGGACGAACTAGATCAGGCTCCTGGAGGTTTCGACAGAGACTTTGAGTGCCTCTGTGAAAGTCTCCTCATCCAAGGTGGAGAGTAAGCTGTGTTAGTGTGAGCTCGTCCAAGGAATGAAAGGATGCTATGTTCTCCTGCATTCACAACAGTAAAGTTAGTAGAACTGAGCTTGGAAGACTCGCACCTTTGCTTTGGTGAGGTTATGATGTTAGGAGCTTTCTGCTTAGAAGCAGTTGCAAGCTCTGAAGATGTTAGAGTGGAATCTGCAGAAACCACCATCTTCTCCTCTCCAGGATCAGAAACTAAAGTCTCACTCTTCTGTGCTTCCTGTCCATCCTCAATGTTAAAGGTATGACCATCAATCCTTGGCTTGCGCAGCATATCCATCTCAAAGTGTAGAGGCTCATCTCCCAGATGGAGATCAATCAGACCATGCCTCACATCAATCTTCGCACCAGCTGTGGCTAAGAAAGGCCTTCCTAGTATCAGAGCATCATCCGGATCACTATCGTACTTAAGCACCACAAAATCTGTCGGGACTAAGTAGTTTCCAATTCTGACTGGGACATCCTCAAGAATTCCTTCTGGAATCCTTCTTGACTGATCAGCTAGAACCAGAGAAGTCCTAGTGGGTGAAAAATCTGTTATTCCCAGTTTCTCTGCCACAGAGAATGGCATGAGATTTCCAATAGCTCTTAAATCACACAACGAGCGCCTAAAGCTATCCTCAAAGATGGAACAACTCATCACAAATATACCAGGATCAGGTAGCTTCTTAGGAATCTGAGTGAGCAACACATCACTGGTTTGTTTAGGGATCACTATCACCCAATCTTTCAACACTTCGTCCATCGGCAATATCCTCTCCAAATATCTCTGCACACAAGGGTGATATGGTGGATCAACATGTTGTGGATCTTCTTCCAACTTCTCATCCATCACTTTCAGCTGTCTGGCTTCATCAAGTTCCTGTTGAGATATCTCAAACACCTCAGGGGAAGGTGTAGTAAGCTTGTGAGCCTTCTCTTCAGCAGTACCAGAAGAAACAAGTAATTCTGTCTCACGACATGCAACGATCGACGCAAGAGGTGCATCGATCGATGCATTCAATTCATCACAGATTCCAGCGGAGATTTTTGCTTCAGTTTCGGATTTCTCAGCTTCTTCCACGAGTTCAGCTGTATTTAACTCAAATTTTTCCCCTTGGTTTGACCCATCATCAATATAAACTGACCAAGCCTTGATGTGTGTGTCCATGACATTCTTTCCCTTAACTGAGCTTGAAATTTGGTTCACCTGTGTGTCCAATTGCTTCACATGTGTACTTAAGGATTCAAATTTCCCATTAAGATCCTTATACACATCATCTAACTTCTTGTTGAAGTCCACAGCAGTCTTAGTCTGCCCTTCCATCAGCTGTTCCATCATGGCTTCCATCTTGCTCTCATGAGCACTAGCAACAGGAGGTGCTTGATATGAGGATGATCCATAAGTTTTCTGATAAGAATTACCTTGCTGAAAAGGCTTCTGATAACCAGCAGTCTTTCCATATCCAGAAGAGTTTTGGTTGCTTGTAAAAGCACTCTTCTGTCCACCATTGAAGAACTTGTTACTTTGCTGATTTCCAAACCTATTCCCTTGAAATCCAGAGCCACCAATGTAGTTCACATCCTCTTCTTGGTGATCTTCTTCAGCTCCAAACACCTCAACTTCCTGAGCAAAGTGGACAACTTTCTTTCCAGTCAACAAACTATGAACAATGTCCAGCTTGTTCCTAATATCAGCAATCTCCAGATTATCTATCTTTCCACCAGACTCTTTCCTTCTCCTATCAGCAGTCTTGGTGCTATTACTGCTCACCAAGTTATCAATCAATGTCTTAGCCTGCTCAGGAGTCCTTGTATTGAAATTTCCATTGCTAGCATTGTCCAATGCAGATTGATAGTGGAGATCAATACCTCTGAAGAATAAGCCCAACAGCGTCACTTCAGAGAATCCATGGTGAGGACAGTCACGTTGGTACTTCTTAAACCTCATCCAAGCAGACTTAAGAGGCTCTGTAGGACCTTGGGTAAAGGTGAGAATATTCTGTCTCGACTGATCAGAGCGAGCATCATCATAGAAGTGCCTCAAAAACTCTCTCTTCACAACATCCCAAGTAGTAAACTTCCCAGATGGAAGTTGTTTCAGCCAAGGTGCATCATCTCAACGAGAGAATAAGGGAAAAGTTTGAGAAACAAGTAGTCATAGTTTACCCCATTGTACTTCATTCCAGTGATGAAGTCCTCAAACTCGTCAATATGGTCCATGGGTTGCTCATGTGGGAGACCATGGAACGGATTCTGCCTAAGAAGAGAGTAATAGACAGTCTTAATCTCGAAATCATTCCTCTCAAAGCCCGGAGGTACAATCGCTGACCGGTTAGCATGGAACTCATCCGGACGGTTGTAGTCAGCTAGAGTCCTTTTATTAGCAGGAGGATTTATCATCTGCCTTTGACCTTCAGGTTCAGGTTCAGGTTCAGGTTCAGGGATCACACGTCCCTCAACATCAATCCTATGCCCAACATCATTGTACGGGTTGTTCTGGTCGTCCCTCAGAACACCCTGAGCATCAGGTCTCAGAATCAAGCGATTTTGCACCATCCTTGCTCGTTGACCTTTTCTGTTTGTTCTCTCTAGTCTAGCAAGTTCCTCAAGCCTGAGATTCACAAGATTCACGTTCGTATTACTTCTGGTCTCATGCGTCTGCATAAACCGTCGGTAATCGTAGTGCAACGATCGATGCTAGGATGCAACAATCGATTCAACTCGGGTGTCGCCTTGTGTCGATCGATTCAGAAGATGCAACGATCGATGCAAAGCGATATCAGACCTGAAACACATGCAGACAGAGAAAAACAGAGAAAATTAGAAACAAAAACAAAAAACGAAAAACCTAGTCTAAACTTTAAATTCAAATCTATCGAAGACTCAAAAGAGTCCCCGACAACGGCGCCAAAAACTTGATACGATCAGAGTTTTAATCCCTAGATCTACACTGACGTGAACTAGTAGTATATATGGTATCGAAATTCACAGAGACTCTAGACCTTACGATAGATTGTAGTATTGTCAAATTAAGCTAGGTGAATTAATGAGAAACTAAATAGCAAAGCAGAAAGTAAATCAATGGCAGAAGTGGTTTTTAAGCAAGTACTAAAAGCGTCAAGTCTAGGGAGTTCTCAGGAAATCAGACAAGTAAATTAACTATCAGTCAGGATCAAATTAAGTTCGGTTCTAGAACTCAAACACAGATATAGAACTAACCAACTTTCGTTGCGAGAATTCTCTAAGTCTAATAGCAGAAACCCAAATTTCTTTGCAATTCCTAACAGATTAAACTAGCCTTAAGTGCAAGTTCGATTTGTTCACAATTCAATTAAACCAAATTTCTTTGCGGATATTTCAATTGCTCAACCTAAATAGTTCAGATTCTAAATTACACTTTCGTGTCATTTTAATAACCTAAAGTCTAGATTCTAAGTGATCAGGTTAGAAACTAGTATTAAGCACAATTCAGGTTGAAGAACAAATAAGTTATGAATCCTAAACTGATAAATTAATCTAACAAGTCATGAAAACCTTTAAGAGAATCCCTAAACCTAACTATGAATCTACTCAGACATGATCAATGAAACACAAATCAATGAATGAATAAATTGCATAAATAGAGAGTAAGAGAGGGGTACGAAATCTTCTCCAAAAGCAGGAACCAGTACATGTTCAGATCAGCCCCAAAAGCTCTAAAATCTCTATGCTCAAAGTATGAAAGTGTAAGTAAAGCGTAGCCTAAACAATGGCTTAAAAACCCTAATATAATGGTCTAATCACGGCTGGGGCTTCTTTGTAATTATGAGAAACTTTTGGGCCAAAGTGCAATTTCCAAACTCTTTCATTAAACCGCCGAGAATAAGTTTGATTCGCATGTGTGTCGATCGATGCACGAGATGTGTCGATCGATGCAAATCTCTGTTTTGGACAGTGAACTCTTCCTCTCGGGTAAATGCTCCAAAATGCTCCAGAATGCGCCATAATGTCCAAATCCGCTCCAAACGTACCTAGACCTGTAAACATACCTAAAAGACTCCAAAACATAATAAAAGACTCGATAAATAAGACATATACCATGGTTAAAAACCGTAAAATCCATGGTATATCAGCCTCCACCTTGAGAATAACCAAAGAAAGGATGTCGGGCGAAGCTCTGCCCCCGTTCTGTCTCAGCCGTCATACCCAAAACACAGATCTACCATCCTCCGTCGTTTGGTGACAAAAGTATTATGGTAAGCCATTTTTCAGATATGCTTTTCTTCAACCCGAGTACTAAAATCGTCATATCATTTTATCCGTGATGAGTCTAGGAAATCCGAAACCACCATCGCGTTCCTCTCGACGAGGCGAAGCCGTAGCCGTTGACCGCTCCTCCGTAGCCCTACGGACGCACCGGAAATCGCCAGGAGAAGACCACCATATTTCTCACGCGCTGCCGTCACGCGCCGCCGCGCTGCCGTCACGCGCCGCTGGAGCCATCTGCCGGAGCCGTCGTCTGCCGCCGGAGAGCCACCGTCCGCCACCGACTGGAGCCGCCGACTGCCGGAGCCACCGTTCGCCGTCGCCGGACCACCGCCGAGTCAACTTGGCTGACAGGGTCTGTAACACCCCCGGTTCAATCCATAACCAGGTGAACCAAAGAGGACACAATTTGTCAAATACTGCCAACGGTCCAGCCGTGCCCATAGTCTTGGCCGATTCATAGACGATATCCGACCCTCTCGCCAAGAGCCTAAGGCTTGCCAAACCGTACTCCATGCAAGAGTTGTGTTAGCTTGGACTAGCTAATATCAGGAAGGGATACAAGAGTTTTACACACACAAAAGACTTTTATTACATATATGTAAAATCTTACAAAGTCCTTACATTTTAAAATATTACAAGTGGATTTTCTTACGAGTCAAATCGTACATACCCAAAATCATTCATATGATTTTACAAAAGTAAAGCGTTTACAAAAGGCATACCATACACTACTCTGGAAGTTCACGTCCGCCATGTCCTACTTCACTCTTACTAGGGTTACCTGTAAAATAAGGAAGGGATGAGTAATGTAGCATTACCCAGTGAGTCTAGGCCCTCTATACAACAAGCTATTTTCCCACCCTAAAATCCCCAAAAATGCATGAATGCAACACTCATAAATCAATCAAAATATAGCATGCGTGTAAATAAAAGATGATATCATGATAACCACACACACACACACACACACACACACACGGGCCTCGCACGCCCTGCGCATTTGATCTTCCTTTCTCGTGAACACCTAAGTCACAGCCACAAAGGCACATGAGCCAAGAACATCACAAAAACCGAGATCCGTCTGTCACGTCAGCCGGTTGTATCTCAGCGGATACCCTCGCACGGTAACCCTACTATCCCGTTGGATAGAACTCGGCCCTAGGCTGCAATCCCGTCTCTCCGAGTCTTCCCACATAGACGGTCCTTCGCTAGTGTGAGGAGTCGAAAGGAAGCATCGAACCGCCACCACACTCCGGTAATCAGGTACCATTACGGGTCAACCTCAACCGGTCATCACACATATTACAATTTCCGGGACGATACCTTGATCCGATCCCGTACTTATCACATAATCGTTTCCTAGGGCTGACCCGTGTTATACTCTTGCCGGTTAGTACATGATGGCTACGCAACCGTAATAAGGTCCTACGCAGCCTTAATAAGGAAATCTCGTAGCCGTTAATGAGGTCTTACACGGATCCGTTTCTGGTCCTACACGGCCGTTTATGGTCCTACGTACCATTCATACATCACGCAGCACCACATGATCCTTGTACTTATCACATAACATTTCCGAGAGGATTTCAATCCACTCTCGTACTTATCTCAACCACAATCACATGAATGCATGATAATAAAAGTGATACAAGGATAGACACTTCATGTGTTTCAATCCTTGTCACGATCTGCAAGTAAACCGTTAGCACATATGCTACCGGGAACTCACTTTTCACTACTCGGGCTAGGTCCATCTTAGTGTCTTCTTGCACGATCTGCACTGAGAGACTAAGGACAGAACCTAGTTTAGTCTAGGTCATAAAAGAAATTAAGCTTGAAAGAAAACTACAGAACTTGGGCGTACCGACCTTTCTCGCTTATCAGTATTTTCCCCTATTACCGACCTACTTTCTCTCTCTTCTTTCTTTTTCTTACCCTTTATTTTCCTAGTGTTTACTGTGAATATTAGAGTGGTGGATGAGTAAAAATGAGGCCAGGGCCGTGGTATTTATAGGAAAATGAGCCAGCCTCTCTCCTATGTCGTCTGATGTCATCAAATCTGCATGTTTCCGTCTGATTCGTCAGAATGAAAGGTGCACCAGGCCTAGTAATTTACACCTGAGTTATAGCTACCTAGGTGTTATCAGAAGCCTTATATTATAAATTTAGGTCGTAGGTCTTGGTGGTTTCATTTGATTGGTCCAGAATCTTTGTCGTTACCTTCTCGGTTCGAGCGGATAAGGCTTATACCTTCACCTTATCCTTGATTTCTTTTGGTGTGTAATATCCTGAAGAGATCAAGAGGTGAATCAAAGGCTTTTCCGCAACCTTTGTGTGACCATTCACTCCACATCCCTTGAAGCAATCTGATTGTTTGCAAGGCCTATCCTGTTACCAACTCTCAAGTGTCGATTTTGGGTTGATCCTGTCTAGGATCGTATCAAGTGGTATCAGAGCATCATTTGAGACTTTGGTAGTTTCTGATCTTTCATTTTCTCCACTTTCATCTTCTTTCTTTCATATTATTTCTTTTCATCTTCTACCTTTTTCATCTTCTACCTTCTTTCTTTCTGAAAAAAAAAATGAGTGGGTTGAAGGTTCCAACGTTCTATGGAGATGACAATCTAGTTGCATATCTAGAATGGGAGAAAAATATTGATCTCATTTTTGATGGCAACAATTTTTCTGATCATAAGAAGGTACGAGTTGAAACCTTTGCATTTTGTGGTTATGCAAATACTTGGTGGGATAGGTTGGAGACAAGGAGAATTAGAAGCGGAAGACATCTCGTTGATACATGGGCTGAGATGAAAGTTCTCATGAGGAAAAATTTTGTTCCCAACAATTATCTCTTAGAGGAACATTTTGTGAAGCTGAAGAAGGAGCTAATAACAGGGATGCAGGAGATTATTCAGGCTGTGTTGCAACCAATAAAGAAGGCGGTCCCTAATCTGAGTAATAAAGCCAAGCCAACTATTCCCATTCAAGAACAACAACTTAATGGAGAGATCAAGTCAAAAGAAGAGGGAGAGGTTCCTGGTTCTTCATCATCATTATCAGAGAAGAATTTGGATATACAAGCTAAGGGAGATCTAATCATCCAGAAGAGATCACCAAGTGTCCAGACTAAGGCTGAGGAAGATGTGCAACAAAAAAAGCTGGTTCCTACAAGATATCAACAAGATGGAGTCATACATTCCATGCTAATCAAGGAAACACCACAAGATTCACTTCGACACTTCCCAACTCAAGCTTTTACAGTTTTGAGGACAAAACTTTTTCAAGAGGGAGAGTATGATATGATCCTAACTAGCTCATCTCATGATTCAAGCAAATGGACAGAACCGGTTATGAAGCCAAAGGAAGAGCCACCTGATTGCAACTTCAAAACAACAAATGAAGGTCTTTCCATTCGGCCAAACACCACCTGTATTACATTCTCACCTCATATTGAGAACTCCTCGAAGTTGAATCAGTCCAATCAGAGTTCTGGTGAAGAAGTTATGCAACTTTCAATCCAGGTGAACTCAAGCTTACGCGATTCCGACATGCGAGTGTTCAAAGGAGGTTCCAGAACGAACCAGAAAGAATCAAGCTATGAACAAAATTTTCCTGGAATCCTGATTCATCAGAGAAGCTCCTACAATTGGATTCATCTCAAAACAGGTCCAGACGTAAAAGATATGAATTTTACAAACCGATGGTTCTGCTTTAGCACCTGTTGCGCGACTGATCCAAAGATTGAGTCACACAGCCCAGCTCAGGTATAATCTCGACATGAAACCAATTGGAGAGTCTTCCTGGATCTCTTATCTTTCCAACAAGCCCAAGAACAGAGGAAAAGTCCAACATATCAGAAAGATACAGCTCAGTTTCCAAAATGGGTCATCCTGGTGCATTACTTGAAGATTGCTAGGCCCAATTGGATTCGAAGCTTGCAGACTTATGTTTGGCATCCATGATACATTTCCTCAAGTCCATGAAGAGAAATTTCGTCCATGAAGTGTGCATGAGAGCCAAGTTTCGAATTTAAACTTGTATTAAGTGTTTTGTTGAGTTCCTAGGTCATTTAATGCTTGCTCTTCATGCAAGCCATCTTCTGAACTCTACTTAATTCTCTTGTACTCTTCCATTTCGAATTTATCTAGACTTTTATCAAAAACCCTTTCTGAATTTCTAGATCATCTTGTTGGTGTGTAATATCCAGCAAAATCCTTGATTTCTTTTGGTGTGTAATATCCTGAAGAGATCAAGAGGTGAATCAAAGGCTTTTCCGCAACCTTTGTGTGACCATTCGCTCCACATCCCTTGAAGCAATCTGATTGTTTGCAAGGCCTATCCTTTTACCAACTCTAAAGTGTCGATTTTGGGTTGATCCTGTCTAGGATCGTATCACTTAGGATGCGATCCAGCATGCTCCAATGATGCATCTTAGGAGCTTGCATGTGCTGACTCACTTGATTCACAGCAAAACACAAATCAGGTATAGTAATCGTGAGATGGATCAATTTACCAACCCTCCTTCTGTATAAGGTGATGTCCTCAAACGGTTGATCTTCAATCTCCCCCTCTCTTATGACTTTTTAACCATCTTCAAGAGGTGTCTTAGCTGCCAATGCTTCCAGCTTACCTGATTCACTCAACAAATCAAGAGTATCCTTCCTTTGTGATAAGAAGAGACCTTCCTTAGAACGGCACACTTCTATCCCTAGGAAGTATTTTAGTTCTCCAAGATCCTTAATATCAAACACAGACTTTAAGTAATCCTTACTAGATTGAATTTCTACCTTGTTATTCCCTGAGACGATAATATCATCAACATAAATGAGAATGACTACAATACCTTCCTGGTTTGATTGAGTGAAGAGAGTATGGTCTGCTTCTGATCTCTTGAAACCTCTTTCCATAAGAGTGGTGCTCAGCTTGTGATACCAAGCTCTAGGAGATTGTTTCAGCCCATAAATAGCCTTCTTAAGCCTCAAAACTTTTCCTGGTGTAACCATGCATTCAAGACCAGGTGGTGGAGTCATGTACACTCCATCCTCTAGCTCTCCTTGAAAGAAGGCATTCTTGACATCCATCTTCCATAAGTCCCATTCCAAGTTTGTTGCTAAGGATAGGATGACTCTTACTGTATGGAGCTTGGCTACTGGTGCAAAGGTATCACGGTAATCCTCCCCATATGTTTGTGTGAATCCTCTTTCCACCAATCTAGCCTTGTACCACTCTATCTCTCCATTGCTTTTGTATTTGATAGTGGCGACCCATTTGGAGCTCACTGCCTTCTTCTTTCTAGGCAATTTCGTCTCATACCAAGTGTTATTACTCTCCATTGCTTTGATTTCATCCCCCACTGCATCTCTCCAATTCTTATGCTCCTTTGATTCTTCATAGGTTTTGGGAACCAATTCAGCATCAAGAGCACCAATGAAGACTTGATGCTCAGTGGGGAAGTGCACAAGAGTGCAAACAACTTGGTTTGGATGAGAAACCGCCTGGCTATTGTAGTAGACTCTTGTGCTCTTCGATTCAGATGGGTCCTTCTTTACCCTTGTACTTCTTCTCAAGACTTGCATTGGCTGATCAGTATCCATTTCAGGCTGTTCAGAATCCATTTCAGATTGTTCAGACTCCATTTCATGCGCTTCTTGATCTTCTTCCCCTTCTTGATCATGAATGACATAATCATCTTGTTGAGGTTGTGATTCTCCATTGTCCCCCTCATGGTCAAGGTGGGGAGTATCATCAGCAATTGGAGCCGGATTAGTCTTATGTGCAACCTCCTTTTTCTTTGGTTGGCTGATTCCAAGATTCTCTAAGATGATCCTCAAGTTGTTGGTCAGATGGATTGTTGGGAAGATCCTTCAGGTTGTCCCAACTCTTCTCACCATAGTAACCCATTGATTCCACAAATTTAACATCACTAGAGACCAACACCTTCCTGGTTTTAGGTACATAGCACTTGTAGGCCTTCTGAGTTGTAGAATAACCAATGAACATTGCTTTGACACTTTTTGCATCAAGCTTATCTCTATGTTCTCCTGGAATCAGAACAAAGCACAAGCACCGAAACACACGTATGTGATGAATTGAAGGTGTGGTTTTGTTCAATACCTGATAAGGTGCGACATCATGAAGAACTTTGGTGGGAGTTCTATTGATCAGATAGCAAGCAGACATCACATCATCACTCCAAAAGCGTTTTGGAACATTTGTATGGAACATCATCGATCTGGCCACCTCCATCAAATGTCTATTCTTCCTTTCAGCAACACCATTCTGTTGTGGTGTGTATGGGCAGCTTGTTTGATGGATGATTCCGTATTTGGCTAGATGTTTTTTGAATGCATGGCTTGTATATTCCCCACCATTATCTGATCTAAAGATTTTGATCATGGCATTGAAATTGTTAGATACATAGTTCTGAAAATTGGTGAATGCTTCTAACACCCTATCTTTAGTTTGAATCAAAGTCAACCAAGTATATTTGGATTTCTCATCAATGAATGTCACCAATACTTACGGTTTTCTCTAGAAACACATGGAGTAGTCCACACATCAAAATGAACAAGATCAAAACAGTTTTCATAGATAGTTTTAGAGATAGGAAAGACAGACTTGCAATGTTTTCCAAGGATACAAGCCTCACAATCATCGTTCTTAAATGAAGCAAAAGTTAACATCAATCCTAAGGCACGAGAGTGAGGGTGACCAAGTCTAGCATGCCACACAGAATCATTAACTAAAGCAGAGCTAAAAACAGATGCAGATAATTCATATGCAAGGTTGGTGTCTTCAAGCATGTATAACTCATCCTTTGTCACACCTTTTCCAAGAAACTTACTTGTCTCAATATCCTGAAAAACCACATCAATAGGACTGAAGATGACATTGCAATTAAGGTCAGTAGCTACTCTTTTCACAGACAACAAATTAGATGTAAAACTAGGCATGTAGAAAGCTTTTGATTCTCTATCAAACTTAACATTTCCTATACCTTTAATAGGAATTCTTTCTCTATTTGCAATCACAACATTACCTAAGGACGGTTTCACATTATTAATCAAATTTGAATCACTAATCATGTGATGTGATGCACCTGAATCAAAAATCAATGGCCTAGGATTAATGGATACATGAAGAGAGTTACCAATAACTTTACCAGAACCTTCTTTGATGGCTTTGATGAGAGCATCAAGGTCTGACCTTCTCACCAAATCATCTTGAACCGCCACAACAGGGGCAGGAGCAGGAGTGGACACCATTGCTCTGCCTTCTCCTTCACTAAACCGTGTTGAAGTAGAGCCAGATTCATCTGCTCCATTGGAGAAATGAGCCCTTTGCTCTTTGAACATATTTGTGAAGTTAGGCTTGAGATGAGGATGTAGCAGCCAACACTTGTATTTGAAGTGTCCCTTTCTCTTGCAATGATCACAAATACCAGGGATCCTCCTTTCCTCCTACTTGCCTTATTTGCAGTCACAAGCTCCCCTTTTTTTCCAAACAAACCAAATGATCCTTGCTCCTTCTGAATTTGTGCACACACATCATCCAAGGTGGGAAGCTTATCTGACCTTAGGATGTGTTTAATCAGAATTTCGTAAGAAGGATTCAGAGTTAGAAGGAGGGCAAAGACCTTATCTTGCTCTCTCCTTTCACCAAGCACAAGCGGGTCAACACTTGGTGGTCTTAGCATCTCTAACTCTGCCCATAAGGATCTGAACTTCCCAAAGTGAGCCTTGAAGTCCATGTCTTCCTGTTGGAGGTTGTTGATAGCCAGCTTCACTTCAAACACTCAACTCAGGTTAGACATGTTCCCATAGACCTTGTGGAGAGTGTCCAAAGTTCCTTGGAAGTTTCAAAGTAGGAATAAGCTTCCATGAGTGAAAGCTCAAGTGAGCTTTGGCGAATAGACAACACATTCTGGTCTCCTTGAGTCCAGGCCTCTTCATCTGCAAGGACCATCTCCATGCCTTCATTTTGTGCTTGCTGGGGTGGAGCTTCACTGCTTAGAAAAAAATTCCACAGCCCACAGCCTCCAAGGGTAGACTTAGCCATTCTTGCCCAAACCAGATAGTTTATTCCCTTAAGGGTAACTGGAATCACTACTCTTGAGTTCTCCATGTCTGAGAAGGAGGGATTTTCAAGAGAGAAAAAAATTGAGATTTTGAGACAGAACAAGAAAAAAACAAGAACAAGGATAATAATCAAGACAGAACAAGAACACAAGAACCAGATATTTTGCGGAATAAAGAATAGGTAAAGGAGCTTAAAGCTCTGTACCATGTTAGAATTTAAGAGTATAAATCAAGGATTTGAAGATTAGAAAGAGTTTGAGAGAATAAAAACAAGAGAGAGATTAGAGAGAGAATTGGAGAAGAGAATAAGTCTCCTTAGATCTGATTCAAAAATTGAATCTCGTTACAAATAGAGTGTGGAGTGTAAGAGAAGCTTTTACAAGTGCTATTAGTAACTACTTTTTGTGTGGACAGGATTTTAAGCATGTGCTAATTCTTGTGGACAGGGTTTAAAGTAAAAAGGGTTGAGAGAGGAAGGTTGGACGAGAGTGTACGGCTGCACTAGGGTGTACGTTTTTTGCATTGATCGATTTGGTTTCTGCGGATTAGTGTACGTCTGAGCTTGATGTGCCTGTACACAGATTTGAGTGTACACCTTTAATCCTACTTAGTGTACACCTTTAATCTTCTTGAGTGGACACCTTTGATCCTCAACACAAGCTTCCTTTCAACAAGATATTCTTGATCTCCATCTCAATACATTGACCTGAACACTTAGGATGTTCATCTCAATAATGAATGGTCTGCTCTACGGTCTCAATGATGTCCACAAGCTCCCTGAATTGTCTTTCCAGGTCTTTGGACTCTTTAGGATTCACCCTATAGGATGGTCGGCTTGGCAATGATTCTTGTGGTAAAAAATCAATCTAATGTTCTATGCCTCTTAAAGGAGGGGTATCTCCTCAGAAAAGACATCAGCATGCTGATCAAGCACCCCTTTGATCTCCATTGGATCCGAGTGATATAAGGCTTCATGTTCTGCACTCAACGACTTCTTAAAGATCATTAGTACTACCGGATCTTAACAAGTAATAGCCTTACTAATATAGCTTGATTTGATCAGAAAGATAGGCCTAGACAATGATTCCTTTACCTCAAGAATATTAACTTGAATGTCATGCACTTGTGTAGGTGTTAAAGGTGCTAGATTATATTTCTTTATATCATGCATAAAAGAATACATGTTGGTGCGTCTATAGTGAATGGTATCCTTATCAAACTGTCAAGTTTTATCAAGAAGAAGATAGCCAGCTTGCATAGGAACCACATCACACAAGACTTGATCAGATTAGGAACCCACACTGAAGGGTACTATCACTTGATTAGTGAATGGTATCCTTATCAAACTGTCAAGTTTTATCAAGAAGAAGATAGCCAGCTTGCATAGGAACCACATCACACAAGACTTGATCAGATTAGCAACCCACAGTGAAGGGTACTATCCTTTCTAGACCGAGTTTAGTGACCATGCAGTCACTAGCCACATTGGAACAAGATCCACCATCAATAATTAGATTACATACTTTTCTTTGGATGGTGCATATAATGTGAAAGATGTCCTCCCTCTGAGAAAAATTATCAGGGTAAACCGTGAGGTTAAAGACACTCCTAATGACTAGAGACTCTCCATAGTCTTGATACTCAATCACACTGAAATTCTCATGAGCTTCTTTCTCTTATTTATCTTGAGATTCATACTCTCCGGTCTGAGTGAGGATCCTAGGTCTTTGGTTTCGGCATTCCCTTGACATATGTCCACTGCCTTTGCATCTAAAATAAGTGATGTAACGAGTCCTAGCTTGATCAGAGGAAGAAGACTTACCTTGCTCCATACGGTTCTGATCATTGGTTTTGAAACGGTTTTGAACCACCACTTCCTTGCCCTTCTCCATTGGTTTTGGTGGAGCTAAATAATATTTGGTGTTGTTGTTTTTGTTGTTCCATGGCTGAGCTGGTTTGGGACGGTTGTTTCCCTTCTTCTTGAGGTGTTGCTCAGCTTGAATGGCCTGGTGAAGAAGATTCCTCATTTCATGGTAGGGAAGTCTTTCCACCTTGTGACTGATTCTCTCATTCAGCCCATCGGAATTGTGCCACCAATGTTTCAGCGTCTTCATCGAACTCCAACATGTTCCTCAACTGCTCAAACTCCTCATAGTACACTGTTACACTCTCCATTTTTCCCTCAGAAAATGTTCGGAAATTTCTTTGTAAATCTCTGTAGAAATAAGGACAAACATATCTTCTTCTCATATCTTGAATGTCATGCACTTGTGTAGGTGTTAAAGGTGCTAGATTATATTTCTTTATACCATGCATAAAAGAATACATGTTGGTGCGTCTATAGTGAATGGTATCCTTATCAAACTGCCAAGTTTTATCAAGAAGAAGATAGCCAGCTTGCATAGGAACCACATCACACAAGAATTGATCAGATTAGCGACCCACACTGAAGGGTACTATCACTTGATTAGAGTTCTTTAACTTAGACTTGTTATTAAGCCATATAAGATTATATGGATAAGCATTTTTAGTCCTTTCTAGACCGAGTTTAGTGACTATGCAGTCACTAGCCACATTGGAACAAGATCCACCATCAATAATTAGATTACATACTTTGCTTTGGATGGTGCATCTAGTGTGAAAGATGTCCTCCCTCTGAGCAAAATTATCAGGGTAAACCGTGAGGTTAAAGACACTCCTAATGACTAGAGACTCTCCATAGTCTGGGTACTTAATCACACTGAAATTCTCATGAGCTTCTTTCTCCATTCTTCTTGAGATGTTGCTCAACTTGAATGACATGGTAAAGAAGATCCCTCAATTCATTGTAGGGTAGTCTTTCCACCTTGTGACTGATTCTCTCATTCAGCCAATCAAGGAATTGTGCCACAAGGTTTCAACATCTTCATCTAACTCCAACATGTTCCCCAACTGCTCAAACTCCTCATAGTACTCTTCCACACTCCTTTTTTCCCAGAGAAATTTTTTGAAATTTTCTTTGTAAGTCTCTGTAGAAATAAGGAGGAACATATCTTCTTCTCATACGGAATTTTATGTTAGTCCATGAATTGAGCAGTGGATAGTTGTTTTTATCCTATCCAAAACATCTCTATCCCACCCAGACAAGACATGTTCAGTGAGTTAGGCTTCTGCTAGAGCAAGCTTCTTCTGCTCAGTGTAGTTGAAGTAGGTGAAAATATGGTCCATGTGCCTCTCCCATTCAAGGTAGGCCTCAGGATCGTCACGGCCATCAAAGTGAGGCGGGGTGAGTTTCATGTCATGATTGATCTGCCCTTGTAGACTTCGACCTCTCCTATGGTCTTGATAATTTCCACAAGCTCCTTGACTTGTCTTTCAAGGTTTTTGGACTCTTCAGGATTCACCCTATAGGCTGGTCGGTTTGGCAATGCTTATTGTGGTACAAAATCAATATGGTGTTCTATGCCTATTAAAGAAGGGGTATCTCCTCTGAATTGGCATCAGCATATTGATCAAGAACCCCTTTTATCTCCATTGAAACCATGTGATCTATGTATTCATGTCGTGCGCTCAAAGACTCCTTAAAGATCATTAGTAATACCGGTTCTTAATAAGTAATCTCCTTTTATAATATAGCTTGATTTGATCAGAAAG
Source organism: Orychophragmus violaceus (assembly GCA_030180135.1). Classification (NCBI taxonomy): domain Eukaryota; kingdom Viridiplantae; phylum Streptophyta; class Magnoliopsida; order Brassicales; family Brassicaceae; genus Orychophragmus; species Orychophragmus violaceus. The sequence goes on from CM058240.1 coordinate 42,496,314, forward strand.
TTAGGCCTCCACAATGATTCCTTTTTTCGCAAGCATCTTAACTTTGAGTATCATGCACTTGTGCTGGTGTTAAAGGTGCACAATTATTTTAATTTTTATCATTCATAAAGGAATACATGCTAGTGAGTCTATAATGAATGGTATCCTTATACAACTGCCAAGTTTTACCAAGAAAAAAATGGCTAGCTTGCATAAGAACCACATCACACAAGACTTGATCAAATTAGCGACCCACACTGAAGGGTACTATCACTTGATCAGAGTTATTTAACTCAGCCTTGTCATTAAGCCATCTAAGATTGTTTGGATAAGCGTGTTTGGTTCTTTCTAGACCGAGTTTAGTGATTATGTAGCCACTAGACACATTGGCACAAGATCCACCATAAATAATTAGATTGCATACTTTACTTGCATCTAGTGTGAACGATGTCCTCCCTCTGAGCAAAATCATCGGGTGAACCATGAAGTTAAGGACACTCCTAATGACTAGAGACTCTCCATAGTCTGGATACTCTATCTCATTGGAATCCTGATGAGATTCTTTCTCCTATTTATCTTGGGATTCTTACTCTCCGACACGAGTGAGGATCATAGCTCTTTGGTTTCGAAAATCCCTTGATATATGTCCACTGCCCCTGCATCTAAAAGAAGTGATGTAATAAGTCCTTTTTTTTCAGAGGAAGAAGACTTACCTTACTCCACACGGTTCTGATCATTGGTTTTGAAACGGTTTTCAACCACCACTGCCTTGCCCATGTCCATTGGTTTTGGTGGAGCTACATTAAGTTTGGTGTAATTGTTCCATGGCTGAGCTGGTTTGGGACAGTTGTTGCCCTTCTTCTTGAGGTGTTGCCCAGCTTGAATGGCATGGTGAAAATGATCCCTCAATTCATGTTAGGGATATCTTTCCACCTTGTAACTCATTCTCTCGTTCAACCCATCAAAGAATTGTGCCATCAAGGTTTCAGCATCTTCATCTAACTCCAACATGCTCCTCAACTGCTCAAACTCCTCATAGTACACTCTTACACTCTCCTTTTTTCCCTCAGAAAATGTTCGGAATTTTTTTTGTAAATCTCTGTAGAAATAAGGACAAACATATCTTCTTCTCATATCTTGAATGTCATGCACTTGTGTAGGTGTTAAAGGTGCTAGATTATATTTCTTTATATCATGCATAAAAGAATACATGTTGGTGCGTCTATAGTGAATGGTATCCTTATCAAACTGCCAAGTTTTATCAAGAAGAAGATAGCCAGCTTGCATAGGAACCACATCACACAAGAATTGATCAGATTAGCGACCCACACTGAAGGGTACTATCACTTGATTAGAGTTCTTTAACTTAGAATTGTCATTAAGCCATATAAGATTATATGGATAAGCATTTTTAGTCCTTTCTAGACCGAGTTTAGTGACCATGCAGTCACTAGCCACATTGGAACAAGATCCACCATCAATAATTAGATTACATACTTTGCTTTGGATGGTGCATCTAGTGTGAAAGATGTCCTCCCTTTGAACAAAATTATCAGGGTAAACCGTGAGGTTAAAGACACTCCTAATGACTAGAGACTCTCCATAGTCTGGGTACTCTATCACACTGAAATTCTCATGAGCTTCTTTCTCCATTCTTCTTGAGATGTTGCTCAACTTGAATGACATGGTAAAGAAGATCCCTCAATTCATTGTAGGGTAGTCTTTCCACCTTGTGACTGATTCTCTCATTCAGCCAATCAAGGAATTGTGCCACAAGGTTTCAACATATTCATCTAACTCCAACATGTTCCCCAACTGCTCAAACTCCTCATAGTACTCTTCCACACTCCTTTTTTCCCAGAGAAAAGTTTCGAAATTTTCTTTGTAAGTCTCTGTAGAAATAAGGAGGAACATACCTTCTTCTCATACGGAATTTTATGTTAGTCCATGAATTGAGCTGTGAATAGTTGTTTTTATCCTATCCAAAACATCTCTATCCCATCCAGACAAGACATGTTCAGTGAGTTAGGCTTCTGCTAGAGCAAGCTTCTTCTGCTCAGTGTAGTTGAAGTAGGTGAAAATATGGTCCATGCGCCTCTCCCATTCAAGGTAGGCCTCAGGATCGTCACGGCCATCAAAGTGAGGTGGGGTGAGTTTCATGTCATGATTGATCTGCCCTTGTAGACTTCGACCTCTCCTATGGTCTTGATAATTTCCACAAGCTCCTTGACTTGTCTTTCAAGGTTTTTGGACTCTTCAGGATTCACCCTATAGGCTGGTCGGTTTGGCAATGCTTATTGTGGTACAAAATAAATATGGTGTTCTATGCCTATTAAAGAAGGGGTATCTCCTCTGAATTGGCATCAGCATATTGATCAAGAACCCCTTTTATCTCCATTGAAACCATGTGATATATGTATTCATGTCGTGCGCTCAAAGACTCCTTAAAGAGCATTAGTAATACCGGTTCTTAATAAGTAATCTCCTTTTATAATATAGCTTGATTTGATCAGAAAGTTAGGCCTCCACAATGATTCCTTTTTTCGCATGCATCTTAACTTGAGTGTCACTTGTGCTGGTGTTAAAGGTGCACAATTATTTTAATTTTTATCATTCATAAAGGAATACATGTTAGTGAGTCTATAATGAATGGTATCCTTATACAACTGCCAAGTTTTACCAAGAAGAAAATGGCCAGCCTGCATAAGAACCACATCACACAAGACTTGATCAAATTAGCGACCCACACTGAAGGGTACTATCACTTGATCAGAGTTATTTAACTCAGCCTTGTCATTAAGCCATCTAAGATTGTATGGATAAGCGTGTTTGGTTCTTTCTAGACCAAGTTTAGTGATTATGTAGCCACTAGACACATTGGCACAAGATCCACCATAAATAATTAGATTGCATACTTTACTTGCATCTAGTGTGAACGATGTCCTCCCTCTGAGCAAAATCATCGGGTGAACCATGAAGTTAAGGACACTCCTAATGACTAGAGACTCTCCATAGTCTGGATACTCTATCTCATTGGAAGCCTGATGAGATTCTTTCTCCTATTTATCTTGGGATTCTTACTCTCCGACATGAGTGAGGATCATAGCTCTTTGGTTTCGACATTCCCTTGATATATGTCCACTGCCCCTGCATCTAAAAGAAGTGATGTAATAAGTCCTTTTTTTTCAGAGGAAGAAGACTTACCTTACTCCACACGGTTCTGATCATTGGTTTTGAAACGGTTTTCAACCACCACTGCCTTGCCCATGTCCATTGGTTTTGGTGGAGCTACATTAAGTTTGGTGTAATTGTTCCATGGCTGAGCTGGTTTGGGACAGTTGTTGCCCTTCTTCTTGAGGTGTTGCCCAGCTTGAATGGCATGGTGAAAATGATCCCTCAATTCATGTTAGGGATATCTTTCCACCTTGTGACTCATTCTCTCGTTCAACCCATCAAAGAATTGTGCCATCAAGGTTTCAGCATCTTCATCTAACTCCAACATGCTCCTCAACTGCTCAAACTCCTCATAGTACACTCTTACACTCTCCTTTTTTCCCTCAGAAAATGTTCGGAATTTTTTTTGTAAATCTCTGTAGAAATAAGGACAAACATATCTTCTTCTCATATCTTGAATGTCATGCACTTGTGTAGGTGTTAAAGGTGCTAGATTATATTTCTTTATATCATGCATAAAAGAATACATGTTGGTGCGTCTATAGTGAATGGTATCCTTATCAAACTGCCAAGTTTTATCAAGAAGAAGATAGCCAGCTTGCATAGGAACCACATCACACAAGAATTGATCAGATTAGCGACCCACACTGAAGGGTACTATCACTTGATTAGAGTTCTTTAACTTAGAATTGTCATTAAGCCATATAAGATTATATGGATAAGCATTTTTAGTCCTTTCTAGACCGAGTTTAGTGACCATGCAGTCACTAGCCACATTGGAACAAGATCCACCATCAATAATTAGATTACATACTTTGCTTTGGATGGTGCATCTAGTGTGAAAGATGTCCTCCCTTTGAACAAAATTATCAGGGTAAACCGTGAGGTTAAAGACACTCCTAATGACTAGAGACTCTCCATAGTCTGGGTACTCTATCACACTGAAATTCTCATGAGCTTCTTTCTCCATTCTTCTTGAGATGTTGCTCAACTTGAATGACATGGTAAAGAAGATCCCTTAATTCATTGTAGGGTAGTCTTTCCACCTTGTGACTGATTCTCTCATTCAGCCAATCAAGGAATTGTGCCACAAGGTTTCAACATCTTCATCTAACTCCAACATGTTCCCCAACTGCTCAAACTCCTCATAGTACTCTTCCACACTCCTTTTTTCCCAGAGAAAATTTTCGAAATTTTCTTTGTAAGTCCCTGTAGAAATAAGGAGGAACATATCTTCTTCTCATACGGAATTTTATGTTAGTCCATGAATTGAGCTGTGAATAGTTGTTTTTATCCTATCCAAAACATCTCTATCCCACCCAGACAAGACATGTTCAGTGAGTTAGGCTTCTGCTAGAGCAAGCTTCTTCTGCTCAGTGTAGTTGAAGTAGGTGAAAATATGGTCCATGCGCCTCTCCCATTCAAGGTAGGCCTCAGGATCGTCACGGCCATCAAAGTGAGGTGGGGTGAGTTTCATGTCATGATTGATCTGCCCTTGTAGACTTCGACCTCTCCTATGGTCTTGATAATTTCCACAAGCTCCTTGACTTGTCTTTCAAGGTTTTTGGACTCTTCAGGATTCACCCTATAGGCTGGTCGGTTTGGCAATGCTTATTGTGGTACAAAATCAATATGGTGTTCTATGCCTATTAAAGAAGGGGTATCTCCTCTGAATTGGCATCAGCATATTGATCAAGAACCCCTTTTATCTCCATTGAAACCATGTGATATATGTATTCATGTCGTGCGCTCAAAGACTCCTTAAAGAGCATTAGTAATACCGGTTCTTAATAAGTAATCTCCTTTTATAATATAGCTTGATTTGATCAGAAAGTTAGGCCTCCACAATGATTCCTTTTTTCGCATGCATCTTAACTTGAGTGTCACTTGTGCTGGTGTTAAAGGTGCACAATTATTTTAATTTTTATCATTCATAAAGGAATACATGTTAGTGAGTCTATAATGAATGGTATCCTTATACAACTGCCAAGTTTTACCAAGAAGAAAATGGCCAGCTTGCATAAGAACCACATCACACAAGACTTGATCAAATTAGCAACCCACACTGAAGGGTACTATCACTTGATCAGAGTTATTTAACTCAGCCTTGTCATTAAGCCATCTAAGATTGTATGGATAAGCGTGTTTGGTTCTTTCTAGACCGAGTTTAGTGATTATGTAGCCACTAGACACATTGGCACAAGATCCACCATAAATAATTAGATTGCATACTTTACTTGCATCTAGTGTGAACGATGTCCTCCCTCTGAGCAAAATCATCGGGTGAACCATGAAGTTAAGGACACTCCTAATGACTAGAGACTCTCCATAGTCTGGATACTCTATCTCATTGGAATCCTGATGAGATTCTTTCTCCTATTTATCTTGGGATTCTTACTCTCCGAAATGAGTGAGGATCATAGCTCTTTGGTTTCGACATTCCCTTGATATATGTCCACTGCCCCTGCATCTAAAAGAAGTGATGTAATAAGTCCTTTTTTTTCAGAGGAAGAAGACTTACCTTACTCCACACGGTTCTGATCATTGGTTTTGAAACGGTTTTCAACCACCACTGCCTTGCCCATGTCCATTGGTTTTGGTGGAGCTACATTAAGTTTGGTGTAGTTGTTCCATGGTTGAGCTGGTTTGGGACAGTTGTTGCCCTTCTTCTTGAGGTGTTGCCCAGCTTGAATGGCATGGTGAAAATGATCCCTCAATTCATGTTAGGGATATCTTTCCACCTTGTGACTCATTCTCTCATTCAACCCATCAAAGAATTGTGCCATCAAGGTTTCAGCATCTTCATCTAACTCCAACATGCTCCTCAACTGCTCAAACTCCTCGTAGTATTCTTCCACACTCCTTTTTTCCCTAAATTTGTTTCTCGAAATTTTCTTTGTAAGTCTCAGCAGAAATAAGGAGGAACAAATCTTCTTCTCATATGGAATTTTATGTTGGTCCAAAAATTGAGCTGTGGATAGTTGTTTTACTCGTATCCAAAAATCTCTATCCCACCAAGACAGGACATGTTCAGTGAGTTGGGCTATTGCAAGAGCAAGCTTCTTCTGCTCTTTGCTGTTGTAGTAGGTGACAATATGGTCCATGCGCCTCTCACATTCAAGGTAGGCCTCTGCATCAACACGGCCATCAAAGTGAGGTGGGGTGAGCTTCATATCATGATTGGTCTGTGATATGCTCGAGTTTTAATCCCTAGAGCTACACTGCAAGTGCACAGACGTGACTAGTAGTATATAGGGGTCGAATCCACAGAGACTCAAGAATCTTACGATAGATTATAGTGGTTCGAATTAAGCTATGCAGCAGCAGTAATGAAAGCAATAAAATCAGAAAAAGAAAACAAATAGCAGACGGTTTGTAAATCAATCAAGCGAAGCGTCATGTCAAGGGAGTTCTCAGGAAATCAGGAATACATGATTATCAATCAATCGAGATCAAATTAAGAACCGTTCTAGAACTAGAATCACAGAAGCATAAGAAACCAACTTTCGTTGCAAGTATTATCAATGTCTAGCAACCTAATAAACCAACTTTCGTTGCGAGTTCTAGAGATCCTAAACATGCATTAATCTCAGGTTCTTTCGTTCACAATTTCCCTAAGCCAAATTTCTTTACGAATAGTTCAAATACTCATCTAGGTTGTTTGTAGCTAATTAACCAACTTTCGTTGCAGAAATCAACCTAACATCAATAATCTAAGTGGCCAATTCAGATTAAGCATTAAAAACAACCCTAGATGAAGAACTAGAAGTATAAATCCCAATTAATTAATCAATCTATATTTCCATGAAATCCTTAATGAGAATCCCTAAACCTAACAAGTAAACTACTCAGACATGGCAATCATAACTATAGACATGTTTGTAATAGAAAGCATAAAGAGATCAATAAGATAAATAAATGGGTTCGAAATCTTCTCTCTGCCGAGTATCTGATCAGCCCCAAAAGCTACAAATCTCTCTCTCTAAGACTCTCTGAATGTCGAATAAAACTTGGCCTAAACAATGGCTTAAAAACCCTAATATAATAGTTTAAACACGTTTTGGGCCTTTTTGTAAGTTTAGGAAACTTTTGGGAAAAAGCATACGCAGACACAGCCAGTGAACTCTGTGAAATCTCCATTAAGTGCATAATTGCTCCAAATGCTTCGAAAATGTCCAATCAAGCTCCAAATGTACCTAAACCTGTAAAACACCCGAAAAGACTACAAAACACATTGAAAGACTTGATAACAAAGACTTATATCATAGTCAAAAGCCCTAAAAACCATGATATATCAGTCTGCACTTGTGACTCATCCTCTCCAAATCTTCATCAAACCAGCCTAGTTGCCTTGGACTGCTCCTATGGTCTCGATGATGCTCACAAGCTCCCTGATTTGTCTTTCTAGGTATTTGGACTCTTCAGGATTCACCATATAGGCTGGTCGGTTTGGCAATGCTTCTTGTGGTACAAAATCAATCTGGTGTTCTATGCCTCTTAAAGGAGGGGTATCTCCTTGGAAAAGATATAAGCATACTGATCAAGCACCCCTTTTATCTCCATTGGAACCGTGTGATCTATGTCTTTATGTCCTGTACTCAAAGACTCGTTAAAGATCATTAGTAATACCGGTTCTTAACAGGTAATGGCCTTACCAATATAGCTTGATTTGATCAGAAAGTTAGGCTCGACAATGATTCCTTTTCCTCAAGCATCTTAACTTGAATGTCATGCACTTGTGTAGGTGTTAAAGATGCTAGGTTATATTTATTTTTATCGTTCATAAAAGAATACATGCTGGTGCGTCCATAGTAAATGGTATCCTTATCAACTGCCAAGTTTTATCAAGAAGAAAATGGCCAGCTTGCATAGGAACCACATCACACAAGACTTAATCAAATTAGCGACCAACACTGATGGGTATTATGACTTGATCAGAGTTATTTAACTCAGCCTTGTCATTAAGCCATCTAAGATTGTATGGATAAGCATGTTTGGTCCTTTCTATACCGAGTTTAGTGACCATGTAGTCACTAGATACATTGGCAAAAGATCCACTATCAATAATAAGATTACATACTTTGATTTGGATGGTGCATCTATTGTGAACCAAGAGGTTAAGGACACTCCTAATGACTAGAGACTCTCCATAGGCTTGATAATTGGTATGCTCAGACTTTAATTCCCTAAGTTACACTGCAAGTGCACATGCAAATGTAGTATGTAGGGGTCGATCCATATAGACGCAAGAAATCTTGCGCTAGATTATAGAATATTGAGTTAAGCTGGGCGATGTAAATCAAGGATAGTAAACTAAAAGCAGGAAATAAATCAGTAGAAAATTTGTTTGTTTTCAAATACTAAAAGCGCTTGGTCAAGGACGTTCTGAGGAAATCATGCTATGCAAATCAAATATCAGTCATGATCGAATTAAGAACCGTTCTAGAACTCAAACACAGATAGAGAACTAACCAACTTTTGTTGCGAGAATTCACTAAGTCTAAACCCTAGAAATCCAAATATCTTTGCAATTCCTAACAGATTAAACTAGCATTAAGTGCAGGTTCGATTAGTTCACAATTTAGTTAAATCAAATTTCTTTGCAGATAATTAAATTGCTTAACCTAAACAGATCAGATTCTAAATTACAATTTCATGTCAATTTATAAACCCTAGATCTTGATTCCAATTGATCAGGTTAGAAACAAGCTTTAAGTGCAATTCATGTTGAAGAACTAACAAGTTATGAATCCTTAACTGATTATTTTAATCTAACAAGTCATGAAAACCCTATGAGAATCCCTAAACCTAGCAATGTATCTACTCAGACATGATCAATGAAACAAAAATTATAATATGAATAAATTGCATCAAAAGAAGAGTAGAGAATGAAAAGGGGTTCAGAATCTTCTCCAAAAGGCAGTACAAGAACATATCAGCCCCAAGCTCTCAAGAACTCTATCTAGCTAAAAGTATGAATGTGTAGAACAAAACAAAACACCAACAACCCTAATATAAAGTGTATAACGCGTCTTGGGTCTCTTTTGTAAATACTGGAACTTCTGGGTCAAAACTGCAATTCTTCAAATTTTCATAAATGCGCTGGAAATTGTGATTTTGGGAGCTGTGTCGATCGATGCAATAGTGAATCGATCGATGCTCAGGTCGACTCCACATAGTGACTTCTGCTCATCACGGCTTTAGCTCCAGATCTTGCCCAAAAACCTCCAATATCTTCCAAAATCCTCCAAACGTGTGTAGACCTAATCAACACCTGAAAAGACTCGAAAGACACTACAAAAGGCTCTAATATATACTTACATCAGGCTTAAAACATGTAAAAACCATGATATATCAACTCCCCCACACTTAGCCTTTGATTGCCCTCAAGCAAAACATAAAACCAAGATGAAGTGAAGAAGTTTGAAAACTTCAGGAACTCATTTCATCATAGAAATACCACACTCAGATTCCCCTTAGTAAGCCACATAAAAACTGCACCTGCATACATCAAGAACAACACATACTCCCCCCACACTTAATAACTGTCATAAGTAAACTCCACAATCACATTCAGAGCATTCAAATTCACCATACTGGCTTCTGTAATCTAATAAGTGCGGTCTCTCCTAGGGGGTATCGATCAAAGAACACATGGATTCTTACTCTGTTAGCACCTGACCACCATACTATCATTTTATGGTTGTTTTCTTCTCCTTTTCCTTCCTTAGAAACTGATTTTTCCCCATTGGGTATCATTTTTTTTATCAGTGCTCTTTCCGCATAGGGGTGTACTTTGGACACATTCCATGAATGCACATGAGGTAATAGGGGTCTCTACCACTCCCGTGATCACTTCGAAGCTACTAGCTTATCCGCAGTTTATCTTTTTTTTTTTTACTTTATGGAAGGGGAGAAGGGAACCATCATTAGACAGGTTTACAAGCTGTGTCAGAACTAACAGAGGAATCCGACTCAAAGTATACCAAGCCCCTAGGTGAGAAAATAAAGTCAAGTTAGAGCTGAAGTCAGTAATGGATTCTCTAAATACCTGAAGTGATATGGGTGTCCTCAGTAAGCTGGTATGTGTTAGGTTTTCTAATAGTCAAAGATCACCTCCAAGCTCATTCCAATGGTTACCTAAGTTCCTGCAAGTGTAGTGGTCTCCTCAAAAAGTTATAGTTTCTTACTAAACTGTTTTGAATCTATAAAATTGACTCAACTGACTCTAAGAAAAGAAAAAGATTATGTCAATACCACCCTTTCCCACACTTGAAACACATTGTCCCCAGTGGCATCAAGCTTAGGATTGGTAAAAGAAGAAGAATGGACTGAATTTACTTGTGTTCTGGCGATTTATACCTCTCTCGCAATTGTGTCGATCGCTGCACATGACCGCAACGATCGACACAATTTCGTGTAAGGGTGAGTCGATCGACCCACAGGACCGTGTCGATCGACGCACTACGTGTCTGTTCTGAAATTTTTGGCAGACAATATATGTTCCGTGATAAATCACAAAAACTCAACCTGTAAGCTACAATAACCGAAGACAACGCAAAATCAAAGCAACAGATAGTCATAGAATCAAAGTACACCAGTTCCAATGTAGAAGGACTGACATAGACTCAATAAAACATATTAATGACTCAAGAGAAAATAAAAAGAAAGAGTGAAAAAGTACAGAACCAAATGTCTAGGAAATAGGGAACCTGAATCAAATCTCAGTAGACTCGGAATTAGATACATCATCAATGCCAGCATAAGGATCAGAGCCACTGGTCTCAGGGGTGGGAGATCGTTTGCGCCTCTGCGCAGGTGTAGGTATATAGACTCTAGGCTGTCGTCTGCAGGAAAACCTGTTCACCAACTCCAAAAGACCCTTCAACCTGTCATTCACCATAGTCTGAAAAGCTCCTTGAGACATCAAAGCAGGGTCCATCGGTGGGTCCGGATATGGAAAAGGAACGAACTCAGCAGCAGCAGAGGAAGAGGGTCCAGGCGCAGAAGAAGGTCCAGGTGCAGAGAAAGTAGAGGGCCCGAGAGGGTAAGCAACTGTAGGGACCTTCGCAGAAGGTTCCTGTTAGGCTCAAAAGCCAAAGCTAGAAACGTATCGACCTTCGTGAGCGCCGGTGAAGGAAGATGCACACACCGCTCTCTAGAATCTGCATCATGAAAAACCCAAAGGTTACCTTTCTTCATCCAAGTCATACTCAGTAAGTGAGTATCATCCATCCATAATATCTTAGTCACGCACTCTCTTCCAACAATAGGAATCCTGAAGTGCTGGAAGATCGGAATAAGAAGACTTCCCACGGTCTCAACCTTCTTACCTGAAAAAGGCCTTCTTCTTCAAGGTGCAGAGATGATCAGCGAAGACCGCTCCCATATTAAGCCCAGGTGCAAGATCATTTAAAACAGTGTCCTCGAACAAAGGACTCAAGCCAGTGTAAAGCAACATCAGCTCCTGCTTCCTCATCTTGTTCAACTCATACTTTCACAGTAGTGTGTGGCTCAAAAGGCATACGACATACCTCAGGACCGGATGTCGTATCTGTATCTGCGTGGAGGTCCGTGAGTTGTATCGGTTGGTCCCAAAATGACACCGGAAGAACTGAGCGCTCGAGTAATCTCACTCAGAAATGAGATTACAGCGAATAGGCTCCAAACTGAACCCGTAGATGTGGCAAAGGTCAAGAATCGGAATGCGGTACCTGATACCCATACACATAAAGGTAAATCATCCCTCATTAGCTCTCTTGCTCAATGGATCAGCGTAGTACACTATGAAGGTCGACAACAGCTGTCTGACCAAGTCTAGGTAAAGATCGTAACTCCTCATAGGCATAGTCTCTAACCTATCTGCTGAACCAGTCTCTGAACATCCGCAGTAATGCCCAACATCTGACAAGTCATGTAATCTGCAAACCGTGTGGGCTGGATAACCATGATCTGCCAAGCGTTGTAAAACAACGTATCATACTCATCCCAAGTCTCAGATATCTCACGATCAGTGCAGTCCGCACTCGTTGTCTCTATCCGAGGATCATTAACCCACTCTCTGTGCTTAGGTATGTGATCCGTCTCTGCCTTTGGCCAAGGGGCTTGTATCGCTTTAGGAATGCGAGTGTCCGGAGTGAGAGGTGAGGAAGCCCGTGTGCACCAAGAAGCAGGTATATCAGAGGTGTCAGGTACGTTCCTTATCTTTCGTGGAGCCATCTGCGATCAAAGACATAAGGACAACAAACTTGCAATTAAGCCATGGTCCTAAAATCAACAAATGCAACCATATCAGTATCAATCATCTCATTCAACCATCATCATCAGCAAAACCAGTGTTAATTACTTCCAATCCGTTCTAAATTCACCTTGAATCAGAGAATCACAAGTGTTGTTCATCAAATTGAAGATTTTCTGAAAACTTGTGAAATCTGTCTTTGCAAATACTAAGGCAACATGAAATTATCACTAGCAACCTTAAACAAGCATTCATACACCAACAAGCAGTCAAAATCGTGATGAATTTTGAAAATTTCACCTTAGAGCCGAAATGAAAAACTTGGAGATTCGGAACACATACTTTGAAATCGGAACAAATGAGTGATAGAAATGGAAATAGGGGTAAAAACCGAGTGGATTGGGCTTTTGAATCACCAAAATCAAGCAAGAAATGAAGATTTTAGGTGAAATGCCGATTTAGGTTTCGGGTCGCGAGAGAGAGACAAATGAGGAAGAAGAAGAAAGAAAGGAAAGTTAAAGGCACTTACATCGCGTGTGCTTGCGTCGATCGATGCAGGAGATACATCGATCATCGCAAATAGCGATTGGTCGAACCGGGTCGAACCAATCGGATTTCCGGTTTAGAATGCTTACCTTTAAATTCTGATTAAACCAAGTGCGTCGATCGTTGCACAGAACCGCGACGATCGACACACATCGTACTCCTTTCTCCCTGCGGTTTGATTTCCCCCGCGAGCCCAACCGCAATACTTATGGTATAAATCATCAACTTCTCTTGCGGTTTCCACCATTGCATTGATCGTTGCACATGTTACCAATTTCCAGACTCCAGATTAACTGTGTACGACAAAAACTCCAAAAACGAAAAACACCAAGTAAAATCCTAATAAAAACACCAAAAGAGTATGTACAGACTTACCAGTGGGTTGCCTCCCACTCAGCTCTTCTTTAATGTCATTAGCTTGACAAGAAGGAGATTTAGGCAGAGGGTGCATCATCCAGAGGCAGAATCTGACCTCTTGGAATCTTGGCCTTAGCCCAATAATGCTTCACCCTTTGTCCATTGACAGTGAACTCCTTACCTTCTGAGCTGATCAAATATACAACACCATACACACGCACCTCCCTGATTGTGAAAGGACCTTACCATCTAGAACACAACTTACCTGGAAACAATTGCAAACGAGAGTTGTACAAAAGTACCTGATCATTAGGCTCAAACTGTCTGGAGACAATCTTCTTGTCATGATATTCCTTAGTCCTCTCCTTGTACAACTTCGAATTTTCATAGGCATGATGCCTAATCTCATCCAACTCATTCATATACACCAATCTCCTCTCTACTGCAGGCTTCAGATCAAAGTTCATCTGCTTCACAGCCCATGCTGCCTTATGCTCAAGCTTAACTGGAAGGTGGTAGGCTTTCCACTATAGAAGATGAAACGGTGTAGTCCTAAGTAGCATCTTAACCGCAGGCCTATAGGTCCATAACGCATCATCCAGCTTTGTAGACCAATCCTTCCTTGTCTTTCCAACTTTCTTCTCCAGGATCTCCTTAATGTGTCTGTTAGAGACCTCAACTTGCCCACTAGTCTGAGGAAGATAAGGAGTAGCCACACGATAATGCACACCATGCTTCTGTAGCAGTTTCTCAAAGACCTTGTTGATAAAGTGAGATCATCCATCACTTATCACAATCCGAGTCACTCCAAATCTAGTGAAAATGATGGTCTTAAACAGCATAAGAACCACCGAAGAGTCATTGGTTTGGCTAGCTATTACTTCCACCCACTTAGACACATAATCCACAACAACCAATATGAACTTATTCCCATGAGATGAGGGAAAAGGACTTATGAAATCAATGCCCCTGAAATCGAAAACCTCAACCTCAAGAATGAAATTCTGAGGCATCTCAATGCTTCTTACTGATCTTCCCTCTCCTCGGACAGGCATCGCACTGAGAGACAAATGAATGAGCATCTCTGAACATAATAGGCCACCAGAAACCTGCTTGCAGACCTTAAACACAGTCTTGAAAGTAGCAAAATGTCCAGCATAATCTGATCCATGACAGTGAAATAGAACGTTTGGAACCTATGATTTTGCAATACATCTTCTGTAAATTCCATCCAAACAGTGCATGTATAGGTAGGGTTCATCCCAATAGAACCTCCTGATTTCTCTGAAGAACTTCTTCTTTGCATACCCCTTAAGATCATCTGGTTCAGTCTTTGCAGCCAGGTAATTCTCAATATCAGCAAACCACGGTCGATCAGGCGTCGAAACAGCGTAAAGATCCATGTCGTAGTGTCCAATTTCAACCTTCACACTAGTCTGAGGATGATAAGGAGTAGCCACACGATGATGCAAACCATGCTACTATAGCAGTTTCTCAAAGACCTTGTTGATATAGTGAGATCCTCAATCACTTATCACAATCCGAGACACTCCAAATCTAGGGAAAATGATGGTCTTAAATAACTTAAGAACCACCGAAGAGTCATTGGTTGGACTAGCTATCGCTTCCACCCACTTAGACACATAATCCACAAAAACCAATATGAACTTATTCCCATGAGATAAAGGAAAATGACCCATGAAATCAATGCCCCAGAAATCGAAAACCCCAACAATAAGAATGAAATTCTGAGGCATCTCATGCTTCTTACTGATCTTCCCTCTCCTCTGACAGGCATCGCACAGAGATACAAACGAATGAGCATCTCTGAACATAGTAGGACACCAGAAACCTGCTTGCAGAACCTTAGACACAGTCTTGAAAGTAGAAAAATGTCCAGAATAATTTGATCCATGGCAGTGAAATAGAACGTCTGGAACCTCTGATTCTGCAATGCATCTCCTGTAAATGCCATCCGAAAAGTGCTTGAATAGATAGGGTTCATCCCAATAGAACCTCTTGTGTTCTCTGAAAAACTTCTTCTTTGCATACCCCTTGAGATCATCTGGTTCAGTCTCTACAGCCATGTAATTCGCAATATCAGCAAACCATGGTTGATCGGGCGTCGAAATAACGTAAAGATCCATGTCGTAGTGTCCAATTTGTACCTTCAGAGCTTATGGGTTCGTAATCGCCTTGTGTCGATCGACGAATAGAAGTGCATCGATCGACTCATGCTTGATATTTGCATCGATCGATTCCATGGTGGCGTCGATCGATGCATGTTCTGTAATCCAACAGTTCTGCAGTTTTCTGTCCAAATCCATCCTAAACACTATCTCAATCAAATTGATGTTCTCCTCAGGTAGAAAATCATCAATGGGGATGTCCTCTTCAACCCTGATCCTTGACAGATGGTCAGCAACTCCATTTTCAACTCCCTTCTTGTCTTTAACCTCAATTTAAAACTCTTGAAGAAGGAGAATTAATCTCAGAAGTCTTGTCTTAGCATCCTTCTTATGCATCAAATACTTCAGAGCTGAATGGTCCGTATGCACGAGTATTGATATATCATGGTTTTTACTAGTTTTAGACCATGATATAAGTGTGTTTTAGTGTTTTTTTTTGTGTTCTTTTAGAGTCTTTTACAGGTATAATCAGGTTTGGAGCATATTTGGTGATTATGGCACTTTTTGGAGATTTTTGGAGTGTTTGGCCGAGAGATAGAGTTCACTGTCCGAAACAGAGGAATGCGTCGATCGTTACACTCTAGCATCGATCGTTGCACCAGCGAGATGGGCCAAAACTCGGCGGTTTATGAAGAGTCAAGATATTGCACTCTGATCCAGAAGTTCCTGATATTTACAAAGAAGCCCCTGGCCGAGATTAGACCTATATAATTAAGTTTTTGGTGTTTTATTTACTTACGCTTTCATAATTAAGAGCAGAGGATTTTTAGAGCTTTTGGGGCTGATCTGAACCTTTACTTCATCTGTATTTGGAGAAGATTTCGAACCCCCTTTATTCTTTATCTTCTATGCAATTTATTCATCATATGATTATGTTTTCATTATCTATGTCTGAGTAGATTCCTTGTTAGGTTTAGGGTTTCTCACATAGGATTTCATGACTTGCTAGACTTGTTAAATTCAGTTAGGGATTCATAACTATATCTGTTCTTCAATCTAATTGTGCTTAAAGCTAGTTCTAACCTGATCAATTAGAATCTAGATCTTAGGTTGCTAAATACGTCACGGAAGTGGGGTTTAGGAATCTGAACTAATTAGGTTGAGCAATTAAACTTCTCGCAAACGAAAGTTTGGTTTAGGATAATTGTGAACATATCAAACTTGGAATTAATGCTAGTTTAATCTGTTAGTTCTCGCAAACGAAAGTTTGGTTTGCTTCACTTAGACTTAGAGAATTATCGCAAAGGAATTTGGTTAATTCTATATCTGTGTTTTGAGTTCTAGAACTGTGCTTAATTAGATCCTTGCTGAATGAACTGTCTGCTTGTCTGATTTCCTGAGAACGCCCTAGACTTAGCGCTTTTAATAACTTGCTTTTACAACCAACAATCTCTGCTTCCTGTTTACTTTCTTGCATTGCTTTTAATTCAATCACATTGCTTTCTTCCTAGTTTAATTTCCTGTTCTTGAGCTATTGAATACGGAGTCCCTGTGGATTCGATACCTATATACTACGACTACTGAACTGTGCACTTGCAGTTAGATATAGGATAAAACCTGACACCTATCAAGTATCACCTTGGATCCAACCAGATAGGGGCGAAATTTCTGAAAGGCAAACACAACTGTCAACAACTCCTTTTCTATAGTGGCATAGTTTATCTGCACATCATCTAGTGTTCTGTTGGCATACTAGATAACTTGAAGTTTCTTGTCCTTCTTCTGCCCTAGCACAGCTCCTACAGAAAAATCGCTTGCATCGCACATAACCTCAAAAGGTAAATCCCAATCTGGTGGCTGCACTATAGGAGCACTCATTAATGCTTGCTTGATATGTTCAAATGTAGTTTGGCAATCTGCAGTGAACTCAAATTTCACATCCTTACACAACAAAGCAGTTAGTGGTCTAGCAATCTTACTGAAATCTTTGATGAACCTCCTGTAGAACCAAGTGTAGGAACTGTTTAGTTGATCCTGATGTAATTCACAGATTCATATCAACCTAAACATACAGATCTAGGTTCTCTTGAATAGAAACATTACATGATCTCACCTTTTACCTGTTTGTTGCAGCGGAAGGAATAGAACAGGTCAGAGATCAGATAGATGCACCGAGGGATGAATCCTCCAAAGGTTCACACACGCGATCACAGAAAACGGCTGCTAGACCGAGCTGATGGGAGGCGCAGGGAGAGGAGAAAAACGGCGCAGGGTGTTAGGGTTAGGGAGAAAAGACTTGGCTTCTTGGCCCGAGGCCCAAGAATTGGTCCATGTCCAAGACATGACCCAATTGTCCAATTATTTGACATAACCGGTCTGGTTCATTAAAACTGGTCTAACCAAGTTTCAATTACTACGATGACCACAATTGTCAACCGGTTATTTACTAAACCGGAATTTCTCAATTTATTTGGTCCAACCAAATCAAATTAGAAATTCCTGGTTTAGGCACTAAATCCAATATTTCTTTCGACATTGGATTTCTTATCCCGGTTTAACCAGACTTAATAAAATTATTAAATCTGTTTATTAAACCGTGACGTTGATTTTAATCAAGTTTTAAACCGAACCACCTAACCGAAATCGAACCGGCCCATCATGCCCAAAACCCTAACCGGTCGAGACTTGTCCAAGCCGCAAGCCGCATGCTCGATCCGAGATCGAGACGCTCGGGATGATTGCCGGACGGGATGGTCGGTCGATCGTCGAGCTCGGGTCGGCTGCTACACTCGATCGCCGAGCGATCGGGACAGCGTTGGACGAGAGCGGGACGAGGCCGAGGCGCGACGGGATGTGATCCATGCGATCGCGTTCGTGCGATCCATGCGATCGGCCCATCCTTCGCGATCGGAACGTTCGCCGGCTGAGACGTGATCGGGACGGACGGGATGAAGCGCGATGATCCGATCACGATCGATCGATCGATCCGCCGTCCATCCGACCCAAAATTCTCGGCCGATCAACAAACCCGAGTCATATAGCTCGGTTTGTGATTTCTTTAGTGTGTTTAGGATTCAATTCAGTTTCTTAAGTGTTTTTCTTATCAGTAATGGATTCAAAACACTTCTAAACAGAATAAACAACCTAAACATGAATCTAAAACAAGAAATCCTAAGAACCAATGGCTCTGATACCACTGTAGGAACTGTTTAGTTGATCCTGATGTAATTCACAGATTCATATCAACCTAAACATACAGATCTAGGTTCTCTTGAATAGAAACATTACATGATCTCACCTTTTACCTGTTTGTTGCAGCGGAAGGAATAGAACAGGTCAGAGATCAGATAGATGCACCGAGGGATGAATCCTCCAAAGGTTCACACACGCGATCACAGAAAACGGCTGCTAGACCGAGCTGATGGGAGGCGCAGGGAGAGGAGAAAAACGGCGCAGGGTGTTAGGGTTAGGGAGAAAAGACTTGGCTTTTAGTTTATAAAAGCCTTCTCTTTCCCTTTTGGGCTTTTGGGCCCAAAACACCAATCTGATTAAATCTCATTTAATCAGACCCATTAATCTTTCTCTCTTAGTACGACAAATGCCTGGCACTTTTGTCGTACTTCTGCTAAGCCGTTCCAACACATTTTCTTGTTAGCTTAGGCGTGTGACCCATATGGGATCATATAATAAAGGCAATAAGTCCAAGACTTATAGATCATGAGCGGACTCTAGCAAGCCATCATGACCCCCAGTATTATATGACTTATGTCTGATCATTGACATACTCTTACTTTCTAGAGACAGTACCGAGATTACTGGACACAATTCCAACACCAAGCATGTCCAAGAAAGCATCTCACAGATTTCATAGAATCAGGCTCCTGAAGGCTGGTCATAACCTAAATCTTGGTACGATCCACCTCAATCCCATCTTCAGATACTCTTTGCCCAAGAATAATACCATCTCTGACCATAAAATGGTACTTCTCCAAGTTCATAACCAAGTGCTTTTCCTCACATCTAGCTAGAACCTTGCACAGATTATCCAAGCACTCATGATAAAATGACCCATAGACAGAAAAGTCATCCATAAACACCTCCATAAAGTCCTCAATCATGTCAGTAAAGATAGACATCATGCACCTCTGGAAGGTGGCTGGTGCATTACAAAGTCCAAAATGCATTCTGCGGTATGCAAAAGTACCATAGGAACAAGTAAAAGTAGTCTTCCCCTGATCCTCTGGATGGATGGGAATATGAAAGAAGCCAGAGTACCCATCGAGGAAGCAATAGTAAGGGTGATTAGCTAACCTCTCCAGAATCTGATCAATAAAAGGTAAGGTAAAGTGATCTTTGATATACTTGAGTTTTCATGCATCTAGGATAATGTTTAGCTCATGTTTTGATCTCATTCAACATCCATTCTTGTTATCTTCTTGTCCTTTGTCTCATTTAAAGTCTAGGAACATTTAGGATTAGAATTTAGCATTTTAGGTTGTGTTTGGAGTGTTTCTTGTGTCTTTGTAGGTGATTGGAGGTGCAAGGAGTGTTGGTGAGCTAGGAAGTGAAGTTTGGAGCTAAAGGATGAAGAAATACACAGCAGGAAGTCCATATCGGCTTGGATATCGGCCAGGTGGGCCGATACAAGGTCTCGGATTAATTTTTTAGGATGCATATCGGCCTTGATATCGGCCAGGTGGGCCGATACACTTCTTACCCAGGAAATCCGAGAGCTCGTATCGGCTTGGATATCGACCGACCGAACCGATACAGAACCCAGAAATCGTTTTGGATCCGGGTCAACACCCGGTTTGTTCCGAGTTGACCCGGTTCGTGCCCCTTTACTATTTAAAGCCAAAAACCAGATTTTTGTGTCTAAAGCTTGTTTTTTTCATTCTAAAACCTCTTTGTAAGAACAAGTTTGATTCTGGATTAAATCTAAGTACTTCTTTTGAGATTTCTTCTTTGAATCTTTCTATTCTCTCTAATCACCAATGATTAACACTATCTCTTTGGGTTTTGTTGATCACATGATGATTAGTGAGTAGTTTCTCATAGGGTTTATGAGTTAGGTAGGATTGGGTTGATTAGGGGTGATTAAGGGATGTCTAATGTTTAATCTATCTTAAATCTCTTCTATCTAAGTGTGCTTATTGCCTAGTTAGCCTTGATCATGTTGATTAGGATGTTTAGGATTTCTTGCCCACCGTGTGTTCGATGAAATGCCAGTTTTAGCTTAGATAGGGTTTTCACATTCTATCTCATGAAAATGGATGTCTAGAGTGATTATTGGCTATTTGGAACTTGATTGAATGCTTGCTTGATCTTAATTCACAAATGAGAATTTGTTCTTGAATTAGGATTAGGGAAAGAGATTAGCTCTAAGAGATTAGGCTAATTAACTTGTTGTGTTCCTTTCTAGGAGGTTAGCTTCTTTGAAGTATGAATTAGCATCCCGAGATCATCCCGAGTCACTAATCCATTGACTTATGCTCATAAGCCTTATCTTTTGATATTGATTTCTAGTTGTTATTTGCTTGCGTAGTTCTCTTTGTTTGGATTTGTTCGCTTGGTTATTGATAATTGAACTTAGAACTATTAGAATCTCATCTTGAAATTGAATTGCTTGACTTCTAAGGTTAGGTGTACTCTTGATTGGTCTTATTCGTCCCAATTAGTTCGATACCTCTTACTACACGATAAGTAAGAGGAATTGATACCTCTAGAATTTGCAGAAATCTTGTTATCAATTTGGCGCCGTTGCTGGTTTTGGGAACTTGGATAGATCAATTAGATTTCCTTTCCTATTTAAATCAAGTTTCGGTTACTAATCTTGTTTCTTCGTCTTGCTTTGATGACAGGTGCATGAACCTATGCAGCAGAGGACCAACGAACTTAGTTGCACGGGTTATAGACATCAAGGCACTTGAGCGACAGTTAGCAAGGGAACGACGTGCTTTAGAGAGAGCTGTGCATTTGGAAAGACTCAGGTTGGAACAGGAAGAAGTGGTTCGGCCTTAGTTTGAGCCTCCAGAGCAGCCAGCTATGGATCTAGATGGTCAACAGGATCATCAGGATCAGCAGGATCAACAGGATCATCAGGATCAACAGGATCATCAGGATCAACAGGGTAATCATAGAGAGCAGAGGAGACCAGTTCATCCCGAGAGACCAGTTCGCGCCATAGGAGATGGAGATGCGCCGGATACAAACGCAAACCGACGAGGAATCATTCCTCCTCCGGTTAACAACAAAAACTTCGAGATCCGGACAATGGTGATGAACATGGTGCAGAATAACCAATTTCATGGGCTTGCATCTGAGGATCCCTTGCAGCACTTGGATACATTTGACAAGATTTGTGCTACTACAAGGCTTAATGGTGTGACTGATGATGGTTTGAAGATGCGTCTCTTCGTCTTTTCTTTGGCGGATAGAGCTAAGGATTGGGAAAGCACCATCCCTCCGGGTTCCATTACTACTTGGGGAGACCTTAAGAAGGCTTTCTTGAAGAAGTTTTTCTCACCTACTAGGACTGCCCGTTTTCGCAATGAGCTATCCGGGTTTGTGCAACGCAACAATGAGACCTTTGCTGAAGCTTGGGAGAGGTTCAATAAGCTAACTACTCAGTGTCCCCACCACGGTTTCACTAAGGAGACACTACTCAGTAACCTCTATCGCGGAGTGCTTCCTAGAATGCGGGCGATGCTAGACTCTTGTAGCAATGGACACTTCGTAGGGAAGGGAGTTGATGAGGATATGGAACTAATTGAGAACCTTGCCACAAGCGATGGTAATTATAACGAGGATTATGAGCGCACCAATAAAGGATCTTCTTCTTCTTCGGATGAGAGGTATGAAAAGGAAATAAAAGCTTTG
Organism: Orychophragmus violaceus; assembly: GCA_030180135.1. NCBI lineage: Eukaryota > Viridiplantae > Streptophyta > Magnoliopsida > Brassicales > Brassicaceae > Orychophragmus > Orychophragmus violaceus. The sequence continues at coordinate 42,518,616 of CM058240.1, forward strand.
AATGAGAAGATAGTCAAGATGATCACCTCTAGCCAAAAGAAAATCAGCTTTGTAGGCAACTACGAAGATTCTCAGCCACTCCTCTATAGATGGAAGAGGAAATGACACAGGAGGAGATAAACTTCATCGCGGGCCAAGGAGGTTTCAACAAGGGTTTCAACAAAAACTATTGAAACCATCCTAACTTCTCTTATCGAAACCCCAATGTGGCGAACCCCCAAGATCAGGTTTATCCCCAAGCCCAACCCCAAGGAAAAGCTCCACAACAAGGGCAACAAGGCTTCACACAAGCTCAACAACAAAAGCCTTTTATCTGAATGGTGGTGTGGTTTGTTGGAATTGTTTCAAGCAATAACACCGCAGTCTCTCCCACAACCTAAGCACGAAATTCATTCTGTTGCTGTAGGTATAAGATATCTGAAGAGATGATCTTGATTCTAGTGGGAGTTGTTTCAGTTATGTTGTAATCCTTATATAGACATGCTATGGCAATGTTTGTGTAAGTTAAAACTGACATCGGTATTATATAATTATTGGATAATTAAGTAATGGTCCCAAAGTATTTTATGGTCATCATATAGGTCATCAAGTTGAGGACTTGATCATGAAACCCTATAAGTGAAAGATGACATAAATTACGATTGTCCCTAGTCAAGGTTGTTGAAGTGGGACACCAACAACCGCGAGAGACTAGCATGTGAGGTGACTGTTGGACTAAGTTTCATGGAGTCAACGATATGATTATCACAGTCAATCACATAGATATATGCTGGTGAACATATGATCGGACATGACCCGCTAATGAGAACTCCACAGGATAGTTATATCAGTGTCATGGGAGGTTCTCATTACGACTATAGAGTATAGTCCTTAGACCTAAGTTCATCATGCTTTCTAGCATATGAATTGGTGCGTTTTGACCTTGTCAAACGTCGTTCCGTAACTGGCGGCTATAACGGCATTGCTTATGCGTATCATGAAGTATGTGTAGAAACAGGGATGGAACAAGATGAGATTCACTACAAAAAAAAGGGGCATTGATAGCACTTGACGATAGCACGGTTTTACAAACTGCTATAAAAGATTAAATTTTGATTTTGATTTCTAATAATAGCATTTAAATAACGTTATGATAGGGAATCAGTAAGCGGGAAATGAAAATCACTTAATCCGCCAACACTTAGCCGCCAACACTAACCAACAAGGGTTTGACAATAAACCTCAGTTTCAAGGGCAACAAAGCTATGCTCCAAAGCAACATTACACACCCGGTTTTGGACAACAACAGCCCCAAGCTTCCTCTTCATCGGGTTTGGATAATGAGTTAAAGGGTATGATGCAGAAACTTCTTCAAGGGCAAGCCTCAGGAGCTATGGAAGTACGGGATCCAAAGAGTGAGCTTCAGAACTTGACTTCAAGGGTCACAAACATGGAAAACAGAAATGCCTCTACATCCCGCACTCAAGGCACTTTACCCGGAAAATCTGAGCAAAACCCAAAGGAGTATATCAACGCTATCACATTGAGAAGTGGTAAGGAGCTGCAACATCATCAAGTACCCAAACCTAAGGTGCTTACTTCACTCAATGAGGACATTGAAGTTCAAGAAGGGGAGGAGAATTCTGAAAATTCTGCTCTAAACAAGGAGAGTGATAGTGAGATTGCTAAGAGGAAAGGAAAGGCTGTAGTTGAAGAAGTAGTAGAGGACACACTCAAGAAGAAGGATGGTGTGTTTGTGCCACCACCTTATGAGCCTAAGCTACCCTTTCCGGGCAGATTCAAGAAGCAACTGTTAGAGAAGTATAAAGCCCTTTTCGAAAAGCAAATGAAGAGTGTTGAGCTCACAATGCCTTTGATAGATGCATTCCTACTTGTTCCTCAATACAACAAGTTCTTAAAGGATGCTATTAAGGAAAGGACTAAAGAGGTACAAGGAATGGTTATGCTTTCTCATGAGTGTAGTGCATTCATTCAAAGGACTATTGTACCAAGGAAGCTTGAGGATCCGGGCAGTTTTACTCTACCATGTGCTATTGGTCCTTTTCGATTTGAGAGTTGCTTATGTGACCTTGGAGCAAGCGCAAGTTTGATGCCATTTTCAGTTGCTAAAAGGCTAGGCATCTCCACCTACAAACCTTGTAGGATCTCTTTAGTCCTAGCAGATAGATCAGTGAGGTATCCAATTGGTCTCCTAGAAGATATTCCGGTGAAAATAGGAGGATTTGAAGTCCCGACAGATTTTATTGTATTGGAGATGGATGAAGAACCGAAGGATCCTTTAATTCTTGGGAGGCCATTCCTTGCCACAGCTGGTGCAATTATAGATGCTAAGAGAGGAAAGATAGATCTCAACCTTGGTAAAGGTATAGTGCTCAACTTTGACATCAACAAAGTAATGAAGAAGCCAACCATACAAGGGCAGATGTTCTATATTGAGACTATGGAAGAGCTAGCTGATGAACTCCTGGAAGAGTTAAACATGAGTGACCCCTTGGAAGTTGCTTTGACAAAAGACTGTGGGGAGTATGGATATCTTCGCGATGAGAGCTGAGCTTACATGAAAGCACTTGATTCACACAAGCCTTTGCTAGGAGAGGTTGAATACTTAGAGCTTGGATCAGATTCAGTGGATAAGGAGTTAGAGGTTTTTGCTATGGGTATGAAGGCTTATAGCGCCAAGGGAGTTGAGCTGTGCAAGGAGCAGCTTGTAGCTGATGATTAGAGCGAGCTCAAAGCGCCAAAGGTTGAGTTAAAGCCCCTTCCGCGGGGGCTTCGGTATGCATTTCTTGGCCCTAACTCTACCTATCCTGTCATTGTGAATGAGTTGCTGAGTGATGATGAGTTGATTGCTTTAACTACTGAATTGAAAAAGTTTAGAAAAGCAATAGGCTATTCACTTGATGATATAAAAGGATTGTCACCTAGTTTATGTACTCATAGGATCCACCTTGAAAATGAATCCATGTCTTCTATTGAGCATCAAAGAAGATTGAATCCTAATCTTAAGGAGGTAGTAAAGAAAGAGATTCTTAAATTGCTTGATGCAGGGATAATCTACCCTATCTCGGACAGCACTTGGGTTTCTCCCGTGCACTGTGTCCCGAAGAAAGGGGGGATTACGGTAGTTAAAAATGATAACAATGAATTAATCCCAACTAGGACTATCACCAGGCATAGGATGTGTATAGATTATAGAAAGTTAAATGCAGCATCTAGAAAAGATCACTTTCCACTTCCGTTCATTGATCAAATGCTTGAGCGTCTTGCTAACCATCCTTTTTATTGCTTTCTCGACGGATACAGTGGGTTCTTTCAGATCCCGATACATCCGAATGATCAGGAGAAAACGACATTCACTTGTCCTTATGGTACCTTTGCTTATCGAAGGATGCCATTTGGCTTGTGTAATGCACCGGCTACCTTTCAGCGGTGCATGATGTCTATTTTCTCGGATCTTATCGAGGATATCGTAGAAGTTTTCATGGATGATTTCTCTGTGTATGGCTCTTCCTTCTCTTCCTGTTTGCTAAACTTGTGTAGGGTCTTAAGGAGATGTGAAGAGACGAACCTCGTGCTCAATTGGGAAAAATGCCACTTCATGGTAACAAAGGGGATTGTGTTGGGTCACAAGATTTCAGAGAATGGCATTGAAGTGGATAAGGCTAAGATAGAACGTGATGACAAGTCTTCAGCCGCCGAACTCAGTGAAAGGGATCCGAAGCTTTTTGGGACATGCGGGATTTTACATACGGTTTATCAAGGAATTCTCTAAGATCACTCGTCTACTGTGTAAGGAAACCGACTTTGTGTTTGATGAGGAGTGTTTGACTGCGTTTCACTAGATTAAATAAGCTTTGATTAGTGCTCCGATTGTACAAGCTCCTGACTGGGAATTACCTTTCGAGATTATGTGTGATGCGAGTGACTATGCAGTTGGAGCAGTCCTTGGACAGAGGAAAGACAAGAAACTCCATGTCATATACTATGCTAGTAGGACATTGGATGATGCTCAAGTGAAGTATGCAACAACTGAGAAGGAGCTTCTAGCTGTGGTGTTTGCCTTTGAGAAGTTCAAATCATACTTGGTTGGATCCAAGGTTGTGGTGTACACGGATCATGCTGCGTTGAGATATCTACTTGCCAAGAAAGATGCCAAGCCAAGGCTTCTAAGATGGATCTTGCTGCTACAAGAGTTTGATTTGGAAATCAAAGATAAGAAAGGCATTGAGAATGGAGTGGCGGATCACTTGTCGAGGTTGAGAATTGAAGATGATGTTCCTCTAGATGACTCTCTTCCGGAGGAACAACTCATGGCTGTCAAAGCAGTCAAGGAAGCTCATAACACAAGTAGGAAGCTGGAGGAGATTGGTTCCATTGAGGACAAGGAGCCGTGGTATGCGGAAATAGTGAACTACTTGGCAGCCGGAAAGGAACCACCAAGTCTTGATAGCTACCAAAGGAAGAAGTTCTTTAGAGATGTCAATCGGTACTATTGGGACGAGCCTTACCTCTACACTTTGTGCAAAGATCAACTCTATAGAAGGTGCATAGCCGATGAAGAAGTAGGAGGCATTCTCCTACATTGTCATGGGTCAGTTTATGGTGGTCACTTTGCCACCTTCAAGACAGTTCAGAAAGCTCTACAAGCCGGTTTTTGGTGGCCTACAATGTTCAAAGATGCCCATGAATTCATCACTAAGTGTGATCCTTGTCAAAGGAAAGGGAACATCAGTAGAAGTAATGAGATGCCTCAAAACCCCATTCTTGAAGTTGAAGTATTTGATGTTTGGGGGATTGACTTCATGGGACCATTTCCATCTTCTTACGGGAATAGCTACATCTTAGTAGCTGTGGATTATGTTTCCAAATGGGTAGAAGCAGTGGCAAGCCCAACGAACGATGCTAAGTTGGTGATCAAGCTATTCAAGAGCATCATTTTCCCAAGGTTCGGAATCCCAAGGATTGTGATTAGTGATGGAGGCTCCCACTTCATCAACAAACTATTTGAGAGCCTTTTGAAGAAGTAAGGGGTAAAGCATAAGGTTGCAACACCATATCATCCTCAAACAAGCGGGCAAGTTGAAGTGTCCAATAGGCAAATAAAGGCTATCTTGGAGAAGACTGTTGGAGCCTCAAGGAAAGATTGGTCCAAGAAGCTTGATGATGCATTATGGGCATATAGGACAGCTTTCAAGACTCCGTTGGGCACTACACCGTTCAATATGTTGTATGGGAAGTCATGTCATTTGCCGGTTGAGGTTGAGTATAAAGCTTTGTGGGCTGTTAAGTTGTTGAACTTCGACATCAAGACCGCAACTGAGAAGAGATTGATTCAACTGAACCATCTAGATGAGATAAGGCTTGAGGCTTTTGAGAGCTCAAAAATCTACAAAGAGAGAACCAAGCTCTTCCATGACAAGCTCATCTTGAAGAAGGAGTTTAAAGAAGGGGATCTTGTGTTGCTCTTTAACTCCCGATTGAAGCTTTTTTCCCGAGAAGCTCAAGTCTAGATGGTCGGGTCCGTTCAAGGTGAAGGAAGTGAGGCCGTATGGAGCTGTTTTGCTTTGGGGTAAATCCGATGAAGAGTTCACAGTTAATGGTCAAAGGCTCAAACACTACTCAATTTCCGATGCTATTGAAGAAGGGACTTCGGTTCCGCTCTCTAGCCCTCCCTCCGCCTAAAAACCCGGTTTGAACAGTCGAGCTTAACGACTTTAAACAAAAGTGCACTTGGGAGACATTCCCATGTTTATCCTTGTACATATGATGTTTTTCTTGTTATTTTTGATGTTTTGCTTGAGTTTTATCAGGTTTTGGTCTTTAGGAGAAGTTGTGAACTCATTGGGGTTAAGCAAAGGCCATAGGAATGGAGGAAAGGGATACATGTGGTCGATATCGGCGTGAATATCGGTGGCCAGGCCGATACGAAAATTCGAAATATAATCCGAGAGTCGATATCGACCTCCGTATCGGTTGGCCAAGCCGATACGGAGTTTCGGGAGAAAATCCAAAGGTCGATATCGGCATCCGTATCGGTTGGCCAGACCGATACGGATTTCCCAGAAATTAAGATATCGGCATCCGTATCGGTCGGCCAAGCCGATACGGATTTGGGCATATTAATCCGAGACCTCATATCGATCACTGTATCGGCTGGCCAGGCCGATACAAATTCTCGGGAAGAAACAATATCGGCCACAATATCGGCTGGTCAGGCCGATACGAGCGTTCACAGAAATAAAACCGAGAGTCAGTATCGGCTGGCGTATCGGTTGGCCAGGCCGATACGCCCCTTCGCCCAGGTAAGTCATCTCGACTCTAAACCAATTCCAAACCGGTTTTGACCCGAAATCGATTTAATGAACCGATTTCTCCCTTGTTTTCTTCTCCAACTCGTGATACTCTCTCTCCTTGTTCCACTCTTGCGATTTTTACAAAGTTTTTACAAGAAACTTCAAAACACCATACCTCTCTCATTTCTCAACCGATTTTTGTGATTTCAAGCTCTAAATTCACCGTTTTCTAAGCTCTATCACTTGCAATCAATCTCTACCACCATCTCTCATCAACACAGCAAGGTATAAATCTCTCTCCTTCAATTTCGTGGGTGAACAAAATTTTCAGAAATTTAGAAACTCGAAATTGTGGTGTTTGCTTGTTGATTCTCGTTAGAAACCTTTGCTAGACTGTTTCTAGATGATTACCCAAATCAGTTACACCCTAGGATTGCTTGAATTTGATTTTTGGAAATTAGGGTTCTTAAGAAAATGTGGATTTCGGAAATTTTGGGGTAAACTCGAATTGATGGTTTCTAATGGTGCAATTGATAGTTTCTAGCTTGTAGGAGTGAGACTACTTGATTTGGTTGAATTTCGTTTCACAAAATTTTCGAAAATTGCTTGTTAGGAGTCTTTTACAAAGTGAAAATGAGTTTGGTGATGCTTTGAAGTTAAATGAGTGATTGATTATGTATTTGGAAGCTTGTGAGAAGTTTATATGAAGTTTGACAACTTGTGTGATTATTCAAATTGCAAAATTCCACTTTTTAAGTTGGTTTTCAATGTGTTTAATCTTGGAGATGAGTGAAGTGTCTTGCGATGCGTATGTGTGTCTCTTAATGCTATTGTGGCCTTGTGCTTTCATTGATCTATTGCATTGCTTGAGAAATATATGTGCTATCAAGTTGAACTTTAAACTAATGCACATCTAAGCTTTGTTATTTTGTTGGACAATGACTAAACCACGCGCCAACCCAAAACCAAAGGCAAAAGCATCGGAACAAGATGTGGGGACTTCTTCAAAGAGAAAGGGGATAGCTGTTGAGGAAGTAGCTCCAGAGATCACAGGGAAGGTGATTGAGGCGTCACCAATGCAATAAATTCCTTCAGAGATCTTTGACAAGCTAGAGAAGATACCGTTTTGGCCAACACGGTATCCTCACGTCCCAACCCTCAAAGCTCTTAGACTGCTAGAAGACTACGATAAGATTGTGGAAAACATGGGACTCAAGACCTTCTTCACCGTCTCCAGTGATGGCTATCAGAGCTCAGCCTACCAGTTCCTTGCAACCCTGAAGGCAACGGTCAACCTGAGAAAGGCAGCCTTGAGAGGAGAAGTGAGCTGAGGGAAGATAGATTTCACGATGGGCAGGAAGAAGTAGTCTATGACCTTTGAGGAGATAAGTTCAATCTTCGGTTTTGAGGAGAATGGTGCTCAGCTAGGCTGTTCCATCCCCATTGACAAGGAAGACCTCCAGGATTTGTGGTTGATGATAGCAACTGGGCCGTATAAGGCAGGGGGAATGAAATCTGCGAGGATCCGGCACCCGGCTATTCGGTACGTGCACAAGGCACTAGCCCACACTCTGTTTGCTAGAAAAGAGACGGGCCAAGTCACAGAAATGGAGATGAAGCTCCTGTACATCGGATTGCAGCCACTTCTGCTCACATTTCCCAACGGTAAGACCATACCACCCGTTGGGCGCCCACCGAGCTTCACAGCCATCCTAGTAGAGCAGTTTGCAAATCACCGAGATTGGGAAACTTCTGTCAAGGATTCTGACCACAAGTTCACCATGGGTGGGTTAATCACGCCTCTGCTTAAAGCAAAGAAGATTAAGCTGGAAGGAAGTTTGGGGGAGAAGACATTTGGCCAGCCTACGCCGGTGGCATGGTTGGACGAACCTCAGTTGATCACGACCCATTATCTAGGCTCCAAATCGCCTCCGGGTCGTCACCTCTTCAGGATGTGTTCAGACACACAATATGAAGAGAATTTTCTGCTCCCAAACCCCGCCATCACAAGCTTTACCAACCGGGGTAATATCAGGTTTCTACCAGGGATGGAGCACCAATTCGAGCCTCGTATACCGCGGAGAGAACCCGCAGACGGTTCAGATTCTTCCGACGCACCTGATGGGGTGTATATGCTGCATAGGTACTACATAGAGCCATTGGATGACCCGATCGCGAACAAGACAGTCAGTGAACTGAGGGACCAGAACAGGGACCTTCAAAGGCAGAGTAAATGGCACGGAAGGAACATCAAGAAGATGGCTACCTGCTTGAAGAAAGTCACCAAGGTTCTGAAGATGATCGTGGGGAAGAAGGATAAGAGTGGTGCTACGGGACAGACTTCCACATCCCGAGAGGCTCAGGCTGGTTTGGACGAGGAGCTACGGGCAGCAACTGAGGAAGTGATCGGTGAAGCCGATGATCTGGTTGAGCAGACAGAGTTAGAGCAGGGGAGGTACTCAGTTAATGGACATGAGACGGGAGGAGCTGCGCGCATGGCTCCCGATTCCTACTACGAGCCTCACCGCCACTCCTCACGAGAGGACAGAAGGCGAAAGAGAAGAGCCATGAGGACACCGTCCTGCTCCTCATCCAACCCGGCATACTCCATGGGGGATTCATCACCTCCATCACTCAACAACTAGCCAAGTAAACACTCCAACTTTGTACATACTTCTTCTTTTTTTATTTTCTTTGTTTTTGTTTTGTGTGTTTTCGGTCTCTTCTTCTTCTTAGATCACACAAGGGACCGTGTGATTTAAGTTTGGGGGAGAGACCAGTTGCTAATCTTTCTTTCTTTGTTCTTATTTTCGATTTTATCATTTTAAGTCTCATGCATTCATTTAAGGCATAGAAAAAATTGAAAAATCTCAAAAATTTTCACAAAAAGAAAGCATCTAGTTGCAATAGCATCATAGGATCGAGTCTAGTTGCATCATATAGGACGCATGCATTCGGAGCAATGATTTACTTTCCTCGTAAGGTTTAATTGGGTAAAACTTGTTTCATACGCTAGCTTTATGCTAGATAGATCACACTAAGGTTGTAACCCGAGAATTGCTTGAAAGCTAGAACGAACCCTGCTTGGATATCTTGCTTTGAACCTTGATTTGATGCTGAAACTTGTTGTGATTTGAAGCTAGCTCCATCTAAGTGAGAACTTTAATTGAATCATCTAATTATCCTTGTTCATGCTTTGTGTGATAAACTCATGGGTACCCCAAAATATTTGAGCAAGCTTATCCTTTCTACCCCTCTCTACTTGCTCAAATAGACTTCCACACCTTTCACCGCCCTTATTTCAAACCCCAAACACTATCTTGAGTGGTAGGCCTACCTGGAACAAGCTCGGTAAAAAGTGTTGAGTATGAGGCGACTAGGAAAGATTTCCATTTTAGATGCAAGCTCAACGTTTTTGGCTATGCAATAGGTTAGGACCTACGTTTGGGGGATGATTTGGGAAAGGAAAAAGAGGGTAAAGAAAAGAAAGAAGTTTTAATGGGATCAAAAGTTGATTGGTAAAAGTGTTAAAGAATGAAAGCTCTTAAGTATTAAAAAAAAAAAGTGTCTCAATGTTTTGAAATGAAAAGAAGCCAAAGGGCTCACCAAAAAGAAAAGAAAGTTTGTGAAAAAGAGACCAAAGAAAAGAAAAGTTTTGAGCTAAGTTGAAAAGAGTAAAGTTACCAATGTTTTCAAAATGTTTTGAATGATCCTTGGGGGTTCCTTGGGAAGGTTTGGATTGTGAAAGGAAGATAAGGCAAGAATGGCCTTGAAAAAGGGTAGATCTCGTTTAGGAGGGTTTAGACTAGGAGATGAAGTTTTTGGGGTATGGGTAGATGGGAATCTATCCTAGTATACACCAATTGCCTCTAACTCTTAGCATTTTACCATAGCTCGTTCATATTCTTTCCCCGAGAGAACCTAAATGATTGTGGAGAACCCTTCTTTTCAATTGAGACCATTTTAGTCTCAAAACCTTGTCTCTTAAACCAAATAAGTTCGATCACATTGCTTTGAATAAGGATTCACTCGAAAAATCTAATGAATGTCAAGGAGCTAGTGGATTTGAATGCTTGTGTAGGTTGAGGGTTAAGCTAGAAGTATTGTCTTGATGAGTATGGCTATATCCTTGGAGTAGGCTTTTCTTGGTTGCACCTTAGTTGTATAGACTTGAAATGAAGTTTGAAACTTGATTAAACCTTTGGATATGAGCTCCCACCTTCAAACCTTTCTCCCAACTTGACTTGTTGATCTTATGCTTGCTTGTGGACAAGCAAGGTTTAAGTTTGGGGGAATTGATATACTTGAGTTTTCATGCATCTAGGATAGTGTTTAGCTCATGTTTTGATCTCATTCAACATCCATTCTTGTTATCTTCTTGTCCTTTGTCTCATTTAGAGTCTAGGAACATTTAGGATTATAATTTAGCATTTTAGGTTGTGTTTGGAGTGTTTCTTGTGTCTTTGTAGGTGATTGGAGGTGCAAGGAGTGTTGGTGAGCTAGGAAGTGAAGTTTGGAGCTAAAGGATGAAGAAATACACATCCGGAAGTCCATATCGGCTTGGATATCGGCCAGGTGGGCCGATACAAGGTCTCGGATTAATTTTTGAGGATGCATATCGGCCTTGATATCGGCCAGGTGGGCCGATACACTTCTTACCCAGGAAATCGGAGAGCTCGTATCGGCTTGGATATCGACCGACCGAACCGATACAGAACCCATAAATTGTTTTGGATCCGGGTCAACACCCGGTTTGTTCCGGGTTGACCCGGTTCGTGCCCCTTTACTATTTAAAGCCAAAAACCTGATTTTTGTTGTCTAAAGCTTGTTTTTTTATTCTAAAACCTCTTTGTAAGAACAAATTTGATTCTGGATTAAATCTAAGTACTTCTTTTGAGATTTCTTCTTTGAATCTTTCTATTCTCTCTAATCACCAATGATTAACACTATCTCTTTGGATTTTGTTGATCACATGATGATTAGTGAGTAGTTTCTCATAGGGTTTATGGGTTAGGTAGGATTGGGTTGATTAGGGGTGATTAAGGGATGTCTAATGTTTAATCTATCTTAAATCTCTTCTATCTAAGTGTGCTTATTGCCTAGTTAGCCTTGATCATGTTGATTAGGATGTTTAGGATTTCTTGCCCACCGTGTGTTCGATGAAATGCCAGTTTTAGCTTAGATAGGGTTTTCACATTCTAGCTCATGAAAATGGATGTCTAGAGTGATTATTGGCTATTTGGAACTTGATTGAATGCTTGCTTGATCTTAATTCACAAATGAGAATTTGTTCTTGAATTAGGATTAGGGAAAGAGATTAGCTCTAAGAGATTAAGCTAATTAACTTGTTGTGTTCCTTGCTAGGAGTTTAGCTTCTTTGAAGTGTGAATTAGCATCCCGAGATCATCCCGAGTCACTAATCCATTGACCTATGCTCATAAGCCTTATCTTTTGATATTGATTTCTAGTTGTTATTTGCTTGCTTAGTTCTCGTTGTTTGGATTTGATCGCTTGGTTATTGATAATTGAACTTAGAACTATTAGAATCTCATCTTGAAATTGAATTGCTTGACTTTTAAGGTTAGGTGTACTCTTGATTGGTCTTATTCGTCCCAATTGGTTCGATACCTCTTACTACACGATAAGTAAGATGAATTGATACCTCTAGGATTTGCAGAAATCTTGTTATCAATCTTCTTAGTTGCGGCATTCAGCTTCCTGTAGTCAATGCACATCCGGTGTCCAGTCACAGTCCTTGTAGGAATCCGCTCATTCTTCTCATTCTTCACATTCTTCACCACTGTAACACCTCCTTTCTTAGGCACAACATGTAATGGACTGACTCGATCACTGTTAGAGATAGGATAGATGATTCCAGAATCCAGCAACTTCATAATTTCCTTCTTTACCACTTCCTTCTGATTCAGATTCAGCCTCCTCTGATGCTCAACATATGACTTAGTCTCATCCTCAAGATGTACCTATGCATGCACAGATCCGAAAAGATACCTGAAATGTCATCAAAAGAATAGCCAAGAGCTTTGCGATACTTGCGCAGCTTGCTCAGCAGTAAGGAAGTCTCTGTGTTGTTTAAAGAAGCATTAATAATCACTGGATAAGTCGAATTAGGTCCAAGAAACGCGTACCTTAGCCCGGATGGAAGTTTTTTGAGCTCAATTTTGGAGATTTCTCCTCTGCCCAATCGGATGCGATCTGCATCGATCGATGCACAGGTTGTGTCGATCGATGAAACGGCTCGTCCTGCACTTCCAAATGCATGAATTTCTCTGTAGAGTCCATCAGCCTAGCATAGCAGATTGCAGGCTTGTCTTCCAGATGCTATAGTTACAGTACTGAGCTTAGCAGAGCTCTTTCCAGCGGATCCTTAGCATGTGTCCTATGAAAGAATTCAAGCAGTAACTAAGAATGGTCTACCCAAGATAAGTGGATCCTTTGGTTCCTCACCATACTGCAGAACCACAAATTCTATAGGAATCACACAATTACCAGTCCTAATTGGCACATCCTCTAACACTCCTTTAGGGATCTGGACAGTCCTGTCAGCTAGAGCCAATGAGTAACAGGAGGCATGAAATCTGTCATCCCAAGCCTCTTAGCAACAGAGAAGGGCATAAGGTTCACACTAGAACCAAGATCACACAATAATCTCTTATATCTATCTCTGTAGATAGAACAATCCAAAACAAAGCTCCCGAGATCTTTTAGTTTCTCATGAATCATGCCTTGAATCATAGCACTGCATACCTCTGAGATCATCAATACACTCTCCTCATCAGTCATGTTACCGGAAAGCATGTCCTTGAGACATCTCTTCATCACATGAGTAGTCTTTAGAGCATCAATCAAAGGCACTTCAATCAACATCTTTTTCGTCATCTCCTTGCATTTGTTCAACTACAGCTCGTACTTAGACTTCCTTGGGTTCTTATGGAAGGGAACCTTAGGCTTGTAGATCCGTTCATCAGGTTTCTTCAATTTCTCTGCATCCGATTTCTCTGCAATCGCCTTGCGTCGATCGACACTAGGTGTGTGTCGGTCGACGCTAGGCTCGGGTGTGACGACTTCTATGTCGAGCTTTGGTTTGGATTCCTCGTTCACGATCTGCATCGATTGACGCTGGGGTGCATCCATCGGCGCAGTCTGCAACTCGCGAATGTCATCTTCCATCTCCTCAATCTCAATGATTTCTTCCCAACTTAGACCTTTTTTCTAAGCAGGAATGACCTCTTTACCACTTCTCAACATGATTGCATTACACTGGTACTTCGGATTAGCATCAGTTCGTCCAGGGATTGATATATCTTGCCTCTTAACAGACCCATCAGTCTGTGCAACTTGAACATCCAACTTCTTCACATGAGTGCTTAAGGCATCAATATTTCCATTCGGATCCAGGTAAAGAGCATCCATATTTCCATTAAAATCCATTGTACTCTTCTGCTGTCCTTCCAGAAGCTGCTCCAACAATCCCATCTTCTTATCAGACTGCATATTTTGAGCAGGAACAGGCTGATATGATGAAGATCCATAGTTCCTGGTGAAGCTAGCAGTGTTGTTTCCAGGACTAATATTACTCTGATAAGGCTTCTGGTACCGAGGCTTAGGAGTGAAACCAGAGAAGTTTTGATAACTTGTGAAGGTACTTCTCTGACCCATTCCATTGTAGCCACCTCTGCCTTGTTGATTTCCAATCTGTTCCCCTGAAAACCAGTTCCACCAACAAAATTCACATCCTCTTCTTCGCAGCCTTTGTCAGCCTCAAACACCTCAACATCCTGAGCAAAATGGCATTCTTCTTCCCAAATAGAAGACTATGAACATAATCAATCTTGTTCTTCATCTCTGCCATCTGTGAGCTGTCCACTTTTCCACCGGATTTCTTCCTCTCCATATCAGCATTCTTAGTGCTACTACTACACACCAAGTTATCAATCAGCTCCTTAGCTTGCTTTGGAGATTTAGTGTTGAAGTTCCCATTGCTAGCAGCATCCAAATACATCTGATACCACAAATCAACTCCTCTGAAGAAAATGCCCAGCAGCTAAACTTCAGAGAAACCATGATGAGGGAAATCTCTCTGGTACATCTTAAACCTCACCCACGCTGCCTTCAAGGCCTCTGTAGGTTCCTGCTTGAACTGTAGAAGATCCTCTCTCAGCTGATCAGATCTAGCATCATCATAAAACTGCCTCAGAAGCTTCCTCTTCACTGCATCCCAAGTAGTCAGAGTCCCAGGTGGAATCTGCTTCAGCCAATTCGCAGCTTCTTTTCCAAGAGAGTGAGGGAAATGCTTGCAGTACAGGAAGTCATAGCTTACTCCATTATTCTTCATTCCAGTAACCAAAGACTCAGAATTCTCTATGTGATCCATAGGATGCTCATGTTGGAGTCCATGGAAGAGGTGCTGACCCACAAGCGTATAGTAAGAAGTCTTCAGCTCAAAGTCATTCCGTGCAAACGGAGGAGGTACAATCGCAGACCTGTTAGCATAGAACACATCAGACCTGTTGTAATCAACAAGTGTCCTATCAGATGGAGGATCAAGTGCTTTAGGTGGCTCTTCAGCTCGTGGATTTCCCTGTCCACCTTGAGCCTCTTCATTTTGCGGTGGCTGAATGATATCCTGAACAATCACGTTCCCATCATCATCAAGTCTCAGACCATGCTCATTTCAGACATGGTTCTCTCTATCCCTCAGCATACCATTTTCATCTTGATTCAGGATCACAGCATTCACGTTTTCCATCTTAACCGGTTTCTGAGCTTTCCTGTTTGTCCTTTCTAACCTTGCAAGTTCCTCAAGTCCTAGATTCACGAGTTCCTTATCCGGATTACTTCTAGTTGCGCGATTAGGCATGCACCAGCTGTTCACGGATCAAGCGCCGATCGATGCAAAGGTCTGCAACAATCGATTCAGTTCGGGGGTGCATCGATCGATTCACAAGTGTGTCGGTCGATGCACGAGTCTTATCGATAACTTGAAACACGCAAAGACACAAAAAACAGAAAAATTAGTAACAAAAATAAAAACGAAAACCTAGTCTAAACTCTAAACTTAAATCTATCGAAGACTCAAAAGAGTCCCCGGAAACGACGCCAAAAACTTGATATGCTCAGAGCTTAATTCCTTAAGTTACAATGCATGTTCACATGTAAATGTAGTATGTAGGGGTCGAACCACAGAGACTCAAGAAATCTTGCGATAGATTATTGAATATCGTGTTAAGCTAGGCGATGTAAATCAAGAATAGTAAACTAAAAGCATGAAATAAATCAGTAGCAAATTGGTTTGTTTTCAAATACTAAAAGTGTTAGGTCAAGGGCGTTCTCAAGAAATCATACCATGCAGATCAAGTATCAGTCAAGATTGAATTAAAAACCGTTCTAGAACTCAAACACAGATATAGAACTAACCAACTTTCGTTGCGCGAATTCACTAAGTCTAAACCCTAGAAATCCAAATTTCTTTGCAATTCCTAACAGATTAAACTAGCATTAAGTGCTGGTTCGATTAGTTCACAATTTAATTAAACAAAATTTCTTTGTGGATAATTAAATTTCTCAACCTAAACAAATCAGATTCTAAATTACATTTTCATGTCAATTTATAAACCCTAGATCTAGATTCCAATTGATAAGGTTAGAAACTAGCTTTAAGTGCAATTCATGTTGAAGAACTAACAAGTTATGTATCCTTAACTGATTGTTTAAATCTAACAAGTTATGAAAACCCTATGAGAATCCCTAAACCTAACAATGAATCTACTCAGGCATGATCAATTAAACATAAATCATAATATGAATAAATTGCATTAAAAGAAGAGTAGAGAATGAAAAGGGGTTCGAAATCTTCTCCAAAATGCAGTACAAGAACATATCAGCCTCAAGCTCTCAAGAACTCTCTCTAACTAAAAGTATGAATGTGTAGGACAAACCAAAACACCAAAAAATCCTAATATAAAGTGTATAACATGTCTTGGGTCTCTTTTGTAAATACTGGAACATCTGGGTCAAAACTGCAATTCTTCAAATCTTCATTAATGCATTGGAAATTGCGATTCTGGGAGCTGTGTTGATCGATGCAATAGTGAATCGATCGATGCTTAGGTCGACTCCACGTAGTGACTTCTACTCATCACGGCTTTAGATCCAAATCTTGCCCAAAAACCTCCAATATCTTCCAAAATCCTCCAAACGTGTGTATACCTAATAAACACCTGACAAAACTCGAAAGACACTACAAAAGACTCTAATATACACTTATATCATGCCTTAAAACAGGTAAAAACCATGATATATCAATACTCTATCTCATTGGAATCGTCATGAGCTTCTTTCTCCTATGTGTCTTGACATTCGTACTCTCCGGCCTGAGTGAGGATCATAGGTCTTTGGTTTCGGCATTCCCTTGACATATGTCCATTGCCTCTGCATCTAAAACAAGTGATGTAATGATAACTAGGATTTTGCAATCCTTTGAGGCACCAATTCCTCAAGCTTATCGATGTAGCTTTGAGGTATCGAACCTTTTTGGGACGGATAAAACCAACAAGCAAATACTAATCCTTCAGAGTCAAATCAAACAATTTTGGTTTATAATTCCTAACAATCCTAACAAAACAAATCAGATCGAAGCAAACAAAAAGCAGATAAACAAACGATTCAATCAATAGGAAGAATAAGGCTCAAGGGTAAGGGTCAACGGATAGGTGACTCGGGATGATCAAGGAATCCTAATTCAAACTTCTAAAAGCTAATCTCCTAGCAAGGAACACACCATGTAAATCAGTTTAATCTCTTAATACCAATTCTTCATTTAATCTTAACTCAAGAACAAATCATCATTTGTGAATCAAAATCAAACGAGCATTCAAACAGGTTCCAATTAGCATCCAATCACTCTAGACATACATTTTCATGTGCTAGAATATGAAAGTCCTAACAAAGCTAAATACTGGAATTTCATCGAACATGTTGTGAACAAGAAATTCTAAACATCCTAATCAATGTGATCAAGATTAATTAGGCATTAAGCACACTTTGCTAGATGAGATTTTAACATTTAACTACTAGAATTCTATTGATCACCCCTAATCAACCTAGTCCTACCCAACCCACAAGCCTATGGAGAACTACTCACTAATCATAGCTAGATCAACAAAACTCATAGGAATAGAGTTGATCATGGAGATTGGTGAGGGATTGAAAGATTCGTAGAAGGAATAATGAAGAAAATACTAGATTAATCTCAAGAATCAAATTTGTTCTTGCAAAAGAGTTTAGAACATCAAAAACTGCTTAAGAAACAAAATGAAATAGGTTTTTGGCTTAAATAGTCATTAGGGTGCGAGCCGGGTCAACCCGGAACAAACCGGGTGTTGACCCGGATCCAAGTGAACATCTGGGGACGATATCGGTTGGGTGGACCGATATGCCAACCGATACCAAGTCTCGGATTAAATCTGGATGGGAGCATATCGGTCCACCTGACCGATATGTGACTCGATATGAAGTCCCGAAAATTAATCCGAGATTCCATATCGGTTGGCTGGACCGATACTCGGGTCGATATGGTTCTCCGGGACTTTGACGAGGGGTCGTATCGGCCCGCCTGGCCGATATGGTCCTTAGCTGGCTCTTCCTTGGTCTTCTGAGCTCAAGACTCCACTTCCAAGCTCACCAATGCTCCTAGATGCCTCCATTCACCTGCAAAACACAAGAAACACTCCAAATGCAAGCCTAGAATGCCTAATCCTAGTCCTAAACAACTCTAGACTCTAGATGTGACAATGACTCGACAAAATGGCAAGAATGGTGGAGAAAAGAAGTCAAAACAAGAACTATATACAAGCATAAATGCATGAAAATGTATGAATATCAATTCCCCCAAACTTGAATCTTGCTTGTCCACAAGCAAGCATAAGTCAATCACAACAGGTTGGGGAAAAGGTTTGAAAGCGGGAACTCATATCCAAAGGTTCAATCAAGTTTCAACAAGTTTCAAGTCTATACGACCAAAGTGCAACCGAGAAAAGCCTACTCCAAGGATATAGCCATACTCATCAAAACAAAACTTCTAGCTTAACCTTCAACCTACACAAGCATTCAAATCCACTAGCTCCTTGACATTCATTAGATTTTTCAAGTGAATCCTTATTCAAAACAATGTGATCAAACTAATTTGGCTTAAGGGACAAGGTCTTGAGACAAAGATGGTCTCAAATGAAAGAAAGGCTTCTCCACAATCATTTAGGTTCTCTCGGAGGAAATATGAACAAGCTATAGTAAAATGCTAAGAGTTAGAGGCAATTGGTGCATACTAGGATAGATTCCCATCTACCCATACCCCAAGAACTTCAACTCCTAGTCTAAACCCTCCTAAATGAGTTCTACCCTTTTTCAAGGCCATTCTTGCCTTATCTTTCTTTCACAATTCAAATCTTCCCAAGAAACCCCCAAGGATCATTAAAACATTTTGAAAACCTTGGTAACTTCATTCTTTTCAACTTAGCTCAAAACTCTTCTTTCTTTTCTTTAGTCTCTTCTTTCACAAACTTTCTTTTCTTTTTGGTGAGCCAATTGGCTTCTTTTCACTTCAAAACATTGAGACTCTTTTATTCTTTTTCAAAACACTTAAGAGCTTTTCATTCTTTGTTACCAAACAACTTTGATCCCATTCAAACTTCTTTCTTCTTTTTACCCTCTTTTTTCCTTTCCCAAATCTTCCCCCAAACTTAAACTCTAGCCTATTGCAAAGCCAAAGATGAAGAGCTTGCATCTATAATGGGAATTTTTCCTAGTCGCCTCATACTCAACACTTTTTACCGAGCTTGTTCCAAATAGGCCTACCACTCAAGAAAGTGTGTGGGGTTTGAAATAAGGGTGGTGAAAGGTATGGAAATCTATTTGAGCAAGTAGAGAGGGGTAGAAGGGATAAGCTTGCTCAAATATTTTGGTGTACCCATGAGTTTATCACACAAAGCATGAACAAGGATAATTAGATGATTCAATTAAAGTTCTCACTTAGATGGAGCTAGCTTCGAATCACAACAAGTTTCAGCATCAAATCAAGTTTCAAAGCAAGTTATCCAAGTATGGTTCGTTCTAGCTTTCAATGCCATTCTCGAGTTACAACTTTAGTGTGGTCTATCTAGCATAAAGCTAGCGTATGAAACAAGTTTAGCCCAATTGAACCTTATGAGGAAATCAAATCATTGTTCCCAATGCATGCGTCCTATATGATACAACTAGACTCGATCCTAATATGCTATTGCAACTACATTCTTTCTTTTTGAAATTTTTTGAAATTTTTCAATTTTTTTTGGTTTTTCTATGCCTTAGATGAATGCATAAGACTCAAGATTAGTAAATGGTCTCTCCCCCAAACTTAAATCACACGGTCCCTTGTGTGATCTAAGCGAGGAAGAAAAACCGAAAACAAGCAAAAAGCAAACAAAGAAAAGAAAAGAACTATGTACAAGGGTGGAGTGTAACCTGGCTAGTAGTGGAGGTACGGAGGTGATGAGTCCCCCATGGAGTAAGTCGGGTTTGAGGAAGAGCAGGACGGTGTCCTCATGGCCCTTCTCTTCTTCCTTCGGTCCTCGCGAGTAGAGTGGCGGTGAGGATCCTCATAGTAGGAGTCATGGGCCATGCGTGCAGATCCTGATGTCTCGTGTCCAGCAACCGAGTACCTGCCCTGCTCCAACTCAACCTGCTCAACCAGATCATCGGCCTCAGCTATCACCTCTTCAGTAGCTGCCTGAATCTCCTCAGCTTCGCCAGCCTGAGCCTCTCGGGATGTGGAGGCCTGTCCCGCAGCGCTACTCTTGTCCTTCTTCCCCACAATCATCTTAAGAACCTTGGTCACTTTCTTCAAGCAGGAAGCCATCTTCTTAATGTTCCTACAGTGCCATTTGCTCTGCCACTGGAGGTCCCGGTTCTGGTCCCTCAGTGCTCTGACTGTCTTGTTAGCGATAGGATCATCTAGAGGTTCGATAAGGTATCTGTGCAGCCCATACACCCCAGCAGGTGCGTCGGAAGTATCATGTTCTGCTGCAGTCGCTCTCTGTGACCCGTGAGGTCCAAACACATGCTATACCCCCGGTAAAAATCTGATATGAGCTCTGTTGGCAAAGCTTGTAATGTCGGGGTTTGGGAGGAGATACCCTTCTTCGTGGGAAGTACCCGAGAACATCCGGTAGAGATGGCGCTCTGGAGGCGGCTTGGAGGCGAGGTAGTGAGTTCGGACAAGCTGCGGAACATCCAGCCATGCTACTGGTGTAGGCTCCCCAAATGTCTTCTCATCCAGACTTCCTTCCAGTTTTACCTTCTTCTTCACAAGCAACGGTGTGATCAAGCCACCCATGCTGAACTTCGGACTAGAGTCCCTCATTGACATTGCCCAATCTCGGTGGACAGCAAACTGCTCTATCAAAATGGAGGTGTAGCTTGGGAGGCGCTCAACTGGTGGTATGGGCTGACCGTTGGGATATGTGAGCAGGAGAGGCTGCAACCCAATGTACAGTATCTTCATCTCCAGTTCGTGGACTTGGTTTGCCTCCTTCCTAGCAAAGAAAGTGTGAGCTAACACCTTGTGCATGTATCTAATAGCTGGGTGTCTGATCCTTGCAACTTTCATAGCTCCCAGCTTAAAGGGCCCATCAGCTATCATCTGCCAAACACCCTCGAGGTCGTCCCTATCAATGGGGATATTAGTTCCCAGCTGAGCACCATTCTCTGGAAAGTCAAACACTGCAGATATGTCCTCATACGTCATGCTGTACTTCTTCCTACCCATTTGGAAATCAATCTTCCCTCTGCTCACTTCCCCTGCCAAAGCGGCTCTCCTCATATTGACTGTTGCTTTCATGGATGAGAGGAATTGGCATGCTGAGCTCTGGTAGGAGTCACTGGCAAGGTTGAAGAACTCCTTAAGGCCCATGTTCTCTACAATCTCGTTGTAGTCATCCAGTAGCCCAAGTGCAGTAAGTGTCGGGGCGTGAGGGTATCTGGTTGGCCAAAATGGTATCCCCTCCAGCTTGTCATATATCTCAGAGGTGGAGTACTTGTAAGGCACTTGGGTAATCTTTACCGGGGCTTCTTGTACCTCTTCATCAACTGCTACCCCTTTTCCTTTTGATGAGGTTCCCACTGTTGGGAATGTCCTGAAATCTACCGTACTATCTCTAGAAAGTATGATAAGTGTCGAGATCAGACATAAGTCATAAATACTGGGTGATCATGATGGCTTGCTAGAGTCCGCTCATGATCTATAAGTTTAGGACTTATTACCAGCATTGTATGATCCCTAAGGGTCACACACCATAGCTAACGGGAAAGTTAAATGGAATTAATACGGTAAGATGCAATGGCATTTACTGTATTGGATCAGATTTTTGGGCCAGACAAATACAGGCTTTTGTCTTATTTGTGTTTTGGGCCCAAAAGATTAATGAGCCATTAGTCTGATGACTTGGGCCCATTAATGAGATATAAGAGAATCAGAAAGCCCTAAAGGAAATAAGGCTTCCTGCGATTTTTCTTTCTTGGCGTGACCTCTCTCTCTCTCTGATCTTCCACATCTTTGGTCTAGCAGCCGTCCCGTGCTTGTAAGAGTGTGGATACTCGAGGAGGAATAGGTGTAGCCATCTGTTCTAGCTGATCTCATCACTGCCATCCATAATCCGCTGCAATCTGAAAGGTAGTGATCAGGTTTGGTTTATGATTCATTTGATAAGAACCTAGATCTGTTTAAGGATTTGTGTTAGGTTGTAACGAGAATTAAACCTTGAAAACTCTAATAATCCTTCAGGGGTATCAGAGCCTGGTTTTAGGTTTCTTGTGAATTTGGATCATATGAATGTTTATTGGTTAATTGATTTTGATTGAAAATTGATTAATGAAACTTTTGAATTTGGTTTCGGCCATGTTTTAATAATCGAATGATCTCAATCGATTGTTCTTTTATATAATTAAATTTTTGTCGCTGTGCGTGTACTGAGATGGCCGAATGATCGCTGTTATTAATGAGATGATCATACGATCGAATTCTGAAATTAATTGGTATTGTCAAAATCGTCTTGAATAAGAATATCATGATTTGTCTTTTAGTGATTCGCTTGGTTATCAATTGCATGAATCGATTGAATTTGTTAAGTGAACGCTTTGTCCTTTTGTGACTGTGACTGTCATTCAATTATTGAATTATGTTTTGAATTACTGTGACTTGGTTTTGTCTTTTGTGATTCATATGAGAATGATCGCATAATTGTTTTTTTTTGAATTTAAAGATATGATAAAGATCACGTTCGTTAAGATGATGATTTTGTGTTATTTGAATGGCAATTATGGATTTAAAGGGTCAAAATCAATCATTATATTATGATATGAATCTATTAATTAAATAATTAATTCATGGTTCAAGCGTTAACCCAAGTCGCGGTTTGCTGGAAATAATTTTATTTCTGGTTAATCCGGATTTAAATTCATAAAATTGAATTTAACCTAAACCGAAGGCTGGTCTAAGTTTGATTTGGTTGGACCAAATAATTTAGAGCTGGTCTGGTTTAGTAAATAACCGATGGTTTTGATAGTTAATTTGGTCTTGGACCAGAATTAATAAACCGAATCGGTTATGTCAAATTATTGGGCCAGCTGGAATTCTATGGTCTTGGGCCAAGAATTGGGCCTATAATTTGTGACCCAACCCAAAATATTTAAATTAGAAATTTCTATTTTTAGTAAGTTACTAAATTTAGAAAGTTTCTAAAATAAGAAAGTTTCCCAAAATAGTAATCTTCTATTTTTGGAAATAAAACTTAAAATCCTCAAAAACAATATCAAGCTTGGATGTCTTTCCAATCTTGTCAGCTACTTAACGCTTATTTGATTACAGATATGGCTTACAGTGTGAGGTGTCTGTTTTCGCGTAAGTAAAGTAGTATATAGTCACTAATTTCATTGGGAGTCCCAGATTTTAGTGATTATTTGACTGTAAGAGATTGGTTTCCTTGACTGGGCCATCGGGAGTCCCGGGCCTTGAGACATCTGGTGAATTTGGGCCTCGGGTCCAATTCACAACCGAGAGTTATTGGTTATAACTAGCTGTGTGTATGCTTACCAAGTATAGCTAATTCTGGGTGACGGCCAGTGGTCCACTTTGGATTTAGCTAAACATGGGTCTCGGAATCATTGTATTCTTATGAGGTTAAAACAAAGAAATTTTGAATACAATGCGAGTTTTCTTATAAGTTGTTAAGATTACTCTTTTATGAACATAATAACTAAATCTCTATTGTCTCATATTTTCAGCTATGTCAAGCACAACAACACAAAACACTTTCTCGATCCGGTCTGCCCTTGAAAAAGACAAACTGAACGGATCAAACTTCCTGAACTGGTCCAGGAACCTGAGACTTGTGCTCAGACAGGAGAAGAAGGCTTATGTCCTTGAAAGAGCTCTCTCTCCTAGACCTGCGAATAATGCCGCACAAGCTGTGAAGAATGCTTGGGATACGCATTCTTCAGATGCTAATGACGTGATTTGCCTGATGTTGGCGACAATGGCTCCCGAACTGCAGATGCAGTGGGAAGGCCTGACTTGTCCCATGGAGCTGATGGCAAATCTGAAAGCGTTGTTTCAGGAGCAGGCTCGTACAGAGAGATTCCAAACTGTTAAGAATCTCTTGGACTGTAAAATGGCTAAGGATGCAGCAGTGAGTCCACATGTTCTGAAAATGATGGGTTATCTCGATCATTTGACTAGGCTCGACTGTCCTATAAGCCAAGAGCTTGCTTGTGATATCGTTCTGCAGTCTCTTACTCCTGCATATGACCAGTTCATCTTGAACTATAATATGCATGGGTTGATAAAGACGTTGCCTGAGCTACATGGTATGCTCAAGACTGCAGAACCGAATCTGAAGAAGACCAAGGAGTCGTCTGTACTCATGGTTCAGAAGGGCAAGGGTTTTAAGAAATCCGCTGCAGACAAGGGAAAGGGCAAGGTAGTCAGCAATGAAAAGGCCAAGCCCAAGCCCAAGCCCGTGTCTAAAGCTGGGCCTTCTGATATCTGTCACTTTTGTAAAGAGGCAGGGCATTACCGCAGGGACTGTAAGAAATACCAGGAAAGTCTGAAGAAGAAGAAGTCTTTCGAGACTAAATCTTCAGGTATTTTTGTTATTGAAGTAAATACTACTACTTCTGATAATACCACTTGGGTATTAGATACTGGATGTGGGGCTCATATTTGTACTAATATGCAGGCGCTCAGCAACAGTAGAAGGTTGAAGCAAGGGCAAGTAGAGTTGCGGGTTGGCAATGGAGCGAAGGTTCCAGCACTGGCCGTTGGCACTTATTTGTTGTCTTTACCTTCTGGATTGATTTTAGAACTTGAGAATTGTTATTTTGTACCTGCTATAAGCAGAAATATCATTTCAGTTTCATTGTTGGATTTGCAAGGATTTGATTTTTCTATTAAGAATAAATTGTGTTCCTTTAATCTCAATGATATGTTCTATGGCTGTGCCCCTCTTATAAATGGGCTGTACATGCTGGATCAATCTGCTCCAGTATATAACATAAATACAAAACGGTTCAAATCTAACGAAGAAAATGAAACGTTTCTCTGGCATTGTCGTTTGGGGCACATTAGTGAGAAACGCGTCAAGAGGCTCCATTCAAATGGACTCTTGGGCTCATTTGACTTTGAGTCTTGTGAGCAATGCGAATCTTGCCTAATGGGCAAAATGACAAGGGCGCCTTTCAATAAACCCACAGAAAGGGCCAGTGAACTATTGGGCCTGATACATACTGACGTGTGTGGCCCAATGTCCACAAATGCTAGAGGGAACTTTCAGTACTTCATTACATTCACTGATGATTTCAGTAGATATGGATATGTCTACTTGATGAAACATAAGTCGGAAACCTTTGAAAAGTTCAAAGAATTCCAGAATGAAGTACAGAACCAGCTTGGTAAAAGTATTAAAGCTCTTCGGTCGGACCGAGGAGGAGAATACTTGAGCCAGGAATTTCGTGATCATCTGAGTGAGTGTGGGATTGTCTCCCAACTCACACCTCCTGGAACACCACAGTGGAATGGTGTGTCTGAGAGAAGGAATCGGACATTGTTAGATATGGTCCGATCCATGATGAGTCACACAGACCTTCCTATATCCCTTTGGGGATATGCTTTGCTCACCGCAACGTTCACACTGAACAGAGTGCCATCAAAGGCAGTAGCAAAGACACCATATGAGATATGGACTGGAAAAGCTCCAGCAATGTCTTTTCTCAGAATTTGGGGTTGTGAAGCATATGTCAAAAGATTGATTTCAGACAAGCTTACACCAAAATCTGACAAATGCTACTTCATTGGTTATCCTAGGGATACCAAGGCTTATTACTTCTATATGCGATCCGAGAACAAGGTATTTGTTGCTCGGGATTGTACTTTTCTTGAAAGAGAGTTTCTCTCTAGAAAAGATAGTGGGAGTAAGGTACAACTTGATGAAATTCAAGAAGGACAGGAACCTGTTCAACCTAATGAGGAAGAACAGCAGGATGAATTACATGAAGTTGTAATAGAACCTGAGCCTGCAGTACCTGAAGTTCGAAGATCCGGAAGGATCCGTCAGGAACCTGATAGATACCAGGGATTCCTTGTGACTAATTGCCATGATCTTTTGATCATTGACGGTGATGAACCCTCGAACTTTGCAGAAGCCATGATGGGCCCTGACTCCTTAAAGTGGCGTGAAGCCACTGAATCCGAGATGGACTCCATGTCTACTAACCGAGTGTTTTCACTGGTTGATTTACCTGCTGGTGCAAAAGCCATCGAGTGTAAATGGATCTTCAAGAAAAAGATTGACATGGATGGAAATGTCCAGATTTACAAGGCCAGGTTGGTGGCAAAAGGTTTCAAGCAAATTCATGGTATAGACTATGATGAAACCTATTCACCAGTGGCAATGATGAAATCAATTCGGATTCTCCTAGCAACTGCCGCTTATTATGATTATGAGATTTGGCAGATGGATGTGAAAACCGCCTTCCTGAATGGAATCTTGGAGGAGGATGTGTATATGACACAACCTGACGGTTACATTGATCCTAAAAATGCTGGGAAAGTATGCAAGCTTCACAAATCCATTTATGGATTGAAGCAAGCATCGAGGAGTTGGAATCTTCGTTTTGATGAAGCAATAAAGAACTTTGACTTCATCAGAAACCAAGAGGAACAATGTGTGTATAAGAAAACTAGTGGGAGCAAAGTGGCGTTTTTTATCCTATATGTCGATGACATATTGCTTCTTGGAAATGATATTCCAATGCTGAAGTCTGTTAAAGACTGGCTGGGAAGTTGTTTTTCCATGAAGGACATGGGTGAAGCCGCATATGTTCTTGGAATCCGAATCTTTAGAGACAGATCTAAAAGGCTGATTGGACTTTGTCAAGATGCTTATATAGATAAAGTCCTGCATCGATTCGGAATGGATAAATCCAAGAAGGGGTTCACGCCAATGATACATGGTGCTTCACTAAGCAAGGATCAGTGTCCTAAGACACCTGATGAGCTTAAGCGCATGAGTAGGATTCCTTATGCTTCGGCTATAGGATCTATCATGTATGCCATGATCTGTACTCGTCCTGATGTTGCTTATGCACTAAGCATGACGAGTAGGTACCAGTCTAATCCAGGTGAGAGTCACTGGATTGCCGTAAAGAATATCCTGAAGTATTTGAGGAATACTAAGGATAAGTTCTTGGTTTACGAAGGAAGGAGTTTGGATTAGGAACTTCTTGATTGAACTCGGTGTATTCCCTAATGCCACTGAGCCTTTGGCACTGTATTGTGACAACAATGGTGCAATTGCTCAAGCCAAGGAACCGAGACATCATCAGAAATCCAAACACATTATGAGAAGGTATCACCTGATTCGTGATATAGTGAATAGAGGCGAAGTGATGGTCAGCAGAGTTCCCACTGATGAGAACGTGGCTGACCCGTTGACAAAGCCACTCCCGAGACCTAAGCACGAGTTGCATACTGCTGCTGTAGGAATTAGAGATATTCAAATGTAATCTCTTTTTGAGTGGGAGTTGTAAGGGCTTTTGTTTTAGTTATTTTGATTGGTTCATGTAAACATTTTAAATGTTAATGAAATTTTTATTTCTGGATTATTTTTAACTGTGATATAAAATAATCGTTCCAAAATAATTCATGTCATTATATATGGGCCATCGAAGTACATGAGTAGACTTGATCCTGAAACCCCATATTTAACGAAGTGACATAAATTATAGTGTCCATAGTCGAAGGTTGTCGAAATTGGAACAACAACAACCTGTTGAGACTAGATTGTGTTGAGACTTATGACCAGGTTTCGAGGGGTCATAGATGCGCGGCATCAAAGTCGACACATAGGTATATGTAGGGGAGCATATGACCGGACATGGCCCGCTGATGAGAACTCTGCAAGATATTAATATCTGTGTCATAAGAAGTTCTCATATACGATTATAGAGTATAGTCCTTAGACCTGAGTTCGCATGCATGTGGCTGCGCATGGAGTAATGCGCTTTGATCATTGTCTAACGCTGTTTCGTAACTGGGAGCTATACGGACCTTGGTTGGGTGTATTATGAATTGTGTAGTTCATAGTGATGGAACAAGACGGGATTTGTCCCTGCCGTTTAACGGAGGTAATATCTCTAGGCCAATCGGAGAATTGATAGCTGGTAAGAGAATGGCCATTCCCAAACGGACTTGCCCAAGTCGTTTGCATTGTCAGTATCAAATCTGGTCCGATAAACATGGTCTGGCTATATAAGGATGACACGCATCTTGCCTTATGCCAGATCGAGATATTAAGACAAAAGGATTAGGGAATGTAGGATTCCAGTACAGTCGGAAGATTGTTGGGAATGTCCTTTGTAGAATTCCAGTACAAGTGGGAGATTGTTGGGAATGTTCTGAAATCTACCGTACTATCTCTAGAAAGTATGATAAGTGTCGAGATCAGACATAAGTCATAAATACTGGGTGATCATGATGGCTTGCTAGAGTCCGCTCATGATCTATAAGTTTAGGATTTATTACCAGCATTGTATGATCCCTAAGGGTCACACACCATAGCTAACGGGAAAGTTAAATGGAATTAATACGGTAAGATGCAATGGCATTTACTGTATTGGATCAGATTTTTGGGCCAGACAAATACAGGCTTTTGTCTTATTTGTGTTTTGGGCCCAAAAGATTAATGAGCCATTAGTCTGATGACTTGGGCCCATTAATGAGATATAAGAGAATCAGAAAGCCCTAAAGGAAATAAGGCTTCCTGCGATTTTTCTTTCTTGGCGTGACCTCTCTCTCTCTCTTCATCTCTCTCTCTGATCTTCCACATCTTTGGTCTAGCAGCCGTCCCGTGCTTGTAAGAGTGTGGATACTCGAGGAGGAATAGGTGTAGCCATCTGTTCTAGCTGATCTCATCACTGCCATCCATAATCCGCTGCAATCTGAAAGGTAGTGATCAGGTTTGGTTTATGATTCATTTGATAAGAACCTAGATCTGTTTAAGGATTTGTGTTAGGTTGTAACGAGAATTAAACCTTGAAAACTCTAATAATCCTTCACCCACATCTTGTACCGGCTCTTGTGCCTTTGGGTTGGGTCTCGGGTTGGCTCTCTTCCTTGTCATTCTCCTACAAAAGACAACTCAAAGAACGAATAAGTACATCGCACAGTCTATCAACACAATCAATAAGAGCTTAAAGCATTGATGATCAACAATTGTGGGAGCTTAACAATTGCATACTTTTTTCAACTTCAATGCAGTAAACAAGCTTAAGCGTCTTAACCAAACCCAATTCTAGCTCAGCATAAGCACAATGTACAAGCAAATCAATCACTTTCTTGAGCAATTCAACAATCTCATGAACCAAAGGCTCTCAATGCACATATTTGAAACTTTTGTGAAACAAAACTCATCCAAATCAAGTAGTATCACAAAGTTAAGCTTTTAACAATCCAATGCATCATTAGAAACCATCCAAAGATCAAATTCAAACAATCCTAGGGTGCAATTGAGTTGGGTAATCATCTAGAAACAGTCTAGCAGAGGTTTCTATCCTTAATCATCAAGCAAAAATCCACAATTTCGAGTTCTAAAAATCTGAAAATTTTTGAGCAATCCGAAATTGAGAGAGAGTGAATTATACCTTGCTGTTCTGATGAGGGATGATGGTAGAGGATGATTGCAAATGATAGAGCTTAGAAAACCTTGAATTTAGCACTTGAAAATTCGAAATTTGGTGAAGATTTGAGAGAGAAAAGGGAGTTGGAAGAACTTGGAAAGTTTCTTGTTGAAATCGCAAGAGGAGGAAGGAGAGAGAGAGAAACGCGTGTGGGGAGGAGAAAAGAGGGGAAGAAATTGATTTTTGGGTTAAAATCCGGTCAGAACCGGTTTGAAATCGGTTTAGAATCGAATGACTTACCCAGGCGAAGGGGCGTATCGGCCTGGCCAACCGATACGCCAGCCGATATTAACTCTCGGATTTAATTCCTGCATCCCGTATCGGTCTGGCCAACCGATACGGGACCCGATATGGAGCCTCGGATTATTTTTACCAGAACCGTATCGGCCTGGCCAACCGATACAAAACCCGATATTGGCTCCTGCACCATTTTTCTTCATTTCCGCGGCCTTTGCTCAACTCCAACTGATCTACAACCTCATCCTTAAGCCAAAACCTGACAAAACTCAAAGCAAAACATCAAAAATAACAAGCAAAAGACGTATGTACAAGGATAAACATGGGAATGTCTCCCAAGTGCGCTTTTTTTTAAAGTCGTTAAGCTCGACTTTGCAAACCGTGATCTCAAGCTGAGGGAGGGCTAGAGAGTGGAATGGAAGTTCCCTCCTCTATTGCTTCTGAGACGGAGTAATGCTTGAGTCTTTGGCCATTGACCGTGAACTCTTCATCAGATTTTCCCAAAAGTACCACTGCTCCATATGGTCTCACCTCCTTCACTCTAAACGGTCCCGACCATCTAGACTTGAGCTTCCCGGGAAAGAGTTTCAGCCGGGAGTTAAAGAGCAACACAAGATCTCCTTCCTTGAACTCCTTCTTCTGGATCAGCTTATCATGGAAAAGCTTGGTCCTCTCCTTATAGATCTTCGAGCTCTCAAAAGCCTCAAGCCGTATCTCGTCAAGTTCATTTAGCTGAATCAACCTCCTCTCTGTTGCGGTCTTGATGTCAAAGTTCAGCAACTTGACAGCCCACATGGCCTTGTATTCCACCTCCACCGGTAAGTGACATGACTTACCATACAGCATGGTGAATGGTGTAGTGCCCACTGGAGTCTTGAAAGCGGTTCTATACGCCCACAGTGCGTCATCAAGTTTCTTAGCCCAATCTTTCCTTGAAGCTCCAACAGTCTTCTCTAGGATAGCCTTGATCTGCCTATTGGACACTTCAACTTGGCCACTTGTCTGAGGATGATATGGTGTTGCAACCTTATGCTTCACTCCATACTTCTTCAAAAGGCTCTCAAATAGCCTGTTGATGAAGTGTGAGCCTCCATCACTGATCACAATCCTCGGGATTCCAAATCTTGGGAAGATAATGCTCTTGAACAGCTTTATTACAACCTTGGCGTCATTAGTTGGACTCGCCACTGCTTCTACCCACATGGAAACATAATCCACAGCTACTAAAATGTAGCTATTCCCGTAAGAGGATGGGAAGGATCCCATGAAATCAATGCCCCACACATCAAATACTTCAACTTCAAGGATGGGGTTTTGAGGCATCTCATTTCTTCTACTGATGTTCCCCTTTCTTTGACAAGGATCACACTTGGTAATGAACTCTTGGGCATCTTTGAACATTGTAGGCCACCAAAACCCAGCTTGTAGAGCCTTTTGAACCGTCTTGAAAGTGGCAAAGTGACCACCATAATCTGACCCATGGCAATGTAGGAGAATGCCTCCCACTTCTTCATCAGCTATGCACCTTCTATAGAGTTGATCCTTGCACAAAGTGTAGAGGTAAGGCTCATCCCAATAGTACCTGTTGACATCTCTAAACAACTTCTTTCTTTGGTAGCTATCGAGGCTTGGTGGTTCCTTCCCAACAGCTAGGAAATTGACTATATCAGCATACCACGGCTCCTTGTCTTCAATAGAGCTGACCTCATCAATCCTCATTTTTGTATCATGAGCGTCCTTGACAACCTTACAAGCCATTAACTGTTCCTCAGGGAGAGAGTCATCTAGAGGAACAGCATCCTCAATTCTCAGCCTTGACAAGTGATCTACTACCCCATTCTCAATGCCTTTCTTGTCCTTGATTTCCAAATCAAATTCTTGCAGTAGCAGTATCCACCTCAGAAGTCTTGGCTTGGCATCTTTCTTGGCAAGTAGATACCTCAACGCAGCATGATCCGTGTACACCACAACTTTAGATCCAACCAAGTATGATCTGAACTTCTCAAAGGCAAACACCACAGCTAGAAGCTCTTTCTCAGTTGTTGCATATCTCACTTGAGCATCGTCCAATGTCCTACTAGCATAGTATATGACATGGAGTTTCTTGTCTTTCCTCTGTCCAAGGACTGCTCCTACTGCGTAGTCACTTGCATCACACATGATCTCAAAAGGCAACTCCCAGTCGGGAGCTTGGACTATCGGGGCGCTAATCAAGGCTTCCTTAATCATGTGGAACGCTGCCAAACACTCATCATCAAACACAAAATCTGTCTCCTTACACAGCAGACGTGTAAGTGGTCTGGCGATCTTGGAGAAATCCTTAATAAACCGCCGGTAGAACCCTGCATGACCCAAAAAGCTTCGGATTCCCTTCACTGAGTTTGGTGGCTGAAGACTTGTCATCACCTCTATCTTAGCCTTATCCACTTCAATACCATTCTCTGAAATCTTGTGCCCCAACACAATTCCCTCTGTTATCATGAAATGACACTTCTCCCAATTCAGCACGAGGTTCGTCTCTTCACATCTCCTTAAGACCCTGCACAAGTTCAGCAAACAGGAGGAGAAAGAAGAACCATACACAGAAAAGTCATCCATAAAAACTTCCACAATATCCTCAATAAGATCTGAGAAAATAGACATCATGCACCGCTGAAAGGTAGCCGGTGCATTGCACAAGCCAAATGGCATCCTTCGATAAGCAAAGGTACCATAAGGACAAGTGAATGTCGTCTTCTCCTGATCATTAGGGTGTATCGGGATCTGAAAAAATCAACTGTACCCATCAAGAAAGCAATAGAAAGGATGATTAGCAAGGCGTTCTAGCATTTGATCAATGAATGGTAATGGAAAATGATCCTTCCTAGTCGCGGCATTTAGCTTTCTATAATCAATACACATCCTATGCCCAGTGATAGTTCTAGTAGGAATCAATTCATTACTGTCATTTTTAACCACAGTAATCCCCCCTTTCTTCGGAACACAGTGCACGGGAGAAACCTAAGTGCTATCCGAGATAGGGTAGATTATCCCTGCATCAAGCAATTTCAGAATCTCTTTCTTGACTACTTCCTTAAGATTAGGATTCAATCTTCTTTGGTGCTCAATAGAAGACATGGATTCATTTTCAAGGTGGATCCTATGAGTACACAAGCTAGGTGACAATCCTTTTATATCATCGAGTGAGTATCCAATTGCTTTTCTAAACTTTTTCAACTCAGTGGTCAAAGCAATCAATTTATCATCATTCAGCAACTCATTCACAATGACAGGATAGGTAGAGTTAGGGCCAAGAAATGCATACCGAAGCCCCCGCGGAAGGGCCAATCATCAGCTACAAGCTTCTCCTTGCACAGCTCTACTCCTTTGGCGCCATCAGTACCCATGTCTACAGCAAACACCTCCAGCTCCTCACACACTGAATCTGATCCCAGCTCAATGAACTCAACCTCTTCTAACATTCCCCACATTCCTTGGTCAAGGTGACCTCTAAAGGATCCTCCATGTTCAACTCCTTAAGGAGTTCATCAGCTAGCTCATCCATAGCCTCAATATAGAATATTTGGCCTTGTATGGTTGGCTTCTTCATCACCTTGTTGATGTCAAATTTGAGCACTATGTCCTTACCAAGGTTGAGGTCTATCTTCCCTTTCCTGACGTCTATGATCGCACCAGCTGTGGCAAGAAAAGGTCTCCCAAGGATTAGAGGATCCTTTGGTTCTTCGTCCATCTCCAATACAATAAAATCTGTTGGTACTTCAAATCCTCCTACTTTCACCGGAAGATCTTCTAAGAGACCAATTGGGTATCTCACTGATCTATCTGCAAGAACCAAGGAGATCCTACATGCCTTGTAGGTAGAGAAACCTAGCCTCTTGGCTACTGAGAAGGGCATCAAACTTGCGCTTGCTCCAAGATCACACAAACAACCCTCAAACCGATATGGACCGATAGCACATGGAAGAGTAAAACTGCCCGGATCTTCAAGTTTCCTTGGAACAATATTCCTCTGGATGATCGCACTACACTCATGAGACAACACAACCATCCCTTGCACTTCCTTGGTTCTTTCCTTGATTGCATCCTTGAGAAACTTGCTATACTGAGGAACTAGCAAGAAGGCATCACTACAAGAATTATGGGCATTGGTAGCAGTACGTTGTAGCACTAATTTATAAACTGCTACCAAAAGTGCCAAAATCGGATTCCCACTTTATAGTAGCATTAAAACCGTGCTAGGAAAACAATTCAATAAGCGGGAACTAAAAATTAACTACTGTAGCTGAAATTTTAGGTTGGAGGCAAAATACTTAGGCGAATTTTAGGTTGGAGGCAAAATACTTAGGCGAATTTAGCTCATTTACGCCAGAAAAATCTGATTTTGCTCAAAATCAAAGATTTTCTCTCTGAAAATTATCAATCTCTGTCGGAAGCTCTCAGTGAAACCACGAAGGTAATCTGTTTCCCGTCATCTACACAGCCTCCGTAGCCTCGATAAACCTCTGTAATCTGTTTGTGTGTAGGTAGCTCGGAGAAGAAGAACAAATATCTTCAAGCCTGCTCTGTAATCGTCTACCTCGCTCTCATCCACCTGCAATTTCGACGGAGAAACCCAGGAGAGGTAATCCCTTTTCAATTTTTTTCCAGGGAATTGTGAAGAACATCAGATCTCTTCATGCCTGCTTCGATTTCTCTAATTACTTGCATTTCCTCTTGCAGTTTGTAGATTTGTAGCCCTCGTGTTATCTGTTGGGACCTGACACGAAGATAAGCACACAAATCAGATCCTACAGAAACAGGTTAAACATTTTCTCATCAAATAAATGTTTTCTTTGAGTGATTTAGTAAATCTTGTCTGTGACTTTGCATGTTTGTGACTGTATAATCTCTTGATTGGTTTCATACCATACTGTGAATGTGAATGTGCATGTTTGATTTATGTTGAGATTTTCTTATGATTTTGTTTGTTTTGCTTATGGGCTAGAACATAGAATGGTCGAAAAGTCATGGGTTCATCTCCACAGGTTAGTTAAAACAATACATATTTAGGGGTTTTATTGGGTACTAAGGGTGTTTAAGGTTTGTTGTTCTGTTTTTGGTTTCCTCTGGTTTCACCGAAGAGCTGATCCTGGTTATGAGATGGGTGCTTGGAACTTTGTGAGGTCTGTGAATGGAGAAAATGGATTGATAATTTGCCCATGCATTGACTGTCGAAACGTAGCTCGTCACTCAGCCACTGTTGTTGTTGATCATCTTGTAACAAGGGGAATGGATTGTTGTTACAAGATGCGTGAAGATTGGTATCATCATGGAGAAGTCATATCAGAGGCTGAACATAGGAGTAAAAGTGATGCAACTGAGTGGAACCCAGAGATTTTGAGGTTATACGAAGCTGCTGAGTTGGCAGATGAAGTGCTGTTTAGGCAGGGTGACTTAAGTGAGGTTGCTGAGGGTGAGGATAAGAGAGAGGATGAGTTTCTTGCAAAACTAGCCGAAGCTGAAACACCACTGTATCCAAATTGTGAAAACCACAGCAAGCTCTCGGCCATTGTTTCACTTTTTAGGCTAAAGACTCAGAGCGGTTGGTCTGACAGAAGCTTTGATCTTCTGCTTGAGACTTTGCCACAGATGCTTCCAAAGGATAATGTGTTGCACACATCTTTGTATGAGGTGAAAAGGTTTCTGAGATCTTTTGATATGGGTTATGAGAAGATAGATGCTTGTGTTAACGATTGCTGTCTGTTTAGAAAGGAGTTTAAGATGCTAGACAGTTGTCCTAAATGCAAGAGTTCACGCTGGAAGATTAACACACGTACTGGCGATGTGAAGAAAGGTATTCCACAGAAAGTGCTTAGATATTTTCCGATAATTCCACGTCTGAAAAGGTTGTTCAGATCAGAGGAAACGGCGAAGGACTTAAGGTGGCATTTTAGTAACAAGAGCACAGATGGAAAAATCCGCCATCCAGTAGACTCTGTAACATGGGAGCAAATGAACGATAAATATCCGTCATTTGCAGCTGAAGAAAGGAACATTAGGCTAGGACTCTCTACTAATGGGTTTAATCCGTTTATCATGAAGAATGTTAACTACAGTGCTTGGCCAGTTTTGCTAGTAAATTACAACATGTCTCCAGACAAGTGTATGAGGGAGGAAAACATTATGCTGTCTCTGCTTATTCCTGGCCCAACCCAACCTGGTAACAATATAGATGTGTATTTAGAACCACTTATAGAGGATCTAAACCATCTGTGGGAGAAGGGAGAGTTAACTTATGATGCCTTCAGTCACACAACTTTCACGTTAAGGGCAATGCTTCTGTGGACTATACAAGATTTTCCAGAATATGGAAATCTTGCAGGTTGCAAAGTAAAAGGAAAAATGGCGTGTCCTGTGTGTGGAAAACACACAGACAGTATGTGGCTGAGTAACTGCAGAAAGCACGTCTATATGAGCCATCGGAAGGGTCTGCCACCTACACATGCTTATCGAGGAAAGAAAGCATGGTTTGATGGTAAAGCTGAGCATGGGAGAAGAGGTAGGATTCTGAGTGGTTATAACATATCACATGTACTCAGAAATTACAAGAATGATTTTGGAAATGTTAAAGTTAGTGGGAGTAAGAGGAAGAAGCAGGGTTCTGCTCCATCAGATTCCAATAGTGATGATGATTCCAGTGAATCAGAGGAGGATGAAGAAGAACCAGTAGATGAGGAGGAGCTATCTAGATGGAAGAAGCGATCAATCTTTTTCAACTTGCCTTACTGGGAGGTACTTTTGTAAGTTGAATTTGTTTTTATATTTTCAGAGTTCATTGTTATATCATTTTTAACATTCTATTTCGTATTTGTGGTTGTTTTGTGAAGGAGTTGCCGGTTAGGCATAACTTAGACGTGATGCACGTGGAGAGAAATATCGCTGCTAGCCTCATTGCAACAGTGTTGCATTGTGGAAAATCAAAAGACGGCCTTAATGCTCGTAAGGATCTGGAAATTCTTGGCATTAGGAAGGATTTGCATCCTCAACCTCGTGGAAAAAGGATGTACCTTCCTCCAGCTCCTTGGTCCTTGTCTAGCAAAGAGAAGAAACTATTCTGTAAGCGTCTAATTGACTTCAGAGGTCCAGATGGCTATTGCTCAAACATTTCCAGGTGCGTGAAGATAGAGGAATGTAAGGTTACAGGACTGAAATCACATGATTACCATGTGTTGATGCAACAGCTTCTTCCAGTAGCGATTAGAGGTACAATCTGAGTTATGTTTTACTTCCTAACTTACACCATTAGCTTTCCCGTGTATTTATTGTCCTTTGTGTTTTGTGTCGGCAGGTATGTTACCTAAAGGTGTTAGGATAGCTATTGGAAGATTATGCGCATTCTTCAATCATTTGTGCCAGCGAGTTATCGATAGAGAAACAATTACAGTAATGGAAACTGAAATTGTTGAAACTCTATGTATGTTTGAGAGATTCTTCCCTCCTAGTTTCTTCGATATAATGGTGCATTTGACAGTTCATCTAGGCAGGGAAGCTCGGTTATGTGGACCTGTCCATTTTCGTTGGATGTACCCTTTTGAGAGGTACATTTTATTACAGTTGAAGTTTCTGTCTTTTACAATCAACTGTATTGCTTTTAGTTCTTTAACACTCTTTACCTCTAGGTACATGAAAGTTCTTAAGGACTTTGTAAGAAATCCTGCGAGACCAGAAGGATGTATTGCTGAAGCGTATCTTGCTGAGGAATGCATGCGGTTCTGTGGTCAGTTCTTAAAGAAGACAACAAGTGTTGAGGATAAGCCTGATAGAAATACAGAGTACGAGAGCCGCTCTATACTGGAGGGTCGACCGATATCTGCAGCCACTTCATGTACTCTAACTGAGATGGAGAAAAACATAGCTCATCTAGCAGTGATTCAGAATATGGCTTTGGTTGATCCTTTTGTGGAGCAAGTGATCTGTTCTGAAGTTTCTTATCGCTTGTTCTGTTCTCTATCATAGCTAATACTTTGTTTATTTCCTTCTAAGCATGCACCTACAACATCTACAAGATTCTAATGAAAGATGTAGACGTGATGCGACAGTTTTATGGGCTACACATACTCAGAAATTTGCTTCGTGGTTGAAAGAACAGGCAAGTATATTTAGTTTGCGGTTTATTGTATAAAACATAACTTTAACTATATACTAACACTTCACAGTTTTGTTATAGATACCGCTTAGTTCAGATCAAAATGAGGACACACTTAAGTGGTTGGCATACGGTCCTCGAAACATCACAAGGTCTTACACGGGTTACATTATCAACGGTCAAAGGTTCCAGACAAGTTCAGTTGATAGGCAAACACAGAACAGTGGGGTTTTATATGAGGCAACAACAATGTGTAGAGCTAGTGCAAAGGACACAACTCAGATGGTTGATGTTGTAACTTACTATGGCAGAGTTGTGGAGATTATACTGCTTGATTACAACATTTTCTGCATTCCTCTATTCAGATGTCACTGGGCAGTCAAAGGTAACGGAGTGAAGGAGGAAGATGGCTTCACACTGGTCAACCTGCATCAAAGTCAAGCATCCTTTGCAAGAGATCCATACATATTAGCCTCTCAAGCGAAGCAAATATTTTACTCCAGGGAAGATGAGAACTCTAATTGGTATGTGGCGATGAAAGGTCCGACTAGAAGATACACTGAAGAAGAGGCTGAACGAGGAAATGCAGATGTTGGGCCATTACCAGTAAATATTGACATGGAAGCTGATGATTTAGGGGATGGAGCTACAAATGTTCGCGTTGATTGCGAAGGAATTTATGTTTGAAACTAATTTGGTGTTTGAATTTGCTTGCTTGTAATTGATTGCGAAGTTTTGATTGCCTTGCTTGAATTGGTTGATGTGTGTTTCTGTGTGTGACTGTCTCTGTGTGGGATCTAATATGTGAACTGTATCATAATAAGTTTGTTTCTATTTTTCAGGTGAAAGATGGGCAACCGCAGAAACAGTCGTGGAAAGAAAAGGACAAAGAACATCAAGAAATCTGAGGATGAGAAGCAATTGGAAGCTGAGGCATTGGAAGAGGAATCACAGGATAAGCAAATGGAAGAGAAGACATTCGAAGAGGAACCACAGGAGATGCAGATAGAGGATAAGGATTTGGAAGAGGAATCACATGAGAAGCATGCGGAAGAGAAGGATTTGGAAGAGGAAACACATGAGAAGCATGCGGAAGAGAAGGATTTGGATGAGGAATCACAGGAGCAGCTGCAGATAGAAGATGAGGATTTGGAAAATGAAAGCCATGACAACCAAGAAGTTCCATTAGAGGATGCTTCAGAAGCCGAAATGCATCCGGAGGAGGATACAGTTAATGAACCAAAACGTAAAAGAGTACGAGGTCCAACCAAGATGAAACATATTGCTAAGGATCCAAATGAAAGGCAACATGTGGACTTCACGGAACTGGGAGAACCTTGTGGTCCAGGGTCAGTGTTGTTATCATCATACTTAGGCCCACTAGTACGTGAACATGTTCCGGTTGTTATCGAAAACTGGAAGAAAGTGAGTGAAGATATCAAAACTGTGTTGTGGAAATCTATAAAGGTTAGGTCATCTCTTTCTTACACGTCTTCATTTAGCTAGCTTCAAACCGATTGTCTGACTTTGGTAATTCTAAAATGCATATAGGCAAGGTTTGACATTGATGAAGATTTCAAAAAGACTGCTGTGTTTAAGCAGATGGGGTGTCTGTGGAGAGCTTCCAAATCACGCATGGTGACACAAGTCAGGCAAGCTACAACCTTGAAAGATAGGATGAGTCTCCGACCGAATAATGTATTGACAAACGAATGGCGGAAATTTGTCAAAGAAAAGACTAGTAACGATTTTAAGGTTGTTAGTGATTCATACAAGGAAAAAAGAAAGAAGCAGATACCTCATACCTGCGGGCGTAAAGGAATGGTCAGACTGAGAGAAGATTTGGTGAAGAGTAGCGCAGAACCATCTAAGGTTACGAGATTAAGAGTTTGGGTCAAGTCACGCACTAAAAAGGACGGTACACCTGTGAATGTTAGTGCAGCTGAGAAGATTGTAAGTTCTCTTTACTCTTTTTAATGAATCTAGATAATGGATATTGTGGTGAGTGGTGCTTTTGTAATGTTAATTTTGTTTACAGAAGCAGGCATCAGAGATAGACAGTGAAGGCCCTCAGGATTCCACTAGAACGAATCCAAAAGAAGACATGCTTACACAGATTTTGGGCCCTGATAATCCTGGAAGATTGAGGGCAATGGGAAGAGGCATGACCTTGACCAAGTTAGCTTGTTTTGAAGTGAAGAACAATTGCATGGCTGTTATGGAAGAAAAGCAAAAGTAACTTGGAGAAACAGGTTGAGCACTTAGAGCAAGTCATTGCCAAAATGAATAATCAGGTAAACATATTTTATTCACATTTGTCTGCTGAATAACCTTGGTATATTTTTATATGTTTTATCATGATAATGATAGTAGTCTATTCTGTCGTGACAGAGGCAAGAACCTGATGTTGGTGAAAACTCTATTCATAGGGTATGAATTGGTTTCCTCTGAGTACCTATTATTTAAGATTTCTGTATATTAAATGATTTATATTTGTTTTTCATGTAGAGTGTAAACACAAGATCACTACCCAAGTGTAATCTTGTTGATTGGTCCTCTACTGATGAGAATGTAGCTGAAGGGCGTGTGGTTTCTAACGATCCTAATGAGCTCGTGAATGGGATTCCCTTAGGGCCTAACTCTGTGAAGGTTTTGGTTGAAACTGCAATCCAACCAGAAGCATTTCTATGGAGGCCTGCCCAGGATATGTTCACCATTGAGGATGCTGTTGGTGAAATGGTCGCATGGCAAGCTGATTACTGTATTGTCCCATCTTCAGGTTACATACCAGATGAGAGTGCACCTAAGGTAAGGTTTCCTTAATCTGCTCTTCATTTTAACTGGCTCCTACTGTATTATCTGTTCAAATTTCTTCTATTTCTATTTGTTTCATAGAGTCCAAGCACAAGTTCAAAGAACAAATGTAAACTCATGGATTATATTAAGAATGATGAAGTAGTCGCTGAAGGAAGATGACAGTCTCAAGACCCAAAAGTGTTGGTGAATGGACTTCCTCTTGGTCCAAATGCAGTGAAAGTATATGTCGATGAGGTTTTAAACCCAAAAGCATATATATGGAGGCCTACGGTTGACATGAGAACGATGGAGGATTCTTTCAACCACTTCGTCGCTTGGCCTGCAAACAGAGTTGTGATTGAGGAACAAACTCCAAACTCCAAACAGAACTGTGGAGGAACATCTAAAGGAGCTCCTGTGAAGAAACCAGTAAAACGTACCTCACCGGTAACTCCAGCAGCTCCTGTGAAGAAACCTTCAGAAAGCTTGAAACCGTCGCCACATACACCTGCAGCATCATCTCCACGTCGCACATCGCAGGTACTTTGTTTACCTTTCTCTGAGTTATGTGAATCATTGTAATGGTTGTGGTTGGATGGTTGATGAATTGTGTTCCTGGTTTGTACTTGTTGGTGTTGTAGCGTCTCGCATCCAAAGAAAATCAAAAATGCAAGCTGATGGATTTGTTGGGAAATAAGCGCATTGTTGCGGAAGGACGTTGGTCATCAAATAATCCTGACCAAGTTGTCCACTTTGTGCCTCTGGGCCCTGGTGCATGTCGAGTATGGGTTGATGTTGTTAAGGTCAAGGATGCTGCAGTGTGGAGGCCAACTTCTGAGATCGAGTACATGGAGGACGCACTAGGTTCCACTATTGCCTGGCCAGAGGATAAACTGCTAATGGTGAGGATATGTTAACTCTAGCTCCTTACAATGGTTTATATTATGTCTAACTAATGTAACATATTTGTGTGTTCAGGACTGAAGATGCTTGATGGAATGAAGAGGCATGTATCAGCTTATAAGTTTCCGAACTTGATCAATTGTATACTTCACTTTCTGTTTTTAATTTGTCTAAGACTTAAACTCTTACATTTTTCATCGTCTTGTGTTAACTTTGTGTTCTATGGATATATAAATCGAAAGCATCATGTTTTTTAATGTAAGAAACATGATTTCTGTTTAAGTTTGTGTGTGTGTGAAGATGACCAATTATTATCTTAACATAAGAATATGCCATGTAATATTATATTAACATAAAATTAGAAAATTAAAATTAGGTAATTAAACACATTCAAATATTTTATTAAAAATAAATAATAATATATATCAATATTTATATTTTTAGAATTTAAAAATTGAAGTTTAGGGTTCAGAGTTTAGGGTTTAGGGTTTATGGTTTAAACCCTTTGGGGGTTAAGATTTAGGGTTTAGGAATTAAAGGCACTTTGGGTTTAAGCTCTTTAGGGTTTAGGGTTTAAGGATTAGGGTTTAAAGTTTAAGCCCATTTGGGGTTTAACGTTTATGGATTAGGATTTAGAGTTTGGAGTTTAAGCCTTTTGGAATTTAGGGTTAAGAGTTAAGTCTTTTTGGGTTTAGTGTTTAGAGATTAGGGTTTAGATTTTTATTTTTTAAGATTTACATGTGGGGTATAGGGATTAGGGTTTAATTTCAATTTTTATTTTTAAGGTTTTCATATTATTGTTAGGGATTTAGGGTTTAGGGTTTAGAGTTTAGGATTTATAAATTAAGATTTAAGTTTAGTTTTTAATATAATTTCGTTTATTTTTAATTTCTTGTCTAAAATAAAATATAGGGTTTAGGGTTTAGAATTTAGGGTTCATTTTTTAAAAAACTTTTAGATTTTAAATTATTTTTAATATTAGATTATATGTAATTATTTGATTGGTGAAAAGAAGAAGGAGTGAACAATTTAGAAAAACAAAGAGCAAGACATATTTGCATGACAAAAATGACTTAGCACAAACAAGGCAAAATCAAGCGAAGCAAAACCTTAACCAAATTTTGGTCTGAGCGGGAAGTTAAAATTTCATTTTCGAGCCAAACATTTTAGCCCAAAATTAAGTTTATAACATTCTCTCGCAATTCCAAAGGTTCTAGGTTAAACAAAACCAATTTCTCTTCTTCTCTCTAACTCAAAATCGCAGTCGCCTCCATGGATCCTTCTCCGGCGACAGCCTAAACAAACCGTCTTGTGCTTCAATTTCACACAGGGTCTCCGTCTTGTGCTTCGATTTCACTCAGGGTCTTTGAGATTTCCAGCTCTCCATCTCTCGCCTCGATTTTCCTCTCTGTCTCCCCATCGCCGCGAGCCTTATTTCTAGCACCGTCGCCTCTATTTCCTTCTGATTCTACTCCCACTGAAGGTGATTTACGAACCCTACTTTTAAAGCTTCGTCACCGAGACTAATTTCGATTTCTCTAATTACTCTCCTCTGATTGTAGAAAAGTTCGAAGCCCTAGACGCACATAAGCAAGAGCCTCTAATAACGTCATCATCTTCAGGTAATCTTCATCTTCTTAAAGGTATTATTCGTTGTAGAACTTGATAAATGTATGTACTTCATCGAGTTCTTTT
Organism: Orychophragmus violaceus; assembly: GCA_030180135.1. NCBI lineage: Eukaryota > Viridiplantae > Streptophyta > Magnoliopsida > Brassicales > Brassicaceae > Orychophragmus > Orychophragmus violaceus. Next base: position 42,561,945 of record CM058240.1, read on the forward strand.
TTGGTTAAAACAGGATCCCTTTTTACGATGGCAACAAGGAAACCCATTGTCTGTGCACTCGCAGCTCACGTAGTGAAACCTACTATCCAGCAACCGAGAGAGCAACCAGCCAGAGAAGATGAAGGAAGTGACGTTGTTGAGATCTCAGAACGGGAATACAGAAGATCTATCCGTCACCGCCACAAGCTGATACGTATCGAGGAAGAAGAAGAAGATATTGAACCGGAGTTCCTGGGAGTCTGGCGATACCAACAAAACGAACGGACCACCGCGACTATGAAACGCCCTAAACATGAACAAGGTGAGTCATCACAAGGGAAGAAGGCTCGTCGTCGAGACTAAGTCAGCTCTGTTCTATGCTAGTTGGTTTGATGTTCATAGCTTCTCTTTTGTTTTCAACCAATGTTGTATATATGTTCTGAATTTGGTTGTTTTGGATTTTGAATGGTGCTTAACTACCATTTTTCTGATGTATTGGTCTTCTGATGAGTACATAATGTTTCTTATGCAATTGCAATGGCTCATTCTAGTAATGAAATCCACAATTTGACATCCAATTAAGCACCATTACAGAATATATAACACAAAACCAGAAAGCAATTGTAAGGTTAATCATAGCAAGAAAACAATGCAACATAAAACCAGTTGAAGCATTTTATATGAGCCACTATAAACAATACTACAGCACGAATAAATTGTCACAATAAAATGTACAATGGCAATATATATGTGCCATTATAAACTATTCAATGGCATTACATATGTGCCATTATAAACTATTCAATGGCATTACCTATTTGCCATTATAAACTATTCAATGGCATTACATATGTGCCATTATAAATTATTCAATGGCATTATTGAAACGCCATTATAAACTATTGGATAGCACAGAAAAACTGCCATTGATGATTATAATATAGCACTAAACAAATGCTAGGAAACAACTTAATGTAGCATATATTTAGCGCTATAATAGGTGTGTCTGATGTAGCATTTAGAAAAATGCTACGATAGGGGGGGGGGGTCTATTGTAGCTGCGGCTGTCATAGCGTTTTTAAATTCGCTACCAAAGCCCTTTAATAGCGTTTTTTACGAGCTACCATCGCCCATATTTCTTGTAGTGCATCAATCAAAGGCATGGTCAACTCAACATTCTTCATCTGCTTGTCAAAAAGAGCTTTGTACTTCTCTAGGAGCTGCTTCTTGAATCTGCCCGGAAAGGGTAGCTTGGGCTCATAGGGTGGTGGCACAAACACACTATCCTTCTTTTTGAGTGTATCATTCACTACTTCTTCAACTACAGCCTTTCCTTTCCTCTTAGCCATGTCACTATCACTCTCTTTGTTGAGAGCATAATTTTCATAATTCTCCTCCCCTTCTTGAACTTCAATGTCCTCATTGAGTGAAGATGTCAGCTTAGGCTTGGGCACTTGACTTTGTTGCAACTCTTTACCACTTCTCAAGGTGATAGCGCTGATGTACTCCTTTGGGTTTTGCTCAGATTTTCCGGGTAAAGTACCTTGAGTGCGGGACGTAGAGGCATTCTTGTTTTCCATGTTTGTGACCCTTGAAGTCAAACTCTGAAGCTCATTCTTAAGGTCCCGTACTTCCATAGCTCCTGAGGCCTGCCCTTGAAGGAGTTGATGCATCATACTTTTCAGCTCATTATCAGCTCCCGAGGTTGAAGAAGTTTGTTGGTGTTGTAGACCAAAACCGGGTGGGTATTGTTGTTTGGGAGCATAGCCTTGTTGACCTTGAAACTGAGGCTTGTTTCCAAATCCTTGTTGGTTGTTGTAATTGACATATGGCTTTTGCTGTTGAGGTTGTTGAAAGCCTTGTTGACCTTGTTGTTGAGCTTGTCCTTGAGATGGAGCTTGAGGATAGACTTGATCTTGAGGATTGGCTACATTGGTGCTGCGGTATGAGAAGTTTGGGTGGTTTCTATAGTTTTGGTTGAAGCCTTTGTTGAAACCACCCTGTCCAGCAATGAAGTTAATCTCCTCTTGAGTCAAATCCTCATCATCATCATAAAATTGTGGCTTAGAATCCTCCTGGTGTCCCACAAAGCTGATGTTCTTTTGGCCAATGGAGATCATCTTGTCTAACTTCTCATTCAAAGCTTTTATCTCTTTCTCATACTTCTCATCTGAAGATGATGATCCTCTATTAGTCCTCTCATAATCCTCATTGTAGTTGCCATCACTTTGTGCTAGATTTTCAATCAGCTCCATAGCTGCATCTACTCCCTTGCCTAGGAAATGTCCATTGCTGCATGAATCTAGCATTGCCCTCATTCTAGGAAGCACTCCGCGGTAGAGGTTGCTGAGTAGTGTTTCCTTGGTGAAAGCATGGTGTGGGCACTGAGTGGTGAGCTTATTGAATCTCTCCCAAGCTTCAGCGAAGCTCTCATTGTTGCGCTGCACAAACCCGGATAGCTCACTGCGAAAACGAGCAGTCCTAGTGGGTGAGAAGAACTTCTTCAGGAAAGCTTTCTTCAGGTCTCCCCAAGTAGTGATGGATCCTGGAGTGATAGTGCTTTCCCAATCCTTAGCTCTATCTGCCAAAGAGAAGACGAAGAGACGCATTTTCAACCCATCGTCAGTCACACCATTCAGCCTCGTGGTGGCACAAATCTTGTCAAAGGTGTCCAAGTGCTGCAACGGGTCTTCAGATGCTAACCCATGGAATTGATTGTTCTGCACCATGTTCATCACCATAGCGCGGATCTCAAAGTTATTATTGTTCACCGCTGGTGGAATGATTCCATGCCGGTTAGCATTTGTGTCAGGTGTATCTCCATCACCAATAGCCCTAACCGGCCTTTGTTGCTACTGTTGTTGCTGTTGCTGCTGCGGTTGATCCTCGTGGTTATGCATAACTCTTTGCTCAACACTTTCAACTTGAACAGCTCGTTCTTGTGCTCGTCGTTCCCTTGCTAGTCTCCTCTCGTGTGCTTTGATGTCGTAAACTCTTGCAACTAAGTTTGTAGTCCCTTTGTTGCGCAAGTTCATACACCTAGCATCAAAAAGAGAGAAAGTAGCAAATTAGTAACAATAACTTGAACTAAAAAGGAATAGAAATCGAATTGATCTATCCAACTTCCCAACCCGGCAACGGCGCCAAATTGATAACTAGGATTTTGCAATCCTTTGAGGTACCAATTCCTCAAGCTTATCGATGTAGCTTTGAGGTATCGAACCTTTTTGGGACGGATAAAACCAACAAGCAAATACTAATCCTTCAGAGTCAAATCAAACAATTTTGGTTTATAATTCCTAACAATCCTAACAAAACAAATCAGATTGAAGCAAACAAAAAGCAGATAAAAAAACGATTCAATCAATAGGAAGAATAAGGCTCAAGGGTAAGGGTCAACGGATAGGTGACTCGGGATGATCAAGGAATCCTAATTCAAACTTCTAAAAGCTAATCTCCTAGCAAGGAACACACCATGTAAATCAGTTTAATCTCTTAATACCAATTCTTCATTTAATCTTAACTCAAGAACAAATCATCATTTGTGAATCAAAATCGAACGAGCATTCAAACAGGTTCCAATTAGCATCCAATCACTCTAGACATACATTTTCATGTGCTAGAATATGAAAGTCCTAACAAAGCTAAATACTGGAATTTCATCGAACATGTTGTGAACAAGAAATTCTAAACATCCTAATCAATGTGATCAAGATTAATTAGGCATTAAGCACACTTTGCTAGATGAGATTTTAACATTTAACTACTAGAATTCTATTGATCACCCCTAATCAACCTAGTCCTACCCAACCCACAAGCCTATGGAGAACTACTCACTAATCATAGCTAGATCAACAAAACTCATAGGAATAGAGTTGATCATGGAGATTGGTGAGGGATTGAAAGATTCGTAGAAGGAATAATGAAGAAAATACTAGATTAATCTCAAGAATCAAATTTGTTCTTGAAAAAGAGTTTAGAACATCAAAAACTGCTTAAGAAACAAAATGAAATAGGTTTTTGGCTTAAATAGTCATTAGGGTGCGAGCCGGGTCAACCCGGAACAAACCGGGTGTTGACCCGGATCCAAGTGAACATCTGGGGACGATATCGGTTGGGTGGACCGATATGCCATCCGATACCAAGTCTCGGATTAAATCTGGATGGGAGCATATCGGTCCACCTGACCGATATGTGACCCGATATGAAGTCCCGAAAATTAATCCGAGAGTCCATATCGGTTGGGTGGACCGATACTCGGGCCGATATGGTTCTCCGGGACTTTGACGAGGGGTCGTATCGGCCCGCCTGGCCGATACTAAGGCCGATATGGTCCTTCGCTGGCTCTTCCTTGGTCTTCTGAGCTCAAGACTCCACTTCCAAGCTCACCAATGCTCCTAGATGCCTCCATTCACCTGCAAAGCACAAGAAACACTCCAAATGCAAGCCTAGAATGCCTAATCCTAGTCCTAAACAACTCTAGACTCTAGATGTGACAATGACTCGACAAAATGGCAAGAATGGTGGAGAAAAGAAGTCAAAACAAGAACTATATACAAGCCTAAATGCATGAAAATGTATGAATATCATGTAACGAGTCCTAGCTTAATCAGAGGAAGAATACTTACTTTGCTCCACACAGTTATAATCATTGGTTTTGAAACGGTTTTTGACCACCACTGCCTTTCCCTTGTCCATTGGTTTTGGTGGAGCTACATAAAGTTTGGTGTTGTTGTTGTTGTTGTTGTTCCATGGTTAAGCTGGTTTGGGACCGTTGTTGCCCTTATTCTTGATGTCTTGCACAGCTTGAATGACATGGTGAAGAAGATCCCTCAATTCATGGTAGGGAAGTCTTTCTACCTTGTGATTGATTCTCTCATCCAGCCCATCAAGGAATTGTGCCATCAAGGTTTCAGCATCTTCATCTAACTCCAACATGTTCCTCAACTGCTCAAACTCCTCATAGTACACTTCCACACTCCTTTTTCCCCCGATTTTTTTTTCAAAATTTTCTTTGTAAGTCTCTGTAGAAACAAGGAGGAATATAACTTATTCTCCTACGGAATTTTATGTTGGTCCATGAATTGAGCAGTGGATAGTTGATTTTTCTCCTGTCCAAACATCTCTATCCCACCAAGACAAGACATGTTCAGTGAGTTAAAGTGAGGTGGCCTTGAAACAAATTTTTTTTTGAAAAACGGACTGACTCTTAAACCCCACTTCCGTGACGTATTTAGCAACCTAAGATCTAGATTCTAATTGATCAGGTTAGAACTAGCTTTAAGCACAATTAAATTGAAGAACAGATATAGTTTGAATCCTTAACTGAATTTGAACAAGTCTAGCAAGTCATGAAATCCTATGTGAGAAACCCTAAACCTAACTAGGAATCTACTCAGACATAGATAATGAAAACATAATCATAGAATGAATAAATTGCATAAAAGAATAATAGTAAAAGGGGTTCGAAATTTTCTCCAAATACAGATGAAGTAATAGGTTGAGATCAGCCCCAAAAGCTCTAAAAATCCTCTGCTCTTAATTATTAATGCGTAAGTAAAATAAACACCAAAATCCTCTATATATAGGCCTAATCTCGGCTGGGGCTTCTGTGTAAATACTGGAACTATCTTGGGCTTCTTTGCAAATCTTCATAACTTCATTAAACCGACGCGTACGGCCCATCTCGCTAGTGTGTCGACCGATGCACAAGGTGTGTCGGTCGATGCATGATCAATAAATCGGACAGTGAGTTAAGCTCTCGGCCAAAACGTCCCAAAAGTCCCAAAATGCTCCAAATATCTCCAATTAGCTCCAAACCTGATTAAACCTGTAAAAGACTCTAAACAAAGACAAAAGACACTAAAAACACATCTATATCATGGTCTAAAATGGGTAAAAACCATGATATATCAGTGAGCTTCATGTCATGCACTCAAAAACTCCTTAAAGATCATTAGAAATACCAGTTCTTAACAGGTAATGGCCTTACTAATATAGCTTGATTTGATGATATGCTCAGAGTTTAATTCTCTAAGATACACTATAAGTGCACATGCAAATGTAGTATGTAGGGTTGATATACTTGTATTTTCATGCATTTAGGCTATTGTTAGGATCATGTTTTACTTCTTTTTAGTTTCCTTTAACTTCACTTCTTTGGTCATTGATGTGTTTAGAGTATAGGATCATCTAGAGCTAGGTTTAGGTATTCTAGGCTTGCATTTGGAGTGTTTCCTATGTTTTGTAGGTTCTTGGAGTTGCTAAGGATGTTTGGAAGAGTTTGGAGGCTAAAGGAGTGATTGCAAGTGAAGTGGTGATGAAGGACCAAACCGATGAGCTTGAAAGATTGAGTCATATGAAGATATTACATTGACTTTTAGCTCTGGGATTCTGAATAAAAATCATGGGAAATTGAGTTAGCTTTCTAATGGAGGTGGTTTGAAGTCATTCGGAGCTATATGGAGAGAGTTATGCCTGATTTACTGGATGCATCTCAACACAGAAAAATCCGAGAGTCCGTATCGGTCTGGCCGACCGATACGCCGACCGATACGACCCTTCCCAGAAAAATCCGAGAGTCCGTATCGGTCTGGCCGACCGATACGCCGACCGATACGACCCTTCCCAGAAAAATCCGAGAGTCCGTATCGGTCTGGCCGACCGATACGCCGACCGATACGCGTCCCAGAAATTGCCTTGGATCCGGGTCAACACCCGGTTTGTTCCGGGTTGACCCGGCTCGAACCCTAATGACTTTTTAAGCCAAAAACCTATCTTTTTACAGTCTCTTATGCTATTTTTGTTGTTCTAAAAACTTGTAAGAACAAGTTTGATTTCTTGATTGAATCTAGTACTTCTTTTGTGATTCCTTCATCAAATCTTTCAATCAAACTCTACTTTTCTATGATCAATCTTATTTCTATGGAATTTGTTGGTTTGATCATGATTAGTGAGTAGTTCTTCATAGGGCTTATGGGTTAGGTAGGATTAGGTTGATTTAGGGGTGATCAATGGATTCTAATGTTTAATTGTATGAGATCTCATCTGTCAAAGTGCGTGTAATGCCTAATTAGCCTTGATCAAGTTGATTAGGATACTTAAGATTTCTTGTTCACAACATGTTCGATGAAATTCCTGTTCATAGCTTTGATAGAACTTTCACATTCTAGCGCATGAGAATGTATGTTTAGAGTGATTGTTAGTTGTTTGGAACTCGTTTGATTGCTTGCTTGATTCTAATTCACAAATGAAAATTTGTTCTTGGATTAGGATTAAGTAAAGAGATTAGTATTAAGAGATTAAACTGATCGTATCGTTGTGTTCCTTGCTAGGAGGTTAGCTTGTTTGAAGCTTGAATTAGGATCCTTGATCATCCCGAGTCACCTGTCCGTTGACCTTAACCCGTATGCCTTATCTTTATCATTGATTGAATCCACTTGTTTACTTGTTTTTGTCTACTTCTTTTTGATTTGCATTCGTTAGGATTGTTAGAATTGAAAACCAAATTGTTAGATTTGACTCTGGAGGTTTAGTGTATACTTATTGGTTTTATCCGTCCCAGAATAGGTTCGATACCTCAAAGCTACTTCGATAAGCTTGAGGAATTGGTACCTCAAAGGATTGAGAAAATCCTAGTTATCAATTTGGCGCCGTTGCCATTTTGGGATTCTGGATATATCAATTCGTTTTCTATTCCTTTTTAGTTCAAGTTATTGTTACTAATTTGCTACTTTCTCTCTTTTTGATGTTAGGTGTATGAACTTGCGCAGCAAAGGGACTACAAACTTAGTTGCAAGAGTTTACGACATCAAAGCACACGAGAGGAGATTAGCAAGAGAACGCCGAGCACAAGAACGAGCTGTTAACGTTAAGAGTGTTGAGCAACAAGTTATGGATAATCATCAAGATCAACAACAGCAGCAGCAAGAGAGGCCAGCTAGGGCCATTGGTGATGGAGACACACCGGATACAAATGCGAACCGGCATGGGATCATTCCACCACCGGTGAACAACAACAACTTTGAGATCCGAGCTATGGTGATGAACATGGTGCAGAACAATCAATTCCATGGGTTAGCATCTGAGGACCCGCTGCAGCACTTGGACACCTTTGACAAGATTTGTGCCACCACGAGGCTGAATGGTGTGACTGACGATGGGTTGAAAATGCGTCTCTTCGTCTTCTCTTTGGCAGATAGAGCTAAGGATTGGGAAAGCACTATCACTCCAGGATCCATCACTACTTGGGGAGACCTGAAGAAAGCTTTCCTGAAGAAGTTCTTCTCACCCACTAGGACTGCTCGTTTTCGCAGTGAGCTATCCGGGTTTGTGCAACGCAACAATGAGAGCTTCGCTGAAGCTTGGGAGAGATTCAATAAGCTCACCACTCAGTGCCCACACCATGCTTTCACCAAGGAAACACTACTCAGCAACCTCTACCGCGGAGTGCTTCCTAGAATGAGGGCAATGCTAGATTCATGCAGCAATGGACATTTCCTAGGCAAGGGAGTAGATGCAGCTATGGAGCTGATTGAAAATCTAGCACAAAGTGATGGCAACTACAACGAGGATTATGAAAGGACTAATAGAGGATCATCATCTTCAGATGAGAATTATGAGAAAGAGATAAAAGCGTTGAATGAGAAGTTAGACAAGATGATCTCCATTGGCCAAAAGAACATCAGCTTTGTGGGACACTATGAGGATTCTAAGCCTCAGCTTTATGATGATGATGAGGATTTGACACAAGAGGAGATCAACTTCATTGCTGGACAAGGTGGTTTCAATAAGGGCTTCACTCAAAACTACAGAAACCACCCAAACTTTTCATACCGCAATCCCAATGTAGCCAATCCTCAATACCAAGTCTATCCTCAAGCTCCATCTCAAGGACAAGCTCATCAACAAGGGCAGCAAGGCTTTCCTCAGCAGCAAAAGCCTTTTGTCCCATACACCAACCAACAAGGGTTTGGAAATAAGCCTCAGTTTCAAAGCCAGCAAGGATATATTCCCAACCAGCAATTTCCTCCCGGTTTTGGACAGCAGCCACCACAAGCTTCTTCTTCCTCAGGAGTTGATAATGAGTTAAAGGCTATGATGCAGCAACTTCTTCAAGGACAAGCCTCAGGAGCTATGGAAGTCAGGGATCTCAAGAGTGAGCTTCAGAACTTAACTTCAAGGGTTACCAACATGGAGAACAAGAATGCCTCTACATCTCGCACTCAAGGTACCTTGCCTAGAAACCCGGAGAAGAACCCGAAAGACTACTGCAATGCAATCTTCTCTACTGTTGATCATGAGAAACCAGACCATGAAAGAGAGGTTGATGAAATCGAAGCACTTCTCTATGGGTATGAACTCCCTCCTGCTGCACATGCTCCTCCCAAGGAGATGAAGACAACAGTGGTTAAGCCTCCCTATGTTGCACCAGCTAAGGTGATGAGTGCTACTGCAATTTTTGCTGAAGATATTGTGCCTACTGTCCACACAACACCAAGGGTACTTCCCAAGCTTGGTAATCCAGGTAAATTTACAATCAGTTGTACTTTGGGAGACTTGAAGATTAACGACGCATTGTGTGACTCCGGCTCTACTGTGAGTGTGATATCTCTTGACATGGTTGAATCTCTTGGGATTAAGAGCATGGAAAGGTACCCATCTTCTATTACATTTGGAGACTCTTACTCAAAAACTCCAATGGGAATGATAAAGAACTATCCACTGAAGATTGGTGAGTGCACTATCCCAACTGACTTTATAGTCATGAAGATGAAGAAGAGTACCCAACTTCCTCTTTTACTTGGTACTTCTTTCCTCAACACCACTGGAGCTTGTCTGGACTTCAAAAAGAAATGTGCTGTGCTGAATAATGTTGACGCCAAGGCTTACTACCCTCTGAGGAGCACATCTCTTCACACTTGTGGTGTCATCCTCTCTCCCAATGAAGATGATGTGTTAGAGGAGGCAAGGTTATTTTCCAACGTCGGCAAGGAAGTTTGGCCTAAACCCACCGCTTATGGATCATTGAGTGAGCACATGGGACGTGCTCAAAAGAAGGGGGTGGATAGAGCTATTGGAACTCCTCTCATGACCACAAAGACTGAGTATGTTGGGTCCAAATATTTGAAGAAGCTGAGCATTGATAAGGAAAAAGCTCCAAAAGAAAGGGTTGTGGATATGGTGACAAAGATGCCTCCGAAGGTTGTAAAGGCTTCGATCAGTCCAAGGTTCCAAGGTGACTCGGTTAATCTTGGTGAGCTGACTTCTCAGGTCCTAGCCATCAATCTCAAAGGCAGGCCACACTCTTCAACCGCCTAAAAACCGGTTTGACCAGTCGAGCTTAACGACTTTAAACAAAAGCGCACTTGGGAGACATTCCCATGTTTATCCTTGTACATACGTTTCTTGCTTGTTATTTTTGATGTTTTTCTTTGAGTTTTGTCAGGTTTTGGCTTAAGGATGAGGTTGTAGACCAGTTGGAGTTGAGCAAAGGCCGCGGAAATGAAGAAAAATGGTGCAGGAGCCGATATCGGGTTCCGTATCGGCTGGCCAGGCCGATACGGTTATGGTAAAAATAATCCGAGGCTCAGTATCGGGCACCGTATCGGTTGGCCAGGCCGATACGGGATGCAGGAAATAAATCCGAGAGTTGATATCGGCTGGCGTATCGGTTGGCCAGGCCGATACGCTCTCACTGCCCAGGTTCACTCGACCTATACGCCTTCTCTTGGACCAGGTAACACTCCAACTTGTACATACTTGCATTTTAGCTTATTTTCTTTCTTTTTCTCCTTTTGTTGAGTCTCTCTCTCGAGCTTACTTTCCCACCGAGACGGTGTGAACTAAGTTTGGGGGAGAGGCTAGTTGCTAACCATGTTTTCTTTGTTCTTATTTTCGATTTTATCACTTGAGTCTCATGCATTCATCTAAGGCATAGAAAATCCAAAAAAATTGAAAAATTTCAAAAAAATTTCAAAAAGAAAAGCATGTAGTTGCAATAGCATAATAGGATTGAGTCTAGTTGCATCATATAGGACGCATGCATAGGGAGCAATGATTGAATGTCCTTGTAAGACTGATTAAGTGATGACTTGTTCTTTATGCTAGTTGTTTGAGCTAGTTGATTGTCCTAAGATTGCAATTCAAGAAAGGCTAGAAAGTTAAGACGAACCATGCTCGGATTGCTTGCTTTGAAACTTGGTTTGAAACTGAAATAGGCTTTGAATTGACACTAGCTCTACCTAAGTGAGAACTTTAATGATTACTTCTAATTATCTTGCTCATGCTTTGTGTGTTAAACTCATGGATACTCTGAAAATATTCAAGCATTCTTATCCCTTTTACCACTCTCGCTTGCTTGAATAGACTCCACACCTTTCACCACCCTTCTTTCAAACCATAAACACTCTTGTTGAGAGGTAGGCCTATTTTCTTGAATGAGCTAGGTAAAAAGTGTTGAGTATGAGGCGACTAGGGGAAATTTCCATATAGTGCAGGCTCAACACCTTTAGCTTTGCAATAGGCTAGAATCCAAGTTTGGGGGAGGAATTGGGAATGGAAGAAAGAGAGTAAAGAAAAGAAAGAATGAAAGGGATTTTGGTTGGGATCTTATGTTTGTTGGCAAAGTGTTTTAAAAGAAGAAAAGCTCTTATGTGTTTAAAGAAAATAAAAGTGTCTTATATTTTGAAATGAAAAGAAGCCAAAGGCTCACCTTAGAGAAAGAAAAGAGACCATTGCTAAAGAAAGATTTGAGCTAAGTTAAAAAGAAAAGATTTGCCACTGTTTTGAAAGTCTTTATTGATCCTTGGGGAGTTTGATTGGAAAGTGTCTGATTGAGAAAAGGGGATGAGGCAAAAATAGCCTTGGTCAAGGGTAGTATCCATTTAGGTGGGCTAGATTAGGAGAAGATGTAATTGGGGCATGGGTAGATGGAAATCAACCTAGTATGCACCAATTGCCTCTAACTCTTAGCATTTTACTATAGCTCATTCACTTCTTTATGAGAGAACCTTCATGCTTTTGGAATAAACCCCTCTTTTGATTGAGATCACTTTAATCTCAAAACCTTGTCCCTTTTGCCAAATGAGTTTGATCACCTTGCATTGAGTAAGATCCACTTGAAAACCTAATGAATGTTAAAGAGCTAGTTGATAGGAATGCTTGTCTAGGTTGAGAATTGAGCTAAGAGTTTTGTCTTGATGAGCATGGCTAAATTTTTGGAGTAAGCCTAACTTGGTTGCATCTTGGTGACGTTGACTCGAATTGGAACTTGTTGATCTCAGTTTTGTCTTTGGATATGAGCTTCCGCCTTCAAACCTTTCTCCCAACTTGCTTTGATAGTCTTATGCTTGCTTGTGGACAAGCAAGGTTTAAGTTTGGGGGAATTGATATACTTGTATTTTCATGCATTTAGGCTATTGTTAGGATCATGTTTTACTTCTTTTTAGTTTCCTTTAACTTCACTTCTTTGGTCATTGATGTGTTTAGAGTATAGGATCATCTAGAGCTAGGTTTAGGCATTCTAGGCTTGCATTTGGAGTGTTTCCTATGTTTTGTAGTTTCTTGGAGTTGCTAAGGATGTTTGGAAGAGTTTGGAGGCTAAAGGAGTGATTGCAAGTGAAGTGGTGATGAAGGACCAAACCGATGAGCTTGAAAGATTGAGTCATATGAAGATATTACATTGACTTTTAGCTCTGGGATTCTGAAAAAAAATCATGGGAAATTGAGTTAGCTTTCTAATGGAGGTGGTTTGAAGTCATTCGGAGCTATATGGAGAGAGTTATGCCTGATTTACTGGATGCATCTCAACACAGAAAAATCCGAGAGTCCGTATCGGTCTGGCCGACCGATACGCCGACCGATACGACCCTTCCCAGAAAAATCCGAGAGTCCGTATCGGTCTGGCCGACCGATACGCCGACCGATACGACCCTTCCCAGAAAAATCCGAGAGTCCGTATCGGTCTGGCCGACCGATACGCCGACCGATACGCGTCCCAGAAATTGCCTTGGATCCGGGTCAACACCCGGTTTGTTCCGGGTTGACCCGGCTCGAACCCTAATGACTTTTTAAGCCAAAAACCTATCTTTTTACAGTCTCTTATGCTATTTTTGTTGTTCTAAACACTTGTAAGAACAAGTTTGATTTCTTGATTGAATCTAGTACTTCTTTTGTGATTCCTTCATCAAATCTTTCAATCAAACTCTACTTTTCTATGATCAATCTTATTTCTATGGAATTTGTTGGTTTGATCATGATTAGTGAGTAGTTCTTCATAGGGCTTATGGGTTAGGTAGGATTAGGTTGATTTAGGGGTGATCAATGGATTCTAATGTTTAATTGTATGAGATCTCATCTGTCAAAGTGCGTGTAATGCCTAATTAGCCTTGATCAAGTTGATTAGGATACTTAAGATTTCTTGTTCACAACATGTTCGATGAAATTCCTGTTCATAGCTTTGATATAACTTTCACATTCTAGCGCATGAGAATGTATGTTTAGAGTGATTGTTAGTTGTTTGGAACTCGTTTGATTGCTTGCTTGATTCTAATTCACAAATGAAAATTTGTTCTTGGATTAGGATTAAGTAAAGAGATTAGTATTAAGAGATTAAACTGATCGTATCGTTGTGTTCCTTGCTAGGAGGTTAGCTTGTTTGAAGCTTGAATTAGGATCCTTGATCATCCCGAGTCACCTGTCCGTTGACCTTAACCCGTATGCCTTATCTTTATCATTGATTGAATCCACTTGTTTACTTGTTTTTGTCTACTTCTTTTTGATTTGCATTCGTTAGGATTGTTAGAATTGAAAACCAAATTGTTAGATTTGACTCTGGAGGTTTAGTGTATACTTATTGGTTTTATCCGTCCCAGAATAGGTTCGATACCTCAAAGCTACTTCGATAAGCTTGAGGAATTGGTACCTCAAAGGATTGAGAAAATCCTAGTTATCAAGGGTTTGAACCATAGAGACTCAAGAAATCTTGCGATAGACTATAAAATTTCAAATTAAGCTAGGCGATGTAATCAAGAATATTAAACTAAAACAGAAAGTAAATCAATAGCGATCGGTTTGTTTATCAAATACTAAAAGCGCTAGGTCAAGGGAGTTCTTAGGAAATCATGCCAAGCAGATCAAATATCAGTTAGGATCGAATTAAGAACCGTTCTAGAACTCAAACACAAATATAGAACTAACCAACTTTCATTGAGAGAATTCAATAAGTCTAAACCATACAAATCCAAATTTCTTTGCAACTCCTAACAGATTAAACTAGCCTTAGGTGCAGGTTTGATTAGTTCACAATTAAATTAAACCAAATTTCTTTGCAGATAATTAAATTGTTCAACCTAAATACATATGATTCTAAATTACACTTTCGTGTCAATTTATAAACCCTAGATCTAGATTCTAAGTGATCATGTTAGAAACTAGTGTTAAGTGCAATTCAGGTTGAAGGACTAACAAGTTATGAATCCTTAACTGACTGATTAAATCTAACAAGTCATGAAATCCTAATGAGAATCCCTAAACCTAACAATGAATCTATTCAGACATGATCAATGAAACAGAAATCATAATATGAATAAATTGCTTAAGAAAAGAGTAGAGAATGAAAAGGGGTTCGAAATCTTCTCCAAAAAGCAATACAAGAACAGATTAGCCCCAAGCTCTCAAAACTCTCTCTAGCTAAAAGTATGATGTGTAATCAAAACAAAACACCAAAAACCCTAATATATAGTGTAAAACACGTCTTGGGTCTCTTTTGTAAATACTGGAACTTCTGGGTCAAAAGTGCAATTCTTGAATTCTTCATTAATGCGTTGAAATTTTGAATCTGGGAACTGTGTCGATCGATGAAAACGTGCATCGTCGACGCTTGGTGCGAACTCAGATGGTGACTTATGCTCCTTACGGCTTTAGCTCTAGATCTTTCCCAATAAGCTCCAATATCTTCCAAAATCCTCCAAATGTGTGTAAACCTAATAAACACCTGAAAAGTCTCGAAAGACACTACAAAGACTCTAATATATACTCATGTCTTAAAACAGGTAAAAACCATGATATATCAACTCCCCCACACTTAGCCTTTGCTTGCCCTCAAGTAAAACAAAAAACCAACATGAGGTGAAGAGTTTATGACTCTATAATCCACACACATCCTCCAGGTTCCATCCTTCTTGGGCACTAGAAGGACATGCACAACACATGGTCTCAGGTTTCCCCTGACATAGCCTTTGTCCATAAGCTCTTTGACTTGTCTCTCAAGCTCCTTAGAATCTTCATGATCCACCCAATAGGCTGGTCCATTAAGAAATGTTCCTCATGGTACAAGGTCAATATTGTGCTTTATGCCTCTTAAAGGAGGAAGACCATATGGCATATCCTCTAGAAATACATCAGCAAACTGATCAAGCAGTCTTTTGATCTCCATTGGAACCGTGTATTACATGTCTCCATGCCTTGTACTCAAATACTCCTTAAAGAACATTAGTATTACTGGTTCTTTACAAGTAATGACCCTAGCTATATAGCTTGATCTGAGAAGAAAGTTAGGCTTAGATAATGATTCCTTTTCTTTAAGCATTATAACTGGAATTCCATGCACTTGTGTAGGTGTTAAAGGTGCTAGATTATAACTCTTCTTATAATGCATAAAGGAATATATAGTAATGGTATCCTTATCAAACTTTCAAGGTCTACCAAGAAGAATATGGCCAGCTTGCATAGGAACCACATCACACAGGACTTGATCAGAAAATCGACCAACACTAAATGGACTATTGCTTGATCATATATCTTCAACTCGGCCCTATCATTAAGCCATCTAATCTTATAAGGATTAGGATGTTTAGTATTTTCCAGACCGAGTTTAGTGACCATGTAGTCACTAGCCACATTGGCACAAGATCTAGCATAATAATGAAATTACATACCTTGCTTTTGATAGTGCATCTAGTGTGAAAATGTTCTCCCTTTGAGCAATCTCATGAGGATGAACTGTAAAGTTGAGAACTCTCCTAGTGACAAGAGACTCTTGATACGATCAGGTTTTAATCCCTAGATCTACACTGCAAATGCACAGACGTGAACCAGTAGTATATAGGGTATCGAATCCACAGAGACTCTAGATTCTTACGATAGATTATAGAATGTCAGGTTAAGCTAGGTAGCAATAGAGAAAGCAGTAAATCAAACAACAGAAAAGTAAATATATCGGTTTGTAAGCAAGAAGCGAAGGCGTCAGGTCAAGGGAGTTCTCAGGAAATCAGGAACACAGGCTAATCAATCAATCGGGATCTAATTAAGAATTGTTCTAGAGCTACAATCACAGAATTATAACAGACCAACTTTCGTTGCGAATATTATCTATGTCTAACAACCTAGCAAGCCAACTTTCGTTGCGAATTCTAGAGTTCTAAACAAGCATTAATCTCAAGTTCTTTCGTTCACAATTCTCCTAAGCCAAATTTCTTTGCGAATAGTCAAATTGCTCGTCTAAGTTCTTTCTAGTTAATTTATCAACTTTCGTTGCAGAAATCAACCTAACATCAATAATCTAAGTGGCCAATTCAGATCAAGCATTAAGAAAAACCCTAGATGAAGAACTAACAGATATGAATCCCTACAGATTGATCAACCTATAATTCCATGAAATCCCTAATGAGAATCCCTAAACCTAACAGGTAAACTACTTCGAAATCTTCTCTCTGACGAGTATCTGATCAGCCCCTAAAAACTCTCTGAATGTAAAATAAAGCGTTGCCTAAACAACGGCTTAAAACCCCTAATATAATGATCTAATCACGGCTGGTGCTTCTTTGTAATTATGAGAAACTTCTGGGCCAAAGTAAAAATTCCACAACTCTTCATTAACCGCCGAGAATTGTCTGTGTCGACCTTGTGTCGATCGATGCACATGTTGTGTCGATCGACACATGTCAGTCGATAGTGAACTCTATCTCTCGGGTTAAATCTCCAAAATGCTCCAGAATGCACCATAATGTCCAAATCCGCTCCAAACGTGTATAGACCTGAAAACATAGATAAAAGGACTACAAAGGACTCTAAAAGACTCGATAAGAAGTCACATACCATGGTTAAAAGCCCTAAAATCCATGGTATATCAACTCCCCCACACTTAGCTTTTGCTTTCCCTCAAGCAAACAGAAAACCAAGATCAGGAAAAGAAGTTTGAAAACTCCAGAAACTCGTTTCATCGTAGGAGCACCACACTCGGATTCGCCTTAGTAAGCCACATGAAAATGAACCTGCAGACATCAAGACCAACATATACTTCCCCCACACTTTATCAACTATCCTGAGTAAACTCCACAATCACATTCAGAGCATCCAAATTCACCATACTGACTTCTATAAGCTATTAAGTGCGGTCTCACCTATGGGGTATCGATCAAAGAACATATGGAGTCTTACTCTGTTAGCATCTGACCACTCAACTGTTGTTTCTGGTTCCTTCCTTCTCTTTTCCCTTCCTTAGCACTGATTTTTCTCCACTGGGTATCATTTTATTTTTTCTATCAGTGCTCTTCCCTTACTGGGGCATACTTTGGACATGTTTCCATGGATGCACAGGAGGTAATAAGAGTCTATACCACTCCCGCGACCACTTCGAAGCTACTAGCTTATCCTCAGTTTATCACTTTTTTTGTCTTTCAAAGATGGGGAGAAGGGAACCATAATCAGACAGGTTTACAAGCTGTGCCAAAACCAACAGAGGAATCCGACTAAAAGTATACCAAGCCCATATGAGAGAAAATTAAGTCAAATTAAAGGTGAAGTCAAGTAATGGATTCTCTGAATACCTGAAGTGATATGGGTGTCCTCAGTAGGCTGGTCTGTGTTGGGTTTTCTAATAGTCATAGATCATCTGCAACTCATCCAATGGTCACTTAAGTTCCTGCAAGTGTGGTAATCTCCTCAAAAAGTCTTTGTTTCCTACTCAATTTGACTCAATAAAACAAAATTTTGACTGACTCTAAGAAAACAAAAACGGTGCGTCAATAGCTACCTCCCCCACACTTGAAACACACTGTCCCCAGTGGTGTCAAGCTCAGGATCGGCGAGAAAAATCGGAATTAAGAGAATCCGAAAAGGGTCAGAACACTTACCTGTCGTCGACCTGTGTCGATCGATGCCACAAGGGTGTCGATCGGTGCAAGGCGAATATGCGTGCGGTTATATAGATAACCGGTGTCTGGACCGTAATTGAACCGGCAAATCGTAAATCACAACTGTGTCGACCGATGCACTATGTGTATCGATCGATGTAGTGTGATTCTGTCTGTTTCTCATGCTTTTGAACACATAAAAGTAGAAAATCAAAACGAAAAATGAAAACAAAAACGAACCTACTAGTGGGTTGTCTCCCACTCAGCGCTTGTTTAAAGTCAATAGCTTGACTATGGAAAGGAGATCAGACTTATGGAGGATTCAACAGAGACTTTGAATGTCTCTGTGAATGTCTCTTCATCCAAGGTGGCGTATAAGCATTCGGATCATGACATCTCCCAAGGAAAGAGCGAACAGAACCGGGGTGGGAGTGAAGCGTGGGTGGGATACTGCGTTTTCCTGCACTCAAGGCTGAGGGATTAGGAGATTTGAGTTTAGAAGATCCATACCTTTGCTTTGGTGGAAGAGAGAGATCTGGAGCTTTCTGCTTAAGAGCAGTTTCAGGCTCTGAAGATGTTAGAGCAAGTTCTGAATGAACTGCCATCTTCTCGTCTCCAATAGGAACATATAGTCCCACCACAACACTGAAGCTCTGTCCATCAATGGTGGCTCTCTGCTTCCTGTCCATCTTGAACTCCAAAGGTTTATCTCCCAGGTGGAGAGTAATCAAACTCTGTCTCACATCAATTACAGCTCCAGCAGTAGCTAAGAATGATATTCCAAGCAGAATAGGATCATCTGGCTCAATCTCATACTTCAGCCCCACAAAGTCTGTTGGAATAAAGTAATTTCCAACTCTGAGAGAGATGTTCTCAAGAACTCCTTCTGTACATCTCTTTGATTGATCGGCTAGGACAAGAGCGATCCTAGTGGGCTGGAAATCCATCAGTCCCAATCTCGCAGCCACAGAGTATGGCATGAGATTCACACTTGAGCCATGATCACACAAAGACCTCTTGAATCTGTCTTTGTAGATAGAACAGTCTAACATAAAACCCCCTGGATCTTTTAGCTTCTCAGGAATTCTACCATGAATAACAGCATTGCACACTTCGGAGACCATCAAGACACCTTCTTCTTCAGTCATGTTACTAGAAATTATGTATGTAACACATCTCCTTACCATAGGAATGTTCTTAATAGCATCAATCAATTGGGCTTCAGTTAGCTTATCTCTCATCATCTTCATGCACTTTTCTAACTGAATCTCTTGCTTGGACTTCCTAGGGAAAGGAATCTTTGGTTTGTAGACTCTTTCTTCAACTACAATCGGCTTCTCTGGAGAGACTGGCTGCTCACGCCCATGGTGTCGATCGATGCACGAGTTGTGTCGATCGATACTGACACTCGAAAGTTGTGTCGACCGACACACATCTATGTCGATCGATGCAGTATCTTCATCTCGAGAATATCTCGGATTTTTCAGCTCCAAAGCCTTATTATCTTGATTATGCTCAGCTCCATCTTCTGCCAAAGCTGTCTTAACATGTTCTGTCCGTATACTGGCTTCCACTTGCGTTATCCTAGCATCCAGATTATCAACTCTGCTTGTCAAAGTCTCCAATTTTCCACTCAGATCCTGATACATGAAGCCCATTTTTCCATTCAGATCTTGTGTCATCTTATTCTGTCCAAGAAGTAGCTGCTCAAGCATGGACTCAATCTTTGTCTGCTCATTAGTGGGAGGAGCTTGGTGATATGAATGACCTTCATCTCTCGACCTCAAAGCATATCTAGAAGCTTGTTTCCGTCCATGATAATCAGCCTCATCTATATAGTTCACCTCTGAAAACTCTTCAGCTTCTGAATCAGCTCAAATTTGCCTCTTTCTAAGTAGGATGTTGTGGACAGAATCATTCTTGCCCCTTATCTCAGCTATCTGCAAGTTATCACCCTTGCTACCAGATCTCTACCTCTCCTTGTCAGCATTCTTGACACTATTGCTAGATATCAAGTTCTCAATAAGCTCTTTAGCTTCTCTTGGAGTCTTGGTATAGACGTTCCCATTGCTTGCTGAATCCATAGCTCTCTGATACCAAAAGTCCAAACCTCTGAAAAATGCGCTCAGCAACTGAACCTCAGAGAAACCATGATGCGGACAATCTCTCTGGTACATCTTGAAACGCGCCCAAGCTGCTTTCAGGGCCTCTGTAGGTCCCTGCTCGAATGTCAAGAGGTCATGTCTAAGCTGTTCGGATCTAGCATTGTCATAAAAGTGTCTAAGGAACTCCTTCTTGACTGCATCCCAAGTGGTCAAAGATCCTGGTGGTAGTTGTTTCAGCCAGTAAGCTGCTTCTCCTTTTAGAGAGAATGGGAAGAGCTTACAGAAAAGATAATCTGAAGAGACTCCCTCAGCCTTGATACTGCTAGCCAATTCCTCAAATGTGTCTATATGATCCATAGGATGCTCGCTAGAAAGACCATGGAACCTATGCTGCCCAACCAATGCGTAGTACTCTGGTTTTAGCCTAAACTCAGCTCTGGAAAACGGAGGTGGTCGAATCGCAGACCAATTAGCATAAAATAGATCTGGTCTGTTATAGTCAGCAAGTGTCTTCTCGCGACCACCTTCCTCTCGTGGATGTTTCGCGCCCACGGAAACATCTGGTATGATGGGGTTTCCTTCCCCATCAAGTTTCTGACCCTTCGCGTTGCGTATATGACCCTCTTGGTCTCGTAGAATGACGTCCTTACCGTGAATCAGAATTATAGGTTCCATAGAGAGAAACCTGCTAAACGTTCAAGTGCTCGGTAACTCGGGTGTCGCTTTGTGTCTATCGATGCAGCAACAGCGTCGATCGATGCAATGCGAAAATTGTGTCGATCGACACACAGGACCGTGTCGATCGATGCAGTGCGATTCTAGGCGTACCTGAAACGCAAGAAACAGAAAAATCAGTAACCAAAAACAAAAACGAAAAACCTAGTCTAAACCCTAAGTTCAAATCTATCGAAGACTCAAAAGAGTCCCCGGAAACGGCGCCAAAAACTTTATACGATCAGGTTTTAATCCCTAGATCTACACTGCAAGTGCACAGACGTGAACCAGTAGTATATAGGGTATCGAATCCACAGAAACTCTAGATTCTTCCGATAGATTATAGAATGTCAGGTTAAGCTAGGTAGCAATAGAGAAAGCAGTAAATCAAACAGCAGAAAAGTAAATAGATCGGTTTGTAAGCAAGAAGCGAAGGCGTCAGGTCAAGGGAGTTCTCAGGAAATCAGGAACACATGCTAATCAATCAATCGGGATCTAATTAAAAACTGTTCTAGAACTGGAATCACAGAATTATAACAGACCAACTTTCGTTGCGAATATTATCTATGTCTAACAACCTAGCAAGCCAACTTTCGTTGCGAATCCTAGAGTTCTAAACAAGCATTAATCTCAAGTTCTTTCGTTCACAATTCTCCTAAGCCAAATTTCTTTGCGAATAGTTAAATTTCTCATCTAAGTTCTTTCTAGTTAATTAAACAACTTTCGTTGCAGAAATCAACCTAACATCAATAATCTAAGTGGCCAATTCAGATCAAGCATTAAGAACAACCCTAGATGAAGAACTAACAGATATGAATCCCTACAGATTGATCAACCTATAATTCCATGAAATCCCTAATGAGAATCCCTAAACCTAACAGGTAAACTACTCAGACATGACAATCATAACAAAAGACATGATGAATAGGATATTGAATATCATAAAACAGAACAAGAAACAGGGGTTCGAAATCTTCTCTCTGTCGAGTATCTGATCAGCCCCTAAAAACTCTTTGAATGTAAAATAAAGTGTAGCCTAAACAATGGCTTAAAACCCCTAATATAATGATCTAATCACGGCTGGTGCTTCTTTGTAATTATGAGAAACTTCTGTGCCAAAGTGAAAATTCCACAACTCTTCATTAACCGCCGAGAATTATCTGTGTCGACCTTGTGTCGATCGATGCACATGTTGTGTCGATCGACACAGGTCAGTCGATAGTGAACTCTATCTCTCGGGTTAAATCTCTAAAATGCTCCAGAATGCACCATAATGTCCAAATCCGCTCCAAACGTGTCTAGACCTGAAAACATAGATAAAAGGACTACAAAGGACTCTAAAAGACTCGATAAGAAGTCATATACCATGGTTAAAAGCCCTAAAATCCATGGTATATCAACTCTCCATAGTCTGGATATTCTATCTCATAAGAATCCTCTTCAGCTTCTTTCTCCTCCACATCTTGAGACTCTACTCTCAGGCCTCAGTGAGGATCATAGCTTTATTTCATGATTGGTAAGCCCTTTTTCTCATCCATCTCCTCATCTTCATCAAACCATCCTAATTGCTTTAGACCTATCCTACATGGTGGATGGTGTCTAGGCACTTTATGGTGAGGCTGATAGGTTTGCCCTTGCCCACCGGTTGCTTGTTTGCCTTGTGGTAGAGCTGGTGGTGCAGCTGCTGGTTGATCCACTCAATCAAGCCGTGCTCCAAGTTTTTGGAACTGTTTTTGCATTTAATTTTTCACGTTGGTGAGCGCCAACATCATAGCTACAAGGGGATCGACTGCATCATTGTCTCCCATTGTTTATGACCTACAAAAGACAATAAACAAGTGAGGGCTCTAGAATAAATAAAGCTATGCAAGCAAGAAGGATTATGAAACTTTCTATTTTGTGGGAAAAGGTGTAACGCCCCGTCCGTCCCTACCGTTGAGGCACCCATCCCTCTATCGTGCTCGTGGGCCCCACCCATGTCCCACGGTCGGTGCATTATTTTTTGTAAGCCCGAGTAATTTACTGACCCTGCAATCACCACGTGACCTTTTTCCATGTTTTGTCGTCACTCGCATGATACCGTGAGTCACTTCCCGGTAGGTCATCCATTCTTTGACTACTCCAGCTCAAGCACGCTTAACTCTGGAGTTCTCTGTGGCCAAGTGACCGAAAAGGTAAGTGCACTTTGGTGACATAGGTAGCCAAATTAATTCATTTAAGTCTTTCTCAAATGGGCCGGGCCAGGTATGTTACAAAAGGTTTTTAAACAATTTGGAAAACTTCTTGAAAGAAAAAAAGTTAAAGGTTTAAAATAGGCAAAGTTCTTTAATCAAAATGGAAAAGTTCTTGTTCATGAATCTTCTGCCTCAACCAACTGGTTTCTCAACAGGAATTGAGGCGTGTTTGTATTATATGACTGAATACACATAAATGAATAAAAAAACTTGAACAAAACAAAATTCTTTTGTTTTATTTTTGATAAGTGTTGAAATGGTAAAACCCTAGACGAAAAAAAGGAAATTGTTCTTTTGAAGTTTCTGCTTCAGCCAGCCGACTTTTCTAAAGAAAAGAAAGTTGAATGTAGTCCTAAATTAATTATGCAGAGGGATTCACAAGATTAAACACAAGGATACAATGTAGTTTTTGTTTTGGTTTTTGGTTTTATAAAAAGAAGAAATCAGCAAATAAGAAACTAAGGCTAACAATCATTTGAATTCTAATCTTTAAAAAAAAATAGAATCAATTCAAATTGAAAGAGATGAAGTAGACACAGCCTTGATACTTGGGATATCTCTAAGGCTGTAAATGGTGACCGTTTGAAGAACAATGGGAATGAGTAGGAAAAGAACGAAGAAGAATAAAATAATAGGAATTATTGTTTCTTTCCAAACTTGATGAAGAATATTTTTGCTCTTTAGTTCTCTACGAAAGAAGGAATGAGAAGGAATTATGTATAAAAAAATATTGCTTGTAAATGGTGTATTTTTTAAGGAACGAAAGAGAATTCATTGTTCCTCCTCATTCCCTTGGTCACCATTTAGAGCCTAAGTAACCAACGATAGGATGGTAACTAGGTGCAGTGAGGTAAATCACAATATGTGTCAAATCCTATTAATAAATCACAAGAAATCTCAATTGCTCGGACTTGCTCATGAGAGAAAGAGAGAAAACACAAAGTTATGAGGCTGAATGATACTTGTTTATTATTAGGGTAAAATGTGAATGAAACAAAGGTTACAAGAGTGTGTTATATAGCCTAAGTCTCGAAATCTTAGCAAGAAAAGAAAAGGAAAGAGTTTTAATGAAAAATTACTTGAAAAAAAGAAGTGCATCCGAAAAGATTTTTGGTGGGTTAGGCCAAAGAGCTATTTCATTAAAAATCTTAGCATAGAAAATTGTGTGGGATAAAACTGCACTAAGGGACAAAGAGTATAATTTATGGCCCAAGAATGATACATGAAAGGTTGGATTCCGGTTTGGGCTTGGCCAAGCCTTCACATAGGCGATAATTGTATATGTCTTCATTTGTGAACCGGTCTGGTCTTCTTCATTCATGGCCTGGTCTGTTTAGTATTGGTTTTGAATTGTAAGAATCAATTAGCTTGATTTCAATGATAGTTTTGACTCCATTGATAACATTGTTTGGAAAATGGCCAGTCACCTCATTTGGGTTATTTCCTAGCCGAGAGATGAGCCATGGTGCATCCGAGTCTTCTAAAGTGTTAGCTTCTGGTCTTAGCTGCTGCAGCTGCTCCAAGAACATGTTGAAATTGTATTGGATATTCCTGGTCTTACTCCTAGTCATTGGTCCACTTGGAACAAATGGTGCAATGATCTCCTTTTGTTTAGGTGCATCCGGTTTCATATCCTCATCAAGAAAAATTATATAAGAGTAGGAGAAAGAGAGAAAAGGGGGAAAACAAAATAAAATAAAATGAGAGACAGTGATTAATGACAAGATCGTCATTTTGTTGATCACAAGTTATTCAAAACATCAAAATATCTTATGATGTAACTTTTTTTTCCAACACTTATGATGTAATTCATAACTCAAAAATTGTCTCATTGTGTAAAATCCTTATTTTAACTAGAATTATTTACACTTTCGGGAATTTTTACAATTAAAATTTACACCGTAAGGCACTTATGTGTTTAGAACTCTTTGATATTATAAAAATGACAATTTTGTTCTTAATCAATTTCTTTCTCTTTCTTCTCCTTCTCTTTTTTGTTATTTGTATCTCTTCTATTTTCTCTTCTCATCTACTATTTTCTTCTAATTTCTTTTCCTCAACTTCAATATTTTAAGAAATATAAATGTTTTCTTTTTATACTATAAAGTATAATATTTTCTCTCTATTATTAAATTCATTTTTATATATTTTGTAATTTTTAAATTAAATTTTGTGGATATAAAATATTTATGGAATGAACGGTATATAAGATTCAAATTTAGTGGATAAATATAAAATGAATATGTAAAAGCATACAAAGTTATGTGTCTCATCTTTAGTATTCATATTGGATATCATATTGTGTGGTGAACATTTACGAATAGATGGACAATGCGTTATGAACAAATATTCTGAGTCAAACCAACGTGAATATTATTATGAAATTTTGATATCAACACTTTTACATTTTACTTTGTCCATGTGCCCCATAAAATTTATTTCCACAATATGATATACAACTTTTTGTAAAATAGTGTTCACGTCGATTTGTCAAATAAATATTTATGTATAATATAGACAAATTAGCATGGACAAGTCCTTTTTAGTCCTTATTCACATAATCTACTTTCACTATATATGTTTATATTTCTTGTCCATGTCGACGCGTTTATGTGTACATTTGTATATAACACTCTTTGAGTGTACATTTGTATGTTTTCTTGCACGATATGATATTCACGTCTAATTGTCCATGTTACCTTGTCAAATTCATAACCATAACCAAACTCAATATTTCCATATAGCCGTTCTCACCACTATATACAGAATCGGTACCTAAAATTGGATTCATATCCAAATGGATATAAATTGTGTAGAGAATAAAGTGGTTTTCCATATAGTGTCACCGAAAGAAAGTTCACATACAAATGTACGTAGAAACATATCGACATGGATAAAGGGGAATAATATGTACCATTTATCTTGCAATTTATTAACGTTCACAAGATTTGATCCAAAGTTACTAAAATATATTAAAACGAGTGTTCTCATATAGAGAGAAAAAATATATAATTTATAGTACTAAAAGAAATTAATTCTAAAAAAACATATAAGTTGAGATAGAGATGAGAGGAGAGAGAGAAAAAAATCTTAAAAATAAACAACAATCATCCAAGAGAGGAAGAGAGAGATATTTATGTTCATTAAACCAGAATCATCCAATATGTTGTACTTTTCATAAATCTACGTTCCAAATTAAAGATACTAATCAGTTTTTCTCCCCTTCCACTTCAAGCGTGCACGAGATCATAAGGAAATAAATGACGAAAATTCAATACTTCCCAATCAGACTTAATTTCCCATTAAATAAAAATCTAACAATCAAAATCTAGTTGGAGTACCATTGGGTATTATTAGCCCTGAAAATATGTAGAGTAGCATAAGGGCTCTTTTGTTACTTTTATAATTTAAAGTGTTTTAACTATCCACATTACACTAGTAAAAATATATCCTATAGCCACGTTTTTTTTCATGGCTATGGCTATTTTTTCGTGGCTATAAGCGGTTTTAGCCACGTTTAGTCACGGAAAAAAACGTGGCTATACGATCGTGACTATATTTTATCGTGTCTAAATCGTGACAAAAAACCACGTTTTTGTCACGAAATATTCGTGACAAGATTAGCCACGATTTTGTCACGAATATTTTGTGACAAAATTAGTCACGTTTTTGTCACGGTTTATATTGTGGCTTTTCAAAAAAAAAAATACAGAAATAAAAATAAAAAAAATCATTAATGTTTTTAATTTATAAATAAAATACAAAAAATACAAAAGAAATACAATATATATGTCTATATATAAGATTAAATACAAACTAATACAATAAAAATATTAAAAATATTTGGGGAAATTGCTTAAAATGCCCTCAAACTTGAATTTAAATAAAAGTGTACCCCCAAACTTAAATCAAATATAAAACTGGTTTTGCGGCCTTATGAAATTACCGCGCTGTCCTTACGACCAATCAAAAAAACGTCAAACGCAATTACCATTATAACCTTCGACTATTTCAGACTTCTATGGATGTCTGAGATGTCAGACTCCAATAGAAGTCTGACACAGAATTAATTACTAAATTTAAATTTTAAAATTATTAAAAATTATTTTGTCAAAACTTTTATATACATAAATTATATATAAACAATTTAGTAGTATATAAATTAAAATTTTATAAAATTGAGTCATATTAAACTATGTTAGTTAAGTATGCCTTAGAACCCTACTTTGTAATGGAACATAATGGAACATTTACATATAACTTACATATAACCTTAGGGTTAGTTAGACTCATGGTTTAATAAATTCACATTTGAAAAAATTTATTTGCACATGTATGTTATAATGGTGATATAATTAACGAATTTGATGTGTCCTAGGTGTTTTGTTTAAATATTTTTCGATGTTAAGTGATAAATACTAAATTTAGGGTTTATCAGACTTCTATAGAAGTCTGAATTTTGGGGTTTCGTAAATACATGGTGTTTTTAACCAAATATACCTTAAATGGTTAAAATTGACTAAATATTATGTAATTTTAATTTACATATGTCCAAAAGTCCCATATTTAATTTATGTATCCGAAATTTTCCTCAAAATATTTTTTAATAATTTTATAATTTAAATTTTCAACTTAATTATCTCTCAGACTTAATCGTAAGTCTGAGAGATAATTAAGTTGAAAATTTAAATTATAAAATTATTAAAAAATATTTTGAGGAAAATTTCGGATACATAAATTAAATATGGGACTTTTGGACATATGTAAATTAAAATTACATAATATTTAGTCAATTTTAACCATTTAAGGTATATTTGGTTAAAAACACCATGTAGCTTGATCTATGCTTGACATATGGAGTTGGATATCATATTTTCATCTGTAGGGTTAGGCTGAGGGTTTGTGAATTTTCATCCATGTTGTTACATTTGCATATACTGGTTAGGTTGTGACTATATTAAACGAGTTTGATGTTTTTTATAAGTTTTCTATATAATATGATGGTATTTAAGTAGTAATTAGTAGATTTAGGGTATATCAGACTTCCATGTTAATCTGATTAACGTACATGATTTCTCAGACTACCGAAGAAGTCTGGCTAATCTCGACCAAAAACTAAACCCTACTTGGGAATTTACCCCATATATAAACGGAAGTTACCGACATTAGATCGTAAAAGTCATTATCAAACTTCTCTCTCTAAAACGGAAACACACTCCCTCTCTAGATACTCTCTAAATACCCTCTAATAACTCTCCGCCAACCCTCAGCCGCCACCGCTACCGCCGTCGTCATCTTCTTCATTCTTGTAATTATCTCTTCTTTTCGTCTCTCCTGACCAGTCCATACACCGCCGCCATCATATTCTAAGCTCTTCGTTCTTTAAATGTTTGAGATCTTTACGAAAGAAGTCATTTTTTCTTTGATATTTGTCTAGATCTAAACAAAAATTTGGTTTTTATATATTTCTCGTATTAGATCCGTACGGTTTTGAGTTCGAGTCATCCCCTTTTTCATATGTACTTTGTACTTCGTCTAGATCTGAATAAAACTAAAAATAGATAGATTTTTATATATTTCTCATTTTAGATCCATGGGATCCATACGGTTTTGAGACCGAATCATCCCCGGTTTCACATGTCTTTTGTCTAGATCTTAACAAAAAAATTGGCAAAAAAATTGTTTTTTTAATATATTTCTCGTTTTAGATCCATACGGTTTTGAGTCCCAATCATCCTCTTTTTCACATGTCTTTTGTCTAGATCTGAACATCCCCAACAAAAAATAGATAGGTTCTAGGGCCCCTAGGTTCTATGCTTGAGTTAGACTCTATTAGAAGTCTGAATTTGGAATTGTTTTTGTTCAGACTGTTTTAGAAGTCTGACTTACAATCGTTTTATTGTACACAAGATGGGGCGATTCAGTCAGGTTCCAACCTCGAGTAGTAGTAGTTCATTCTCAACTTCCACATTCCGACAAAGATCCGGTTCATGCAATGGATTCCCCAAAAAATGTTTTTGCGGTCTGGACCCTGTCATGCGAACATCCACTACAGCCGATAATCCGGGAAGAAGATTCTTTGGATGTCGTAACTGGGATGTAATTGCCTTTCTCTTCTGTTTTGTAGCCAGTTTTATTTCGTTTTGACTTATTCGAGCTTATTTTCGGAATTTGAAGATGATATTGCATATTTAAAATGTGGCTGTATAGGATGGTGGCTACCATATAATGAAGTGGTGGGATGAGGCTATGATGGAGGAGTTTCACGAGTTAAAGCTGAGTGTGGACCAACATGGCGAACAAGTTGATTACATCTTCCTTTGTTATGCTGAAATTGACTGTGTAACCAACTTGCACGATGAGATCAAGAAAGCGCAGGCAGAGATAGCTCAACTAAAGGAGCTCTTGACTGAGAAACCATCTAGCCAGACGGTGCGTGGCGCCAAGTATGAGTATCTGATGGTTGCTGGTGCTGTTATCATCGTCCTGATTATCTTGAGGGCTTTTGGTTTCTTGTAATATAAGTCCTATGTATCCAAGTACAATTTTATGTATTATAAGACGAATTTTAGGGTTTTATCCAATTTCTGTTCATTCATCATCGTCCAATTTCATTCATCATCCAAATCTGCGAATTGTCAGACTTCAAAAGAAGTCTGACTAATAAATTATTTTCCTCAAACTTCGTATGGATTCTGAATCTACAATAATTAGTTTTAAGACTTAAATGATTTTCCTCAGACTTCGTATGGAGTCTAAATCTACAATAATTAGTTTTAAGACTTAAATGATTTTCCTCAGACTTCGTATGGAGTCTGAATCTACAATAATTGGTTTTAAGACTTAAATGATTTTCCTCAGACTTCGTATGGAGTCTGAATCCACAATAACTAATTTTCACCAGACTTCGCGTGCGTAACGACACGTGGCCTCTTGCATGCCCAGGAATTTAAATATTTTGTAAATTAAACGGGCGGGAGTTATGTAAAAAGGAGACGAAAAAAGCGCGGCAGTTACGTCTGCAGTAAAACCGTCCGCCAGTGGTAAAACCGTCTCGTTTTAACTGCCCCCTATGAGACATATATAAATATGATTTTTTAACCTTTTTTTTTACAGTTTCGCAGGAAAGATAAAAAAAAAACTATTCTCTCTCAAATCCACTCAATCGACACCGTGCACTTTTTCTGGGTATCGTTTCCAGATCTGGTTTCTCTCTGCTCCGCCGCTTACATTCGACGGTAAGATTAATCTAAAACTTCTTCGGGGGAATTCTAAGTTAAACTATTAGTAATCAGATGGCTGTTGGTGTCTGATTGTAGATCTCAGACCACATATGGAGTCTGATTACATCCTCAGACTCCAGGTGGAGTCTGAAGTCTGAAGTCTGAGCTTTTTTGTCTCATACTTGCGCTGAGCTTTTTTGTCTTTTTTTCTAAATTCCAGATCTTGTTGGGCCCCGATCTTGTTTTACTGTAGCTCCTCCGTCGTCTTCCTTCGACAGTAAGATTCCTCGACTCTTCTCCTCTTCTATATATTTACATAACTATAGTTGGCAGACGGCATAAGATGTCTGACTGTGTAAGGCCCTCGTTGTTTCAGGTTTCCGTTATGGAAGATGTTGAATTCCCACAAAGGATGTTCACTGCCGGTTATGAACCATCTCCGGATAAAAGCATACACTACTTTAGTGGAAGGAGAGATCTGATAACTGATGTTAAACTAGCGTTGTTACCGGCTGAATGGCAGGAACTCCTCGATTCAGAACTTGGCGTTTTTTTGAAATTCCATGAACTAAATTTCAAATGGTGTTCAAGGATGGTGCACTATATGCTCTGTCTGCAGTTAGACTGCAAGAAGAAGTATGAGTTATGGTCTCTTTTCGGCGTTAATCCAGTTAGGTTTTCCCTGAATGAGTTTCATGCTATAACCGGACTCAAATGCGACTATATTGAGAGCCTCGAGTACCCTGAAATTCAGTATACCGATGAGATGAGAGAAATGTGGAAGCTTCTTAGGGTGGATTTCGATTTAGGCCCAAGTTATACGCAACTAATGGATGCTTGTACAAGATGTTCTGAATGGGAACCGGAACAAAGGATATGGCTGGGCTATCTAGCGATCTATGCAACCTTCATTGAGGCTCATCACTGGACAACCTCCACAAGGGGTGACATGTCCAAGCTTCTGCTGTTTCCAGGATCGATACAATCCTATCCATGGGGACGATTCGCCTTCAAGGTTCTGATAGATTCTGTTAAAGAGGCAAACAGAAAACTCGTGGATGGAAAAAATTATCAGATCAGAGGTTTTGCTGAGGTCCTGAACATCTGAATATACTGGGCATGTCCCGCTATGGCAACAACTTATGGAGAGCCCTTTCCGGATGCCCCAGACCTACCATTGCTGGCGTACCAGGGATCACGGAGTCGAAAGAAAGCCGACGAAGCCTTACGCAAACAGGTATTTCTTGTACTTATGAACTCTGACATAAAAGTCAGACTTCGTATGAAGTCTGACACACATAATGCCATACTTCATATGACCCAGTCTCGTATGATGTTTGACTGGTTAATATTACAAATGCTTATATTTATTTTTCTATGTGACTTGTAATTTGCAGACCCGCGTCAACAGCTTCGTAATCAAGGAACACGATGACATGTTTCCCGTATGGGACAACCCTGATGAGGAGGACGACAAAGTTGAGAACATTGTGAAGGCAATGTTCAGACAGCTAGGGACTGTGCATTGGAGGTGGGGTTCAAAACACTGGAAGAGCGAAGGTGTGTTCAAGACCAGAGCTGGAGGTCCTGTTAAGCTTGAGATTAAGTCTGAGAAAGATGCTGATCAGACTGGTGAGAAAAAGCGTAAGGTTGTGGGAGTCAAGAGGAAGTTGTTGCAGGTTGTTTCTGATGATGAAGATGAGGAAGAAGAGGCTGAGGTAGTTAGCAAGAAACTTAGAGTAGGGAAGGCTGGTCCTACGAATGGGGATGTTGTTCAAATGATTGAGGGTTTGCAAAAATCACTTGAGACTCGGATTGATGTATTGGTAGATGTTTTCAACGAGGGTTTGCGTCTGATGGGTATCAGAATTGATGATCTTGCCAAGATCGTCCAGAGTTTGAAGAAAGAGAGTGTTGGAGTTGAGCAGAAGGAGAAAGACCAGAAGAAAGATTCTTCTGAAGTGAAGGAAAAGGAGAAGAAGAAAGCTGGTACTGGAGGGAAAGGAAGAGTGAAGAACGCAGAAGCAAAAACTGCTGCTGCTGCTGCTGCCGCCGATGAGATGAAGAAGGCTGGAGTTGGTGAGGATGAAGAAGATCCAGCTGAAGATCTTCAGGTTCAAGAAGGGGTAAAAGCTGCTGCGGTTGATGAAGAGGGAGGAAGAAAGAAAAATGAAAGGCCTAAGAGGAGCCTGAAGAAAGTTGTACTGAAGGTATCCGAACCTGAACATGCAGGGAAAGCGAAGCCTAAAGTAGCAGCAGATAAATCCGCCAATCCCTCTAAGGAAATCATACCGATTGCGACTGATGATGGGGTTAGTCTCCAAAACCCTCAATCTCTGGATACAAATAAGGAAAAGAACGTTGGGCCTAAGAGAAGTAGCAGGCTTATGAAGAAATCACTTGAGGGGAAGTAGCCTTCTATTGCTTTATGAACATTGTAAAGGCTGAAGCATAATAGTATTTGTTTTTTTCCCCATTGGTTCTTGTATTTGCTTTGAACATGGATTCCTGGCATTAGACTTATGTTGCATTGGCTTGCTATGATTTTTCGATGGCATTTAGCACATGTCAGACGTCTATGGATGTCTGACATGTTATGTATTCTAGTTACCAGACGTCTAGTGAAGTCTGGTTCTTGTGTGAATTTTAGTTCGAACATTATGTTTAACATGGGTTGTCAAATTGTCTATGCAGAGTATACCCGATGGCACAGATCCGAGTGTCATGGTCGTTGCACGGTCGGCTACGGGCATAAACTTCGATTCTACGCGGCAGTTTAAACAGGACACTAAGCAGGCGGCAGCTGAAGTTTACATGCAAGCAAAGGCAACCCAGGTTAAACAAAAGGAGAAGGTGAAGACTCCAGCTAAACCTGTTGTCCAAGCACAGGTTACACCGAGATATGACCCTTGTGCTGCTATCACCAGGATGCAAGTGAAGGCACTTAATGATTACAACAAAAGACAGCCGTATGTGTTGATACTCTGCTTAGATTGTAAGTATGTACACCTAACTCGATGTCTAACAAGTGTATTGTTCTTTGTAGGGGTTATCCAACTAGGCAACTGAACACATCACTACAATGGTATTACGATCTTCGCACTCCAAAGGAATGGCTGCATGACACGGTCAGTATTACTCCAATGGTTATGAATTAAGAACTCCATTCCAATATGGATGTATATTCAGACTTCCAAAGAAGTCTGGTTGTTTATTCAGACTTCCAAAGAAGTCTGGATTTATACTCAGACTTCCAAAGAAGTCTGATTGTACATCCAGACTTCCATAGAAGTCTGATTGTATATCCAGACTTCCATAGCTGTCTGGTTGTGTTTTTTTTTTTTTATATTAACACATGCTTGGCTTAATGCAGCAAATTGATGCAGGTATTGATCTGTTGAGGCTTCGCCAACACAGCCATCCGGAATGGTTCAGGAGCGAGAGGCTGTGTTTCATTGACACACTCCTTCAAGCCTTGTGGCGTCAACACTATCCAACTTTTATTAGTAGTGGTGCTGGAGGGAATGAACCAGACGCAACTAGAATGCTTCCTGCTGGTTGTTTTGATTACTTCACTGGTGACCTACCACTATTCTGCAAATCACCGAAGGCTTGGGCGGTGGATATTGATTATATTTACACCGCACTGCACACTGGCGGAAATCATTGGGTAGCAATTATGATTTCTATCCCGGATAGGCACGTAACAGTATGGGACAGCATCATTAATGATAGGACTGATGAGTTGGTCGGAGCGGCAGTGGCACCAATCTGCGAGATGTTTCCTTATGCGATGCACATCTTGAAAATACCTGATGCTGATGGATGGCCTTACCTAGTCGATCGTTACACCCACTCGATTGTTAGGAGCGACGATCTTCCTCAAAACAAACAAACAGGTGAATGTGGAGTGTTCTGCTTGAAGTTCATCGAGTTCCATTCACTTGGAATGGAGTTTCCAAAGTATCTTTGTGATAAGAACATCAAGTCAATCAGGGACATGCTAGCTTTTGACATATTGTTTGAACTCAAGCGAACAGGTGAAGAGCAACGTTCCGAGTATGCTTTGCTTGACACCTACGGTGATAAATAGACCGCCTCTATCTTTTGCATTCCTAAACAATACATATCTATGGTGGTTGTAAAAAACACATCAATCTTTTGGCCTACTTTTGTGCTTGTTTTTTAGTTATGTAACAAACTTAAGCACTAATTCTAGTTATGTTTATTACTACGCTTGTTGAAACAGAACCCAAACAATTGAGACAAGTTTAAATATTAGAGTTCTGGAATACATCACTACGTCAGACTTCAGTGAACCCTAAAAAAATATCAGACTTCTGTAAACCCTAAAACTTATCAGACTTCACTGAACACGAACACAAATCAGACTTCAGAAATCCCTAAAACATATAAGATTTCAACCATTTCTAATCAGCCTGAGGTTGTGGACAATTAGGTTGTTTGGGGCCTGGTTGTTTGCAGTTCGAACAACAATATTGCTTGTGTAGTTTCCGCGGTTTAGTGCTCTTCTTCTTGGCGATTTCTAGCATAGATTGCCACCTCGACTTCTTTTGTCTTCCAGGCTTCCGCCTCTCTTCCGGCGGATAGACACGCACGGTGTCATGATTTGCCTTTCCGGTAACATTCTTTGGTAAGATGTTGCGCGAGTATGCAGCGTACAAGTAGTCCGTTCTGTAAGATGGACATACAAGGGTAGAAATGTGTAGCTCAAGTTCCGGTGCAGCGCATATGGCATGTGAGCAAGGTATCTTTTCGTAATCCCAAACACCACATTCACACTTCTGATGTTCCAAATCAACAACACAATCCCTATGTCCTCCCTTAACAACAAACTTATACGTATCTACGCGTTCTGCCGTCATCATATCTGCATAATATTCACGAATAGCCAGCAAATATTCAACTCCTCGGCTAAATGTTGTTGAGAGACTCATTGCATCTAGCCGCCTTTTACAAAACCACGTCCCTAGTTTCTCTTGTATAAACTCTAAAAGGAAAGATATGGGATATCCTTTTGCCTTCTTAACTGCGGAGTTTATAGACTCAGCAATGTTGCTCGTCTTTATGTTGTACCTGTATCCACCAATTTGAAAGAGGTTAACCCAAGTAAGAATTAGAAAGTATCATAAAAACATTATGCTTTCAGACTTCTCCAGTCGTCTGGAAAAATAATCAGACAGCAAGAGAGGTCTCATAATTGTATCAGACATCATTAGAAGTCTGATAACTATTGTCAGACCGATAAGTACCTGTCTCCATTGAAATGCACGCGTGACCATAGACTCACATCCGCCTCTTCCAAGTAATCAGCAAGTTCAGGATTTGCCGCTAGTAAGGAAGCCATGTTTCGGTCGAAATCGTAAATTGTATAAGCGTAAGCCGCGTTTTTCACCAAGTACAGAAGATGTTTTCCCCTGAACTTGGTAACTATATTATTTTGTAGATGGTAATAGCATATCCCTCGCTGTGCCCAAGGGAAAACTGCTTCACACGCATTCTTGATCGACTCACATCTATCCGAGACTATGACCAAAGGATATTGGTCTGAAATGCATTCTTTCAGTTTGGTGAAAAACCATTTCCACGAGTCATCGTTCTCAGAGTCTACAATTCCAAAATCCAACGGAAATATTTGAAAATTTCCGTCTTGTGCGGCCGCCACTAGCATAACACCGCCATACTTTCCATTAAGATGAGTACCATCCACCACAATGACTCTTCTAATATACGTAAACCCATGTATGGAAGCTCCAAATCCTATAAATAGATACTTAAATCTATTCTTCTCATCTAGCTCAAGCCCAGTTACTGTTCCCGGGTTGGTTTGCCTGATTCCATGCAAAAAAGAAGGCAGTCTCGCGTACCCATCTTCCGCTGTTCCTCTCACAATCCTTTGAGCTTGTAACAATGCTCTGTATGCGGTTGTGTAGCTCATCCTAATCCCAAACTGCTTCTTCATTGATACTTTGACATGCTTTGGTGTTATCCCCTCAATCATACCAAAAGTTTCAGTAAACAACCAACCAATATAAACTGGAGTAAAACGTTTGCGCGTAGACATCCGGTCCGCCATCGAGCATGAATGTGTTTCTGAATAGATCATCACCCAGTACTTGTTTGGTTCGCTCTTCACACATGCTCGAAGCATCCACTTGCATCCTTCCACACGACATTTAGCCACAAAACGTGTCTTGTCAGACTTCTCTGTCCTAAATGCGAATTTCTTCATTATCGCCGTCAAACGTAGCTCTGATATTAGGTCTTTCTTGCTATCAAAACACTTATTGAGAATGATACCCTCAGATAAGTCCCTTTTGCGAACACTCTGATTATTCATACTCTCCAACTCATATTTCTTATAATCTTCATCTTCTTCCACATCTACATCTTCATGTTTAACTTTCCCATATAGGGTATAATCAGCATCGTCATGGTAAGCCTCAGCGTGTTCCATGAAAACATTCTCAGGCACATCCAAGTTACCAACACCATCATTACCACCACCACCACAAACAGAATCCTCCGAGACTGAGTCCACATATTCCTCATTCCAGTCTTCTTCTTTGTCATCTTCGTCTACATCTTCAGATTCATATTTGTCATCATGATTCACAGCATCTTCATCATCCATACGGGATCGGCTCGAGACACATAGACGGATTAAATGCGTATTAGCTAACTCAACCATGCTCCTTACTTGCCTATTATTTGTGACATAAACCGGAGGGCTATCCGGATCCATTTGTTTCAAGAGTGCTTCCGGCAATGGATATGATAA
The DNA here is from genome assembly GCA_030180135.1 of Orychophragmus violaceus. Lineage (NCBI taxonomy): Eukaryota > Viridiplantae > Streptophyta > Magnoliopsida > Brassicales > Brassicaceae > Orychophragmus > Orychophragmus violaceus. Next base: position 42,599,136 of record CM058240.1, read on the forward strand.
CTCCACCAGGTCGGTTTTCTTGTCCAGCATATAATCATCTTGTACCATCTCAACTATTTCTTGATGTGTAGAACCATCACGCAGAGTGATAAACCGCCCTCCTTTGAACTTATCAACCACAAAATGCCAAAACTGGTCTCTCACAACCCATTCACCAAAATTAACAGGTAACTGAACCATTATCTGTATAAACAAACACGTATAAACAACATTAGAGATCTTTTGGGAAAAGCCAAACTTCTTTGTGAAGTCTAATGGGGATGCTATTAGCTACATTGCCAATATTATTCAAAAATTTATTTAAAAATAATTACCATATATAAGAATGTAAAACTCACGCAGAAGGAACATATAACACTAACACACATTTAAAAAAATTAATGTCAACGAAATTAATCACAATTATACAATAAAAATGCATTTTAAAAGTTTGACATATTTCAGACGTCTATAGAAGTCTGCTTTCTATATAACCAGACGTCTATGGTAGTCTGAAAAAGAGGGTATTTTTTCAATTGATTTTGAAATGCCAGACAGCGGATGCAGTCTGAAACAATTCAGACAGCGCAGGCTGTCTGCTTTGGAAGTTTTTAAATTTTTTGTCAGACAGCTCAAGAAGTCTGAAAAACAAAAAAGGGTAGTTTTGCAATTGATTTTGAAATGTCAGACTTCTCGCAGAAGTCTGAAAGTAATCAGACTTCTTCCGAAGTCTGAAGAAAAAGTAGAGGGTAGTTTTGCAATTGATTTTGAAATGTCAGACATCTTCGGAAGTCTGATATCTCATCAAACTTCTTATGCTGTCTGACAATTTTTTCAGACAGCGAATGAAGTCTGATGAAAAACATCGCATTTTCGAGCGTTGACCAAAATTCAATTGTTCAGATGTCTTTTGCCGTCTGGCAAAGTTTTGGAAATTCAGATGTCTATAGCCGTCTGAGATTATTTTTCTTATTTTCAGAAAGATTTACATGTCTGACAATTTTTTCGCTTATTTTGGTCAACGTCTGAAAATTTGGGTCAATTGCAGTTTCTACCCCCCATTATTTTCAGACAACGGATTCCGTCTGACAAAAAGTCAAGAATCGGTCAATTTCTTGCCAGACTACATCAGAAGTCTGACAAAAAAAACGAATTTGAATCAATTGCAAAACAACCCTCTTCTTTTTTGGACTTTTTAACGATGTATTTTTTTGTTTTCAAAGGAATTTAACAGACTTCTATGGAGGTCTGGCAATTGAAAGTCAATTGCAAAACTACCCTATTGTTGACCATATTGAGGCTTACGAAAAGATGCAGACTACAAAATCGGATCTGGAAATCGACGATATGAAAATGTTCTTACCAATCTCCGATTTCCGTTTGTTTTTAGCCGCGTCGATTTCCCAGAACGTCTAAAATCACCGAAAGCCCCAAATCCGAGACGTGTTTTGCTGTTTTTATTAGATGATAAACGATTTCGCTACTTTTGAATCGAAAAATATCGAAAAATCCCACAAAATCAAAGGGGAAAAGAGAAATCGGTGAGGAGAACGTCCGAGCTCAGATTCTTGAGCTTTAATTGAGCTTTAATGGTGAAAAAACGAGCTGGATTACACATTAACTCGTCGGCGATGGTGGGTGTCGTGGTTGTTGAGCATTCATGGCGATGGCATTTTCGTGAATATCCAAAATAAATTTGGGTCCTTTTGTCTTTTGATTTCAAATATCAGACTTCAAATGAAGTCTGACGATGGCATTCCTGTGAATATCCAGATTAATAAGGGGATATATTAGCGATGGAGAGGAAGGAGAAGGCCGAGGGTATAATCAGGGTTGACTTCAATTTCGAGGGCATTTTTGCAAACGTCCCTAATCTAGCGAACAAAAATATTAAAATATTTGATTAAAAATTTTATATAATAATAAAATTACAATTCCTAATTGAATAAAACTACAATTACAAAATAAATATATAAACAATTACTAAAAATCAAAAAAAAAGAAGAGAAAACGCAAAACAAATCGCCAACCACGACCAACGTCTTCAGACCACTGTCTTCATCCCCACGGCGACTCCTATAACAAGACCGGCGATAAGATTCACCTGCCTCTTCGTCTTCTCTCAACCCCGGAGCGAGACTGCTCGTCGGGATTGTTCGTCGCGGCTTCGACAGATCGAGTCTCTGCTTCCTCTTCGTCTTCTGGTCCGCTTCACCTTCGTCATCCATCCGACAGAGATAACACCGCAACCGTCGTCGACTCCACCGGACCACGAATCCGCCATAGAACCATGGACCTTCGCCGAACCACATCACCACCATCGTCTTCAACACCATCAGACGCAGCTCATCGGATCTGATTCAAGACGCAGCACCATAAACCGCCGTCACACCTTCGTCGAACGAGGAGGATCAGAAGGAGGCATGTTTGATTCTAATCTCACGAGGAGGCTCAGTCTTCGTCTTCGATTCGTAACGGTGGCTCCGATTCGTGACGGTGACAACGGTGACTCCGATTCCTCTTCGTCCCTCTCTCACAATCTCACTCCATCTTCATCTACCTCTCATCACTCTGCTTCGATTTGGTTGGATACAAAACAAAAACCAAAAAAATCTGAAGAGGAATGAAGGTTGAGAGGCGGCAGTGAAGGAGAAAGAGAAGAAGATTAGTTAGGGTTTTTGTTAGATCCGTAAAAGGAGAAAAAAACAAAGAGGTGAAGGGGCAAAAAATTAAAAAAGATCTATTGGCTGAGATTTGAGATCAGATGTTGATCTAACGGTTGATATTAGTGATCCATGTGATAACCATTTTAACCAATAGAAATTATTTAAAGAATTAAGTAATATATAACAATTAAAAATATTTTTAAAAATAATAAATTTAACTAAAACGAAATTTTCAAAAATGTTAAATTTGAAAATATAACATATAAAAACTTTAAATTTTTAAACTAAAAAAAAATATAAAATATTAGTAAATAAGAGTGTATGTAATAATTAAATTAGTGTTAAATAGTTTTTGATTAATTTTTTTTTTTTATAAAATGGTTTAAATTTTAGTTTTGAAGGGTTAATTTTATAATTCATGATTAAAGATTTGAAGTTTAGAGTTTAATTATGGTTTAGGGTTTAAAGGATTATAAGTGTTGAATATTAGTTTTGAATATGTTATAGTATTTAAAAGGTTATTAATATAGTTTTAGTTATACTTTAGAGCTTTGGGGTTTCAGGTTTAGGTTTAGAGTTTTAGGGTTTGATTAGGGTTTAAGGTTTATGTATTAGTTTGTTTTGTTATAGTAATTGGAATGTTAAGTTTTTGTTTATAGTTTATGGATTTAGGGTATATTTAGGGTTTAGGGTTTAGAGTTTATGCTTTGGGGGTTTAGGGTTTAGGACCAATAAGAATCATTTTAGGGTTATTTAATCTGAAAATTATTTAAAAATAACAAACATGATTAAAATTAAGGTTTATGATATAGTGTTTAATTAAAGGGTTGATGTTTAGGGTTATAAGTTAATATTTAAAATAGTTGATTTGGGAAATATTTTTCTTTTGTAAATGTTGAATATTAGTTTGGATATGTTATATTAATTGGAATGTTATTTATTAGAGTTGTTTATTCTTTAGAGTTTTAGGGTTTGTTTAGGATTTAGGTATTATATTATGTATTGGTTTAATGTATTAGTTTTATTTATAAGTATAGATTATACTTTGGACTTTTATAAGTGTTGAATCTTAGTATTGTATATTGTATAACAATTAGAATTTTTTATTAGAGTTTTAAGGTTTCTTTAGGGTTTAGGGTTTAATGGGTTGTGTTTAGGGTTTAGGGTTTGGAGGGTAAGGTTTGAAATTTTAGATTTAGAAATAATAATTTTTTTATAATTAATGTTTATATTTTGATTTAATAGTTTATGATTAAGAGTATGGTTTATAATATGATAATGGTTTAGGGTTTAGGGTTTAGAGGGTAACGTTTGTAAAATTTTGATTGGACATACCTTGGCCACGAAATAAACGTGTCTAAATCGTGACTAATTAGACACGATTTAGCCACGATATTTTACGTGTATAGATTTGCCACGATTAGTCCGTGACAAAACGTGGCTATACTAAGTCACGCTATATATCGTGACCAAAACGTGACTAATTGCCACGTTTTGGACACGATTTAGCCACATTTTTTGTCACGTAACAAATCGTGACTAATTCGTGACTAATTATAAAATAACCACGATTTATCGTGACTAAAACGTGGCTATACAATATATTTTTACTAGTGTAATTGATGTAAATAAATGACCTTTGAAGATATTTTCGCTCCTTTTTCTTGGTATCATGTTCGTTTAGAAGAAAAAATATAAGAAACTAAATTCAGAGTCGTCTTAACACATACAAAAAATCATTGAGAGAGAAAAAAAACGCTTGCCTTCTTCTCTTGTGCTCACCTGTTGGCTTAAGAGAATAAATGAGATTTTTACCCTCTTCTCTCTCTCAAGCACAGTTTCGACCTCTGAAGATTCGATTTCTGCTCCTGAAACCGCTCGTCAGATTCTGCAGCTAGGTTTCTTCTACCTACTTTTTTCTCAGCGCAAGTTCGAGCTTCTATCGAATTTAAAATCATTTGATTACGGTTAGGGATTTGACCCAAGTAAATCTCAGATCGATTTCGCTTAACTTCATTTTCCGATTTTATTGTTCTTCTTCGTATCTCATGTAGCTTCGAAGGTTTATACATTCTAATTTGTAGGTTTTGGAGATGAATATGGTGAGAGATGAAACATGGATTGATAAAATGGGTTGTGTGTTTGGACGAGAGGCTTTGTCTGGGACAAAAACTTCTGAACCTAAACTACGAAAGAGCTCTACAAATATTGCAGCAAGAGAATCTGTGCAAGTGAGTAAGACCAACGGTGCTATTTTGGATGTAGAGAAGAAGCATGAAGAGGTCCCCAAGGAAGAAAATACTGAGAAAGATAAGAAATCAAAAGGAGATCGTAAATGGTCAATGCCTAACCCACAGCTGAGTAATCCTTCAAAGCATTGGCGCGGTGAACATGTCGCTGTTGGTTAGACTTCTTAGCTTTCCGATGCATTATCATCACAACTGCGAGGGGATCAACTTCATCATTGTTTCCCATTGTTTATGACCTAAAAAGACAATAAAAAAGTGAGGGCTATAGTATACGGTTATGCAAGCAGGAAGGACTATGAAGATTTCTACTTCGAAGAAAAATGTTTCAAAACAATTTGGAACAATTCTTGAAAGCAAAAGATCAAAGTTCTTTAACCGAAATGGAAAAGTTCTTGTTTTTGAATCTTCTGCCTTAACCAACTGATTTCTAAAGAGAAAATCGAGACTTGGTTGTGTTCTAAAATTGAACACACAGTATTGAATTAAAAAGATTGAACAAACACACAATTCTTTTTTATTTTCTCAAAGTGTTGAAATCGGCAAAACCCTAGGAAAGTGTTCTTTGAAGTTTTGTGCTTCAGCCAGCCAACTTTTCCAATGAAATTAAAGTTCAATGTACTCCTTAATTGAGATTCCATAAGGATCCAAGTTAGTTTTGTTTTTGTTTTCGGTTTTATAAAAGCAAGAAATCACCAAAACAGAAAATAAGGCTAACAAGCAATTGAATTTTTAAATTAAACAAAACAAAAGAAAAGAAAATTGAAGGAGATAAAGTAGACACAAGCTGGTGGGAATCTTCAGATCTTTCCAAAATGATACATGTTTGATCTCAACAGCCTTGGAAGCTAAATCCGAGATTGGCTGATTGAATATATGACACTTAGGCCAGGATGGAAGCAAAGTGGATTGAGTTGAACCACAATAGGTGTGAAATCATACTGATAAATCACAAGAAAGCTCAATGGCTCGGACTTGCTCACGAGAAAGAGAGAAAACACAAAGTTATTAAGTTAAATGATACTTGTTTATTATTTGGGTAAAACGTGAATGAAACAAAGGTTAAAAGAGTGGCTTATATAGCCTAAGTCTCAAAATATTAGCAAGAAAAGAAAATGAAAAAAGTTTTAAAGAAAAATAACTTGAAGAAAAAGAAGTGCATTTGAAAATCTCTATGGTGGGTTGAACCTAAGAACTATTTCATTAAAAAATTTAGCAAAGAAAATCACTTGGTATAGAACTATAAGAAGATTAAAAGAGTATAATATATGGCCTAAAATTGATGCGTGAGAGGTTGGCTTCTGGTTAGGGCTTCAAAAGTGGTCAAACCTACACAAAATCAATAATCGGATATGTCTTCATTGGTGAACCGGTATGGTCTTCTTTATTTGTGGCTTGGTCTTCTTCATTTTCCTATTATTATTAATAATATAAATTATATGGGTTGACCCTTGAAGAGATCTGCTCTTAAATCTCAAAAATTCAATATGTTATACCCCAAAAAATTCTACAAGCCCTTATATATTTTAATGAAATGGACTAAAATTCCCCCGGCCAATTTCAACTTATTCCCCATTTTAATTTATTAAAAAAAAATTGGGAACCAGAAAAAAAGCCGACTACATCGAGCTTCTTTCTGACAAGCTGCGCCTCCTCCGACGAGTTCTCTTTCCTGCAAAATCGAGGTTTGTTCTTCATTTCGGCTACATTAGTGTGATTCTAAATTGATTTTGGCTCCAAATTAAAGTCCATTTACCTAAAAAGCATGTTTTGGGATTGAATCCAATTTGGAAATGCACATTGCATTCATATGTTCAATTAGAGTGTTGTTAAATCTGATTAGAACTCAATCTTCTCCCATTCAGAGGAATTCAATTCAAATCCGATTAATTGCATTTTTTGCGATAGGGGTAAAACTAGTAATACTTTATAACACTAACCCTATTGGATAATTTCTGTAAAACTAGTAATACCTGTAAAACTTAGACAACCGAGAAATTTGGTAGAACTAGTAAAATTAGTAATACCAATAGTATTGATTATGTTTTTGTATTGTTTTGGCAGGATACAATGAGCAACAACGTCAGCATACATTTTAAAGGCCAAGGTCGAATATATAGTTTACTGTTGAAGAAATCTGTGGAGGAGATAACTTTGTTGATGATAGAAGATAGCATTATAAGAAGCTTGGGTTAGATGTAAGTAAGGTTAACTTGCGATTGAGTTACATTCCATTGCTGGTGGGATGTGAGGAACATTTTACTATTTCTGATGATGAGGATCTTTGTGTTTACCTAACGTCTATGGATAAAGATAACCGTAGATGTGTTTTGTATGTCAAGGTCATCAATGTATCGGAACTGCATGAGCAAGTGTCGAGAGTGGACAAAATTTCTATTGGTATGAACTATGAGGAGTTTCAGCCAAAAGATAATGAAATCAAAGCTAAAGACATAACTTTGCACGTAGAAAAAGAACAAGTCGGATAACAACATGAGGCAATAGAGGTTAAGGATAAGGATAATTTATCATGTGATGTAAGTGAAGGAATTTCTAGCAGTTCTAATCAGGATTAGCAACCCTAGTCTGAATTCCGAGCCTAGGATCTAAGGTTCATGTAATTGAATCTATTGGGATCTCAGATTTACCTGATGATTAGCAGCGGAAGGTTTGCAGATAATCGAGATCACGAAGCGCCTCAAATGCTGCGCCTCTACTGGTATCCACACGCACACAAACTGGACCGCAAGGATGCTAGTGCCTTATAGAGATCTAATCTCCAGAGAGGTTTCTTTCTGTGTTCTGGTGGCTGTAAATTAGGTTTGGGACGAGTTTAGGTCGACCATATATCTTATATATGTCGGCTTAAACTACAACGGAATTAACTCCAGATTAAACCGTATTAATCTGGTTAATCCGCGAGTGCATCGATCGATGCACTAACTGCAACGATCGACACTGCCCCAGAACATTGATATCGAATGCATATCAAATATGCATTCATTGGATCATTACATTAATGATCAACCTCGTCTTTAACGCCCAGTTTGCTTAGGTGTGTGACCCTGTAGGATCATATAACACTAGCAATGAGTTCTCAACTCATTGATCATAAGTGGCTTCTAGCAAAGCGTTATGACTACCTAGTGTTATGTGATTGTCTCATCTCGACTATACGACTTTCACTTAGAGCAAGTACAATAGATTTCAGGACATTCCCAACAATCTCCCACTTGTACTGGAATCATCTATTCCTTTAATCCCTTTGTAGCTATATCTCAATCTAGCATAAGGCAAGAACTGTGTCATCCTTATTGAGCCAGATCACGTTTATCGAATCCCGATTTGTACTGATAAAATAAACGACTGACAATCACCTCGTTTGAGCGCGGACACACATTTCTAGTATCAAATCTTCGATAGGCCCAGAGATATTTAACTCCTGTTATATAGGAGGTACAAATCCCATCTTGTTCCATCCATGTCTCTTTTATATCTCATGATCCGCCTAATCAGTGTCTTTATGATCACCAGTTACGGCTGACGTTTGACAAAGTCAAGACGAACCAATCCATATAAGAGAGGACATGATGAACTCAGGTCTAAGGACTACTCTCTTTAGTCGTAATGAGAAACTCTTATGACACTCATATAACATCTTGTAGAGTTCTCATTAATGGGTCAAGTCCGATCATGTGTTCTCTAACACATATCTATGTGATTGACTTTAATACACTTATTAAATGACTCCATGAAACATAGTCATCAGTCACCTCACATACTAGTCTCACGTGGTTGTTAGTGTCCCATTTTAACAACCTCGACTAGGGACCATTTATAATTTATGTCATTTGTTTCTCATAGGGTTTCATGATCAAGTCACATACTTGATAACCTATAAAATGTCATAAATTACTTTGGGACAATTATTTAATAACACAATTAAATAATGCTGAAACAATTTCATTAAAATAACATAACCAAATTATGTTTTACGAACATCAAGTCATAACTAAAAACCAAATATAACTCCCACTGAAAACAAGATCATATCTTAAGAAATCTAATGCCTACAGCAGTAGTATGAAACTCATGCTTAGGCCTTGGGAGGGGCTTGGTCAGTGGATCAGCAACATTCTCATCCGTAGGGACTCTGCTGATCTTCACATCTCCTCTATTCACAATATCACGGATAAGGTGATATCTACTTTCTATGTGTTTGGATTTCTGGTGTGATCTAGGTTCCTTTGCTTGCGCAATGGCTCCATTGTTGTCACAATACAAAGCCACTGGCTCAGAAATGCTAGGAATCACACCAAGTTCAGTGATGAACTTCTTGATCCAAACAGCCTCCTTTGCCGCTTTAGAAGCAGCGAGGTACTCAGCTTCAGTTGTGGAATCTGCTACAGTGTCCTGCTTGGAACTCTTCCAGCTGACTGCACCGCCATTCAGGCAGAAGATGTAACCAGATTGCGATCGGAAATCATCTTTGTCTGTCTGAAAACTTGCGTCTGTGTGACCACTTACTACCAGCTCATCACTTCCTCCATACACCAAGAACTTATCCTTAGTATTTCTCAAATACTTCAGAATATTCTTGACTGCTGTCCAGTGACTTTCACCTGGATCCGATTGGTATCTACTCGTCATGCTTAAAGCACAAGGAACATCTGGACGAGTACAGAGCATGGCATACATGATGGATCCCAACGCCGAGGCATAGGGAATCCGACTCATGCGATCTCGCTCAGCAGGTGTCTCAGGACACTGCTTCTTGCTGAGACTTATGCCATAAGACATTGGTATGAAGCCCTTCTTGCAATCTTGCATTCTGAACCTGTGTAAGACTTTATCGATATAAGTGTCTTGACACAGTCCAATCAACTTGTTTGATCTATCTCTATAGATTCTTATTCCAAGAATATACGCGGCTTCTCCCATGTCTTTCATTGAAAAACAACTTCCGAGCCAAGTCTTAACAGACTGTAACAACGGAACGTCATTTCCGAGAAGAAGTATGTCATCTACGCGGCTTCTCCCATGTCTTTCATTGAAAAACAACTTCCGAGCCAAGTCTTAACAGACTGTAACAACGGAACGTCATTTCCCACTGAAAACAAGATCATATCTTAAGAAATCTAATGCCTACAGCAGTAGTATGAAACTCATGCTTAGGCCTTGGGAGGGGCTTGGTCAGTGGATCAGCAACATTCTCATCCGTAGGGACTCTGCTGATCTTCACATCTCCTCTATTCACAATATCACGGATAAGGTGATATCTACTTTCTATGTGTTTGGATTTCTGGTGTGATCTAGGTTCCTTTGCTTGCGCAATGGCTCCATTGTTGTCACAATACAAAGCCACTGGCTCAGAAATGCTAGGAATCACACCAAGTTCAGTGATGAACTTCTTGATCCAAACAGCCTCCTTTGCCGCTTTAGAAGCAGCGAGGTACTCAGCTTCAGTTGTGGAATCTGCTACAGTGTCCTGCTTGGAACTCTTCCAGCTGACTGCACCGCCATTCAGGCAGAAGATGTAACCAGATTGCGATCGGAAATCATCTTTGTCTGTCTGAAAACTTGCGTCTGTGTGACCACTTACTACCAGCTCATCACTTCCTCCATACACCAAGAACTTATCCTTAGTATTTCTCAAATACTTCAGAATATTCTTGACTGCTGTCCAGTGACTTTCACCTGGATCCGATTGGTATCTACTCGTCATGCTTAAAGCACAAGGAACATCTGGACGAGTACAGAGCATGGCATACATGATGGATCCCAACGCCGAGGCATAGGGAATCCGACTCATGCGATCTCGCTCAGCAGGTGTCTCAGGACACTGCTTCTTGCTGAGACTTATGCCATAAGACATTGGTATGAAGCCCTTCTTGCAATCTTGCATTCTGAACCTGTGTAAGACTTTATCGATATAAGTGTCTTGACACAGTCCAATCAACTTGTTTGATCTATCTCTATAGATTCTTATTCCAAGAATATACGCGGCTTCTCCCATGTCTTTCATTGAAAAACAACTTCCGAGCCAAGTCTTAACAGACTGTAACAACGGAACGTCATTTCCGAGAAGAAGTATGTCATCTACATACAACACGAGAAATGCTACTGCGCTCCCACTAGTCTTCTTGTAAACACATGGTTCTTCTTCGCTTCTGATGAAATCAAACTTTTTGACTGCTTCATCAAAACGAAGATTCTTGCTCCGAGATGCTTGCTTCAATCCATAAATGGATCGATGAAGCTTGCATACTTTCCTAGCTGCATTTGGATCGATGAAACCTTCGGGTTGTGTCATGTACACATCCTCTTCCATAATTCCATTAAGGAAAGCTGTTTTCACGTCCATCTGCCAGATCTCATAATGAGCTGCTGTTGCTAGGAGAATCCAAATGGACTTAAGCATGGCGACAGGTGAATAGGTTTCTTCATAGTCAATACCATGAATTTGTTTGAAACCTTTTGCCACTAGCCTTGCTTTATATATCTGAATATTTCCATCCACATCAATTTTCTTCTTGAAAATCCATTTACACTCAATGGGTCTTGCACCATCGGGTAAATCAACCAAAGTCCATACTTGGTTCTGTGTCATGGATCCCATTTCGGATTCAGCGGCTTTCAGCCACTTTTCGGAGTCAGGGCTCATCATCGCTTCTTCAAAATTCGCTGGCTCGTCACTGTCAATGATCAACAAATCATGACAATTGGTTACGAGAAATCCATATCTCTCGGGTTCGTGACGGATCCTTTCGGATCGGCGAATTTCAGGCTCCACAGGCGCCATCTCTACAACTCTTTGTAGATCCAGCTGTTGCTCTTCCTCTACGGGTTGAGCATTTTCCTGCGCTTCTCGAACTTCTTCGAGTTGTACTTTACTCCCACTGTTTCTCTTGGAAAGAAATTCTCTCTCAAGAAAAACGCAGTTCCGAGCAACAAACACTTTGTTCTCGGATTGGTTGTAAAAGTAGTATGCCTTGGTTTCCTTAGGATAACCAACGAAGTAGCACTTATCAGATTTGGGTTCGAGCTTATCTGTAATTAATCGCTTAACATAAGCTTCACAACCCCAAATCTTCGGGAAAGACAAACTTGGAACATTTCCAGTCCACATCTCATGTGGTGTCTTTGCAACTGATTTTGACGGAACCCTATTAAGTGTAAACGCAGACGTTTCTAGAGCGTATCCCCAAAAGGATAATGGAAGAGTTGAGAGACTCATCATTGATCGAACCATATCTAATAAAGTCCGATTCCTCCTCTCGAACACCCCATTCCATTGTGGTGTTCCAGGAGGAGTGAGTTGTGAAACAATTCCACAATATCTCAAATGATCACTGAATTCTTGGCTTAAGTATTCTCCTCCACGATCTGATCGAAGAGCCTTAATACTTTTGCCAAGTTGATTTTGTACTTCATTTTGGAATTCTTTGAACCTTTCAAAAGATTCTGACTTGTGTCTCATTAAATAGACATAGCCATACCTGCTGAAATCATCAGTGAAGGTAATGAAGTATCGAAAATTTCCTCTGGCACTTGTGCTCATTGGACCACACACATCTGTATGTATAAGGCCCAATAGGTCACTGGCCCTTTCATTTGATTTGTTGAAAGGGGCCTTAGTCGTTTTGCCTAGTAAACAAGATTCACATTTCTCACATGATTAAGAATCAAATGAGCCCAGAAGCCCATCACTATGGAGCTTTTGGATCCGTTTTTCGTTTATGTGGCCCAAACGACAATGCCAAAGAAAAGTCTGATTCGTGTCATTTGATTTGAATCTCTTGGTGTTAATGTTATAGATTGGTGCAGTTTGGTTTAAAACATAAAGCCCATTCTCTAATGGGCTGCTACCATAAAATATATCATTGTAATCAAAAGAACAACATTTATTCTTTATTGAAAACTGATATCCTTCCACATCCAAAATAGGAATGTAAATAATATTTCTGCTTATAGCAGGTACATAGTAGCAATTATTAAGCTTTAAAACCAAACCAGAAGGTAAAGACAAGTTATATGTTCCTACGGCTAATGCAGCAACTCTTGCTCCATTCCCCACGCGCAGGTCCACTTGTCCCTTTTCCAACTTCCTACTGTTGCTTAGGCCCTGCATATTTGTACAAATATGAGCACCACAGCCGGTATCCAATACCCAAGAAGTAGAACCAGAAGTAGTAACATTTACTTCTATAACATAAATACCTGAAGATGAAGTCTCGAAAGTCTTCTTCTTCTTCTTCTTCTCTTCCAAGAATTTATTGCAATTTCTCTTCCAATGCCCAGGCTCTTTACAGTAATGGCACTTATCAGTCTCAGATGGGCCCAGCTTGGGCTTCGGGGCTGGCGCAGGCGTGTCCTGGTTCTCAACCTGGACTGCCTTGCCCTTTCCCTTGCCTTTGCCAAGTTTCTTAAACTTCTTACCCCCTTGTACCATAAGTACATTAGGAGTGCCCTTCTTGATATTAGGCTCAGCTGTCTTGAGCATGCCATGCAGTTCAGTCAACGTCTTCGTCAAGTTGTTCATGTTATAGTTCATAACAAACTGATCATAACTTGACGGCAGTGACTGCAGAATGATGTCAGTAGCCAACTCTTGGCTAATGGGACAATCCAGTCTCCCCAGGTTATCAATGTAACCCATCATCTTAATGACATGAGGACTGACCGGACTGTCCTTTGGTAGCTTGCATTCAATGAGAGATTTAACCGTCTGGTATCTCTCAGTTCGTGCTTGCTCCTGAAACATGCTTTTCAGGCTAGTAATCATCTCCACTGGCGACTCCACGTTCTCGTATTGCTTCTGCAAGTCCGAGTTCATGGTAGCCAACATGAGACAATTCACATTGACCACATCATTGGAATGCTTATCCCAAGCACTCCTTTCTGCATGTGCAGCATTGGATCTCGGTTTTTCAGGGAGAACAGTTTCCAGGACATAGTCCCTTTTCTCCTGCTTGAGAACAATTCTCAAGTTCCGATACCATTCGAGAAAATTCGATCCATTTAACTTGTCCTTCTCAAGGACGGATCACAGGGAGAAAGAGTTGTTATGAGTGTTAGTCATAGTTGAGAACATAGAAAAGAAAATGTTTAGTTATGATGTTCAAGAAATGAGAAGTCTTAACTTTTAAGATAACTCGCATTATATTCAAACAATGTTTCCTCAGATGAATATAATGATCCAAGACCCATACTTCACTAAACTTGAGTGAGCCACTGGCTATCACTCAAATTTAGCTATCTAGGTAAGCAACTACCTTGCTAGTTATATCCAATATAACTCTTGGTTGTGGATTGACATCTTATGTCTAATCCACCTGATGTCTCTGGGCCCAAAACGATTTTGATGGCCCATTCAAGTAAACCAATCTTTTCAGTCATGTAATTGTTGACGTCTTGCACTGCAAGTCCATCAACACGATTACCTCTGTCTTACTCATGAAATTGTGGACATCTTGCACTGCAAGTCTATCGCACAATTAAATGGGTCTTGACAGTTGACAAGATTGGAAAGACACCAAGTATCACTTGATATTTGATTGAGGAACGGAATCATTTAAAACGTTCAGTTTTATTATGTTTTAATTCTTATAATTAATTGATTTGTCTTGCTTTGGTTCTGTGATTTCAGGTTCCATAACCTAAATCATCAAATCTGATGTCGACCGACACTACTATAGTGTCGATCGGTGCAGAGTAACCAAAAGCAATCCGCGATAACCGATCAATCCAATTGATCCGGTTTTGAATACCGGTCAGCGTCGATCGATGCTACATTAGCATCGGTCGATGCTAACCTAATCAAACCAATCACAATTAAACCATTCACAGTGTTCGACCATCATTAACCAAGCTCGATAACCGGTCCAATCCAATTGAACCGATTCATCAATCTCGCGAGGTTTGTGTCGATCGATGCAACGCTTGTGTCGATCGACACTAGGTGAAAACTAAGGTTTATTCGGGTTTTCGCCCTGCATCGATCGATGCCGGATTGGCATCGATCGACACCATGCGAAAAACCCTAAATTTTATTCGGGTTTTCGCCCTGTGTCGATCGATGCCGGATTGGCAACGATCGACACTATGCGAAAAACCCTAAGACGTTTTTTTCAAAAAAACCCTAAACTAGGTTTTTCATGAAAACGAATTTTAGCAAGTTTGTATCAACCATACACAGATTCAGATTCAACCAATCTAATCAACATGCTACATATTCAATGGAACCCTAAAGCTCTGATACCACTGAAGGAATTTCTAGCAGTTCTAATCAGGATTAGCAACCCTAGTCTGAATTCCGAGCCTAGGATCTAAGGTTCATGTAATTGAATCTATTGGGATCTCAGATTTACCTGATGATTAGCAGCGGAAGGTTTGCAGATAATCGAGATCACGAAGCGCCTCAAATGCTGCGCCTCTACTGGTATCCACACGCACACAAACTGGACCGCAGGGATGCTAGTGCCTTACAGAGATCTAATCTCCAGAGAGGTTTCTTTCTGTGTTCTGGTGGCTGTAAATTAGGTTTGGGACGAGTTTAGGTCGACCATATATCTTATATATGTCGGCTTAAACTATAACGGAATTAACTCCAGATTAAACCGTATTAATCTGGTTAATCCGCGAGTGCATCGATCGATGCACTAACTGCAACGATCGACACTGCCCCAGAACATTGATATCGAATGCATATCAAATATGCATTCATTGGATCATTACATTAATGATCAACCTCGTCTTTAACGCCCAGTTTGCTTAGGTGTGTGACCATGTAGGATCATATAACACTAGCAATGAGTTCTCAACTCATTGATCATAAGTGGCTTCTAGCAAAGCGTTATGACTACCTAGTGTTATGTGATTGTCTCATCTCGACTATACGACTTTCACTTAGAGCAAGTACAATAGATTTCAGGACATTCCCAACAGTAAGTATAGATGTATCAGATAAGTGTGATAGATATGTCGAGCATGCACCTGTTTCACAATCTAGTTAGTTTATAGAGGCACGGGAAGACTGTTTGGGTCTGACTGTGCGTCGTGCATATTTTGGATAGAGGCACATTTAATAAGTTTTTTGATTATACCGTAAAGAAGTCGGATATGACGCGATAGTGTTAAAATATTGTATAGCAAACTGCAAGTGGGGTCTACGAGATTCAAAGGTTGGAGAGACGGAAATTTTCTTGATTAGAATGTACACTAAAATGTCGAAGTAGTCAGAGTGGAAAGCAACTCGAAGAGGAATAGCACACCTCAGTTAGTTGCATCTCTTTTTCATGATAATTATCCAAGACAAATGGAAACTCCAGCTCTAAGAATTATCATGGATCTTGTTAAGAAAAAACTTGGTGTTGACGTATCATACTCCACAACGTTGAGAGGGAAAAATCAAGTTGTTCGTGATTTGCAAGGTAGTTTGGAAGGAAGCTATAAGATGATGTATTGTTATTTGTACATGTTAGAGAAAGGCAATACAGATATTGTAACATGTGTGAAATTGAATGAGCAGAAAAAAAAATCAAGTGCTTATTCATATCTCTATGAGCTAGCATTAAAGGGTTTCAAGTGATAAGGAAAGTGATAATCGTGGATGCAACTTTTCTCAAAATTCGATATGGTGGTTAATTGGTTTTTGCTTTAGCTGAGGATCCTAATCGTCACAATTATCCCATAACTTTTGGTATACTTGATGGTGAGAATAATGAAAGTTGAACTTGATTTTTTGAGATGATGTTTGAAGGAAGCGGAGTCATTAATTGTCATGGTGTTAAATAGCTTCGAGCTTATGTACGATGTCACCGGTAGTGATTTAATGCCTTATTTGGTGAACTTGAGGTCAAAGTTGTGCAGGTACAGGTTCTTTGATATTGAAAGGTGTCCTTGTGTCCACGCACTTGCCGCTTTCATTAAATTCAAAAAGGATTCCAATAGAGCTATGGATAGGGATATGGAACTACATGAGTTGTCTTCGAAATATTATTGGATGGAGTTGTGGGCATTGGCGTATTACATGACAATTTATTTAGTGCCGGATATGTCAGAGTGTGATGTTCCGGATGACATCAGAAATTTGCAGATACTACCTCCTGACGAACTCAAAAAGAAGGGAAGGAAGAAAATAACAGGTTTCCATCGGCAGGGGAAAGAAGAAAGAGGAAGAGGACTCAAAACAAGAGGCGACCGAAACAATCACTTCAATGGTTGATGTTTGGATGATTGTAATTTTATTTCTAGTCTACCATTTTTAATGGTACTTACAAGACATACTCGATTTAAAACTAGTTACTATATTCCAAAGTTTTTTCTGTTGGTAAAACTGGTAAAATTGTGTAATACTAAGTGATTATCGTAATTAGAATGAAGATCATTTGAGCCAATAGTTAACATATAGATATATAAAATTTAAACTTATAAGATCACTTTTACCATAACAGTGGTCATGCATTGCTATTACAACAAATTAGATTCAAAGCTTAATCGAAAAATCACTCAACAAATTGATTCCACCAACAATCTTCATTGGGCTGTTTGCAAAAATGCCCCTAAAATTGAAGTCAACCCTAAAAGTACCCTTTCCCTTCTCCTTCCCTTCCTTCGTTAATATATCTCCCTAATAATCTGTGTTTTCACAATAATGTCATCGTCAGACTTCATATGAAGTCTGATATTTTTTACCAAAAGACCAAAAAAACCCTTTAGATCTAACTTAATTACGAAACTGTCATCTTCTTCAGTTCACCCAAACACCATTAACAACCAATTTTGAGCTCCTAATGCCTCACACAACCAATTTCGACCCATCAAAACTCCATATTAGAGTTCACAACCTTCTATTCTCCTATTCTCTCTCCAATTTCATCCAAAAAACTCTTTAATTCACGTTCTACAAAATTTTAAAATTTGGATCTATTGCGATTTTGGTCATTCTTGCATAAAAATGGTTGGGTTTGTTGGGTATTGGTGTAACTAAAGTTTTGAGTGTTCGGGGAAGGTAAAAACGAGCTCAAAATCAGATTTATGTGATTTTTCACAAGATCCCCCGATTTTCAGATCTGTTTCGCGATTTCAGACTTCCCACGAAGTCTGATGAAAAATTATGGTCAACGAGAGGGTAGTTTTGCAATTGACTTTCAATTGACAGACTTCCATAGAAGTCTGAGAAATTCCTTTGAAAAAAAAAAAAAAAATTTCTGACGTCACCAAGAAGTCAAAATAAGAAGAGGGTAGTTTTGCAATTGATTCAAATTTGATTTTTTAGTCAGACTTCTTATGTAGTCTGGCAAGAAATTGACCGATTTTTGACTTTTTATCAGACGGGATCCGATGTCTGACAAAAAGGAGGGGTAGAAACTGCAATTGACCCAAATTTTCAGATGTTGACCAGAATAAGCGAAAAAATCGTCAGACTTCTAAATCTGTCTGAAAATTGGGAAAAATAACATCAGACGGCTATAGACATCTGAAATTTCAAACTCTTGTCAGACGGCTATAGACATCTGAAATATCGAATTTTGGTCAACGCTGGATAAAAACCGAAAATGCGATGTTTTTATCAGACTTCCCTCGCTGTCTGAAATTCTTGTCAGACAGCATAAGAAGTCTGAAAACTATCAAAATTCTTGGCGAAGTCTGACATTTCAAAATCAATTGCAAAACTACCCTTTACTTTTTTTCAGACTTCTCCCGAAGTCTGAAAATTATAAAAGAAGTCTGACAATTGAAATTCAATTGCAAAACTACCCTTTTTTTCTCAGACATCATAAGCTGTCTGACAAAAAGTTCAAAATTTTTCAAAGCAGACTGCGTACGCTGTCTGATTGATTTCAGACTGCATCCGTTGTCTGACATTTCAAAATCAATTGCAAAAATACCCTCTTTTTCAGACTACCATAGAAGTCTGGTTTCACTACAATCAGACATCTATAGACGTCTGAAATATTAAAAACTTTTAAAATGTATTTTATTGAATATTTGCTATTAATTTTGGTTGATTTTAATTTTTATAAATGTGTGTTAGTTCTCTATGTTCTTTATGTGTGAGTTTTACATTTTTATATATAGTAATTATTTTTGAATCAATTTTTGAATAATATTGGCAATGTAGCTAGTAGCATCCGAGCTGGTGGAACGAATGTCTATGCGTAAACGTCATACTCCATATTATATATGTTGGTTGTTTATTGAATGCTCTGATATAATTGAACTGATTACACCAAATCATATCAATGTATCAATGAAGAATTAGATTGGGATTAAGATGAACTACACAACCACATGTAGAGCGTTTATAAGCTTTTTTCAGTAAGATCGCTAATGTGATGATGAGAGAACGAACTTGACATTTGGACTTGTTAATTTTATAAACTTTTAGCTCATAAGAATCAAACAGCAATAGAGGTCTGACGACCAATTCATCACCACTTAAGGTTATTTTAGTTTGTCATATGTTGGTGTATGTAATCTAAAGAGTAATGTTTTCTTCCAAGGTTAAACTAACCCATTTCTTGATATTGTATACTTTCAATGAACAAAATTCCTTGTTGATTTTGAGTAGACAAAAGAAATTTATACAACTTTGTATTTTTCTACAAGCATAGTACATAAGGAGAACTTTCTTTCTTTGATTTGATAATCCAATAATCTAATACAATACAATGTGTTCAACAAGAAGTCTAATAACCAGTAAAAATCTACAACAATGAGAAAACACCTAATTTAGTATCAAACTTCAGACTTCAAAAGTAGTCTAATATAAGACTTCATGTTGAATTTTCACTCTCAGACTTCTATTGTAGTCTGGTATTAGGCTCTCAGACTTCGTGTTCCTCGTAACAGTGAAATTTTATGAGCCATTAGCACATAATAAACCCCAACTCCAGCTTCTTTGGAGAGTCATCTGGATCAACCTTAAACCAAGCACCTGAAAAAGCAAAAACACAGAGCTCTTGCATTAGTTAGCGAACAAGTCTCCAAGAAATGGATAATAAAGGATTTTTTGAGCAAATCAACATGTATAACCAAAAGTCCAAAAGAGAGGTAGTAAAAAAAAAGGAAGAATGTGAAGGTTTTTTTTCTGGCTGTTATATGTGTGTAAAAAATAGGTTTAGATAAGAGGAGAGAATTGGAGGGAAACTTTGCCGCCAAATTTTTAATAATTAAAAATTGTAAAATATCCGGTATCAGACTTCATATGCAGTCTGAGAAGAAATTTCTGAATTGAGCGGGAATTCTGAAATTTTCAGGCAGAAATTTCCTGCCTTTTTGAAAAGTTTTCGTGTGGAAATTTTCGAAAATGCGGGAAATTTCAGACTTCATATGCAGTCTGAAATAAGACTTCATGACAAGTTTAAATACTCGAACCAGATTTACCTGGAAGTCTGAGAAACTCTCAGATTTCTATTGTAGTCTGGTATTAGACTCTCAGACTTCGTGTTCCTCGTAACAGTGAAATTTTATGAGCCATTAGCACATAATAAACCCCAACTCCAGCTTCTTTGGAGAGTCATCTGGATCAACCTTAAACCAGGCACCTGAAAAAGCAAAAACACAGAGCTCTTGCATTAGTTAGCGAACAAGTCTCCAAGAAATGGATAATAAAGGATTTTTTGAGCAAATCAACATGTATAACTAAAAGTCTATGTCAAAAGTCTTAATTGGTTCAGTTAAAAAAACTTTGAAAACACTAAATCAGAACCGATCCACTCACCTATTTCACAGCTCAAAGAGAATCAACTATGAATCACATACATAAGAACTCATATGAGAGAATAAGCTTGAGAACATTTTTGGATGAGAAATTTTAGAGAGGTTTTACAAAAGTGAGAGAGAGAGAAAGAGAGGTAGTAAAAAAAAAGGAAGAATGTGAAGGTTTTTTTTCCTGGCTGTTATATGTGTGTAAAAAAATAGGTTTAGATAAGATGAGAGAATTGGAGGGAAACTTTGCCGCCAAAATTTTAATAATTAAAAATTATAAAATATCCGGTATCAGACTTCATATGCAGTCTGAGAAGGAATTTCTGAATTGAGCGGGAATTCTGAAATTTTCAGGCAGCCATTTTCCGCCTTTTTGAAAAGTTTTCGTGTGGAAATTTTCGAAAATGCGGGAAATTTCAGACTTCATATGCAGTCTGAAATAAGACTTCATGACAAGTTTAAATACTCGAACCAAATTTACCTGGAAGTCTGAGAAACCTTAAATCTAATAATTACTACTTAAATACCATCATATTATATAGAAAACTTATAATAAACATCAAACTCGTTTAGAATAGTCACAAATTAACTAAAATAGAACAATATGAATGAAAATTCACAAACTCTGAATCTAACCCTACAGATAAAACATGATATTCACCTTCATATGTGAAATATAGATCAAACTACATGGTGTTTTGAACCAAATATATCTTAAATGCTTAAGTTTGATCAAAGTTTATGTTATTTTAATTTATATACATAACAAATGCTTATGCTTAATTTATGTATCAAAATTTATATCAAATTATTTTTTCATATTTTTAAAATTTAAATTTTTAACTTAAATACGTCTCAGACTTCTAAAGAAGTCTGAGAAACCACAAAATTCAGACTTCGTCGTGAAGTCTGAGAAACCCTAAACCTAATATTTATCACGTATCGGTGAAAATATTTAAACAAAACAATTAGAAAACATCAAATTCGCTAAATATATGCACATTATAACATATATATATATACAAATTTAATATTTTAAATATAAATTTGGTAAACCATGAATCTAACCCTAAAGTTATATGTAAGTTATATGTAAATGTTCCATTACAAAGAATGTTTTGAGGTTTAGAACTTACTCTACCTTACATATTTTTTAGTTTGACTCAATTTTACCAAATGTTACGAGAAATCTGAGAGATAATTAAGTTAGAAATTTAAATTATAAATTATTAAAAAAAAATTTTGAGGAAAAATTTGGATACATAAATTAAACATGAGACTTTTGGACATATGTAAATTAAAAATTACATAAAATTTAGTCAATTGTACTCATTTAAGGTATATTTTGTTAAAATTATTTACGAAACCCCAAAATTCAGACTTCTATAGAAGTCTGATAAACCCTAAATTTAGTATTTATCACTTAACATCGAAAAATATTTAAACAAAACACCTAGGACACATCAAATTCGTTAATTATATCACCATTATAACATACATGTGCAAATATATTTTTTCAAATGTGAATTTCTTAAACCATGAGTCTAACTAACCCTAAGGTTATATGTAAGTTATATGTAAATGTTCCATTATGTTCCATTACAAAGTAGGGTTCTAAGGCATACTTAACTAACATTGTTTAATATGACTCAATTTTATCAAATTTTAATTTATATACTACTAAATTGTTTATATATAATTTATGTATATAATAGTATTGACAAAATATTTTTTTATAATTTTAAAATTTAAATTTACTAATTAATTCAGTGTCAGACTTCTATTAGAGTCTGAAGTCTCAGACATCCATAGAAGTCTGAAATAGTCGAAGGTTATAATGGTAATTGTGTTTGACGTTTTTTTGATTGGTCATAAGGACAGCGCGGTAATTTCATAAGGCTGCAAAACCAGTTTTATATTTGATTCAAGTTTGGGGGTACACTTTTATTTAAAATCAAATTTGAGGGCATTTTAAGCAATTTCCCCCATATACTTTCAAGATCATTTTTGAAATAATTGACAAGTTAAGAGGATAAAGTTTCAAATTTTTTGAGGATTGTAACATATTAATACACAGAAGTATTAGATTGATAAATTAGTTGAGTAAAATCAACTGTAAAACTACAAGATCAAATTTAAAGTTCCAGTAAAACTAATCTAATTGAAAACAGTCAAAGTACAACTATTAAGAATTTTCGTAAAACTACTATATCCTATAAAACTATGTGTATTTTTTTTAGCGGCAAAATTCAAATTTGACCAATTTTTTGGCGGAAAAATTCAATTTCCGTCATTTTTTTGGCGCCCAAGCAAAAACCAATTTTTTTACTCTTCTCCGTCAATTATCTTTTTCCTCACTTCTCCTTCTCTCTCCCATCGGTTTCTTAAATTTCTCTCTCAATTTTCACGAGCTTTTTCCTTCACTCTCCTTCTCTCTCATTTCATCTTCTTCTCTCTTCTCTTGAATATGGACAATTTTGAATCTGATCCTTATTACAGTGACATGAAGAGGAAGAAGAAGGATTATGACATGATGTTCCTCATTGCAGATGGTGAAAATGGCATACCGACAATGCGGTGGTCGAATCATTGTGGAGCCTAAACCTGACGTGGGAAAGAGATACTTTGTTTGCAATGCGTTTGAGGTTAGATATGTTGATTTGGTGATACGTTGATTTGGTGTTAAAGCATCATGTGAAACTATATTGTCTTTATGGGGAGTCTTTATGTGCAGAATAATGACCAACACATTCGTAAACTATGGGTTCAAGGCGTGGAAGAAGAAGCAACTAACTTAAGGAAGATGATGGATGCCCAGGCTTCGAAGCTTCGAAGCCATGAATCTCTCAAGAACAAAGGCGAAGAGATTGAAAAGCTGAAGGAGTTGGTGGCAATGATCAACTATTAGAATGTTGTCATTTAGTTTTAAGACTTGTTTATGTTCATTTCAGTTCTAATGCTAAAATGTTTTCCCTAGTTTTACTCAGTTTTAGCAGTATTACTTAACTAGTTTTACCCAGTCTTACCAGTTTTACCTAACTAGTTATACCCAATTTTACCAGTTCTGAGTTTTACTAGTTTTACTTAACTACTTATACCAAGTTTTACTAGTTTTACTCGGTAACAGTTCCAAACGTATATTTAACTAGTTTTTTTTTGACATCGTATATTTAACTAGTTATACTTAGTATTACTCAGTTTTACTGAGTTTTACCGGTTTTACTCAGTAACATTTCCAAACAGATATATACTTAACTAGTTGTTAAACAGTGTACTTACACCCAAAAAGGTTCAACAAAACAACTTAAAACAAACATAGTCCTTAAAAAACAAAAGTCTTAACTCTCTTCCAAGTGCTAACCCCTCTTCGACCTTGTGTTAGGCCTCCTCTCAAGTACAGTGGATGTTTCCGCCACCTTCCATTTACCATCTGCCTTCTCTACCGCTTTCTTCTCTGCCGCGGTCTTCTGGAGCTCTTCCTCGACCTGCAATGAGATAACAATTAGAATACAGCTTTACCAAGTATTTCCATTAATATTTGAGACTATTTTTACCATTTGTTCTTCAATTTCTTTCATATGTGCCATGTATTGTTCAATGGGTTTGACTCTCTTATCCATCTCCTCAAACTTCACTTGCAACAGCTTAAACCCATCTTCCATCGTTTTTTGCACCCCATTCAAGATCGCAACAATATCATTAGGATTAGAATTCGAACTTCCAGGTGCATCAATGGCAGCAGGTCTCTTTTACTGATGTTTTTATCTCTTCCTCCTCCTCTGCTACTCGGGCAGCCATCACTTCGTCGTACATCTCCTGAAAATATACCTTCTTCCCAGCCAAAATAAGCTTCATCCAACTCTGAACAACATGATCGTCGAGATCATGGACATCATTTTCTTCATATATACGCTCAAGAAGAGTTTCTTCATGTCCATCTCGAGTTGGCAGGATGTTGTAAATGCCCTGAGGACACTTAGTCTTAGCAAGTTCTTCATTGATCTTTGAAAGAGGAAACCCTTTCATTGAGTTAATATTGAACTGAGCCTTGCACATCCTTTGATAATTACGGTATGCCCCTACAATTGGCTCGCGGAAACTACTCCCTAGCTCTGGAATTGCCTCAAAGGCTAACAGCTACACAACAACACACATATGGTATATTAGTTAGAGATTAGCACAAAAAAGTACTCAAACTACAACTTAAAAGTACATACCTCCAAAGGGATACATAAACCGGGAACCGGCCACAATTTGTTCTCCTTGACAACCCCTTTAAAATGATCCATTGTGTGAGAGATCTCACCGACCATATGATCATAGCACAATATGCCCCAAGGAAAACTCTGGCACAAGTTAAGATCATCGACAACTCTGAGAAAAAATCTACCATCGGAGTAGCATTGTTTCCACACTTCGTCTGACCGATGAGGACGCTTCAAAGGAAGTAGAGAACGAGCATCTGTAGTCAAGCTCGAGAAGCTCCCATCCCCTCGAGCTTCTCTTTCACATCTAAACTCTAACTATCGAGTTCCCAAAATGTTTCCTCACAAAATTAAGGCCACCCAACTGCTTGTAGTTAACCAGATAGTTGTGGCAGTCTAACCCGGACATAAATGCATGCTCCCTCAATCCATAACATACCGGAACGCCGTAGACCACAAACCAGACTTCCATCCTCTTCTCGATGCAGGCGGTTCGCATGAGTAGCATCCACATGCCCATCAGCTTGCGGTTTCCTTGTTTCGGCAAGTGAAAGATATGTTGGAACTGCGGATGCTCTACAAACCACTTCCACTCAGTATTTGTTAGCTTAGGCTGCAAAGAATCAATAGTGGCAAAAAAAATCAACAATGAAGCACCGCGTCGATAGCTATATTTTTTCTTGTACTTCGTTGCGGGGAAGTACATTCTCAGAGGTTGCATGGCTATCATTTCATCATCGGATTCCTGCAACAATAAGTTCTACCAAGTTATTCTAGTATACAATGTTTAGTTTTACCAAGTTATACATAGTTTTACTTAACTAGTTTTACCCAGTTATACCGGTTTTACTTAACTAGTTTTACTCAGTTTTACTTTATTCGTTTTACTCAGTTTTACCAGTTTTACCTAACTAGTTATACCCAATTTTACTTAACTAGTTTTACTAAGTTTTACCAATTTTACCTAATTAGTTATACTCGGTTTTACCTAACTAGTTATACCCAGTTTTACTTAACTAGTTATACCAGTTTTCCCTATTTTTACACATCTAAATGGGTATAATACTTACCGCTTGGGAATGGGAGCTGTCGTGGGATTCCTCGTCATCTTCTTCTTCGGATACATCCTTGTTTGTCTCCGAGACTCTCAAGTTTGGTCTCTGTCTTCTGTATTATCTGTCGCGTCGTTATCATCTTCATCATCTTCTACTTCACTCCCACTCTCATCTCCTTTGCTCTGTTTCTCATGATCAACTTCTCCTTCTTCGCCAGCAACCGTCCGAGGAGCATTATCGACCGGAGGAGCATTATCGACCGGATTCGTTGCCATCGTAGGACCAACACCATCACTCGCCGGAGGAGGAGGAGCATTCGTGTTCGTGGTAGGACCAACACCATCGCTCGCCGGAGGAGGATGAGAATTTGTGGTTGTGGTAGGACCAACTACATCACTCGCCGGAGGAGGAGGATCATTTGTCCTCGGAGCAACTAAATCTCTCGCCGTCGTTGGCACTTGATCTGCATGCTCAGCATTCTCGGCATCAGTTTTCTTGGCTCGACGAGTCTTTGGTGCCATCTTTTTTACTCGTGTGATTCCTTCGTCGTTCGAGATAGGAGAGAAAGGAGAGGAACTCGAATGGAGAAGAGGATAAGTTAAGATGAGAATTTAAAATTGAGAGATTTACTCGAAGGAGAAGAGAAAGGAGAGAAAAGAGTAACGCCCCAAAAAAGGGGAAGAAGAAGTTAGAAAGAATCAGGGATTTGGAATGGAAAATTTGGGGGTTTTTTGAATTTTTTGGGTCTGACCCAATTGTCTTGGGTGGGTTAATGGGTAGGTGGATAGTGGCTCGTAGGATAGGTTTTTCATAAGTTTCGGCTGGTTTTTAAGTAGTTTGCCCATTTTTGTATTTAATAAAAATCAAAAAAGAAAATGTTTGTTATAACGGGGGCATATGAGATTTGTGTTGGAGATTGATAGGGTCAGGTTTTAATCCTATTTTAACTGCAAGTGCACAGATATGCAATCGTAGTATATAGGGTATCAAAATCCACAGAGACTCTGGTCTCGATAGATCAAGAACTGTCAAGATTTAAACTAGGAGAAAGCAATGTGAGTAGAAACTAAAAACAATGCGAGAAAGTAAAAAAGTAGAAGGTTCGGTTTGTAAGCAATAAACTAAGGGCGCTAAGTCTAGGGCGTTTCTCAGGAAATCAGACAAGCAGATAAATCATTCAGTCAGGATCTAACTAAGCTCAGTTCTAGAACTCAAACACAAATATAGAATTAACCAATTGTCGTTGCGAGAATTCTCTAAGTCTAAGTGCAGCAATCCAAATTCCTTTGTAATTACTAACAGATTAAACCAGCTTTAATTCCAAGTTCGATATGTTCACAATCTAATTAAACCAAATTCCTTTGCGAGTAATTAAATTGCTCAACCTAAATAGTTCAGATTCTAAACCACACTGTCGTGTCAATTTAGCAACCTAAGATCTAGATTCTAAGTGATCAGGTTAGAACTAGCATTAAACACAATTTAGTTTGAAGAACATCTATTGATATGAATCCTTAACTGAATTAATTATATCTAGCAAGTCATGAAATCCCTATGAGAAACCCTAAACCTAACTACGAATCTACTCAGACATGGAATATGAAGACATAATCAATGAAATAATAGATATCATAAAAGAGATTAGAATAAGAAAAGGGGTTCGAAATCTTCTCCAAGAACAAAGTGTAGTACAGGATCAGATCAGCCCCAAAAGCTCTATAAACCCTCTGCTCTAAGTTATGATAGTGTAACTAAAACAAAACTCAAAAACCTAATTAAATAGCTAAATCACGTCTTGGGGCTTCTGTGTAAATATCTGGAACTTCTGGGCAACTTTGCAATATCATCATTCTTCATTAAACCGCTGAGATCTGGCCCAACTCGTTGTGCATCGATCGATGCTGATGTGCAACGATCGACACACTACTCTGTTTCGGACAGTGAGAACAAACTCTCGGTTCAAAACTCCAAAATGCTCCAAATAGCTCCATAATCTCCAAATCCACTCCAAACGTGTGTGTACCTAATAACACATGTAAAAGACTCTAAAAGAACACCAAAAGACTCTAAAACACACTTATATCATGGCATAAAACCGGTAAAAACCATGATATATCAACTCCCCCACACTTAGCCTTTGCTTGCAAAACAGAGAACTAAAACATGGTGAAGAGGTTTGAAAACTTTCAGAAACTCTTTTTGTCCTAGAAGCAACAACACTCAGATTCCCCTTAGTAAACCACTGAAAGAATCAACCGCAAGATATCAAGACCAACATGTACTTCCCCCACACTTAGCAACTGTCCTAAGTAAACTCCAGAATCAATCCAAGCAATTCAAATTCACCCTACTGACTTCTTAAGCATATTAAGTGCGTCTCACCTAAGGATTATCGATCGAAGGGCACATGGATTCTTACTTTGCCAGCTCTAGACCACCATACTATCTTTTTCTGGTTCCTTTTCTTCTCTTTTCCCTTCCTTAGAATTCTGATTTTTCCCCATTGGGTATCATTTTTTTTTTTATCAGTGCTCTTCCCGTTAAGGGGTGTACTTTGGACACATTCCATGGATGCACAGGAGATGATAGTTGTAGCTACCACTCCCAGAGACCACTTCGGAGTTACTAACTCATCCTCAGTTTATTACTTTTTTTTAATTTAATAGAAGGGGAGAAGGGAACCATACTCGGACAGGTTTACAAGCTGTGTCGGAACTAACAAAGGAGTCCGACTCAAGGTATACCAAGCCTTTAGGTGAGAAAATTAAAGTCAGGATTAAGGGTGAAGCCAGTAAAAGGATCCTCTGAATACCTGAATTGATATGGGTGTCCTCAGTAAGTTGATCCGTGTTGGGTTTTCTAATAGTCATAGATTGATCTTTCAGCTTCATCCCAATGGTTACTTAAGTTCCTGCAAGATATTGTTAACTTCTCCAAAATTCATTGTTTCTTACTTAAACTGGTTTTGACTCAATAAAACGAAATATTTTTGAAAACTGGACTGACTCTTAAGAAAACAGAAAGATAGAGTCAGTAGCTACCTCCCCCACACTTGAAACACACTGTCCCCAATAGTGTTAAGCTAAGGGTTGGTAAAAGAAAGCAAAAATGTTAATGGATGTGTTGAGTTCTGTCTGATTTTTACCTCTGTCGCACATGCATCGATCGTTACATAAATGTAACGACCGTTGCTAGGCGATATTTCGTCGTGTGTCGATCGTTGCTCAGGACCGCAACGATCGCTGCAATGTGATTACTCGTGTTGTGACGATCGACTTGTGTCGATCGACGCATTGCGATATTGTCGAACAGTCAGCAAGTTAGCAGGTTAGTCCGTGAGAAATCATCAAATTTCAAACCTGCAAGCTGAAAATCACTGAAAATAGAGAAAATCAAAGCAACTAATAGTCTCAAACCAATCACAACATCCAAACATAAGTATCCTAAGAAATCAAAAGAAATATGCAAAAGAAAAGTGAAAAAGAAATACAAAGAACCGTAGTCTAGAGATGCCAATACTCAATCACTCGTCATCCATGTCAGCTATGCGATCAGTACCACTCGAAGAACCAGGAGTCGGAGATCGCCGTCTACGTCGAGAAGGTGCCGGATGATGTATATGCGTCTGTCTCCTGCAAGTGCAGGTACGCATGAAGTTCCAGATGCTCCGTAGAATACCATCCTCACGCTCTCTCCACTCTGCCTCAGACATATCACCAAAAGGAATCGTAGGCTCGGGATAAGGGCCAACATCATCGACAGGGGCAGCAGGTGCAGGCGCAGAGGAAGTAGAAGCTCGTGTAGAAGGCTCTCCCAGCGGATGAGCCATAGAAGGAACTCTGCGCTGATCGCTCGTAAGAGGCTGGAATCTCAAGGCATCCAGCGTATCGATCTGTGTAAGACCAGCAGCAGGAAGATCCACACCACGCTTCTCTATGGCAGGGTCATAATAGACCCACACACGTCCCTCCTTCAACCATGTAGCACTCTGCAGATGGCTAAAATCAAGGAACTCCATGCTGTCATTACGCTCCGTACCCTCTAAGGGAATCCTGCAATGCCTGAAAATGGGAGTAAGCAGACTCCCTACTGTCTCAGTGCCCTTACCATCAAATGGCTTCTTCTGCAGCTCGCATAAATGATGAGCAAAAACAGCTCCCAAGTTGAGTCCTCTAGTGGGATCTCTCAGAACAGTATCCTCAAACTGGTCCCTCAGCCCAATGAACAGCATCTCCATCTCGTTCTTACGCATCTTGTTGGATTTATATTTGCACAACAGAGTACATCCCAAGATGCGCAAGACGTATCTAAGAGCAGGATGCCTAACCTGAATCACCGGCGTGGTCCTCGAGTTATACCGACCATTGCCGATACAGTCCCAGAAATACTAAGCTTACTCCACATCCCACTCAAGAGACATCCCAATGCACGTCGGCTCAGTGCTGAATCCATAAATCCTACAGATATCGAGAAGGGGAATCCGATACCTGGCTCCTAAGCACAAGAAGGTAAAGAAACCTCCCGAAGCCTTCCTGCTATATGGGTTAGGGTATATCACTCTGCAAATGGCTAGCAGCTGTCTTACCAACTCAGGGTACATCTCGTAAGGCTGCATTGGCATTGTCCCCAGACCAATGCCCTTACACAACGTCAGAACCTGCTCATCAATTCCCAGACTCCTGCAAGTCGAGTAATCCGCAAACTTGGAAGGCTTAAGCGTCATGCCACACCAACCATTGTAGAGCAATGTGTCATACTCATCCCAATGGTCAAGTAATGGGCTCTCTGTGAAGGTGTCGGTCTTGAGCAGCTCATCAATCTACATGCCCCAGACCTTGTCTGTCGGAATCAGCTGCTTATCTGCTCTAGGCCAAGGTAGCTGTATCGCTTCCTGATCTCTCTGATAGTCCTCAGGATGTGGTGATTCTCGATGGAACCACTCAACCGGTGGAGCATGATGCGCTGTGGCTGCTGCTGCGGTGGCTCTACGTTTGCGAGCTTGTCGAGGAGGCATCTGCAACAAATTAAAACATGTAAGTCTCGGCAGAAACTCCCTGTGAAATCGCAGAGCAACGACCGTTGCACAAGTGCAACGATCGATGCAGGGCAATTTCACAGCCGATAATGAATCTCAAAAATTGTTTCTAAATCCATTCTTAGATCACTCAATCAGCAAGAATCCATCACCAAACAACCTAAATCAAGTCTAATACAGTACGGAATCATCAATTTCAAGCCTAAAAATCCCTAATTTCTAAACCCTAGAACCGATTCCGAAAATGATGAAAATGAGAGTTCTTACCTTGGAATCACTGCAATTGGGTTAGAGAAATAGATAGGAGATGTGAAAACAAGTAGAATAAAGCTTTGAATCAGAGAAAATGATGAAGAAATGAGAGATTTAGGGTTTGGAACTCGCGGTTGTACAGACGGCGAAATGGGGAAGAAGAGAAGAGAAAAGGGTTTAAGGCACTTACCTGGGTCGTGGGAGCAACGATCGATGCAAGGGTGCAACGATCGACGCTGTTGAACCAAATCGGTTCCAGTTTAGCACGCATACCTTAATTTTGCAATTAAACCATTTGCAACGACCGTTGCACAGGACCGCAACGATCATCACAAGGCGATCCCATCTCTTCGTCAAATCTCCCTGCAATGACCGTTGCACATATAGCAACGATCGTCACACATCTCCAGATAGTGTTCTGTATCTAAAACTTAGCAAAAACAAATAAAAACGTGAAATCCTAAGAAAAACACAAAAAATAAGAAAGAAAAACACTAAAACCTAACAGTGGGTTGCCTCCCACTCAGCGCTTGTTTAATGTCATTAGCTTGACCGGACGAACAAGATTAGTTTGCTGGAGATCCTGACAGAGACTGTGATTTCCTCTGTGCAAGTATCCTCATCCAAGGCGGAGAGTAAGCATCATCAGTGTGAACGCGTCCAAGAAAAGAAGGAGTGAAATGCTCCCCAGGATCCAAAACCGTAGTGTGACTTGGCTGCTCTTCGTTTCCATCCATAATGGTGAAGGTCTGCCCATCAATCAATGGCTTGCGCAGCATGTCCATCTCAAAGTGTAGTGGCTCATCTCCCAGATGGAGATCTATCAAACTGTGCCTCACATCTATCACTGCTCCAGCTGTGTCCAAGAATGGTCTACCCAGTATCAAAGCATCATCCTTCTCATTGTGGTACTTAAGAACCAAGAAATCTGTCGGAACCAAGTAGTTTCCAACTCTCACTGGGACGTCCTCAAGAACTCCTTCAGGAATCCTTATTGACTGATCAGCTAGGACAAGAGAGGTCCTAGTGGGTGAAAAATCCATCATACCCAGCTTCTCTGCCACAGAGTATGGCATGAGACTTCCAGCAGCTCCTAAATCACACAGAGAGCGCTTGAAACCATCCTCAAATATAGAACAACTCAGCACAAAAATCCCAGGACCAGGTAGCTTCTTAGGAATCTTAGTCAATAGCACATCACTTATATGCTGAGGAACAACTATTACGCAATCTTTCAGCTCTTCATCCAAAGGCAACATCTTACCCAAGTATCTCTGCACACAAGGGTGATAAGGTGGATCATCAGATGGTGGAATTTCTTCCAACTCTTCACCAATCTCCTCCAATCGCTTAAGCTCATCAATCTCTTGTTGAATCACTTCAGACACCTTAGGATATAATCGAATAGATTGTGCATAAATCTCCTGTTGAGTTATCTCAGACACTCCAGGGAATAAACGGTTAAGCTCTTGATTTGTCTCTGCATCAATGCCATAAGAATCCTGTGAATCTGTCTGTCCACGCCATGCAACGATCGACGCTAAGGGTGCATCGATCGATGCAGTCAAATTTTCACAGATTCCACCCGAGAGATTTTCCTCAAAATCAGAAATTTCAGCTTCTTCAACCAGTTCAGCTGTATTAAGCTCAAATCTTTCACCTTGGTGTGATCCATCATCAATGTACACTGACCAGGCCTTAATATGGGTGTCTACAACACTCTTTCCTTTGACAGAGTTCGAAATTTGGCTCACCTGAGTGTCCAACTGCTTCACATGAGTACTTAGAGACTCAAACTTCCCATTGAGATCCTCATAAACAGCATCCAACTTCTTGTTACAGTCCACAACAATCTTAGTCTGTCCTTCCAGCAGCTGCTCCATCATTGCCTCCATCTTACTCTCATGAGTACTAGCTACAGGAGGTGCTTGGTAAGAAGAAGATCCATAAGTCCTCTGATTACCTTGTTGATAAGATTTCTGAAAACCAGCATTCTGTCCAAAGCCAGAAGAGTTTTGATTGCTTGTGAAAGCACTCTTCTGACCACTGAAGAATTTATTACCTTGCTGCCCTCCAAACCTGTTTCCTTGGAAACCAGATCCTCCGATGTAATTCACATCCTCTTCCTGACCGTCTTCTTCAGCATTGAGCACCTCAACATCTTGAGCAAAATGGAAAGCTTTCTTCCCAGCTAGAAGATTGCAAACAGTGTCCAACTTAGATCTAATATCAGCTATCTCTGAATTCTCCATCTTCCCACCGGACTTTTTCCTTCTCTCATCAGTAGTCTTGCAGCTATTACTGCTTACTAAATTATCTATTAGCTGCTTAGCTTGAGCAGGAGTCCTAGTGTTAAAGTTGGCATTTCTAGAAATGCCTAATGCAGTTTGATATGGAAGATCTATTCCTCTAAAGAAGATACCTAGCAATGTTACCTCAGTGAATCCATGATGCGGGCAGTCACGTTGGTATTTCTTGAACCTCATCCAGGCTGTCTTAAGAGGCTCTGTCGGACCTTGGGTGAAGGTGAGAATGTCCTGTCTGGACTGATCAGAGTGAGCATCATCATAGAAATGTCGCAGAAACTCACTCTTCAGAGCGACCCAAGTATCAAACGTTCCAGGTGGAAGTTGTTTTAGCCAGGCTGCAGCATCTTCAGCGAGAGAGTAGGGGAAAAGCTTTAGGAACAGATAGTCCTGGCACACTCCATCATACTTTATTCCGGTGACTATGTCCTCAAACTCATCTATGTGATCCATCGGTTGCTCACTTGGAGAGCCATGGAATGCTTTCTGCCTTAGGAGAGAATAGTAGATGGTCTTGATCTCAAAATGATTTCTCTCAAAATCAGGAGGTACAAGAGCTGACCGGTTAGCATGAAACTCATCCGGACGGTTATAGTCAGCTAAAGTCCTCTCATGAACAACCATCTGTCTACCTTGGGCATGTCCTTGACCATGGTTCTGCTCCTGTTGCGGTTGCTCAGGAGGATCAGGGATAACATTCCCTTCAGTATCAATCGGTTCTCCAGCAGCATTGTACGGATTGTTGTGTCGGTCCCTCAGGGTACCTTGAGCATCAGGCTTTATGATCACACGTTCAACAACCATCCTTGCTCTTTGAACTCTTCTGTTAGTCCTCTCTAGTCTAGCAAGCTCTTCAAGTTGGAGGTTTACGAGATTAGTGTTCGGATTACTTCTGGTATCACGCGTCTGCATAAACCGTCTGTAATCGCCAAGCAACGATCGATGCTACCAGTGCAACGATCGATTCAACTCCAATCGCCTAGTAACGATCGACACAGAAGGTGCAACGGTCAATGCTATGCGATTATGAAACCTGCGACAGAGAGAAAACAGAGAAAAATCAGTAACCAAAAATAAAAATAAAAATCCTAGTAAAAACACTAAGTTCGAATCTATCGAAGACTCCAAAGAGTCCCCGGCAACGGCAACGTAGTATATAGGGTATCGAAATCCACAGAGACTCTGGTCTCGATAGATCAAGAATTGTCAAGATTTAAACTAGGAGAAAGCAATGTGAGTAGAAACTAAAAACAATGCGAGAAAGTAAACAAGTAGCAGGTTCGGTTTGTAAGCAATAAACTAAGGGCGCTAAGTCTAGGGCGTTCTCAATAAATCAGACAAGCAGATAAATCATTCAGTCAGGATCTAACTAAGCTCAGTTCTAGAACTCAAACACAAATATAGAATTAACCAACTGTCGTTGCGAGAATTCTCTAAGTCTAAGTGCTGCATTCCAAATTCCTTTGTAATTACTAACAGATTAAACCAGCTTTAATTCCAAGTTCGATATGTTCACAATCTAATTAAATCAAATTCCTTTGCGAGTAATTAAATTGCTCAACCTAAATAGTTCAGATTCTAAACCACACTGTCGTGTCAATTTAGCAACCTAAGATCTAGATTCTAAGTGAATAGGTTAGAACTAGCATTAAACACAATTTAGTTTGAAGAACATCTATTGATATGAATCATTAACTGAATTAATTATATCTAGCAAGTCATAAAATCCCTATGAGAAACCCTAAACCTAACTATGAATCTACTCAGACATGGATTATGAAGACATAATCAATGAAATAATAGATATCATAAAAGAGATTAGAATAAGAAAAGGGGTTCGAAATCTTCTCCAAGAACAAAGTGTAGTACAGGATCAGATCAGCCCCAAAAGCTCTAAAAACTCTCTGCTCTAAGTTATGATAGCGTAACTCAAAAAAAACTCAAAAACCTAATTAAATAGCTAAATCACGTCTTGGGGCTTCTGTGTAAATATCTGGAACTTCTGGGCAACTTTGCAATATCATCATTCTTTATTAAACCGCCGAGATCTGGCCCAACTCGCTGTGCATCGATCGATGCTGATGTGCAACGATCGACACACTACTCTGTTTCGGACAGTGAGCACAAACTTTCGGGTCAAAACTCCAAAATGCTCCAAATAGCTCCATAATCTCCAAATCCACTCCAAACGTGTGTGTACCAAATAACACCTGTAAAAGACTCTAAAAGAACACCAAAAGACTCTAAAACACACTTATATCATGGCATAAAACCGGTAAAAACCAAGATATATCAGAGATATATGGGGGGGGGAATCTCATATAGTCTTATGGCTTTAAAAAAAATCTTGACTAACCCCTACTAATCCCAATACCCCTCTCTCTTGTGGATAGACTATTTTAGCCTTGGTTTTATCCTTCCCAATTTGGTTTGGGTTCCATTTGGTTTTGGGTTCCATTTGGTTTTGGGTCTAATTGGTATAAGAAATTCATTGGTTTTGGTTTAAGACATTTGAAAAGAAAAAAATGGAATCAGGTAGTAGGTACGGGTGATACGCCGCCGATTTCAAGAAAATCCATATTTTCTCCGTCGTCAGCACCGTCGCGTCTGCGACCACCATTCGCTGCCTCCATCGTGACTCCGTCAACCCACTGAGGTTTGTGGTTCCCCCTTGATTTGCATTCAGCTCCATTTGAATGGGATTGGGATTGTGATTGTGTTTTGATGTATTCAATTGATGAGTTGGAACACTGTTGTTTAGCCTTTGATTCTTGGTCGATTGGGACTTCCAATAGAGTAGAAATGCATTTGAGAGGTAGAATCGATGTATATTGTAAGCATATTGGAACCCGAAATCGATTCAAATTTGTGTTCCTGTTGTATGAGAAATGGGGAAAACCAGTAAAACTGGTACAACTAGTATAACTAGTAAAACTGAGAATCGTGATGTATAACTAGTATAACTGGTGCAACTAGTATAACTAGTATAACCAACGACAAACTGTGTATAACTGGGAACAAACTGTGTTCAACTACAAGTATATATTGAGTTTTTTGCTATTGTTTTGGCAGGATAGAATGAGCAACAAAGTGTGCATCGATTATAAATGTCAGGGGCGCATGTGTAGCCAAGTGTTGAAAGAGGATATAACTTTGGAGATGGTAGTAGCTAGGCTATACAAGAAGCATGCGTTAGATGAAAGTATGGTTTGATTGGAATTGAGTTACATTCCTATGGTTGTTGGCTATGAAGAACATTTGAGTATTTCTGATAATGAAGATCTTTGTGGTTATCTAATGACCGTTGATAAAGAGAACCGTAGAAGTCTTTTGTGTGTAGAATTCGTGACTAGACCGGATCTGCCCTCGCAACAGTCGAGAGCGGGGAAAAGCTCTGCTGGTATGAACTATGAGCATGATGAAATCAGAGAAGTAGGACCTAATGCCTTGACATTGTTTATTGAAAACGGAGAAATAGGATCTAATGTCATGACATTGTTTGTTGAAAACGGACAAGCAAGTCAAGAAGAGCAGGTGAGAGAGGATGATGATGATAATCTGGAGGATAACATTACATATACATCAGGTATGCTTGATGAATATCGTGAGGTACCACCTGTTGTTGAAGGTAGTCAGTGTGTAGCGCCATGGGAAGACGGTTTTGGGGTGAGTGTGCATCAAGAATTCTAAGATAAGAAGGCGGTTATAGAGTTGGTCGAGAGTTTGGCATTTATAAACTCTTTTGATTATGTTATAAAACATTCTGATAAAACGCAGTGGGTGGTTAAATGTTCTATACAGAGATGTAATTGGGGTCTACGAGCAGCAAGGAATGATAACACAGATATGTTCTCGATTAGAATGTACACGAAGATGCACACATGCAACCGTTCTGATCAGAGTGCAAGCGCTGATTTTATGAGAGGCTCATCACAGCTAGTTGCATCGTATTTGAGTGAGGAATATCCTGGGATACTCGAAACTCCAAAGCCTAGAATCATCATGGATCTAGTTAGGAAAAAATATGGTGTAGAAATATCATATTCGACGGCGTTAAGAGGGAAAAAATCAAGCAGTTTGTGATTTGTGTGGTAGTCCGGAAGATAGCTACAAGATGTTGTACTGTTATATGTATGTGTTAGAAGAGGTCAATCCTGGAACGGTAACTAGTGTGGAACTGGATGGGGAAAAAAATTCAAGTATCTATTCATAGCTTTGGGAGATTGCATTGAAGGGTTTGCATACATGAGGAAAGTGATAATTGTTGATGCAACTTTCCTCAAGAGCTGATATGGTGGTGTACTAGTTTTCGCCGTTGCTCAGGATCCTAATCGTCACATTTATCCCAAAGCGTTCGGTGTACTCGACGGTAAGAACATAGCTAGTTGGACATGGTTTTTCGAGATGTTGAAAAGCGTTGTAGGCGACTCGTCCGAACTGGTATTTGTGAGTGATAGAAATGCAAGCCTCATCAATGCAATAACAAACGTGTTTCCACAAGCTCATCATTTGTATTGTTTATGGCATTTGGCCCCAAACGTGAAAGGAAATACTTCGAATGCAAACAAAACCGTAGTCGCTCACAGGTTCCAGGAGTTAGGTTGGTGTCACACAGAGGCTGAGTTCTAAAGTCGTTACGAGATATTTAAGAGGAGATATCCTTCGCGGCGAAGTATGTGGAGGAATCGACCGTCAAGGAAAAATGGGCAAGATGTTTTTCTCCAGGTAAACAATACAACATAGACACGAGCAACTATGCGGAATGTCTGAACAACACTTTTCTTGAGGCGAGGAAGTACTCCTTAATACCACTGCTTGATACTATCATTTGCAAATTTTTAGATTGGTTTAACAAGCATAGGAAAAAGGTCGTGTCAGGACATGTTGATGACAAACTGGTGCCTTTGGTCCAGAACTTCGTGCATGATAACTGGAAACTTGCTAAGAAATTAAATGTGAGGGAGGTAAACACTTATGAGCTCGAATACGAAGTCGATGATATTGATGGAAAGGTTTATTTGGTGAACTTGGAATCGAAAAGTTGCTCTTGTGGTTTCTTCAATATTCAGAAGTATACTTGTCTCCATGCACTAGCAGCATTCAAATCATACACTAAAAGTGATAGAGCTCGTGCAAGTGATACCAAAATAACACTCCTTGAGTTGTATTCAAAATATTATTTGACGGAGGTGTGGGAATTGGCTTATTACAGGTCCATCTATGATGTCCCAGATATGTCTGCATGGAACGTCCCAGATTACATCAAAGAGATGCAAATCCTACCTCCGGATTACAAGAAAATGAGGGGTCATAAGAGAGTACATAGATTTCCATCAGCTGGAGAAGGAGGGAAACGGCGAAGAACACAGAATAAAAGGCGGCCAAGAACTCACCCAGGAACACTACCATGGATGTTATTTGTTTTGGGAATGTCCTGAAATCTATTGCACTTACTCCAAGTGAAAGTCGTATTGTCGAGATGAGACAATCATATGACACTGGGCATTCATAATGCTTTGCTAGAAGCCACTTATGATCAATGAGTTTAGAACTCATTGCTAGTGTTGTATGATCCTACAGGGTCACACACCTAAGCAAACTGGACGTTGTATATGAGGTTGATCATTAATGTAATGATCGGGTGAATGCATATTTGATATGCATTCAATACCAAGTTTCTGGGCAGTGTCGATCGACACAATAAGTGTGTCCGTCGACACAGATCGGCAGTGTCGATCGACACAAAGAGTGTGTCGGTCTACACAACTCGCGGATTACCAGATTAATTCGGTTTAATCGTTGGTTAATTCCGTTGTGGTTTAAGTCGACATATATAAGATATATGGTCGACCTAAACTCGATTAAAAACCTAATTCACAGCCACCAGAAAGGTAAGAGAAACCTCTTGAGAGATTTGATCTCTAAAGGCACTAGCATCCCTTCTGTTCAGTTTGTGTGCGTGTGGATACCAGTAGAGGCGCAGCATTTGAGGCGCTCTAGATCTCGATTATCTGTAAATCTTCCGCTGCTAATCACCAGGTAATTCTGAGATCCCAATGATTCAATTACATGAACCCTAGATCCTAGGCTCGGAATTTAGACCAGGATTGCCTAATTGGATTAGGAACTGCTAGAAATTCCTTCAGTGGTATCAGAGCCTTAGGGTTCTATTGAATATGTAGCATGATGATTAGATTGGTTGAATCTGGATCTCTGAATAGTTGATACAAACATGCTAAAATTCGTTCTCATGAAAATCTAGTTTTTAGGTTTTTTTATTGAAAATCGATTAGGGTTTATCGCCATGTGTCGATCGACACCAATCCGGTGTCGGTCGACACAGAAGGATGACCCGAATAAATCTTAGTTTTCTCCTAGTGTCGATCGACACAAGAGTTGTGTCGGTCGACACAAACCTCGCGAGAATTTGATGAGTCGGTTCAATTGGATTGGACCGGTTATCGAGCTTGGTTAAAAATGGTTGAACACTGTGAATGGTTTAATTGCGATTGGTTTGATTAGGTTGGTATCGACCGATGCTAGTGTAGCATCGATCGACACTGACCGGTATTCAAAACCGGACCAATTGGATTGATCGGTTATCACGGATTGCTTTTGGTTATTCTGCATCGATCGACACTATAGTAGTGTCGGTCGACATCAGATTCGATGGTTTAGGTTATGGAAACTGAAATCACATAACCAAAGCAAGATAAATCAATTAATTAGAAGAATTAAAACATAATAAAACTGAACGTTTTAAATGGTTCCGTTCCTCAACCAAATATCAAGTGATACTTGATGTCTTTCCAATATTGTCAACTGTCAAGACCCATTTAGTTGTGCGATAGACTTGCAGTGCAAGATGTCCACAATTTCATGAGTAAGACAGAGGTAATCGTGTTGATGGATTTGCAGTGCAAGACATCAACAATTACATGACTTAAGAGATTGGTTTACTTGACTGGGCCATCAAAATCGTTTTGGGCTCAGAGACATCAGGTGGATTGGACATAAGATGTCAATCCACAACCAAGAGTTATATTGGATATAACTAGCAAAGGTGTTGCTTACCTAGATAGCTAAAATTTGGGTGATAGCCAGTGGCTCGCTCAAGTTTAGTGAAGTATGGGTCTTGGATCATTATATTCATCTGAGGAAACATTGTTTGAATATAATGCGAGTTTTCTTAATTGTTAAGACTTCTCATTTCTTGAACATCATAACTAAACCTCCCTTGTTTTTCAGCTATGTCTAGCACAAATCATCATAACAATTTCTCCCTGCGATCCTTCCTTGAGAAGGACAAGTTAAATGGATCCAACTTTCTTGAATGGTATCGGAACTTGAGAATTGTTCTCAAACAGGAGAAAAAGGACTATGTCCTTGAGAAAGTTCTCCCCAAGAAGTACCGAGTCAATGCCTGGCAGTCAGATAAGGATGCTTGGGATAAGCATTCTAATGATGCGGTGGATGTGAGTTGTCTCATGTTGGCT
Organism: Orychophragmus violaceus; assembly: GCA_030180135.1. Lineage (NCBI taxonomy): Eukaryota > Viridiplantae > Streptophyta > Magnoliopsida > Brassicales > Brassicaceae > Orychophragmus > Orychophragmus violaceus. The sequence continues at coordinate 42,640,090 of CM058240.1, forward strand.
ACCATGAACTCAGAATTGCAGAAGCAATATGAGTACGTGGAGTCGCCAAAAGAGATGATTGTTGGTACTGGATTTCCCTCTAGGAAATCCGGCCCATTAACAGACAAGACAAAGGCCCGTAATTACGAGCCCATTCCAGAATCAAAGATAAACGGGAGAGTCAACTCTCTTGTTGGGCCCAAGCAAAGCAAGCGCCTTAGAGAGGCCCAGACGACGCCGAAGCCGGAGACGATCGAGCTCGAGATCGGCTGAGGATGACGTGGAGATAGAGCAACTCGGTCTTCGTCAGTTCAACTGATCCGCACGAATCTCGGAGATCGTTACAACGACGAGGCCGAAGTATCAGGATGAAGAGATGAGAGTGGAGACTATTTAAAGGAAGAAGTTGCGGCTCATCAAAGACAATTCCAACCTAGGCTAAGAACACTTCGACTAGATAGCTCGATTCCATACTTTGTACTCTCTTTTCGACTGTGTTTGTTCTATCTCGACGATCAATCTCAATAAAGTCTTTGATTCATAGGAAACTATACCATTTCTATATCCAAAAGTCCAAATCCACGAATACAAATTCTTAGTGTGAATCCCGGATCCCACATTTGGCGCCGACTGTGGGGAAATTCTATAGCCTTTCCTATCTTAAGAATCAGATCCTAGATCCGATAGATCGAGATGAATCCCGACCAAACTGGCTCTCCCAGCGCCACACCACCGGTTGACCGCCCTCAAACGGTCGACAACGTTCCTCAGAACACTACCGGGGTAAGGAACATGGGTCAGACCGACGGCGTGTTGACGAGCTCCGCCTCAGTCTCCAAGACCGCGGCACCAGCCGGCTCCGTCGCTCAAACAATCGCGACAGGCCAGACTCCGACAAACATTTTGTCAGGAACTAATGATCCGAGCAGAAACTAGGTGTGGATGAGAAACGACTCAATACCCACCCCGGGAGGAGGATCTGGAGTAACCAGACCCAATTCACCACTACCTTCCGCTCCACATAGACAAGGACCAAGCGATCTTGCCGAGGTCCGTTCGATGTTAAGCCTGTTGGTAGATCGAACGAGAAACAACGAGGCAAGCGCAAGGGCCCAAGAGGTCGCAAAACGTTCCCTGGCAGCGCAGCTCGAAGAACAAGAGCGGCGCCTGAACGCCCGTCTTGAAGAGCTCGCCAGTCAAAGCCAAGGGGGCAGACAAACGCGAACTCCCATAAGTCCTCCACCGTGTACTCGCTTGGACTTCTCCCAAGTAGTAACTCCTCCGGGAACGTCGGGACATTTCGGTAATACGTCAAATAGCGGCTTCCGCCCAACAATGACCCCTATCGCGGTTCCGACCCCATTTGGTTCGAGTTCAATGGTCGCAGATCCAACCGGATCAAGAAACCGACCATTACCCGGGCCACCACCTTTCCCGAGTAACTCTAACACCCGACCGACCGAGGCAACTAGGAGGTTCTGCCTTCGCCTCGAGCTCGGGACTCCTTAATGGATCAAACTCAGTTCAGTTCCGAACGCCACAGGTCGATCAGACGAGGTCGATCCCAACGATCGATCTCCTCGACCCCATTTTTCCGGAACAAGCGTCAGGACAGGCACAAGTCCAGTTCGCACCCGCAGAGGGCGATGAACACGATATGCTTAGACAATACATTGAACAGGCTAAAGCCCAGTTTAACAGTCTGAGCTCAAAAGTTCACATGGCGACGAGCGCGGCTCCTGACATCGATCGAGTGATCGAAGAAACACAACAAACGCCGTTCACAGATCGGATTGCGTTTGCAAGAATCCGAGAGATCAAGAAAACTAAGTTTCCAGAATTCTCTGGGAAATCGGACCCGAAAGCCCACATCAGGGCATTCCGACTAGCGATGGCAAGGGTGTACCTTACCGATGAGGAGAGGGAGCCAGCCTTCTGCAGGCTCTTCGCGGAAAACCTATCAGGTTCTGCCCTAGAATGGTTTGCCGGACTGGAAGAAAGGTCCATTGACAACTTCACCCAGTTCATGACGGCTTTCCTCAAACAATACTCCGTTTTCATCGAGGAAAAGACTACCGAGGCAGCTTTATTTGGCGTCTCTCAAAAACCCGACGAAACACTTCGCTCGTACATCGACCGATTCAAGGAAATAAATCCAAAATCGCGAACCCACGAGATGAGGTAGCTATAGAAGCGTTAAGACGAGGACTATGGTTCTCAAACAGATTCCGCGAGGAAATAACGGTCCGCGAACCCCAAACGCTCGATGACGCCCTCCATCGCGCATCGGCCTTTGCTCGCCTCGAGGACGAAACCACGGCCCTCAGGGAAAAACACCGGAAAGAAAGGAACCCATCGGGTCCGCAGAATTCAAACTCGAAAAAGGATTCCCGTAAGTCAGGGAACGTCAACGCGGTCGAGATCCCAAAGAGCTCAAAGAAATTCGAGTTCGACGAGGAAAAATTCTGTGATTTCCACAATAAGAGAGGGCACTCGACCGAGGATTGCTATACTCGAGCTAAAGCAGAGGCTCAAAAACAAGAGTCCGAAAGCAAAAAAGACTCCGAGGTCGAGGAGGAAACTCTGTCCGACAAAAAGGAAAACAAACAGACCAAGGAGTCGAACTCTAAAAAGCACTCTCAAAACAAACGGGAACGGTCAAAGGAGCCGGAATCTCCCGAAACACTCCCTCAAGGGTCGCGGAAGCGAGTCGAGTTCATCCTCGGCGAGCTTAACCTGAGCGGTACCCCGGGAGGTTCGGCACTATCCCCGCCTCCGGCTCCTGCCAAAAGTTTACGCTCAAGAATCAATCTACCTCGTCTCTGCGGGGGGGGGGGGGGGGGGGGGGGGTGTACGGGCTATACCCCCTAAACGAATCGACTTCATCTTCGGTGGCTCCAAACTTTGCCGTGACTCGGTCAATTCGATCAAAGCTCTTCAGAGAAGAGTCGAGACCGACAGAAGGGGAAAGACCCCAATGTTGGGTCCAGACCACGAGATCATTTTCCACGAGAGCGAGACAAGTAATCTCGACTAACCACACGACGATGCTCTCCTCGTTTGTCTAGTAGTGGGAGATGTCGAACTCTCAAGGATAATGATTGACACAGGGAGTTCGGTTGATGTCCTCTTTTACGACGCGTTCAAAAAGATGGACTTCAACGACTCCGAGGTTGTAGAAGAAAAGACGCCACTAGTAGGTTTTGCTGGTGAAACGACATACTCGATGGGCTCTATCTTCGCCCCAGTAATCGCTGGAGGAGTTCGGAGAATGACAGAGTTCGTCATAGTAGATCGGCCAGCTCCCTATAACGCAATCCTAGGTCGACCATGGATATACGACATGAAAGCGGTACCATCGACCTACCACCAATGCGTAAAGTTCCCGACACCCAAAGGGATCAAAACCATTCACGGAAGTCAAAAGATTTCCCGCCATTGCTACATGAACCGATTCAAACAGATCGAGAAATCCCCTGCGTAGCAATTACAGAAAGAGGACGAGCTCGCCACCATGCAGACCAAAAGGTCGAACGACCCCAGTCAAATAGGACCCCCAAAGGACCTCACGACTCAGGTCTGCATAGACGAGGCTCATCCCGAAAGACTCGTTGGCATAGGAATCGACCTATCGGAGCCAGTCAAGAACGAACTGGTCTCTTTTCTCAAAAAGAACGTCGACTCCTTCGCCTGGTCTTCAGCAGACATGAAAGGGATAAACATCGACGTAACCAGCCACGAGCTGAATGTCGACCCGACCTACGAACCGGTAAGACAGAAACGTCAAAAACTAGGCCCTGAACGGGCCAAAGCAGTCAATGACGAGGTCGATCGGCTATTAAAAATCGGATCGATCAGAGAGGTCAAGTACCCCGACTGGCTCGCAAACCCCGTGGTGGTTAAGAAAAAGAACGGAAAGTGGAGGGTCTGTGTAGACTTCACGGATCTCAACAAAGCATGTCCAAAGGACAGCTTCCCGCTCCCGCACATCGACCGACTGGTCGAGGCCACCGCTGGACATCAGCTACTATCCTTTGTGGACGCGTTCTCAGGGTACAATCAAATATTGATGAACCCTGAAGACCAAGAAAAGACCTCGTTCATAACTGATCGAGGCACGTACTGCTACAAAGTCATGCCCTTCGGACTAAAAAACGCAGGAGCAACTTACCAGCGCCTCGTCAACAAGATGTTCTCAGGACTCCTAGGCAAAACCATTGAGGTCTACATCGATGATATGCTGGTAAAATCTTCTAGGTACGAGGATCACATCCCCCAACTAAAAGAATGCTTTACCATTCTCAATAAGTACGGGATGAAACTCAACCTAGCTAAATGTACCTTCGGGGTCCCTTCAGGAGAGTTCCTCGGTTACTTAGTAACCGAAAGAGGGATCGAAGCGAACCCCAAACAGATCGCAACGTTCACAGAGATGAAATCTCCCAGAACAACGCGAGAAGTCCAGCGCCTAACCGGCAAAATAGCTGCTCTGAATCGCTTCATCTCGAGGTCGACTGATAAATGTCTACCCCTTTATCACTTGCTCAAAGCAAACAAAAAGTTCCTTTGGGACGAAAAGTGTGAAGAGGCATTCACTCAGCTCAAAGCTTACTTAAGCGAACCACCCATACTGGCGAAACCAGTAGAAGGAGAACCCCTTTATCTTTACTTAGCTGTCTCGACGGCAGCAGTAAGTGGAGTCCTGGTTCGCGAAGAACAGAACGAACAACGGCCGGTGTATTACATCAGTAAGACCTTGATCGACGCTGAAACCAGATACCCCGCCATGGAAAAGCTCGCCTTAGCGCTAGTAACATCGGCTCGGAAACTCCGACCGTATTTTCAATCACACTCGATAATAGTGATGACCTCTCAGCCACTGAGAACCATCCTTCACAGTCCAAGCCAATCAGGTCGATTGGTCAAATGGGCTATCGAACTCAGCGAGTACGACATTGAATACAAAGCTCGAACATGCCTAAAAGGAAAAGTACTGGCAGATTTCATAATCGAGCTCCCTCCGACTATAGAACTCGACCCGACTTCGACCCAAAGATGGAAACTCTACGTCGATGGAGCTTCCTCAAGACAAGGGTCCGGAGTCGGAGTGAAATTAATCTCCCCAACGGGTGAAGTATTAGAACAATCGTTTAGATTGGGCTTCGCCTCATCGAATAACGAGGCAGAATACGAAGCGCTGATAGCCGGGCTTAGACTTGCGATAGCAATAGGAGCCCGAGAAGTAAATGCCTTCAGCGATTCCCAACTGGTCACAAGCCAATATCATGGCGACTACGAGGCCAAAGACGAACGAATGGAAGCATACCTACGGGTAGTCCATACATTGGACGAACAGATCGAATTCTTCGATCTAACATGAATCCCACGAGGTGAAAACACTGCAGCCGATGCGCTAGCCGCATTAGCATCGACATCAGATCCTAACCTCAAAAAAATCATACCAGTCGAAGGGATAGAAAAACCAAGCATCGACATAGCTCTCAAAGCTCTGTCCTTGAAAGAGGACGGGCCCGCTGTGAAAAACGATGTCAAACGCAAAGAATGTCTCGGAGGCACTAATAGCGACATCATCGAGATTAATGATGATCTTGATCCTAGAAACACCATATACGTCGCGAACGTCCCCGACGGACCAATTCAAAACGCATCCACTAGTCAGGGACCTGAGCCTAACAATGACGAAGATTGGAGAACTCCGATCATTCGATACATCACAAACGGCGAAGTTCCCGATGGCAAATGGGAGGCGCGGAAACTTAAAATGCAAAGTGCGAGGTACTGTGTCACACAAGGAGAGCTCTTTAAAAGGAGCCTCTCCGGACCTTACCTTAAATGCCTTGAAAAAAAGCAAGCCCTAGCCGTGATTACACAAACACATGACGGATCCTGCGGAAGCCATTCCGGAGGACGAGCATTGGCCGTGCGAATCAAAAGGCAAGGCTACTATTGGCCAACAATGGCCACCGAATGCGAATCTTTCTCCAACAAGTGCGATAAATGCCAAAAGCATGCCCCAATTATCCACCAAGCGTCGGAGAAACTCTCCTCTATCTCATCGCCGTACCCATTCATGCGGTGGGGAATGGACATCGTTGGACCACTGGTCCCATCTGGCAAAAAGAAAGCCACACATCTACTGGTGATGACAGACTACTTCACCAAGTGGATTGAAGCAGAGTCATACCAGAAAATTAAGGACGTGCATGTTAAGGAGTTCGTCTGGCGAAACATCGTTTGCAGACATGGACTACCCCATGAGATCGTTACCGATAACGGACCTCAGTTCATATCAAACACGTTCAAAGAGTTCTGCAGAACTTGGAACATAAAGCTGACTTACTCAACGCCATGCTACCCCCAAGGGAACGGGCTAGCAGAAGCAGCCAACAAAGCGATTATGAACGGCCTCAAGAAAAGGCTCAACGAGTGCAAAACAACCTGGAGTGACGAGCTCCCAGCCGTACTCTGGGCCTACCGGACTACCCCCCGCAAATCAACTGGCGAGACTCCCTTCTCGCTAGCTTACGGAATCGAGGCGGTAGTACCAGCCGAAATTCTCGTATCAAGCATTCGCAAAGAAGAATGCCCGCGACAAGAGGAACTTAACAACAAGATGATAACTGACGAGCTTGACCTCGCCGACGAAAGAAGGAACCTCGCATTAGCTCGACTCCAGAATTACCAACAAGCCGCGGCTCGCTACTATGATTCCCGAATCAAAACTCGGAGGTTTCAAGTAGGAGAGCTCGTCTTAAGGAAAGTGTTCGACCATAAAAAGGAAGAACACGCTGGAAAATTAGGAGCGAAGTGGGAAGGTCCTTACCAGGTCACCGACATCGTAAAGGACGGGGTCTACCGACTCAAGTCGGTGGAAACCCAGAAGCCCGAACTACGACCTTGGAACATCATCAACCTCAAAAAGTATTTCCACTAGAAGTACATCAACATAATCGAACTACGAAATGGCTTGATCCCCTAAAAGGGTACGTAGGCAGCTCGACTTCGAGCGCAGCCACCCCCCAAACACAGAGCTCTCACTGAGCTCGACAACTTCTAACGAAGTCATACTAACTTATCTTTGTGAAATCAAAATAAGTCTTCTAATCAAACGTCTCTTCCTGTTAGAGCCATTACGTTGATATGAAATTATCTCCTCCAACGGACCAAAGTGATATGAAATTATCCCTTCTAAAGCAAACGATATGAAATTATCCTATTTCGAGCGACCTGAAATGGCCTCTCCCAAAAGACCAAAGTGATATGAAATTATCTCTTCTATAAGCAAAGCGATATGAAATTATCACTCCCAAAACAAGTGATATGAAATTATCCCTTCCTGAAACGAAAGATATGAAATTATCTCTTCTAAGTCAAAGCGATATGAAATTATCCTTCCCAAGTGACCTGAAACGGCCTCTTCCAAATAACAAGACGATATGAAATTATCCCTTCAAAGCGATATGAAATTATTCCTTCTATAACCAAGTGATATGAAATGATCCCTTCAAACGAGCGACCTAGAACGGTCCTCCCGCTTCGAACGAACTGAAATGATCGTCCCAAAAACAAGTGACCTAGAACGGTCCTCCCACCACGAACGAACTGAAATGATCGTTCCAAAGAAAGAGATCCATAATGATCTACCTTAAGAATACAATTCTTCTAAAACCTTATACGGATTAAAAGAATCGGGGGGCTACCCCACCCCTCAAGCGAAATAACGAGGCCAGGACAGCCATTCAAGCATGCAACCTCTAAATCGAATCTTTGTAAGTTTACTTCGATTCGTTTCCATACTTAATACTTCTCTCTTCGATCCAGCGATTGAGCTCGAACCTTACATCACGAAGTAGTCGCGCCCCAAACCATTCTTGGCAAAGAGCTCAAGCTCAAATGCGACTGACTTAAAGGATCGCAACGAACCTTCTAAGGCAACACGACAAGTTATCCGCTCGGTTCCTCTAGGAAGGCTCGAATCGCCACAACGGCTATGTTGAGACATAAAAACAATGAAATCTATGCTAAGGCATGAAAGATTTTTTATGGAAAAAAAGAGGACACGATATCCTCGAATTCGAACAGAAAATTAAAGCCCCCTTGGGCAACCAAAGTCTGGAAAAGAAATTAAAAGCCCCCTCGGGCAACAAAAAATCTGAATTAAAAAGCCCCCTCGGGCGGAAACAGATAAAAAGGGCTAAAACTGCTTGGAAGGAGAGGAAGCCTCGTCTCGATCCCCTGTCTGACCATCGGTCGCCCTGTCCTCCTCGAGTTGACCCTCGACCTCATCGCTAACTCGCGAATTAACTCCGGTCGGGAGGTTCGACCCATACTGATCAAGGCGAGTAGCCGCCTGGCTTAAAGGGCGCGCAAGAATCACGGAGTCGTCCGACATCACCGGCAAATTTAGCTTGCTGATACTGAAGTCCGACACCGCCGCAGCGTCCATCTCCTCCGTGGCCAATCTTTTCTTCTCGGCCAAATCCATCACCTCCTTGGTCAGGTCCAGTTCACCAGAGGCGAACTCGGCGATAAGCGCGATATTAGCCAAGGCCTCTTGGAGCCTCATCTCAGCGCTCACGGCGATCTTCCTCCGGCTCTCTTTCGCTGCGATCCCCTCGAGAATCTTAAGATATTCACCGTTTAGCCCTTTTCTCGCCTCATGGGCTGCCATCTTAACATCAAACTCTCGGTCGGCGAGAACCTTATCCAGATCAGCCTGGCATTGCGCAGCCCGCACGTCCGCAACTGAAACCCGAGCCAGAGCGCCCTGTAACTCCCCATCCAGGCCGCCCGCCTTCTTCCTTAGCTCCTCTTCCCGAGCCAAGGCCCCCTGCAGCTGCGCTTTCAGGTCGCTGACCGTTTTCTTAACGGTGTCGAGCTCACTCACCTGCGGTATCTCTCGCAGCTCGCGCTCGGCCCTAGCCGCGAACCTATTCGCAGCCTCCAAGGCCTACAAAAGAAAGAGGAAATGTGTGAAGAAAGTTAAGCACGAAACAAAACAAAAGGAAGAAATCATTACCTTCCCACAAGCCGCCATCATCTCGGTCTAAGTACACACCAAGAGCCATATCCCCGACGGCCGGGAGCTGAACACCTGCCGGCTTAAAATGCCTTAGCAGATAGGCAACACCCGTTGGGTCGTCCGCAATCGGGCATTCCTTCTGGTGCCTAAAGCGCCAGTTGAAAGACCCCGAAGACCCAGAGGAAGCAGGCCTCGCCTCAACACTCTGGCCCGATCTTCTCGAGCTCACCTCTGCGTCAGTCCTTCGACGCTTCGCCGCCGGAGGAGGACCGCCTCGACTCCGGCCGTTCGACCCTCTCGAACCATTCGACCGAGAGTTGCGCAAGACAGGCTCTTCAGACGGGGCCCGGACCGGCTCCTCGCTGGCCGGAATAGGAGGTAAATCCTCCGCCTCCACGTCCGCCTCTCCGGATCCTGCAACCACGGGAGAAACCCGAACAGGGATTGAAGGAGGAGGAGGAGGACCCTCGTCCATGGCAAAAAGAAGGGCGTTGCTCAAGTCGCCAGCCTTCATTTTCTTTGCCAAATCAACGGGATCTTTCCCGTTCCGACGGCTGCTAGATCTTCGCGACATCTTTTCAAGAGAAGGGGTGCTTGCAGTAGAACTATCGTCCAAAACAGGTCGATCTGCAAATGAAACAGATTCGGGTCAGCCCGGCAAACGAAGGGCATAACGCGCGATGACCCCCCCCCCCCAGAAAGACTAACCGGAACACTTACTTTCTTCAGTCCGCTCGATAATCCGAAGCGGAGCCTGAACGACTCGAGTCAAAGCAGGCTGGCGAAGGAGGTGTGATTCGTCTCGCAAAAGACGAGGTTGGTATAGAGGAGGTCGTCGAGCAGCAGGACCTAAAGCGGCTCGGATTCGCTGATCCGTGAAGTTACACCAACGAATATCTCCTCTCCGTAGGCGAGCTACCAAACTCGATGTAGTCGGGTCCAAAGGCAACGATTCAGGAGCCTCTGCAATAGAACCAAAAAGGTCATTAGCAAACAGCTCGGTATCAATAAAAGACGCCGCGGCAGTTAGGGAAACTATTAAGCCCTATAAGATGACCAACGCTAGCCGCCCATCTCGTCGGGATAACCGAGTAATCAAAATCCTCGACCGAGTGATGGTTGACCCTGAAGTAGAAGTATTTACTCTTCCACACATCCCTCGTCGGGATCTCATCAAGGATCTTCCCATGGCGAGGAGAGAGGTAGTAAGTTCCGGGAAAACGAGTGTTATGTTTTACCAAACAAACCCTCATCAACTCCTCAACTCCAAAATTGATGCCTTCCTCGACAGCTCTAACCCCGAGCCCGACGACATACCGAACGAAATTCGGAGTCATCTGGTGAAAGGCCAGCTGGAGCTGAGCTAAAACCCATGAGATAATGCGAGGGATTGGAAAAAACAATCCGCATTTATCGAAATAGGTATAAGAAGCGCAACAATGGCCTTCGACGACAGTTTCCGGGGACATGTCCGGCGATGGGATAAGAATCTCCACCTCCGACGGAATCTGGCACTTCGTCCGCAATTTCCGTATTTGGTCAACAGTCAAACTGGACGGAGGATAAGGACCAACCGGACCAGCCGCCACAGAAGGACTAACCCTGGCTGTACTCTTTCGAACCATGATAGTTCGGAATATCGAAAGTTTCCTTCAAGGAAAGAGGAAAAACGAAATCTCTAGAGAGAGAAAATCTCGAAACAACGAAAAAGAGAATATGAGCAAGAGGCAAGAAGAGGATATAATGAAGGAGAGGAAGTTACCTTGACGATTCGCAGTGTGAGCAGTGATGGGAATCGTGCTAGGTAACTTCCCCTTTTAAACTACCTCGTGCTCGAGATCTGTGGGATTTTTGGTATCCCACAATCCCAACCGCTCGATTTGAAATTTGTAAATAATCACGAAAAAAGATCGAGGCAGTTGTGATCCTTCGGTCCCGTACGATCTCAACCGTCGATATAAGATCTATGAATGGGAAGAGAATAATCATTAGATTCGTCGCATCCAAAGCACGCACCTCTTCCCGAGAATGTCCACCGCCCATTAACCTCGACTTCTCGAATTCAATGGGCTGGGGGGCTATTGTTGGTACTGGATTTCCCTCTAGGAAATCCGGCCCATTAACAGACAAGACAAAGGCCTGTAATTACGAGCCCATTCCAGAATCAAAGATAAACGGGAGAGTCAACTCTCTTGTTGGGCCCAAGCAAAGCAAGCGCCTTAGAGAGGCCCAGACGACGCCGAAGCCGGAGACGATCGAGCTTGAGATCCGCTGAGGATGACGTGGAGATAGAGCAACTCGGTCTTCGTCAGTTCAACTGATCCGCACGAATCTCGGAGATCGTTACAACGACGAGGCCGAAGTATCAGGACGAAGAGATGAGAGTGGAGACTATTTAAAGGAAGAAGTGGCGGCTTATCAAAGACAATTCCAACCTAGGCTAAGAACACTTCGACTAGATAGCTCGATTCCATACTTTGTACTCTCTTTTCGACTGTGTTTGTTCTATCTCGACGATCAATCTCAATAAAGTCTTTGATTCATAGGAAACTATACCATTTCTATATCCAAAAGTCCAAATCCACGAATACAAATTCTTAGTGTGAATCCCGGATCTCACAATGATCACTGGCCTGAAAAGTATGTTTCAGGAGCAGGCACGAACTCAGAGATACCAGACGGTAAGGTCTCTGATTGAGTGCAAGCTACCAAAGGGCGAAACAGTTAGTCCTCATGTCATTAAGATGATGGGTTATATAGATAACCTGGGGAAACTCGATTGTCCCATTAGCCAAGAGTTGGCTACTGACATCATTCTGCAGTCACTGCCGTCAAGCTATGATCAATTTGTTATGAACTATAACATGAACAACTTGACGAAGACGTTGACTGAATTGCATGGGATGCTTAAGACTGCTGAACCTAACATCAAGAAGGACACCCCAAATATCCTTATGGTACAAAAGGGTAAAAAGTTTAAGAAACTTGGTAAGAACAAAGGTGATGGCAAGACGAGCTCGATTGTGAATCCAAGCGAGTCTGGCCATGCTCCTAAGGTTAAAACCAGTCCTTCTGAAGATGTTAAGTGCCGTTATTGTAATGGTTATGGGCATTTGAAAAGAAACTGCAGTAAATTCTTGGAAGATTATGAGAAGCTTAAGAAGACGTACGAGACTTCTCCTTCAGGTATTATGTTATAGAAGTAAATGTTACTTCTTATAGTCCTACTTATTGGGTATTTGATACCAGCTGTGGTACTCATATTTTGTGAAAATGTGTAGGGCCTGAGCAAAAGTAGGATTATGGAGAAAGGACAAGTGGATCTATGCGTGGGAAATGGAGCAAGAGTTGCTGCATTAGCCGTAGGAGTATTTCATTTTCTTTCTTTTATGGCATGTTTTGAACTTAAAATTGCTACTATGTACCTGCTATGAGCAGAAAGATTATTTCTATTCCTTGTTTGGATATGGAAGGATATCAGTTTTCAAATTAAGAATAAGTGTTATTCATTTGATTACAGTGATATATTTTATAGTAGCAATCCATTAGAGAATGGACTTTATGTTCTAAACCAGAATGTGCCTAACTATAACATTAATACCAAGAGATTCAAGTCAAATGATACGAATCAAACTTCTCTCTGGCATTGTCGTTTTGGGCCACGTAAATGAGAAATAGATTCAGAAGCTCCATATTGATGGCCTTTTGGGCTCATCTGATTATGAATCACAATGAGTAAAGTGAATCTTGTTTATTGGGTAAAATGACGAAGGCCCCTTTCAGAAAAGGTAGCATCGATCGACACAAACGATGTGTCGGTCGATACAGGTTGCGAACGAACAAAATGATTCATAATCAGATGAGCACTAGTGCTAGAGGAAAATTTCATTACTTCATTACCTTTACTGATATTTTCAGTAGGTACGGTTATGTCTTATTTATATGACATAGGTCAGAATCTTTGAAAAAGTTCAAAGGGTTCCAAAAATGAAGTACATAATCAATTTGGCAAAGGTATTAAACCTCTACGATGAGATCATGGAGGTGAATACTTAGGTCAAGAATTTAGTGATCATCTGAGAGATTGTGAAAGTGTTTCACAATTCACTCCTCAAGAATCGGACTTTATTAGATATGGTTCGATCAATGATGAGTCACTTAGATCTTCCATTATCCTTCTAAGAATACGCTCTAGAAATGTCTGAGTTTACATTAAATAGAGTTCCATCAAAATCAGTTACAGAGATACCATATGAGATGTGGAATGGAAATGTTTCTGATTTATCCATCATGGAGATTTGGAGTTGCGAGACTTATATAAAACGTTTAATCTCTGATAAGCTCACACCCAAATCTGATAAGTGCTACTTCATTGGTTGTCCTAACAAAACCAAGGCATGTTACTTTTACAACCAGTTCGAGAACAAATTGTTTGTTGCTCGGAACAATGTTTTCTTGAGAAAGATTTTCTTTCCAAGAAGAACAGTGGGAGTAAAGTACGAACTCGAAGAAATTCGAAAATCACAGAAGACTGCTCAACCTGTTGAGGAAGAGCAGCAGTTGGATCTACAAAGAGTTGTAGAACCTGCACATGTGGTGCCTAAAGTTTATAAAGGATCTGGTGAATGTATATTCGATGTACATTCAAATGCGAGTTTCTGAAGAAGTGTCGATCGACACAAACGTTGTATCGATCGACACATATCGCGAACCAAAATATTTTGGTTTATGACTCAATTAACTACGGTTTGAATCTTGGTTAATTGGGTCGTGGTAAAAGTATACATATGAGATATGTGCACGACTTTTACACAAAAACTGAAGCTCGCAGATCCGAAAGGATCCGTCACGAACCCGAGAAATGTGGATTTCTCGTAACAAATTGCCGTGATCTATTGATCATTGAAAGTGACGGGCCTGCGAATTTTGAAGAAGCAATGATGGGCCTTGACTCCGAAAATGGCTGAAAGCCGCTGAATCCGAAAAGGGATCCATGTCACAGAACCAAGTATGACTTGGGTTTATTTACCCGATGGTGTAGAAGCCATTGTGAGTAAATGGGTTTTCAAGAATACGCTCTAGAAATGTCTGAGTTTACATTAAATAGAGTCACTTAGATCTTCCATTATCCTTCTAAGAATACGCTCTAGAAATGTCTGAGTTTACATTAAATAGAGTTCCATCAAAATCAGTTACAGAGATACCATATGAGATGTGGAATGGAAATGTTTCTGATTTATCCATCATGGAGATTTGGAGTTGCGAGACTTATATAAAACGTTTAATCTCTGATAAGCTCACACCCAAATCTGATAAGTGCTACTTCATTGGTTGTCCTAACAAAACCAAGGCATGTTACTTTTACAACCAGTTCGAGAACAAATTGTTTGTTGCTCGGAACAATGTTTTCTTGAGAAAGATTTTCTTTCCAAGAAGAACAGTGGGAGTAAAGTACGAACTCGAAGAAATTCGAAAATCACAGAAGACTGCTCAACCTGTTGAGGAAGAGCAGCAGTTGGATCTACAAAGAGTTGTAGAACAAAATGATGTATACTAGCTCTCTCTCTCTTAACTCTCTATGCGCCTCCCTCCTCTCTGGTCTAGCAGCCATTCTTCCTGAAGTGTGCGTGTGTGAACCTCTGGAGGAGCTGTCCCTTGGCGGTTCTGCTGATCTCTGACAATACCTCTCTAATCCGCTGCATAAACAAGGTATTTACTGAGATCCCTTTATGATTCTGCAAAGAACCTAGATCCAATATGTTTAGTAGAGTTTAATCTGACAGAATTAAACCAGGACAAACACTAAACAATCCTTCAGTGGTATCAGAGCCATTGGTTCTATTAGGATTTCTTGTTAGAATCATGTTTAGGTTGTTTAGAAGTGTTTGAATCAATCATTGCTTGAAATATGATAAGAAAACACTTAAGAATCAAAAGTTAAAACCCTAAACTAAAATCGCATGAACCGATCCATAAGGAAAGGTATGCGTCGGAGTGTGGATCGGCATCGGATCACACGTCTGGATCGGTACACGACGAACGGACCGATCGCTTGGCCGGATCGTGTCGCGTCGTCGTCCCGATCGGCGTTGAGGCGCGAGAGATGGACCGATCCCGTGTCCCGCCTCTCTCGACCAGCCTATCGCCCGTCCCGTCCCGTCCCGCCTCTCGTCCCGATCGTGATCGGTTCACGTGACCAATCGGTCGGTTCAGTTTGGTTTATGGTTCGGTTTAAAATAATTAAAATTTAATCGTCACGGTTTACAGACTTAATAAAAATTATTAAATCTGGTTAAACCGTGATAAGAAATCCAATGTCGTTTAAAATTGGATTTAGTGCCTAAACCAGTGGTTTTCTAATTTGATTTGGTTGGACCAAATAGATTGAGAAAATCCGGTTTAGTAAATGACCGGTTAACAATTTTGGTTATCGTAGTAATTAATCTTGGTTAGACCAATTTTAATGAACCAGACCGGTTATGTCATTTAATTGGGCAATTGGGTTATGTCTTGGACATAGACCAATTCTTGGGCCTTGGGCCAAGAAGTTAAAACAATTGGGCCAGTTATTTGAGTCTCTTCTTCAGATTTAATTTAAAATTTTATTTAATAATTAAAATTCGATTTTAAATTAATTTGTTTCCAAAATATTAAATTAGAAAGTTTATTGGAATAGAAGTTTCTAGATTTGCATGTTTTGGATATTTAGGAAATTTCTATAGTTAGAAAGTTTCCAATTTTAGGAAGTTTCCAATTATGAAAGTTTCCAAAAACAGAAGGTTTCCCAGAATGGAAAGTTTCCCAAAATAGTAATCTTCTATTTTGGGATGAGATTTTAAGAAAACCTATAAACCTCAAATAATATCAAGCGTTGGATGTCTTGTCCAGTCTATGTCAGCTGTTGAAACCCATTCAATTGTACACATGGCCTTACAGTGTGAGGGTGTCTATCTTTTGCGTGGGTAAGACAGTTTGTGATTCATTAATGTTATTGGGAGTCCCAGACATTAGTGATTACATGACTGTATAGTCTGGTTTTCTTGACTGGGTCATCGGGAGTCCCGGACCTTGAGACATCAGAGTGGATTGGGCCTCGGGCCCAGATTCACAACCAAGAGTTATATCACGGATATAATTAGCCGAGATAGGGCTTACCGATATAAGCTAAGGTTGGGTGACGGCCAGTGGCCCA
This sequence comes from Orychophragmus violaceus, assembly GCA_030180135.1. Lineage (NCBI taxonomy): Eukaryota > Viridiplantae > Streptophyta > Magnoliopsida > Brassicales > Brassicaceae > Orychophragmus > Orychophragmus violaceus. The sequence goes on from CM058240.1 coordinate 42,656,304, forward strand.
CTTTGATCTTAGTTATATGTGGATCTTGGAATCATTATATTCTTTTGAGGGTAACTAATGTTATTGAATATAATGCGAGATTAATCATATTGAACATATTAACTAAAATCCTTTTATCTTAAATTTCAGCAATGACTACAACAAGTACACAAAACACATTCTCAATCCGGTATGTTCTCGACAAGGAGAAGCTGACTGGAACGAACTTCCTGACGTGGTCAAGGAACTTGAGGCTGGTCCTCAAGCAGGAGAAGAAGGAATATGTCCTTCGTGATCCCCTCCCCGAGAGGCCTCCAAACAATGCCGCCAGGAATCTGCAGAATGCTTGGGAAAAGCATTCGTCAGATGAAAATGATGTCTATTGCCTGATGTTGGCAACCATGACTCATGAACTGCAAATGCAGTTCGAGAGTGTGCTGTCGCCCATCGAGATAATGGCAAGCCTGAAATCGCTTTTTCAGGAGCATGCAAGGACTGAGAGGTTCCAGACAGTTAAGAACCTCTTAGACTGTAAGATGGCTGCAAATGCGGCAGTGAGTCCTCATGTCTTGAAAATGATGGGTTATCTCGATCATCTTCAGAAACTCGACTGCCCTATCAGCCATGAACTTGCCTGCGACATCATTCTGCAGTCTTTGCCTGCAAGCTATGATCAGTTCATTCTGAACTTCAACATGCATGGCTTGACTAAGACGTTGCCTGAGCTTCATGGAATGCTCAAGACTGCAGAGCCCAACTTGAGGAAAGCCAAGGACCCCAACGTGCTTATGGTGCAAAAGGGCAAGGGCTTTATGAAATCCTCTGCCAAGGACAAGGGAAAGGCTAAGGCTGTTCAAGTCTCGGACAAGGACACGTCCAAGCCCAAGCCCAAGTCCAAGGCTGGGCCTACTGACATCTGCAGGTTCTGCAAAGAACCAGGGCATTGGAGGAGAGAATGTAAGAAATTCCTGGAAGGTCTAAAGGAATTGAAGAAGAAGACTCTGGAGACTTCTTCATCAGGTATTTTTGTTATAGAAGTTAATACAACTACTTCTGATAATACCTCATGGGTTATGGATACTGGTTGTGGGGCTCATATTTGTACTAATATGCAGGCACTCAGCAACAGTAGGAGGCTGAAGCAAGGACAAGTGGAGCTACGAGTTGGGAATGGAGCGAAAGTTCCTGCACTAGCTGTAGGCACATACTTGTTGTCTTTACCTTCGGGATTGGTTTTAGAACTTAATAACTGCTATTTTGTACCTGCGATAAGCAGAAATATTATTTCAGTTTCTTTGTTGGATTTGGAAGGTTATGATTTTTTAGTTAAGAATAAATTATGTTCCTTCAATCGCAATAATTTGTTCTATGGTTGTGCCCCTCTTACGAATGGGCTTTACATACTTGATCATTCCGCACCAATTTATAACATTAATACCAAACGGTTCAAACCTAATGAGGAGAACCGAACGTTTCTATGGCATTGTCGTTTAGGGCACATCAGTGAGAAACGCATTAAGAGGCTCCATTCGAATGGACTTCTTGGCTCATTTGACTTTGAGTCATGTGAGAAATGCGAATCCTGCCTGATGGGCAAAATGACGCGGGCCCCCTTTAATAAACCCAACGAGAGGGCCAGTGACTTATTGGGCCTGATACACACTGATGTGTGTGGCCCAATGTCCACAAATGCAAGAGGAAACTATCAGTACTTCATTACCTTCACTGATGATTTCAGTAGGTATGGATATGTTTATTTAATGAAACATAAGTCTGAATCGTTTGAGAGATTCAGAGAATTCCAAAATGAAGTACAGAACCAACTTGGCAAAAGCATTAAAGCTCTTCGGTCCGACCGAGGAGGAGAATACTTGAGCCAAGAGTTCAGTGATCATCTGAGAGAGTGTGGGATAGTTTCCCAACTCACTCCTCCTGGAACACCTCAATGGAATGGTGTATCTGAGAGAAGGAATCGAACCTTATTGGATATGGTTCGGTCTATGATGAGTCACACAGACCTTCCAATATCCCTTTGGGGATATGCTCTGCTAACAGCAGCGTTCACTCTAAATGGAGCGCCATCAAAAGCAGTAGCTAAGACACCATATGAATTGTGGACTGGGGAAACTCCAGTGCTGTCTTATCTTAGAATTTGGGGTTGTGAAGCCTATGTCAAGAGATTGATCTCTGACAAGCTTACACCAAAGTCTGATAAATGCTACTTCATTGGTTATCCGAAGGAGACCAAGGCTTATTACTTCTACCTACGATCCGAGAACAAGATTGTTGTTGCCCGGGATTGTAATTTTCTTGAGAGGGAGTTTCTCTCTAAGAAAAACAGTGGGAGTAAGGTACTGCTTGAAGAAATTCAAGATGAACAGGATACTGCTCAACCTAATGAGGAAGAGCAGCAGGAGGACCTACAAGAAATTGTAGAGCCTGAACCTGTAGTACCTGAAGTTCGAAGATCCGGAAGGATCCGTCACGAACCCGAGAGATATCAAGGATTCCTCGTGACTGACTGTCATGATCTTCTGATCATTGATGGTGATGAACCATCGAACTTCAATCAAGCCATGATGGGCCCAGATTCCTCTAAGTGGCGTAAGGCCACTGATTCCGAAATGGACTCCATGTCGGTCAACCAAGTGTTTTCATTGGTTGACTTACCCGCTGGTGTAAGAGCCATCGAGTGTAAATGGATCTTCAAGAAGAAGATCGACGTGGATGGAAATGTCCAGATTTATAAAGCCAGGTTGGTGGCAAAAGGTTTCAGGCAAGTTCACGGTGTGGATTATGATGAAACCTATTCCCCAGTGGCTATGATGAAATCTATTCGGATTCTACTAGCAACTGCAGCTTTTCATGATTATGAAATTTGGCAGATGGACGTGAAAACCGCCTTCCTGAATGGAATTCTGGAAGAGGATGTGTATATGACACAACCTGACGGTTACATAGATCCAAAGAATGCTGGGAAAGTATGCAAGCTTCATAAATCCATTTATGGATTGAAGCAAGCATCAAGGAGCTGGAATCTTCGTTTTGATGAAGCGATCAAGCAATTTGACTTCATCAGAAACGAAGAAGAACAATGCGTGTATAAGAAGACTAGTGGGAGCAAGATAGTATTTCTTATTATGTATGTCGATGACATACTCCTTCTCGGAAACGACGTACCAATGCTGCGGTCGGTAAAGGACAGGCTTGGAAGTTGTTTTTCCATGAAAGACATGGGTGAAGCCGCATACGTTCTTGGAATCAGGATCTACCGGGATAGATCTAAAAGGCTGATAGGCTTGTGTCAAGATTCATACATTGACAAAGTCCTGCATAGATTCAGCATGGCAGGTTCCAAGAAGGGCTTCACGCCAATGGTACATGGCACAACGCTAAGCAAGAAGCAGAGCCCTACGACGGCTGCTGAGCTTGAGCGCATGAAGAATATTCCTTATGCATCTGCAATAGGATCTATTATGTATGCCATGATCTGTACTCGTCCTGATGTTGCTTATGCATTGAGCATGACGAGTAGATACCAGTCTGATCCAGGTGAAAGCCACTGGATTGTCGTCAAGAATATCCTGAAGTATCTGAGACATACTAAGGATAAGTTCTTGGTGTACGGTGGAAGTGATGTGCTTGAAGTCAGTGGATTCACGGACGCAAGTTTCCAGACAGACAAAGATGATTTCCGGTCACAGTCCGGTTATATCTTTTGTCTGAATGGCGGTGCAGTTAGTTGGAGAAGCTCCAAGCAAGACACCGTTGCTGATTCCACTACAGAAGCTGAATATGTCGCCGCCTCAGAAGCAGCGAAGGAAGCTGTTTGGATACGAAAGTTCATTATTGAACTAGGTGTGATACCAAATGCAGCTGAGCCTCTGGCACTGTTTTGTAATAACAATGGTGCTATAGCTCAGGCAAAGGAACCAAGATCACACCAGAAATCCAAGCATATACTAAGAAGATTTCACTTGATACGTGATATCATTAATAGAAAGGAAGTCAAGATCAGCCGAGTTGCGACAGATGATAATGTCGCTGATCCATTGACAAAGCCACTCCCAAGGCCTAAGCTCGAGTACCTGACTGAAGCTGTAGGCATTAGAGACATTGAAATATAATCTAAATTTGAGTGGGAGTTTGAGGGCTTTATTTAGTTATTGATATGTTCTTGTAAAACATTTTTAGATGTTTAATAAAATTATTATTTCAAGATTATTTTAACTGTGATGAAATAATCGTTCCAAAATGATATAAACCATTTTATAGGTCATCGAAGTAAGTGACTTGATCTTGAGTCATCGAAGTCATTTAGCTTGATCATGAGACCCTATATTTGATAGATGGCTTATATCATCCTGTCCCTAGTCGAAGGTTGTTGAAATTGGAACACCAACAACCGCGTGAGACTAGATTAGTATGTGACTTATGACCAAGTTTCAGGGTGTCATAGATGCACGGCATCAAAGTCAGTACATAGGTGTATGTTGGGGTACATACGACCGGACATGACCCGCTAATAAGAACTCTTCAGGATATTTATATCTGTGTCATAAGAGATTCTCACTACGACTATAGAGTATAGTCCTTAGACCTGAGTTCGCATGCATGTGACTGCACATGAACTGATGCGCTTTGATCATTGTCTAACGCTGTCGTTAAGCGATAGTTATAAGGACCTTGTTTGGGTGTATTATGAAGTGAGTAGTTTGCAGTGATGGAACAAGACGGGATTTGTCCCTCCAATATAAATGGAGTGAATATCTCTAGGCCAATCGGAGATTTGAATACTGGAAAATGCATGGCCATGCTCAAACGGACTGTCCCGAGTCGTATGGATTGTCAGTGTCAAATCAGAGTCCGATGAACATGATTAAGCTTTATAAGGATGACACTCATCTTGCCTTATGACTAATCGAGATATTGAGACAAAAGGATTATGAATACAGAGATTCCAGTACAAGTGGGAGATTGTTGGAATTATGTCCAGTAATCTCTGTACTATCTCTAGAAAGTAAGAGTATGTCAATGATCAGACATAAGTCATATAATACTGGGGGTCATGATGGCTTGCTAGAGTCCGCTCATGATCTATAAGTCTTGGATTTATTGCCTTTATTATATGATCCCATATGGGTCACACGCCTAAGCTAACAGGAAACTATAAAGGAATGGTTCAGCAGAAGTACAGTAAAAGTGCCAGGCATTTACTGTACTTAGAGAGATCAAAGGGCCTGATTAAATCTAAGGGATTTAATCAGATTGGGACTTGGGCCCAAAATCCCAAAAGAACTAGACATTTAACCTAGCTCTCTCTCTCTTAACTCTCTCTGCGCCTCCCTCCTCTCTGGTCTAGCAGCCATTCTTCCTGAAGTGTGCGTGTGTGAACCTCTGGAGGAGCTGTCCCTTGGCGGTTCTGCTGATCTCTGACAATACCTCTCTAATCCGCTGCATAAACAAGGTATTTACTGAGATCCCTTTATGATTCTGCAAAGAACCTAGATCCAATATGTTTAGTAGAGTTTAATCTGACAGAATTAAACCAGGACAAACACTAAACAATCCTTCGTATAGTCCTTAAACCTGAGTTCATCATGTTTTCCTACATGTGAATTGGTCCGCTTTAACCTTGTCAAACGTCAACCGTAACTGGTGACTATAAAGGCATTGATTGGGCGTATCATGAAGCGTGTGAAGGAACATGGATGGAACAAGATGGGATTTGTCCCTCCTATATAACAGGAGATAAATATCTCAGGGCCCATCGAAGATTTGATACTGAGAAATGTGTGGCCACACTCAAACGAGGTGATTGTCAGTCGTTTGTCTTGTCAATATAAATCGGTTTTCGATGAACATGATCTTGGCTAAATAAGGGTGACACAGATCTTGCCTTATGCCAGATCGAGATATAGTGACGAAGGGATTAAAGGAATAGATGATTCCAGTACAAGTGGGAGATTGTTGGGAATGTCCTGAAATCTATTGTACTTACTCCAAGTGAAAGTCGTATTGTCGAGATGAGACAATCATATGACACTGGGCAGTCATAATGCTTTGCTAGAAGCCACTTATGATCAATGAGTTTAGAACTCATTGCTAGTGTTGTATGATCCTACAGGGTCACACACCTAAGCAAACTGGACGTTGTATATGAGGTTGATCATTAATGTAATGATCGGGTGAATGCATATTTGATATGCATTCAATACCAAGTTTCTGGGCAGTGTCGATCGACACAATAAGTGTGTCGGTCGACACAGATCGGCAGTGTCGATCGACACAAAGAGTGTGTCGGTCGACACAACTCGCGGATTACCAGATTAATTCGGTTTAATCGTTGGTTAATTCCGTTGTGGTTTAAGTCGACATATATAAGATATATGGTCGACCTAAACTCGATTAAAAACCTAATTCACAGCCACCAGAAAGGTAAGAGAAAACTCTTGAGAGATTTGATCTCTAAAGGCACTAGCATCCCTTCTGTTCAGTTTGTGTGCGTGTGGATACCAGTAGAGGCGCAGCATTTGAGGCGCTCTAGATCTCGATTATCTGCAAATCTTCCGCTGCTAATCACCAGGTAATTCTGAGATCCCAATGATTCAATTACATGAACCCTAGATCCTATGCTTGGAATTTAGACCAGGATTGCCTAATTGGATTAGGAACTGCTAGAAATTCCTTCAATTTGGAGATAACTACGTTTGATTTGTGTGTAAGCTTTGAGTTGATATTTATTGTGGATGATTGTTATTTGCAAGACATACTCGATTGAAATTTAGTAACTCTATGTCACATTTTTTGTTGTTGGTAAAACTGTGTAATACTAAGTGATTATCGTAATTATAATGAATATCATTCGAGAAAATAGTTAACATATGGATATATAAAATTTAAACTTATAGGATCACTTTTACCATAATAGTGGCCAATGAGTGATATTACAGCAAATTAGAATGAATCACTCAAATAAGTAATTCCACCAACAATGTTCAGATACTTTCAAGATCATTTTTGGAATAATGGACAAGTTAAGAGGATAAATTTTCAAAAATTGAGGATTGTAACATATTAATACACAAAAGTATTAGATTCGTAGATTAATTGAGTAAAATCAAGTGTAAAACTACAAATTCAAATTTAAAATTCCAGTAAAACAGATTAAATTGAAAACAGCCAAAGTACAACTAATAAGAAATTTCGTAAAACTAATATCTCCTGTAAAACTAATTGTATTTTTTTAGCGGGAAAATTCAAATTTGACCAATATTTTGGCGGCAAAATTAAACCTCAACCAATTTTGTTGGCGCCCAAAATTTCTCTTCTCCCTCAATCTATCTATTTTTCCCACTTCTCCTTCTCTCTCCCATCGGTTCCTTCATTTTTCTCTCTCAATTTTCACGAGATTTCCAATCTCCTTTTCTCTCATTTCATCTTCTTCTCTCTTCTCTTGAATATGGACAATTTCGAAGACGATCCTTATTACAGTGACATGAAGAGAAAGAAGAAGGATTATGACAGGATGTTCCTCATTGCAGATGGTGACAATGACATACCGACAAGATGTCCATGCGGTGGTCGGATCATTGTGGAGCCTGAACCTGACGTGTGAAAGAGATACTTTGTTTGCAATGCGTGTGAGGTGAGATTTGGTGTTAACGCATCATTGGAAACTATATTGTCTTTATGGAAAGTCTTTATGTGCAGGATAATGACCTACACATTCGGAAAATATGGGTTCAAGGCGTCGAGGAAGAGGCCAATAACTTTAGGAAGACGGTGGACTCTCAGGCCGAGAAGCTTCGAAGCCATGAATATCGTATTGAGCAGATTAAATTGGCACTCAAGAACAAAGGCGAAGAGATTGAAAAGCTGAAGTAGGTGGTGGCAAGTGTTCTGGGTCGGATCAAAGACTTATTTATGTTTATTTCAATTTGTACTGTTAACTAGTTCTATTCTCCAGTTTGTAAGACTTATTTATGTTCAATCCAGTTCTAGTTATATTTAGTTTTACTAAGTTTTACCAGTTTTACTTAACTAGTTTTACTCAGTTTTACTAGTTTTACTTAACTAGTTTTACTTAATATTACCAGTTTTACCAGTTTTACTTAACTAGTTTTACTCAGTTTTACTTAACAAGTTTTACCCAGTTTTACTTTACTCAGTTTTACGAGTTTTACTTCACTAGTTACACTCAGTTTTACCAGTTTTACTTATCTAGTTTTACTCAGTTTTACCAGTTTTACTTCACTAGTTACACTCAGTTTTATCAGTTTTACTCATGAATAGTTCCAAGTTATAGTTAACTAGTTATACTCGGTTTTACTTAGTTTTACTGAGTTCTACCAGTTTTACTAGTTCTACTTAACTAGTTATACACAGTTTTACCCATTTTCTCAAAAACATTTCCAAACATATGTTTACTTAACCAAACATCAAGTTGTTCAACTAGGTACTTAAAACACACAAAATTCAATAAAACAACTTAAAACCAACATAGTACCACAATAAATAAAAGTCCTAAGATCCAACCAAGTGCTAACCCCTCTTAGACCTTTTGTTAGGCCTCTCAAGTACAGTGGATGTATCCGCCACCTTCCGTTTACCAGCTGCCTTCTCTGCCGCTTTCTTCTCTGTAGCGGTCTTCTGGATCTCTTCCTCGACCTGCAATCATATACAATTAGAATACAGCTTTACCAAGTATTTCCATTAATATTTGTGACTATTTTTACCATTTGTGCTTATATTTCTTTCATATGATCCATGTATTCTTCAATGGGTTTGACTCTCTTATCCATCTTGTCAAACTTCCCATACAACATCTTAAATCCATCTTCCATCGTTTTCTGCAGCCCATTCATGTTCGCAACAAGTTCGTTAGGATTAGGATTCAAAGTTCCAGGTGTATCAATGGCAGCAGGTCCCTTTTCTGGTGAACTGAAGCAGGTCTCTTTTCCTCGGATTTTTTTAGCTCTTCCTCAACCTCTGCCGCTCGGGCATCCATCGCTTTGTTGTACATCTCCTGAAAAATACCTTCTTCCCGGCAACAAGACGATTCATCCAACTCTGAACAACAGGATTGTCGAGATCATGGACATCGTTTTTTTCAAATATTCGCTCAAGAAGAGCTTATTCATGTCCATCTCGAGTTGGCAGGATGCTGTCAATGCCCAGAAGACACTTAGTCTTAACAAGTTCTTCATTGACTTTGAAAGAGTAAATCCTCTCATTGAGCTACTCTTGAACTGAGCCTTGCACATCCATGGACAATTATGGTATGCCCCTACAATTGGCTCGCGGAAACTACTCCCTAGCTCTGGAATTGCCTCAAAGGCTAACAACTACACAATAACAAACATATGGTATATTAGTTAGAGATTAGCACAAGAACAATTACTCAAACAACAACCTCAAAGTACAAACCTCCAAAGGGATACAGACACCGGGAATCGGCCACGATTTGTTCTCCTTGACAACCCCTTTAAAATGGTCCATTGTATGAGAGATCTCACCGACCATATGATCATAGCACAATCTGCCCCAAGAAAAACTCTGGCACAAGTCAAGATCATCGAAGCTCTTAGAAAAAAATATACCACCGGCGTAGCATCGTTTTCACACTTCGTCTGACCGATGAGGACGCTGCAAAAGAAGTAGAGAACGATCATCTGCAGTCTATCTCGAGAAGCTCCCATCCCCTCGAGCTTCTCTTTCACATCTTGAACTCTAACTGTCGAGTTCCCAAAATATTTCCTCACAAAATTAAGGTCACCCAACTGCTTGTAGTTAACCGGATAGTTGCGGCAGTCTAAGCCGGACATAAGTGCATGCTCGCTCAGTCCATAACGTATCAGAACGTCGTAGACAACGAACCAGACTTCCATCTTCTTCTCGATGCAGGATGTTCGCAGGAGTTGCATCCACATACCCATTAGCTTGTGGTTTCCTTGTTTCGGTAGGTGAAAGATATGTTGGAACTGCGGATGCTCTACAAACCACTTCCTCTCAGTAGTCGTTAGCTTAGGCTGCAAAGAATCAAGAATGGCCAGAAAATCAACAACGAACCACCGCGTTGATATCATTATTTTTTTTTCTTGTACTCCATTGCGGGGAAGTACATTCTTAGAGGTTGCATGACTGTCATTTCATTACCGGATTCCTGCAAAAATAAGTTTTACCAAGTTATTCCAGTAATACAATTTTTAGTTTTACCAAGTTATACATAGTTTTACTTATTTAGTTTTACCAAGTTTTACCAGTAATATAGTGTTTAGTTTTACCAAGTTATACATAGTTTTACTTAACTAGTATACTCAGTTTTACCAGTTTTACTTAACTAGTTATACTCAATTTTTCCAGTTTTACTTAACTAGTTATACTCAGTTTTACCAGCTTTACTTAACTAGTTATACCTAGTTTTACTTAACAGCCAACCAAAGGATAATGATTTCTTCATCATCTAAACCATTAAGAACAATTTCTCCCTACTTTTACACAACTAAATGGGTATAATACTTACCGTTTGGAAGTCGGAGTTGTCGTGGGATTCCTCGTCCTCATCATCGTCTTCTTCAGATCGCAGTTGCGGTTGCTCAGAATTGACCTCGTCTCCGTCTTCTGTACTCTTTATCTCGTCGTCATCATCATCTTCATCATCTTCTACTTCACTCATGTCTTCAGCAACAGTTTTGTTATCAACCATCGAGGAGCATTATCGACCGGAGGAGCATTATCGATGGGATTTGTGGTCGTGGTAAGACAACCAGCATCTGTCGCCGGAGAAGGAGGAGCGTTCGTCGTCATGGTAGGACCAACTACATCACTCGGCGTTGCCAGAGGAGGAGGATTCTCGACATCGCTTTTCTTGCCTCGACGAGTCTTCGGTGCCATCTATCTCTTTTACTCGCTTGAAAACCTGCGTCGTTCGAGATAGGAGAGAATGGAGAGGTACTTGAATGGAGAAGAGGATAAGTTAAGATGAGAAGTTAAGATTGAGGGATTTACTCGAAGGAGAAGAGAAAGGAGAGAAAGGAGTAACGGCTCCGAAAATAAGGGGAAGAAGAAGTTAGAAAGAATTAGGGATTATGATTGGAAAATTTAGGGTTTTTTTTAATTAATCGGGTCTGATCCGATTTTTTGGGTTATCCGACCCAGGTAAATCGGGTAAACCCGCGATTTTATGGAAAAAAAACAGCTCATATACGGTTAGGTATAAGATTTCGGTTGGGTCGGTTAAACCGTCTGGTTTTCCCTGTAATTATCTGAGATTCGTCTGTTTTTTTTTGTAATTTGCTTTGTTTTCGATTAAAAAATAATGTTAAAAAATCTAAATATTAGAGGGGCATATGAGATTTTTTTCTCGTAAGGAAGGCTACTAGAGACGATTTTCCAGATATAGGGACATACGAGAATTATTGGCTGAAATGCCCCTAATTCTTAAAATATAATCTTGTATACCCCTCAATAGTCTAGATGCCCCTCACTACTTAATGAAATATGAGAAGACAAAAATACCCTTTCCTATTTATTAATAAATTTTTTTTTTTTTCTTAAAACAAAAAAAACAGAATAATTATTTTTTTAAAAATAGCTTCGCATGTGTAATACTAGTATTACTTACTAATATTACTAATGTTACTAGTATTACTAATGCTACTAGTGTTACAGTAAAGCTATTAGGTCATACATTATCATAAACCGAAAAATAAATTGTATCTACATTTTGTTTTTGTAAGACTTGTATAATATGTACAATTTAGTTTGGGTAAAATAGTAAAATTGGTATAACTATTTATCGTATATGATGTTATTTAGTAATATTGGTAATATTGGTATTACTGAGAGAATAACGTAATAATCATAATACTGGTAAAACTGTAAAAAACAGTACAATCATACTAATGCATAAGCCAAACAAGTATCATTTGATAAAATATAAATTAATCAACATATTAATGCATAAAACTATCAGAATTATGGGTTGATCGAATTATATGTTGATCGACTTAATAAAGTTATAATGGAAAAAATCACACAATATAGTTCTTATACTTTTAAGATCCCTTTGTAACTAATAATCAAGTAAAGAAAAAAAATTACATAAATGTTGATTTTAAACATATAAATGTATAAAACAATCAGAATTACATGTTAATCGACTTATATCAACGGTAAAATTACAAAAACACAATTTTAAGATATGTAATACTGAATAAATTGAAAAACAGTCAAAGTAAAACTATTTGCAAAAACTTCTGTAAAATTACTATCTTAAATAATAGTGAAATTTACTCTAACTAGTATGAATCTTTAGAATAATTACTTACTTAGTATCCATAACCCTAAGTTTACTAACTTAGTGTTTAAGATGTGGAAAATCACATAAATACCCATTTTTAAACACTTACCATTTTTAATATATTTACTTAAAAAATCTTTAAAATTATATTTATATATAAAAAATAAAAACCAATAATGTCAAAAAAAACCGATTTTAAAAAAAAAGGAAATAATGATTTAATGGTTAAAAAAAGAAAGTAAAAAATCGATTTAGGATATGAACACAAGGTAAAGTTTAGGTCTTCAAAATTTACCCTAAGCTCTCGTCGGCGTCTTCATACAATCCGCGACGAAGCTCTGTCGCCGACCTCACTTCCGCCGGCCTCCAATAGCTCTGTCGCCGACTTCACTTCCGCCGGCCTCCAATAGCTCAGTCGCCGACCTCCGCTGATATCCCCTCACCCTTTCTGGTCGCCTCTTCAACCCGCGACGAAGCACTAGCTCACTTCGTACATCCCCATTCGCGAGGTATTCTCTGTGTTCTCTTGTTCTTGGTCCGATTTAACTCTTGTTCTATGTGTATTGTCATTGTTCATGCCCAATTTGTCTATTGCTCTGTGTATCATCATCATTCTCTTGTTCTTGGCCCAATTTTGTCTCTTGTTATCTGTTTAATTTTGTTCTCCGCGATAGATTGTGAAACCTAGTCTTGAAAACTAGTAAAAATTTCGTGAATTTATTGTCTATGTGTTAAGATGAACCTGTTTGTGGCTATTTCATCTCTCAAACGGAACCTGTCTTGTTGCTCTTTGTCGTGGCCAGATTTATTTCGATACTTGTTAATTGGACTAGAATCATAGGGAAATTATAGTAACTTCCATGTTGTAATTGATGCATGAACAAATTTTTTGTTGTGATTACGGATTTTTTGTGTTATCATTTTGATCCTTGACATCTAGTAAAACTGTCTCTGGGCTAATATGATAACACGGTTTTGTTTCAAATATTGGATGTTCTCGGTCATTTACTTGTTCATTCTATCCCTTTTGTTTGATGAGATTGCATCTCCATTTGTCCTTGTTGCGGATTTATTACTCCTTGTTGCGGATTTTATTACTCTTTGTTTCGGATTTATCACTCTTTGTTGCGGATTTATTAATCCTTGTTTCTGATTTATTTGTCCTAGTTGCGGATTTATTTGCTCATTCTATCCCTGTTGTTTGATGATATTGTCGCTCTGTTTCTGTAGACATGGTGAATGCGAAGAAGAAGAAATATCCGCAGCGCTTGTTTAAAGATGGCAATTATCCATCTTTGCTGCGAATTCTGAATCACGGTACTAGCTTAGAGCAGTTGAGAATGGCTAGAAAAACTCCTGGTGAAGATGCATGGAAGGAAATGAGGGAGTCTAAACTTGGGTTTATTGTTAAGCTTGCCGAAAATAATTTTATTTTCTGTGGGAGGACGCTGTTCTACTTTCTTACACGGAAGTTGGCGACTAAGAAGTTGATGGAAATGTGGTGTTTGATTGGAGATGATCCACTGAGGTTTTCCTTCAACGATTTTGCATAGATAGCAGGCCTGAAACGTGATCCATATGGTGTGGGAGTTGAAGTAGTTGTTGATCACACAGAGTTATGGGAAAAGATGGGGCTGGCTGTAGGCGATGGACCTCATTGGAAAGACATGCGACGGGTTTTGGATATATGCGACGGGTTTTGGATATATGCGCCGGCTGGACTTTACCAGAGAGGACGACCATTGGTTTTTTATGCCTCCTCCATGTAGGTGTATTTGGGTATCAGAGAGGTCAAAGGATCGAGTTCAAGTACGCTAAAATGGCTTTAAATACAGCTGTTTTTAATAGTTTTCAGTGAGGTCGGCTAGCATTTGAGGTTCTGATGAAGTCAATCAAAGAAGCAAATCTTGATGGGTCTTCGGTTACATTAAATGGTTTTGTTCAAGCGGTGTTTGTATGGGATCTAGAGTCTTATCCGAAGCTGGGAGAAATGTATGGTGGTAAAAAGAGAGTTGACGAGCTTCCTTTACTTCGATGGGGTGGATCACGATGTCATTACGATGTTGACGGCGTGGTTTTTGCAGCTAAGCGTGATAACGCCGTGGTATGTCTCCTTAGAATTTTTATTAGTCCATCTTTTATCTTCAAATTATTGGTTTAGTACATGTTACGGATTATTTTACTGACTGCTGATTTGTGTTCTGAAACTGCAGGCGCCTGTTAAAAATATGGTGATGAAACCATTGACTGAAATTTATCCCGAGTGGCCTGGTGAAGTTGATGATGAAAGTGTGGATACAATGATCCAAGACATCATCAACCATTGTCAGAGGAAGAATGAATGGACTTGGGAATGGCACAGAAGAGTTTCTGTTGATCAAAAATTCGTACAGCCGTTTAAAAAAAAAGCGTCCGAGTGTGGAGCCAATGTCAAAATATGAGGAGCATCTTCATTTGGTTCGAAAAAGAAGAAAGAAATGGTGAAGGAAGGCGGTGAGGATGTCGGTCAGACCAATATCAATGCTGAAGTGCTTAGTGTTCTGAAATCTTCGACTGCGAAAATAGATGAGATGGGCAGTCAAAATCAGCTGAAGTTGTCAGCAATATACAAGGTTTGAAGACTTGGCGGACGAAATGGGGGTGATGAAAGGAGCTATTACTAGTTTACAAAATGCAGCAAAGTTTGAGGAGAAGAAACCAGTTTCACGTGAAGATGAACATGGAGAATCATGTTCTTCAAAAAATCCGGTACGTTTCCATATTGCTCTCTTGCGGATTTGTTCTACTCTATTGCGGATTTAATCATTGTCTTCTATATAATGTGTGTATCGTCATTCTTTACTCATGCAGGTTAGAGTTGATATCCATAGAGACACTGAAGCTGGAAACAGCCTACCAGAAACTATAGTATGTATCATTATATTGTTTTTAATGTGTTTTTAATCAATACTTTCGGTTAAACGATTTGTTTGTAATATTGGGGTTTTATTATAATGTAGGCTGCGACTGATTTAAATGGAGAAAAGGACAAGAAAGACAGTGCAACAGAAAACTTGGTATGAGATTTATGTCCAACTTTTTCTCATGTTGTGATTATGTTTCTTCTGCTACATCGCTGTTTCTTTTAATGAGGTTCTATTTACTTTGTAGTCATGGTTAGAAAGACCTACTCAGGTGAAAAAGAAACCAAAAGTGAAGAACCCCAGTAAAATAGTTGTTAGGAAAAGGATTAGAAAATCTGAGAAAGCAGTGAAGGTTAAAGTAGAGCCGGTTGAGAAGTTTGTGACACCAAAGAAGAAGGGGAAACAGAATAAAAAAGGTGTGAAACATGTAGATGAAGATGATGTTGGATCGTTTAGTGTTTCCTGATTCAATTGTCAATTGATTCAACCTACTAAACATGCAGATCTAGGTTCTCTTATTTAGAAACTTAATGGATCTCACCTGTTACCTTTTTTGTGCAGCGGAATCAGGAGGTAATGGTTAGAGATCAGCAGAACCACCAAGAGATGGATCCTCCAAAGGCTCACACACGCACGCTCGGGAATTGGCTGCTAGACCAGACAGAGAGGAGGCGCAGAGAGAGGCTAAGGGAGGCGCAGAAGCTGAGGAAAAATTAGGGAGCTAGGTCTGATTTTATTCATTAAAATCCCTCCTAGTTCTCATGGGCTTTTGGGCCCAATTCTCAGTTCTGATTAAATCCCTTGGATTTAATCAGGCCCTTTAGTCTCTCCAAGTACAGTAAATGCCTAGCACTTTTACCGTACTTCTGCTAAACCGTTCCTTCGTATTTTCCCGTTAGCTTAGGCGTGTGACCCATATGGGATCATATAATAAAGGCAATAAATCCGAGATTTATAGATCATGAGCGGACTCTAGCAAGCCATCATGACCCCCAGTATTATATGACTTATGTCTGATCATTGACATACTCTTACTTTCTAGAGACAGTACAGAGATTACTGGACATAATTCCAACAATCTCCCACTTGAACTGGAATCTCTGTATTCATAATCCTTTTGTCTCAATATCTCGATTAGTCATAAGGCAAGATTAGTGTCATCCTTATAAAGCCTAATCTTGTTCATCGGACTCTGATTTGATACTGACAATCCAAACGACTCGGGACAGTCCGTTTGAGCATGGCCATGCATTTTCCAGTATTCAAATCTCCGATTGGCCTAGAGATATTCACTCCATTTATATTGGAGGGACAAATCCCGTCTTGTTCCATCACTGTAAACTACTCATTTCATAATACACCCAAACAAGGTCCTTATAACTATCGCTTAACGACAGCATTAGACAATGATCAAAGCGCATTAGTTCATGTGCAGTCACATGCATGCGAACTCAGGTCTAAGGACTATACTCTATAGTCGTAGTAAGAATCTCTTATGACACATATATAAATATCCTGAAGAGTTCTTATAATCGGGTCATGTCCGGTCGTATGTACCCAACATACACCTATGTACTGACTTTGATGCCGCGCATCTATGACACACTGAGACTTTGTCATAAGTCACATACCAATCTAGTCTTACACGGTTGTTGGTGTTCCAATTTCAACAACCTTCGACTAGGGACAGGATGATATAAGCCATCTATCAAATATAGGGTCTCATGATCAAGCTAAATGACTTTGATAACTCAAGATCAAGTCACTTACTTCGATGACCTATAAAATGGTTCATATCATTTTGGAACGATTATTTCATCACAGTTAAAATAATCTTGAAATAATAATTTCATTAAACATCTTAAATGTTTTACAAGAACATATCTAATAACTAAATAAAGCCCTTTAATAACTCCCACTGAAATTAAGACTGCATCTTAATTTCACTTATCCTACAGCAACAGTCCGCGACTCGTGCTTAGGCCTAAGGAGTGGCTTCGTTAATAGATTAGCAACGTTCTCATTCATTGAAACTTGCTGATCTACTTAACATCTCTGTCATTTATCTCACGGAATAGGTTATACCTACCCTCAAGGTGTTTGGACCTCTGATGTGCAGCTAGTCTCATCTATGCTGGGAATCACATCAAGTTCAGTGACGAACTCTTCTTTCCAAACAACCTCTTTCGCCGCTTTCCAAGCTGCGAAATGTTCAGCTTAAGTCATGGAGTCAGCAACAGTGCCTTGCACCGCCAGACAGACACAAGATATAACCGGACTGTGACCGGAAATCATCTTTGTCCGTTGGAAACTTGCCTTTCAGACTCTACCGACTCGCAGCACTTCACTTTCTCCGTAAATCAAGAATTTATCCTTAGTATTCCTTGAATACTTTAGGATATTCTTTACGGCAATCCAGTGATTCTTTGCTGGATTTGACTTGTCTTTACTTGTCTTGCTTAACATTAAAATAACATCAAACAAGTACGTTTCATGGCATACATGATGGATCCAATTGCCGACGCATATGGAATCTTATCCATGCATTTAAGCTCAGCAGTTATCTTAGGACACTGTGTCTTGCTTAACGTAATGCCATGTGACATTGGCATAAAACCCTTCTTGGAATGCTGAAAACGTGTAGGACTTTGTCGGGATAAGAATCCTGACTTTGTCCTACCAGCTCTTTCGGATCTCTATCTTTAGATCCAAAATTCAAGAACATACGTGGCTTTACCCATGTCAATCATTAGAACCAACTCCCAAGCCAGTCCTTTACCGACTGCAGCATTGGGACGTCATTTCCGAGAATCAGTATGTCATCGACATACAATATGAGAAATGCAACATCGCTCCCACTTATCTATTAGTAAACGCACAGTTCCATTTCGTTCCTGTTTAAGTCAAAACCTTGACTTCTTCAACAGAACGAAGATTCCAACTCCGATATGTTTGCTTCCATCCATGAATGGATCGATGAAGCTAACTTACACAAAATGTAATTTTTCCGGAGTCCGGGCTCACTTTCGCTTCTTTGAGTTTCGCAGATTCGTCGCTTTCAATGATCATCAGATCATGCGAACTTTCAATGATCATCAGGCTCAACTAATGACGAGAATTCACTCTCGGATTAGTGACTGATTCTTTCATATCTGCGAACTTCAGGCTCCACAGGTGTAGATTCTACAGAAATCTGTAAATCCTTCCGCTGCTCTCCCTCAACAGGTTAAGCAGCCTCCTGTATTTCTCGAATTTCTTCGAGTTATACTTTTACTCCCACTGTTCTTCTTGGAAAGTAACTTCCCTTCTTAGAAAACAGAATGGACGTAAAAGTAACAAGCCTTGGTTTCCCTAGGACAACCAGCGAAGTAGCACAACTACAAATACTCAGTAAAGACGAATTTGGATCGATTCCAGTCCACATTTACGTGGTGTCTTTCAACTGATATTGGTGGAACTATTTCAGCGTAAACTTAGATATTTTAGAGCGTTATTCTTAAAGAATATCATGGAAGATTCGTGCGACTCATCTTTAATCATTTCTAATAAGATCTGATTCTTTCTCACAGAAACACCTCAAGGCTTTCAGGAGAATTGAGCTGTGAAACGACTTCACACTTATTCAGATGATCACACCATTAATGACTCAAGTATTCTTACTCGTGATTTAATTCAGAGTCTTAATACTTCTGTCACTTAGATTCTATACCTCATTCTGGAACTCTTTCGACCATGTCAAAGAATTCCGACTTGTGTCTCATCAAATGAACACAGTCTTACTCACTGAAGTAATCAGTAGAGACAATGAAGTACAGGAAATTTTCTCTGGCATTACTGCTCATCGGACCACATACATGAGTATGTTCAATCTCCAATAAGCCTTTGGGCCTATCTCTAGCTCGGCTAAGATGGGCCCTTTGTCTTTTGGTCCAGTAAGCAGAATTCAAGTCTCATAAGATATCCATTCAAATGAGCCCAAAAGTCCATAACTATGGGGTTTCCGAATCCGATTTACTCTATTTGACCAAAACATTTATGCCAAGAAAAATCAGGTTTAATTTATCAGATTTAAACCAATTCGGTATTTATGTTACATTTAGGCACTCTTTGGTTTAAGATATAAAACCTATTCCTTGAATAGGGTGCTACAATTAATATTTCATTAAGATCAAAAGAACAAAACTTGTCTTTTATCAAAATGAAAAACATTCAAATTCTTACAAGAAAATGAAAAACAACTCTGCTTAACGCAGGTACATTGTAGCAATTACTTAATACAAAACCAAGCCTCAAAGGGATCTATAAGTGAAAACCCTACGGCTGAGGCAGCATCCCTAGCTCCTTCCAGACACGCAGTTTCACTTGCCCTTCCTTCAAAGTTCTACTGTTGCCCAGGCTCTGCATATTATAACAAATATCAGTGCCACAACCAGTATCCAATACCTATAAGGTATAACTTGAAGTAATAACATGAATACCTGAGGAAGTAGTCTCATACATCAACTTTAACTCCTCATAATCTTCCATGAATTTAATGCAATTTCTCTTCCAATGCCCAGTCTCTTTACAGTAGCAGCACTTACCAACGTAAGAGGTATCTGACTTGGGCTCAGAAGACACACGCTTGCCATGATTCAAAATCTGGACAACTTTGTCTTCACCCTTGTCAGCATTAGGTTTAGTAAACCTACCCTTCTCATTCATGAGATTGTACAGGGTACTCTTCACGTTTGGCTCAACTGTCTTGAGCATATCATGCAGTTCAGTCAACGTCTTCGTTAAGCCTTTCTTGATATAGTTCCTTACGAACTTATCATAGCTTGACGGCAGTGACTGCAGTATGATCTCAGTTGCCAATTCCTGGCTAACTGGATAATCCAGTTTCCTCAGGTTATCAATGTAACCCATCATTTTACTGACATGAGGACTTACTGGATGATCATTTGGTAGCTTGCAGCTAGTGAGAGATTTAACCAACTGGTATCTCTCCACTCTTACCTGCTCCTGAAATTTCAATTTCAGGCTGCTGATCATCTCTATTGGCGACTCCATGTTCTCATATTGCTTCTGCAAGTCTGAGTCCATGGTAGCCAATATCAGACCACGCACATCTACCGCATCATTATAATGCTTATTCCAAGCATTATATACTGCATGAGAAGCATTGGACCCGATCCTCACGGGGAGAGCTCTCTCAAGAACATAGTCCTTTCTCTCCTGCCTGAGGACTAGCCTCAGGTTCCGCGACCAAGTCAAGAAATTTGATTCGTTCAGCTTGTCCATCTCAAGGACAGACCGGATCGAGAAAGTGTTTTGATTGTTTGTGCTAGTCATAACTGAAAATTAAGATAAAAGGATTTTAGTTAATATGTTCAATATGATTAATCTTGTATTATACTTAATATGATTAATCACGCATTATATTCAATAACATAAGTTACCCTCAATAGAATATAATGATTCCAAGATCCACATATAACTAAGATCAAAGTGGGCCACTGGCCATCACCTAACCTTAGCTTATATCGGTAAGCCCTATGTCGGCTAATTATATCCGTGATATAACTCTTGGTTGTGAATCTGGGCCCGAGGCCCAATCCACTCTGATGTCTCAAGGCCCGGGACTCCCGATGGCCCAGTCAAGAAAACCAGACTATACAGTCATGTAATCATTAATGTCTGGGACTCCCAATGACATTTATGAATCACAAACCGTCTTATCCACGCAAAAGTAGACACCCTCACACTGTAAGGCCATGAATACAATTGAATGGGCTTCGACAGCTGACATAGACTGGACAAGACATCCAACGCTTGATATTATTTGAGGTTTGTAGGTTTATTAAAAAATTCATCCCAAAATAGAAAATTACTATTTTGGGAAACTTTCCTTTTTGGGAAACCTACTAATTTTGGAAACTTTCTAAAATTGGAAACTTCCTAAACTTGGAAACTTTCTAAAAATGGAAATTTCCTAAAATCCAAAACATGCAAATCTAGAAACTTCTAATTTAAGAAACTTTCTAATTTCAAAATTTCGGAAACTTATTAATTTAAAAAAAAAAACGATTTTATAATTATATAAAATAAATTTTAAATTAATTCTGAAGAAAAGACTCAAATAATTGGCCCAATTGTTTTAACTTCTTGGCCCGAGGCCCAAGAATTGGTTCATGTCCAAGACATAACCCAATTGCCCAATTAAATGACATAACCAGTCTGGTTCATTAAAATTGGTCTTAACCAAAATTAATTACTACGATGACCACAATTGTCAACCGGTTATTTACTAAACCGGATTTTCTCAATTTATTTGGTCCAACCAAAACAAATTAGAAAATCACTGGTTTAGGCACAAAATCCAATTTTCGACTTTGGATTTCTTATCCCGGTTTAACCAGAACTTAATAAAATTATTAAATATGTTTATTAAACCGCGACGTTTTGATTTTAATTAAAATTTTAAACCGAGCCTTAAACCGAACCGAACCGATTGATCATGTGAACCAATCACGACCTAGCCGTGAGCTTCACACGATAATGACAGCCGCAAGCCTCACGAACGGGACGATCGGGACAGGCTGCTGGACGGGACGGGACGATCGCTCGGGACGGGACCGTGATCGTCGAGCTCGGGTCGTTGGCTTCACGCGATCGCCGAGCGACCGGGACAGCGCGGGACGAGAGCGGGACGACGCTGGCCGAGACGCACGCGAACCATGCGATCTGCCTAGCGGATCCATGCGATGCTCGCGCCTCACGGTCGATCGATCCGACCAGGCAACGCGATCCACGCCATCGATCCGTGATCGATACATGCGATCGGCTTGGTCGATCGGATCATCACTCGGCCGACGCATACCAAATCATATAGTTTGGTCATGCGATTTTCATTAGTTTAGGTTTTTAATTCATTGTTTCTTGAGTGTTTTTCTCTTATCAGTAGATTGATTCAAAAACACTTCTTTAAACAATCCTAAACAAGATTCTAAACAAGAAAAACCACATAACCAATGGCTCTGATACCACGGTTGGATCGTTTAGTGTTTCCTGATTCAATTGTCAATTGATTCAACCTACTAAACATGCAGATCTAGGTTCTCTTATTTAGAAACTTAATGGATCTCACCTGTTACCTTTTTTGTGCAGCGGAATCAGGAGGTAATGGTCAGAGATCAGCAGAACCACCAAGAGATGGATTCTCCAAAGGCTCACACACGCACGCTCGGGAATTGGCTGCTAGACCAGACAGAGAGGAGGCGCAGAGAGAGGCTAAGGGAGGCGCAGAAGCTGAGGAAAAATTAGGGAGCTAGGTCTGATTTTATTCATTAAAATCCCTCCTAGTTCTCATGGGCTTTTGGGCCCAATTCTCAGTTCTGATTAAATCCCTTGGATTTAATCAGGCCCTTTAGTCTCTCCAAGTACAGTAAATGCCTAGCACTTTTACCGTACTTCTGCTAAACCGTTCCTTCGTATTTTCCCGTTAGCTTAGGCGTGTGACCCATATGGGATCATATAATAAAGGCAATAAATCCGAGATTTATAGATCATGAGCGGACTCTAGCAAGCCATCATGACCCCCAGTATTATATGACTTATGTCTGATCATTGACATACTCTTACTTTCTAGAGACAGTACAGAGATTACTGGACATAATTCCAACAGATGAAGGGGATGAGGATAACACAGAATTCGGGAATCATTTGGACATGCTAGCCGCTCAGCTGTGCAAAAACAAAGGAGATGAAGATGGTGGCCGGATAAGACTCTTGGCGCATACACAACAAAGCCCATATATCCCAAATTCGGTTGTGAAAAGGATCATGTCGACCAGGGCAGCTTTTGGGAAATTCCCAAGTGACTACGCGTATGATCCCTTTGAAACAGTGGAAGAGAGGAAACTCCAAAATATTATGGACTTGATACAACATGATGAGTAAGTTTATGTATTTTCTTGTACACTTCTTTATTGGGCTAATACTTAACATACAACATGTGTTTTCTATGTTTTGATAGGGATGAAGCCAATTAGCACATACAACCCTGACGTTAACTTCTACAAAAGGCTAATGACGAAGAAGGAAGAATGGCTAGAATCTGATTACGGCTATTTAGGAGATCAGGTAACCTCTCGGATCTTTTACTATGATCATCTGTTGTTGCGGATTTTCTGTCTGTTTTTGCGGATTTTTTCTGTCTTTGTTGCGGATTTTTCTGTCTGTTGTTGCGGTTTTGTTTGTAAGTCGTTGGGGATATAAGCGTTACTTAACGAGTTCTTAATCAATTTCAGCATATGTCGGCAGCCATGCGAATGTTCCGCAAGCGGTTGCTACTGGATGAAAATCCTTACCGGACTGACCGCGTCGCTTTCATCGACCAAATGTTCATCAATTTTTGGTACCAGGAGACCAAAGAATTTGAGAAGAAAAAGGCCAAGTTCATATTCAAGTCCGGCTACAAAGATGCGTACTCTTGTGTTGGTCTCGGCGATGATATCAGTACGAACAAGAGATGGATCGACGATGTGGATGTTGTCTACTTTTGCCACAATTACAACGGAAACCATTGGGTGGCATGTGAAGTTGATTTCCCAAAAAGAACGATTGATATCTACGACAGCATCATCAACGATGACAGCGAGAAGTTGATCACTAACCAGGTGAAGAAGTATGCAAAAAAGCTACCTTATTGGATCAGAACAGAGACTGCAAAAGGTGATTAGGATCTATTATTTTAAACAAATCATCATTTGTTATCTACTGGTTAATAATCTATTTCCTTTACATTTTGTTGGTGATAATAATAAATGGAATTGGCATCCATTCAAAGTTAACTTTGTCAAGGACATACCACAAAATAGTCAAGTGGGAGATTGTGGTGTTTATGCATTGAAGTTCGTCGAGTGCCTTTCTCTTGGTGTACAGATGGATGATCTGAGCGACGAGATCATTGGCGATATGCGCTTGAAGCTAGCACCTGAAATACTTGATGAATGCCCAGAAAAGAAGCAGTAGATGTCTGACCCGGTCCGAGGTGCTGATATAGGCCATGAACCTCGGCCTGCCACACAAGCTTAGTCTGAATCTAGTAGTTGTTGTGAACTTGTTTAGGTTTCATTTTGAACGCTCGTTAATATGTACGTGTTGCGTATTTGTGTCAGTCTCGACCTGTTTTTACCTTTGTTGCGGATTAATGTATTTTGTTGCGGATTTTATCTATTAGTTGCGGATTTATATATTCCAATTTAGATAAGATATAATTATAACACGGAATTCACGCTAAAATTCCTAAGCCTTTAACCCAAAAGGCTCTAAACAATGAAACAAAACAACTTAAATATCTTAACATTGAATGATAAAAGTAAAAAATGAAATATCAACCCAAAATTACCCAAACCCTAAACCTTATACCGAACACCTCAAAGTATAACTTATACCACTAAATACTATACCCCACACACAAAATAACTTGATAAAAGTAAAAAATGAAATATCAACCCTAAATTACCCAAACCCTAAACCCTATACCGAAGACCTCAAAGTATAACTTATACCACTAAATACTATACCCCACACACAAAACAACTTGATAAAAGTATAAAATGAAATATCAACCCTAAATTACCCAAACCCTAAACCCTATACCGAAGACCTCAAAGTATAACTTATACCACTAAATAATATACCCCACACGAAACAACTTGATAAAAGTATAAACTGAAATATCAACACTAAATTACCCAAACCCTAAACCCTATACCGTAGACCTCAAAGTATAACTTATACCACTAAATAATATACCCCAGATACAAAACAACTTGATAAAAGTATAAAATGAATATCAACCCTAAATTACCCAAACCCAATACCGAAGACCTCAAAGTATAACTTATTCCCCTAAATACTATAACCCACACGCAAAACATCTTGATAAAAGTAAAAAATGAAATATCAACCCTAAATTACCCAAACCCTAAACCCTATACCGTAGACCTCAAAGTATAACTTATACCACTAAATACTATACCCCACACACAAAACAACATGATAAAAGTATAAAATGAAATATCAACCCTAAATTACCCAAACCCTAAATCCTATACCGAAGACCTCAAAGTATAACTTATACCACCAAATACTATACCCCACACACAAAACAACTTGATAAAAGTAAAAAAATGAAATATCAACCCTAAATTACCCAAACCCTATACCGTAGACCTCAAAGTATAACTTATACCACTAAATACTATACCCCACACACAAAACAACTTGATAAAAGTATAAAATGAAATATCAACCCTAAATTACCCAAACCCTAAACCCTATACCTTAGACCTCAAAGTATAACTTATACCACTAAATACTGTACCCCACACACAAAACAACTTGATAAAAGTAAAAAAATGAAATATCAACCCTAAATTACCCAAACCCTATACCGTAGACCTCAAAATATAATTTATACCACCAAATACTATAGCCCACACACAAAACAACTTGATAAAAGTAAAAAAATGAAATATCAACCCTAAATTACCCAAACCCTATACCGTAGACCTCAAAGTATAACTTATACCACTAAACACTATACCCCACACACAAAACAACTTGATAAAAGTATAAAATGAAATATCAACCCTAAATTACCCAAACCCTAAACCCTATACCTTAGACCTCAAAGTATAACTTATACGACTAAATACTATACCCCACACACAAAACAACTTGATAAAAGTAAAAAAAAATGAAATATCAACCCTAAATTACCCAAACCCTATACTGTAGACCTCAAAGTATAACTTATACCACTAAATACTATACCCCACACACAAAACAACTTGATAAAAGTAAAAAAATGAAATATCAACCCTAAATTACCCAAACCCTATACCGTAGACCTCAAAGTATAACTTATACCACTAAATACTATACCCCACACACAAAACAACTTGATAAAAGTATAAAATGAAATATCAACCCTAAATTAACCAAACCCTAAACCCTATACCGAAGACCTCAAAGTATAACTTATACCACTAAATAATATACCCCACACACGAAACAACTTGATAAAAGTATAAACTGAAATATCAACCCTAAATTACCCAAACCCTAAACCCTATACCGTAGACCTCAAAGTATAACTTATACAAATAAATAATATACCCCAGATACAAAACAACTTGATAAAAGTATAAAATGAATATCAACCCTAAATTACCCAAACCCTATACCGAAGACCTCAAAGTATAACTTATTCCCCTAAATACTATAACCCACACGCAAAACAACTTGATAAAAGTAAAAAATGAAATATCAACCCTAAATTACCCAAACCCTAAACCCTATACCGTAGACCTCAAAGTATAATTTATACCACTAAATACTATACCCCACACACAAAACAACATGATAAAAGTATAAAATGAAATATCAACCCTAAATTACCCAAACCCTAAACCCTATACCAAAGACCTCAAAGTATAACTTATACCACCAAATACTATACCCCACACACAAAACAACATGATAAAATTAAAAAAATGAAATATCAACCCTAAATTACCCATACCCTATACCGTAGACCTCAAAGTATAACTTATACCACTAAACACTATACCCCACACACAAAACAACTTGATAAAAGTATAAAATGAAATATCAACCCTAAATTACCCAAACCCTAAACCTTATACCGAAGACCTCAAAGTATAACTTATACCACTAAATAATATACCCCACACACAAAACAACATGATAAAAGTATAAAATGAAATATCAACCCTAAATTACCCAAACCCTAAACCCTATACCAAAGACCTCAACGTATAACTTATACCACCAAATACTATACCCCACACACAAAACAACATGATAAAAGTAAAAAAATGAAATATCAACCCTAAATTACCCATACCCTATACCGTAGACCTCAAAGTATAACTTATACCACTAAACACTATACCCCACACACAAAACAACTTCATAAAAGTATAAAATGAAATATCAACCCTAAATTACCCAAACCCTAAACCCTATACCTTAGACCTCAAAGTATAACTTATACGACTAAATACTATACCCCACACATATCAACCCTAAATTACCCAAACCCTATACTGTAGACCTCAAAGTATAACTTATACCACTAAATACTATACCCCACACACAAAACAACTTGATAAAAGTATAAAATGAAATATCAACCCTAAATTACCCAAACCCTAAACCTTATACCGAAGACCTCAAAGTATAACTTATACCACTAAATAATATACCCCACACACAAAACAACTTGATAAAAGTATAAAATGAAATATCAACCCTAAATTACCCAAACCCTAAACCCTATACCTTAGACCTCAAAGTATAACTTATACCACTAAATACTATACCCCACACACAAAACAACTTGATAAAAGTATAAAATGAAATATCAACCCTAAATTACCCAAACCCTAAACCCTATACCGAAGACCTCAAAGTATAACTTATACCACTAAATAATATACCCCACACACGAAACAACTTGATAAAAGTATAAACTGAAATATCAACCCTAAATTACCCAAACCCTAAACCCTATACCGTAGACCTCAAAGTATAACTTATACCACTAAATAATATACCCCAGATACAAAACAACTTGATAAAAGTATAAAATGAATATCAACCCTAAATTACCCAAACCCAATACCGAAGACCTCAAAGTATAACTTATTCCCCTAAATACTATAACCCACACGCAAAACAACTTGATAAAAGTAAAAAATGAAATATCAACCCTAAATTACCCAAACCCTAAACCCTATACCGTAGACCTCAAAGTATAACTTATACCACTAAATACTATACCCCACACACAAAACAACATGATAAAAGTATAAAATGAATTATCAACCCTAAATTACCCAAACCCTAAACCCTATACCGAAGACCTCAAAGTATAACTTATACCACCAAATACTATACCCCACACACAAAACAACTTGATAAAAGTAAAAAAAATGAAATATCAACCCTAAATTACCCAAACCCTATACCGTAGACCTCAAAGTATAACTTATACCACTAAATACTATACCCCACACACAAATCAACTTGATAAAAGTATAAAATGAAATATCAACCCTAAATTACCCAAACCCTAAACCCTATACCTTAGACCTCAAAATATAACTTATACGACTAAATACTATACCCCACACACAAAACAACTTGATAAAAGTAAACAAAAATGAAATATCAACCCTAAATTACCCAAACCCTATACTGTAGACCTCAAAGTATAACTTATACCACTAAATACTATACCCCACACACAAAACAACTTGATAAAAGTATAAAATGAAATATCAACCCTAAATTACCCAAACCCTAAACCTTATACCGAAGACCTCAAAGTATAACTTATACCACTAAATACTATACCCCACACACAAAACAACTTGATAAAAGTATAAAATGAAATATCAACCCTAAATTACCCAAACCCTAAACCCTATACCTTAGACCTCAAAGTATAACTTATACCACTAAATACTATACCCCACACACAAAACAACTTGATAAAAGTATAAAATGAAATATCAACCCTAAATTACCCAAACCCTAAACCCTATACCGAAGACCTCAAAGTATAACTTATACCACTAAATACTATACCCCACACACAAAACAACTTGATAAAAGTAAAAAATGAAATATCAACCCTAAATTACCCAAACCCTAAACCCTATACCGTAGACCTCAAAGTATAACTTATACCACTAAATACTATACCACAGACACAAAACAACTTGATAAAAGTATAAAATGAATATCAACCCTAAATTATCCAAACCCTATACCCTATAACGAAGATCTCAAAGTATAACTTATACCACTAAATACTATACCCCACACGCAAAACAACTTGATAAAGGTAAAATGAAATATCAACCCTAAATTACCCAAACTTTAAACCCTATACCGTAGACCTCAAAGTATAACTTATACCACTAAATACTATACCCCACACACATAACAACTTGATAAAAGTATAAAATGAAATATCAACCCTAAATTACCCAAACCCTAAACTCTATACCCGAATACCTCAAAGTATAACTTATACCACTAAATACTTTACCCCACACACAAAACAACTTGATAAAGGTAAAAATGAAATATCAACCCTAAATTACCCAAACCCTAAACCATATACCGTAGACCTCAAAATATAACTTATACCACTAAATACTATACCCCACACACAAAAAAACTTGATAAAAGTATAAAATGAAATATCAACCCTAAATTACCCAAACCCTAAAACCTATACCGAAGACCTCAAAGTATAACTTATACCACTAATACTATACCCCACACACAAAACAACTTGATAAATGTATAAAATGAATATCAACCCTAAATTACCCAAACCCTAAAGGGCCAACATATCTTGTCACCAGATTGCAGAGCATAAAGGGCCAACATATCTTGAAATAGCATAATTTTAAGATTGCTTGTTTTGGCAAGTATTTTGTTTTAAGTAAAACCTTAAACTGAAAACCTACAAATTTAAATTTAAATGTTTTAATAGCACGTTTTTTCAATTGTTTAATAGGCGAAAACAGAAAAAGAGCAAATTAAAAGGGAAATTCAGCAATGTCTATTTTTGATGACGCCCACAAGTACGACTGTTATGCCCACTTTGGTTGTAGTTCAAGCAAATATGTTTCTTCCTGGGACGCTTCTTGAGCAAAGCTTTCTCTAAAGCAAACTTGTAACGACTCTTCTTAGGTCTTCTAGGAGGCTGCCGAGGAATAGGAGGTAGACATTGTTGTGCTGCGACGAGTTCAGGAACCGGATGAGCTACATCTCTTGGCATTATAGATTGAGCGTAAGCGTTGATAAGGTAACTCTTAAAGTAATATGGAGACGAAAGACCAAGCACATTCATCTTCTTAGGTACTACAGCAGCTATAGCATGAACACAAGGTAATTGATGACCATCGAATCTTTTACATGAACATTGCTGTTCTCGTACGTTGACAACATGTGACTGCCTCCCGTTGGTAACATGTACTTGATCAGCATCTATTTCCTGCACTGCCAACAGTCTGGCGGCTGTAACACGGGGCTGCATACAAGGAAACGTTGTTCAATACTTTTAGTATTTAATGATAACAATTGAAATTTAAAACCACTAACCTCAATCAGTTTTTCAGCACCATCAGTCAAACTAGTGCTCATTTTTTCTGCCGCCCGCCTCCTCTCCGAGAACCATCTTGTTAACATGGAACGAATGACGTCTAAGAGCTTCACAACTGGCAACGTTCTTGCGTCTGATAGGACCCTGTTGATCGACTCAGCTATATTGGAAGTTAAAATATTGTATCTTTGACCTGGAAAGTGAGCACGGCTCCAAACCTTAACATCCGCTTTTTCCAAATAAGCATGGAGGCTCGGTTTGAGGGTCTGGATCTCATTGAATATGTAATTGAAATCAGATATTCTATACGCGTTTGCTGCCATCTTTACCATCTGAAATGCCTCACCACCTTTAAATCGAACAAGTATGTTTTTGTACATATGATATGTGCATATACCCCTAGTAGCCAGTGGATAGACGTTTCCAATTGCTTTAGATATCGATTTATGTCTGTCGAAGATGATGGATAGACCAACTTCGTCTGGAAATACACAGTTCAGTTGTCTGAAGAACCATTCCCATGATTCATCCTTCTCCGTGTCAACAACAGCAAATGCTATAGGGAAAATCTGGAAGTTACCATCTTGACATGTTGCGACCAAGAGTGTCCCTTTATATCTCCCTTTCAGATATGTCCCATCGACAACAACCACTTTTCTCATGTATTGTAAGCCATTGATACTTGCACCAAAAGAGATAAATGCATACTTGAAACGGCCTTCTTCGTCCACTGCTAAACGTGTAAAAGTCCCTGGATTAGCCTTTCTAATCAAGTACAAATACGAAGGAAGTTCCGCATATCCACTCTCGTGGCTACCATTAGCCAACAAACGTGCATATACAAGGGCTCGATGAGCTTTCCAGTAGTCAATCTGCCAAATATTCAACTTATTTTAAATTTGTTATTCACAAAAACAATCCGCAACAAGTCGTAAGTAAGGCATCTAAAAATCTGCAACAAACGAGAGTGGAAAAGAAAATCTGCAACCAGGATAAAGACATTAGAACATACCTTTATACCAAATTTTAAGTTAAGAGCCACCACAACATGATCTGGTATCACTTTTGGTCCAACACTACCCACCGAATCATAGTACAGTTGTCCTAGGATATTTTTCGTAGCTTGACGACTCCGCCCACCTCGTTCTGTGACAGAGCAAGTATGATCTTTAATGTATACTTTGATATAAAAACAAGGAAAATCTCAACCTGTTCCGGCACGAACTCTCCATGTGCATCCTTCTACCCAACATTCAACAACCAATAAGTCTGGCCTTGAGTCTACATGGTTAAAATCAAACTTCTGCGCAAGAGACAGAAGCTGCAACCTATTAACCAATGCATCTTTGTTATCGTATCTTTGCCCAACAGCAATATCCAAGGCTTGTAACTCTATTTTCCTGTAATTTTCATCGTCAACACTTTCGTGGACAGCTTTCCCAGAGGCCTTTTTCTTCTTTGTCGAACTAGGTTCCTCTAACTCTATTGGAACTCTCCCAGACAAATCATAATCCTCGTCACCAGAACTAGCACTATCTGAATCTTCACAGCAATCAAATATTAGTCCCTCTTCATCGCTCTCGTCATCTTCCACAGCCTCTTCCGTGTTACCTTTAGAATTTGCAGAAGCAGCCGTCATCTTCTTAAATGTAACACATAACCTGCATGTCTTATCTTTGAACTGATCAAAGAAAGCTTTCATTTGTCTATCATTGCCAATCTTGCAAGGAAAAAACGTTAGTTTCCAACTAAGAAAAAAAAATCATTAATGCAATAATTAATGATAATAATTCGACTTCCTTATATGGTATTGAAGAATATTTCTATTTTTGAAAAGAATTAAACTTTCCATTTTTGTAATAATCGAATTCTTTATTTGCCTTAAAGCAATTATTTCGAAAATTGCCATAAAATCAATAAAAAGTATTTTCTAAATTTTAGATAAATAAATAAGAAACTTAAAGACTTGTTTCGGTATTTGCATAAATTTATTATTAATTAAAAACATTTACTTACAGAAATTAATAGTTAATAAATTTTTGGGATTTTAGAATTGAAATTTTTCCAATTTTTTTTTTAAAAACTATAAACCTACTTATTTTCTAAAGATATTATATTTTAAAAGTTTCAGAAATCATTTAATAAACATTAAAATTTAAAATTTCAGAAATCATTTTCTAAACGTTAAAATTAAAATTAAAGCTTCAGAAATCTTTTTCTAAACAATAAATTTTCTACCTAAGTTTATTTTAAATGTAAAAGTAGTGTTAAACATTAAATAAGGAAACAAACTAACAAATCTGCAAATAAAAAAATTAATTCAAAAATGTCACGTCAGTAAATTTGAAAAATCTGTAGAAAATTATAATAACTCTGTAGCAAATGAAATAAATTAGTAACACTATAACACTGTTTTAATAAATTTTTAACACTTTCGTCTTTGTAACGGAGTTTCTTAAATCGGCAACAAATGAAAAAAAAAAAAACAGTAACACTGAAAATAAAATATGTAATTTAAATCCGCAAATTATTGAAAAAACTGCAAAATTATAAAAAAAAATCTTCAACACTAGCCAAAAATCTGCAAATAAAATCCGCAGAATGTTTAAAAATCTGTAACAAACTAAACAAATCTGCAACACTACATACTACTTTAGTAATAAAAAAAAGCAACAATACTCTTTGTTACAAAGTAATATTTTATCCGCAACAAAGAAAAAAATCTGCCACACGTAAATTAAAATCTGCACCCAAAAATCTGTAAATTCCCAAACAAATCCGCAACCACAAAAAAATTTAACACAAGGCTGCGGATTTAAATTCGTATGGAAGGTGGCAATTTCGTAAATAAGTAATTTTTTCCTGAAATGAAAAAATAAACATTAATGGCAATTCTGGAAAAAAAAAATTCCTTCCAAATGGTTATGAAAAGTGTTTTAAAAATCGGCCTAGGCGCCGCCTAGGCGCTACAAAAACTAAACCGAGACGATTAATCTATAATCGGTTATTAAAATCGCCGGTCCGGTTCAGTCTGTACAAATCGGTTAAAATCGGCCAACTCGGTTCAAATCGGCCAACTCGGTACAAATCGGCCAAATCGGTTAAAATCGGCCAACTCGGTGTTATTAAAATGCTGCCGTTTTAATAATAGAAAAACGAAATTAACTATTTTAACCTAACAACTATACTAATTAACTATAAGCCCAATAAAATTCAGTATAGATAAATTATAAAATAAAATTAGTCCCACTAAAATAAATCAAATCCAAATTGTTATTTTTTTGTATACGAAAACCCTAATTATTTTGTTGACCTTTATACTTTTTCTTCTTTTTTCAATCTCTCGTCCACTAAAATCAAAATAGATTTCAAAATTAAGGTAAATCTTTTATACTTTTGTAGTTTACAAATAATTTTATTATTTTTCTTCTATCATATGGAAAAAAGTATTATATTATTACAAAGGATTTTTAGAATGGTTAATGTTTAACTTTTTTCTTTTTAATATTTATGTTTATTTCTGATTTTTAGGTTTATTTGCTAGAAAGTCTCAATGATCTTGCTTGTGTATTAGTGGAGACAAGGAATCATCTTTCTCATCATTTGATTTATCAGCTTTTGAAGTTAGGTTTGATTTTTCATGTTGCGACTGCAAGGGTGGAAATGTGCATTTCCCGATAAATATTGTGAAGACGACCTCATGTCTAGTTTGCTTTATTGGAAAACATGTGCTTGAAATAAATCACAAACGAAACAGTGATAACACGGTTTCAAAATAAGAATGAGCTTAGAGTACATCTTAGAGTTTAAATATATTTCAATTTTTCAAAAAATTATGCATTTTAAAAAAAAAATTAAAATTTACTATGACCCTTGTCAATATTTTTTCTGCCTCCGCCACTGCTTTTAACTTTGATTTGGAATTGGATTTTGAATTGGATTGTTTGGATTTTGGAATTATCTTATTCATTGTTTGACATTTTTTAAGTTATTTTTTATAAAATTATTACAAATGTTTTAACATATATATAAATATATATATATATATATAATCATTAAAAATTTATTAACGCCTAGGCCCCGACTAGTCTTCGCCTAGGCGCTCTAGGCACTAGGCCCATCCTAACGCCTAAGTACCGCCTAGCGATTTTTTTTAACACTGGTTATGAAAGTAGTTTAGGCAATAAAATAGAGGGAAAAAGGACAAAAGATTAGTACTAGCCTAATAATTGCTATATTTTTGTATAGTAGATAAATAAATTCCCCTAAATAATACTATGTGTTAACTTGATAGATTTAGTTTAGGCCCCAAAATTAAAATTTCCCTCCCAATTTTCAAATTTTGGTAAAATTTCTCCAATTATGATAGTTAATTTATATATTTCCAATTATATAAAGAAGTCTTAACATGCTTTCTTGTATGTCGTGTGTTTTGTAAACAAAAATAGAATAAAATATCATTTTTGAGATTGAATCAGGTTTTTATTTTTTTTTATTTTGTTCGTTGCTCACATGAAAGAAGAACGAAACACATGTCTTATTAGTCACAACTTATAAAGAAACGTCAAAGCAAGACGGGTCAATTTCTCGTGTAACCTTATGGTTCTAAAAAAAAATCCACATTATCCCCAACTAATCTCCCATACCCTTCCCACTTTAATGAAATGTGGTTTGACCCTTTTGCCCTTGGTTTACGGATCCTCGCCTCCGAGCCTTGCCTCATCGTCTCGCCTCAACCGGGTTTTGTTCGTCGGCGCCGTCGCCTCGCGTCTCCGACCACTATTCTCCGGCTCCGTCGTGCCTCGTCACCATTGGGACTACCAATTGAGTAGAAATGTACTCCAGAAGTAATATTGGCCGCGGAAATCGATTCAAACTGGAATTTGTGTTGTAGGAGAACTGGGGACAACCAGTGCAACTAGTATAACTTGTAAAACTAAGAATCGTTCTGTATAACTAGTATCTTTGGTATAACTGGTATAACTGGCAGAACAAGTAAAACTAGTATAACTGGTACAACTAGTATAACTGGTAAAACTAAGAATCGTTGTGTACAACTGGTACAACTGGTATAACTGGTACAACCTGTAAAACTGGTATAATTGGCACAACAAATCCGTAAAACTAGTCATAAATCGATATGACGTTTATACTTCTCTAAATATTATCAAATCAAGTTAATGGAGCCGTTTAATGCCCCATTTGATGCATGCAGGGGACAAAGAAGAACGTCGGACCGTCGCCTCGGGTAACTCAACAAATCCTTTATGAGTGAGTCTCTTCGAAGCCGGCGAACAGTCACATCTCATCATTACAAATCCTTTATGGACGCTACCCAGCAAAATGGATTCCACTCTATAAATACAGAGAAGTTATCAGAGAAGTTATGCGTCTCTCTTTCATATCCATCACGCAAGAGTAATTCGTTAAAACAGAGAGAAGTTAAAAAAAAAAACAGAGAGAAGTTAGAAAAAACAGAGACTCACCCATGGCCAACAGGAGATCGATTATCTCTCTTCAACAATTTCCGATTTCGATCCTCACCAAGATTGTTCAAAAAACCGGAAAAGCTTCCTCCGCCGATTACTGCAATCTCAGAGCAACCTGCAAAATTATGCGACAAGCCTCAGAGAAACCTGAAGTCCTCCAATCTCTCTGTCTCTCTCCGATGGTGAAGAAGCTTATCCGTGCGATGCTGCACCAACGGATTCTCCGTAAATGCTTATATCAGAAGAACACCGCCGCATTCTTCATTGAAGGTATTATCACTTACTTTGTAGAAAATAATGCTGCAGACGGATTTGCGTGTTTACGCAATGCAGCGCTTGGGGAGGGGGGCGATGAGATTCTGGAAGCTTGTTATCTGTATGGTGTTCTGCGCTTCCTCCACGGCGATCCTCTGACCTCTCCTTATGACGAAATGCCCTTCATGTACTGGCGGGAAGATGAGGAGGATTTGGTGGCCCGAGTTTGGAAGAACCTGAGGAAGATGCTGCATGGAATCCCTATCGATAAGAAGAGGGTTTATACGCAATCTTTGCGGAGCAGAAGGCCCGGTAGATCTTGCCATGTTCTCGATATGGAAATCGACTGTTCCAAGTGCTTCATGTACAAACGGGGCATGAAGCTCTTCTACATGACTCAATTGGTTCCTTATCTGCATTAATTTCCTTTCTCGTACTCTGTATTTGGTTTTTAATTTCTCGGCTATGTAGTGTCTATATCATTTTTTAATTTCTCTTCACTGTGTAAAACCGTGTAAAACTGTGTAAACTAAGTGAATTTGATACCTTGATCACTAAACATATGTTTCACGTTTTAAACATACGTTACACACAAAGACAACGAAAACATACAAAGACAACAACAATAACCAACAATACAACCACGAACTACATAGAACCAAGCTCGATTTTATGCTTCTTTGCCTTAACAACCATTGTCATCACAATGGCAATGATAGTAACACAAATGAACCCAACACAACAACATTTGATCATCACTCTCCCCTTGTTAAGGTCTCTTTTTGTTACTAATGCGTCTTCCTCCAAGTCATGGATCCTACACTTTAAGGCTTCAATTTCGATACCAATCTCGGATTTGGCTTTCTCAATCTCAATTTCAATACTCGAAATTTTGGGCAATGTATCATTGACTTCCTCATACATGCTATCCTCCACCCATTTGAATAAATGTTTCTGAGTTTAAAACAAAAGCAATATGTAGTAGTTAATCATAAACAAAAAACAGAGCATAAACCATTATCCACAAATTATTTGACAATATGCTTACATCTTTCATGGTTGAACATCTGAAGAATGGTCTTCCTGGGTTTTCTTTCATCTTAGACGTGAGAATGACGACGCCTTTACCGCAGTAACACTTCGCCGGAAACCCTCGGTCTCCATCTTTAACAGTCAACGAAGACGTATTGCAGTGTTAGAATATGATGTTTAGAACAAGAACACAACTTAGATTGAAGAGAGAATGAAGAGAGAATGTAGAGAGAGAGATTAAGAGAGATAGCAAGTAAAGAGATGTGTAACTCTCAATGTGTTATTAACTAATGAAGTACAAGGTATATATAAGCATTACAAGTAGGTTAAGCAAGTGTGAATGGACCAATGGCTTTTAGGTGAGATGTTGGTTAGAGTTTGCTTTTAGGTGAGATGTTGGTGAGATGTTGGTGAGATGTTGGTGAGAGTTTGGTGAGATATTGGTGAGACCAAGGTTTTAGAGTGAGAAACCCTAGACACAATGCACATGTCTAACTTGTGATCTCCAATTCAATACTCCCCCTCAAGCTTGAGTTCAAGGATTGAATCAAGCTTGGAGTGACAATGGAGATCTACCTCATTAAAAACCTTCATGAAGAAAACCACTTGGGATAAAACTTCATGAAGGGAAAAAGAGTGTAGACTCCATGGCCTTAGAGGATTCCGGGATTTCCATGAGTCCAAGCTTGGTGTGAATGGACTCACACACCTTCAAGCTAGCTGCCTTGGTGAACACATCTGCTAGTTGTTCTTCACTTCTTGTGAAGCAAGGTAACACAACTCCTTGCTCAATCAACTGCCTCACTTTGTGGCAATCCACTTCAATATGTTTAGTCCTTTCATGGAAGACTGAGTTTGAGGCAATGTGAATGGCTGCTTGGTTGTCACAATGCATGGTGATTGGTTTTGTCTTCTCAATCCCCAAATCCACAAGAAGAGCTTCGATCCACACCAATTATGTTGCTAGCTTCCTCATTGCTCTATATTCAGCTTCAGCACTTGAACATGATACTATCTTCTGCTTCTTGCTCTTCCAAGTGACAAGGTTTCCTCCAATGAATGTGCAATATCCAGTAGTAGATCTCCTGTCCACTCTATCTCCTGCCCAATCAGCATCACAATACCCAACTATCTCTGTACTTTGATTGCAACCCATCCAAATGCCTTGACCAGGAGCACCACTTAGATATCTGAGTATCCTTTCAACCATATCCCAATGATGCATCTTTGGTGCTTGCATATGTTGGCTTACCTGGTTCACTGCAAAACACAAATCAGGTCTGGTTATGGTTAAGTAAATAAGCTTACCAACCATCCTTCTATATTTGGTAATGTCCTCAAATGGTCTGTCTTCAAGCTCCCCCTCTCTTATGACTTTGTAGCCTTCCTCCAATGGTGTCTTAGCTGGTTTTGATCCAATCTTTCCTGCCTCAGATAACAAATCAAGTGTGTATTTCCTTTGAGATAAGAAGAGTCCATCATTAGATCGACAAACTTCTATCCCAAGGAAGTACTTTAGAGTACCAAGATCTTTAATATCAAAAACAGATTTGAGATAAGCTTTAGTTTCTTGTATACCTGACTTGTTACTCCCTGATATGATAATGTCATCAACATAAACAAGGATAACAATGATACCTTCCTGATCTTGGAGAGTGAACAATGTATGATCTCCTTCAGACCTCTTGAAACCTCTTTGCATAAGTGTTGAACTCAGCTTGTGATACCAAGCTCTAGGTGATTGTTTTAACCCATAGATGGCCTTCTTGAGTCTTAGTACTTTCCCTATTTTAACAAGGCTTTCAAGACCAGAGGGTGGAGTCATGTATACCTCATCTTCAAGCTCCCCTTGAAGGAATGCATTCTTGACATCCATTTGCCAAAGTTCCCAATCAAGATTTGTTGTCAAAGACAAGATGATCCTAACTGTGTGAAGCTTAGCTACTGGTGCAAAGGTGTCCAAGTAATCCTTTCCATAAGTTTGAGTGAAGCCTCTTGCAACCATCCTTGCTTTGTATCTCTCCACTTCTCCATTACTTCTGTACTTGATGGTGAAAACCCATTTGGAAGTCACTGCCTTCTTTCCTCTAGGAAGTTCAGCTTCATACCAAGTCTCATTGTTGTCCATTGCTTTTATCTCTTCATCCACAGCCTGCATCCACCTCTTATCTCCCTTTGCTTCTTCATAGGTTGTTGGTACATATTCTTGATCCAACTTCCCAATGAACACTTGATGCTCCAATGGTACTTGAGCTAAACTGCAAACAGCTTGAGTGGGATGGGCTACTGCATTGCTGTTGAAGTAAACCCTCTTCTTCCATTCAGATGGATCCTTTTTCTCCCTTGTACTTCTTCTTAACACCTGAACTTGTTGCTGCTCATTCGTAACCGGCTCCTCAACTTGATGATCCAACTCCTCATTCATAACCGGCTCCTCAACTTGATGATCCAACTCCTCAGCTTCTTCAACATGTTCTTCCTTATGTTCCTCATGCTCCTCATTTTCATCTTGATCATGTGCAGAAGGATCAGCTACTTGCGGTTCTGGAGCTGATTCATGACTGTCCCCCTCATGATCAAGATGGGAATGTTGAGGAGTTTCTGAAGTTGGAGCAGGGACTGAAGTGATAGGGCTTGTCTTGGCCGGTTGTTGAGGCATACTAATACCCAAGTGTTCCATGATCATCCTTAGGTTAGCTGCTCTGTCTGATTGAGAAGTGGGAAGATCCTTCAAGCTATCCCAATTCTTTTCATCATAGAAACTCCTTGTTTCCATAAACTTCACATCTCTTGAGATTAAGACCTTCCTTGTTTCAGGTACATAACACTTGTATCCTCTTTGTGTTGTAGAGTAACCAATGAACATAGCTTTGGTGCTCTTAGCATCCAGCTTATCCCTTTGTTCTCTTGGTATTAACACAAAGCAAATACACCCAAACACACGTAAGTGATCAACTAATGGATTTGTTCTGTTTAGTACCTGAAATGGAGATTGATCCTTAAGAACTCTTGTGGGAGTTCTATTGATCAAGTAGCAAGCAGTCATGACTGCATCTCTCCAAAACCTCTTAGGAACATTCTTGTAGAACATCATGGACCTTGCTACCTCCATTAAGTGTCTGTTCTTCCTCTCAGCCACTCCATTTTGTTGTGGAGTATAAGGGCAGCTTGTTTGATGGAGAATCCCATGTTTGGACAAGTGTTGTTTGAAAGCATTGCTTGTATACTCACCACCATTGTCTGATCTAAAAATTTTGATCTTACCATTGAAATGATTAGTCACATGATTTTGAAAGTTCATAAACGCTTCTAACACTCTATCCTTAGTTTGCATCAATGTTATCCAAGTATACTTAGATTTTTCATCAATAAAAGTGACAAAATACTTATGGTTTTCTCTAGACAAACAAGGAGCCGTCCACACATCAGAATGAACAAGATCAAAGCAATTTTCATAAGTAGTTTTAGAAGTTGGAAAAACAGACTTGCAATGTTTCCCAAGAATACAAGCCTCACATTCATCATTTTTAAACACAACAGAAGGTAATAGAAGCCCTAAAGCCCTAGAGTGTGGATGTCCTAGTCTAGCATGCCAAATAGAGTCATCCACACCAACACAAGTAGATAAAGCAGTAGATAAAGCAGGGGATAATTCAGAAGAGGGATTAGTGTCTTCAATCATGTAGAGTTCATCCCTGGTCACACCTTTCCCAATCAACTTATTTTTTCTAATATCCTGAAACACAACATCATTAGGACTGAAAACAACATTGCAATTTAGATCAGTGGCTATTCTTTTAACAGATACTAAGTTGGATGTGAAACTAGGCATAAAGAAAGCTTGGGATTCTTTATCAAATAATTTCAAATTTCCTATGCCTTCAATTGGAAATTTATCACCATTTGCAATCACTACACATCCTAAAGCTGGTTTAACATTTTCAATCAACTTAGGGTCACTGATCATATGGTGAGAAGCTCCAGAATCAATAATCAAAGGTCTGATTTTATTTGATGCAAAGAGTGAAGTACCAAGGACCATACCAGAGTTTTCCTTGAGGGCTTTGATGAGTGCCTCAAGGTCTGACCTTCTTACCACATCATTAGTCATAGCTGGAGCTTGATGAACCACCATTGCTCTCCCTTCATCACATTGCTGTATAGAAGAAGAACCTGGTCCAGCTCCACCATATGAGTAGTTTGCCCTTTGATCCTTGAACTGGTTGTTGTGAGATGATGGTCTGAGGTTTGGGTGGAGGCGCCAGCATCTATCTTTCAAGTGCCAGCTCTTCTTGCAAAAATCACATATCAAGACTCCTCTCTTGTTACCTCCATAGTGTGTTCTCCTTGAGTTCTCCATTGCTTAAAAACTGGTTTAATGCAAGGAGTGAGTTTTCAAGCAAGTTAGTTTTCAAGGTAAGCAAGTGTGTTCTCAACTCACAGAGAATGCACACAACAATAAACGAGTTTAAAAACAAGTTACAAGAACAAGCGTGTTCAAGAACAAGAGAGAGCCGGTTATAAGAACAAGTTTTATAACCGAGAGTAAAATGGTTTTGAAACTCAAAGGTAAGCTTTTAAGCTTTGAAACTAGTGTGTTCTCAACTCACAGAGAATGCACACAATAATAAACAAGAAGAAGAAATGCTTGAAATCTTTAGAGTAT
Organism: Orychophragmus violaceus; assembly: GCA_030180135.1. Taxonomy (NCBI): domain Eukaryota; kingdom Viridiplantae; phylum Streptophyta; class Magnoliopsida; order Brassicales; family Brassicaceae; genus Orychophragmus; species Orychophragmus violaceus. Next base: position 42,698,131 of record CM058240.1, read on the forward strand.
TCAAGAACAAGAAGATAGCCGGTTATAAGAACACGTTTTATAACCGAGAGTAAAATGGTTTTGAAAACCCAAAGGTAAGCTTTTAAGCTTTGAAATAGTGTGTTCTCAACTCACAGAGAATGCACACAACAATAAACACTAAGTAGAAGTGCTTAAGAGCTTAAGAATATTCAAGAACAAGTTCAAGAACAAGGAAGAACAAGCCGGTTACAAGAACAAGTATAAGACCGAGAGTAAATAGGTTTTGAAACAAGGTTTGCGGAAATGAATAGGTCTAGGAGCTTAGTGCTCTGATACCATGTTAGAATATGATGTTTAGAACAAGAACACAACTTAGATTGAAGAGAGAATGAAGAGAGAATGTAGAGAGAGAGATTAAGAGAGATAGCAAGTAAAGAGATGTGTAACTCTCAATGTGTTATTAACTAATGAAGTACAAGGTATATATAAGCATTACAAGTAGGTTAAGCAAGTGTGAATGGACCAATGGCTTTTAGGTGAGATGTTGGTTAGAGTTTGCTTTTAGGTGAGATGTTGGTGAGATGTTGGTGAGATGTTGGTGAGAGTTTGGTGAGATATTGGTGAGACCAAGGTTTTAGAGTGAGAAACCCTAGACACAATGCACATGTCTAACTTGTGATCTCCAATTCAATATGCAGCTCATGGAGGATGAAGAATATGGATAAATCGAGGTACCTATGGATAGAATGAACGAGAGGTGAGATGAAATTGTTATTTAGATGAAGAAAACGAAATCAATTGAGAGGAATTGGAATTATTTCGATTTCTAGGGTTTGAATTCAAGAGATTGGGGATTTTTTAGTTCAATGGGTCATGTAGGACCCGGTCATGTATCCGTGGGACCCGTCCGAAAGTTCATGGTTTATCATTGGATAAAATAACATTTTTTCTCATAATTAATATCATTGGATAAAATATTTAACATATAACTATATGAAATTTGAACTTGTAAAATCACTTTCATCCTAACTATGGTCAATGGGTGACATCACATCAAATTAGATTGGGAAAATCACTCGACTAAGTAATTCCACCAACAATGTTCATATACTTGCAAGATCATTTTTGGAATAACGGACAAGATAGGAGGATAAATTTACAAAGATTGAAGGTTATAACATATTAAAATACAGAAGCATTAGATTCATATATTAATTGAGTAAAATCAAAAGTAAAACTATAAAATCGAATTTAAAGTTCTAGTAAAACTTATTATATTGAAAACATCCAAAGTACAACTATTAAGAAATTTTGTACAACTACAAACTCCTGTAAACTATGTGTTAAGTTTTGGCGCCAAAATTCCATCGTTATGTATAACTAGTATAACTGAGAAAAACTTGTGTAAAACTGTGGGAGTCTCTGTTTTCGAAGAGACTTGTAATGATGAGCATCTTTCTTGGGTTTGTCAAGAGACGCCTTGTTTTCCGTCTTTGTCCCCTGCATTAAACGGAACATTATTACAAGCCGGCGAACCGTCACATCACATGCTCCGTTTAATGCAGGGACAAGGATGACAACCCGTCGCTTGACAAACCCAAGAAAGATGCTCATTATTACAAGCCTGCGAACCGTCACATATCTGCGTCTTATGGACGCAACCCAAACAAATTTATGGGTCTATAAATACAGAGAAGTTCTTCGTCTCTCTCATAATCGTTTTCCACACAAAAACAGAGAGAAGTTTGAAAAACAGAGACTCACCATGGCCAACAGGAGATTGATTGTCTCTCTTCAACAATTTCCGACCGAAATCCTCTCTAATTGTTGGGATTGTGTCCTGAAATCACATTGTACTTACTCTAAAGATAGTTGTATTGTCGAGATCGGACAATTCATGTGATATTGGGTAGTCATAATGTTTTGCTAGAAACCGCTTATGACAAATGAGATGTAACTCATTTCTAGTATCGTGTGAACCTACATGGCCACACACCTAAGCAAGCTGGATACACTTTGTATGGGATTTATCATTGGCATATGATCCGATCAATGTGTATTGGATACGCATTGAATTGAGTTTAGAAGAGTTGTGTTGATCGATGCAATGAGTGTGTCGATCGACGCAGGTTTTCGAAAGGGTGTGTAGATCGATACAGTATGTGTATCGATCGATGCACATTGGGCCTCGAGACTGACGTTTCGAGTTGATGACTTAAATGAGTCGGGTTTGATCCGACAGTCGTTAGATCATCCCAGGTCGATATATAAAGTCTTATATGATCGACCTGAACCCTGGCCGTCAGTGTTGCTTCTCAGAGAGAAGTCAGAAATATAGAAACTCACAGCATCCCATGAGATCCGATCACCGGTACTAGCATCCCGGCGGATTCTAGCTTGGGTGCGTGTGGACTACGGTAGAGGCGCAGCATCTGAGGCGCTCTCGATCTCAATTACCTGATCTTCATTCCGCTGTCAATCTCCAGGTAATCACGAGGTCAGTTCTTAGATTCAATCACCTAGACCCAGGATCCTAGGGAATCCTACAGTGGTATCAGAGCCATAGGTTTTAACTATTGAATCTAAAGCATGAAATTCGATTAAAATTGCATTTGATTGAATTGATGCTAGCTAGTTTTCGTTTTGATAAATATAATCTCGGATTTATTAGTATCGAAAACGAAGAACTGTGTTTTCGCACAGTGTCGATCGACACAAGTTTGTGTCGGTCGACACACCGCAAAACGATGAAAATATTTTAGGGTTTTCGCTCTGTGTCGATCGATGCACTGGGTGCATCGATCGATACACCGCGAAAATGCAAAAGAATTTGTGTTTTGCATAGCGTCGATCGACACAACTTTGTGTCGGTCGATGCACCGTGAATTCGCCTATTAAAACATTGAGTTCGATTTAGAAATCGCATTGTGTCGATCGACACACTGGGTGCATCGATCGACACAGTCTGTGCGAAAGGATAGATCGGTTCAACTGGATTGAACCGGTTATCTCGCATGGTTATGTCGGTTTAATTCGATTAAAATTCCCTCATACCCCACTGTGTCGATCGACACAGGGTAAGTGTCGGTCGACACAGGCCTTGCGATTGGTTGATCAGTTCAATTGGATTGAACTGGTTATCATGCTTGGTTAAGGTAGATCAGATCGGTTTAAATTGGATGAATTGATTCAATTGGATTGAATTGGTTATCTCAATTGGTATAAACCGATTTGATTGGTTAAGATCAGTTTGATTGGATAAGTCGGTTCAATTAGATTGGACCGGTTATCGCGATTAGTTAAAACTAGTTGAATCGGTTCAGTTGGATAGACCGGTTGAATTGGATTTGACCGGTATCTCAATTGGTCTAAAACCGGTTCATTTGGTCAATTACCGGTTCAATTGGATTGACCGGTTATAGGGTTGGTTAAGGTTGCATATCAAGTGTCGACCAAGTGTGTCAGTCGATGCATATGGTGACGATGCGAACCGTAATCGTTTGGTTTTGAACCAGATGATTGAAAAAAAACCGAACCAAATGACATAACCCACTTAAATAAGAACAATTAAAACTTAATTAAAATTAGAAGTAAATATGTTCTAAACCTATCTAATACACATTGGATGTGTATTAGATCAAAGATTAGTATTCAATATGGTCAACTGTCAAGACTCATTTCGTTGTTGTGATACTCTTTCCAAGAGCTTGGTGTCCACAATTACATGAGTAAGGCAGGTAGTTGTGTTGATGGTCTTGCAGTGCTTGACATCAACAATTACATGACCTAAGAGATTGATTTACTAACCCTTTAAAGGTCCGTTTCCTCAACTAAATATCAAGTGACCTTGATGTCTTGCCCAATCTTGTCTACTGTCAAGACTCGTTTCGTTGTTGGATAGTCTTGGAGTCCTTGGTATCCGCAATTACATGAGTAAGGCAGGTGGTCATTGATAGACTTGCAGTGCGACTGCCAATGATCACAAGACTGAAGAGATTGGTTTACTTGACTGGGCCATCAGAAGTTCTGGGCCCAGAGACATCAGAGTGGATGAGACATGGATTGTCTTATCTGCGACCAAGAGTTGTACTGAGTACAATTAGCAATGGTTTGCTTACCTAGATAACTAAACTCTGGGTGATGACGAGTCATCCACTCAGATTTTAGTGATGTAAGGGTCTTGGATCATTATATTCATAGAGGAAACATTGTTTGAATATAATGCGAGTTTTCTTATTAGATAAGATTTCTCATTTCCTGAGCTTCATAACTAAAAATTGTTTTTTTAAATTTCAGCCGACTACTTTCTCGTTACGATCCGTCCTTGAGAAGGACAAGTTAAATGGATCAAATTTCCTGGATTGGTATCGCAATTTAAGATTAATCCTCAAGCAGGAGAGCAAGGACTATGTCCTTGAGAAAGCTCTTCCAGAAAGGCTTGTGATCAATCGCTCGAATGCAGTATATGATGCTTGGAATAAGCATTATATTGATGTGGTAGATGTGCGTGGTCTGATGTTGGCTACCATGAACTCGGACTTGAAGAGTCAATACGAGAACATGGAATCGCCAATAGAGATGATCACCAGCCTGAAACTGAAGTTTTAGGATCTGGCACGAGTTGAGAGATTCCAGATGGTGAAGTCTCTCACTGGGTGCAAGCTACCAGAGGATGCTCCAGTGAGTCCTCATGTCATTAAAATGATGGGTTACATTGATAACCTGGAGAAACTGGATTGTCCTGTCAGCTTAGAGTTGGCCACTGACATCATTATGCAGTCACTGCCGTCTAGTTATGATAAGTTTATCAAAATCTATATCAAGAATAACTTGACGAAAACGTTGACTGAGCTGCATGGGATGCTCAAAACAGCAGAGCAAGACATCATAAAGGGTAAAAGATTTGAGAAATCTTGTGTTGACAAGGGTAGAGGCAGGGCCGTCCAGATTTGGAATCAGGATAAGCCTGTGATATCTTATAAGCCCAAGTCCAGCCCATCTGATGTTAGAAAAGTGCTTCTACTGTGATGAGTCAGGGCATTGGAAGAGAGATTGCATTAAATTCTTGGAAGATTCACAAGAGATGAAGGAGATGTATGGTACTTCTTCTTCTTCAAGTATTGTGTTATTAATTCAAGTTCTACGTATGTATTGGATACTAGTTGTGGTACTGATATTTTGGAAATATGCAGAGCCTAAGCAACAGTAGAACGTTGAAGAAAGGACAAGTGGAACTGCGAGTCTGGTATGGAGCAATGGTTGCTACATGAGCCGTAGAGATTCTCCACTTGTAGGAGCCTTTCAATCTTGGTTTTTGAATTAAGTAATTGCTGCTATGTACCTGCTTTAAGCAGAGATGTCTTTCATTTTCTTGTAAGAATTTGGATGTTTTTCATTCTGATAAAAGACAAGTTTTGCTCTTTTGATCTTAATGAAATATTATATTGTAGCACCCCTTTTTGATAATGGGTTTTATATCTTAAACCAATGTACGCTTGTACATATAACATAAATACCAAACGGTTTAAGTCTGATGACTTGAAATCGATTTTTCCTTAGCATAGTCGTTTTGACCAAATAGATTGAAGCGGATTCAGAAATTCCATTGTTATGGGCTTTAAGCTCATTTGATTATAAATCATTTGAGATATGAATTCTGATTGTTGGGCCAAATGACTAAGGCTTCTTTAGCAGAGCTAAAGAAAAGGGCCCGAGGCTTATTGGGCCTTTCACGTACTGATGTATGTGGCCCGTTGAGCATTAATGCCAAAGGAAATCTTCAGTACTTCATTACCTTATTGATGGCATCAATAAGTATGGCTGTGTTCTTTTGATGAGACACAAGTAGGAATCCTTCGAGGAGTTCCAAAATGAAGTATGGAACCGATTTGACAGAAGTATTGAGATCCTCGATTAGATCGCGGAGGAAAATACTTGAGCCAAGAATTGGGTGATCATCTAGATGACTGTGAAGTCATATCACAGCTCTTTTCTCCTGGAAAACCTAAATGGTGTTTCTGAGAGAACGAATCGGACCTTATTAGATATGCTCCGATTAATGATGAGTCACAAGAATCTTCCATTATCCTTTTAAAATACGCTCTAAAATGAATATGTTTACGCCAAATAGTTTTCTATCATAATCAGTTGAAAGACACCACATTGTATGTGGACTGGGTGATTTCCAAGTATGTTTTTCTGATTAATTGGGATTGCAAGGTTTGTGTAAGGCAGTTTTCAACAAACAAACTTGAACCCAAATCTGATAAGGGCTGCTTCGCCTGTTATCCTAGGGAAACCGAGGCTTAGTACTTTTGCAACCAATCCGAGAACAAAGTTTTGTTGTTCGGAACTCTGTTTTTCCAAGAAGAACAGTGGGAGTAAAAGTACAGCTCGAAGAAATTCGAGAAACACAGGAGGCTGTTCAACCTGTTGAGGGAGAGCAGCGGTTGGATCTACAGAGTACTGTAGGATCTACACCTGTGGAGCATGAAGTTCGCTGATCCTAATGGATCCGTCACTAAGCCGAGGGTGATTCCTCATGATCGATTGCCGTGATCTGTTGATCATTGAAAAGTGACGAGCCTGCGAAATTCAAAGAAGCGAAGGTGAGCCCCAACTCCGAAAATTTACAAGTAAACTAAAGGGAGCGTAGTTGCAATTCTCACACTGTATGTTTATAACATACTTAATCTCATAAACGACGTTCTGACGCTAAAGTTTTGTCAAGATTTGGGTCGGAAGTCAAATTCAACGAGGGACATGGGAGAAGCCGCGAAAGTTCTTGGAATAAGGATCCATTGAAATGGATTGGAAAGGCTGATTGGATCGTGTAAGAATCCTTATGTTGATAAGGTATCGGATAGTTCAAATTTGCTTGATTCCAAGAATGGCTTCACACCAAAGGTCTTATGGCAGTAATCTTAACAAGATGGAGTGTCTTTGACACTGGCTGAGCTAGTATCGATCTTAGCAATATGAAGTGTCTTGGACACTGGCTGAGCTAGTATCTATGAGTGTGATTCCTTTTGCTTATGCAATAGAATCCATCATGAATGCCATATTTTGCACTCGTCTAGATGCAGCTGACGCATAAAGCATGACGAGAAGATACCAATTTGTTCCGGTAAAATTCACTGGATAGTTGTAAGGAATATCCCCAAGTGTTTGAGAAACACTAAGGATAGTTCTTGTTCAACTGAGAAAAATGACGAATCTGTTGTGAGTAGTTAGACGGACAAAGATGATTCCCGGTTCCCACCTGGTCATGTCTCTTTGTCTGTATAGCGGCGCTATTTTTTGGAAAGATCACCAAGCAGTGGACCGTAGAATAGTACTTATTAAAGAATAGCGGTGTGGTTTGTTGGAATGGTTCCAAGCAAGAACACCGCAGCTTCTCTCACAACCTAAGCATGAGTTTCGTACTGTTGTTGTAAGTACTAGATATCTGAAGACGTGGTCTTAATTCTAGTGGGAGTTATGTTAGTTATGATGTTCAGATAGACATGATATGGTCATGTTTATGAAAAAACTGACATCCGCATTATTTGATTATTGGATAATTAAATAATGGTTCCAAAGTATTTTATGCTCATTTTATAGGTCATCAAGTTGAGGACTTGATCATGGAACCCTATAAGCAAAAGATGACATAAAATTATCTTTGTCCCTAGTCGAGGTTGTTAAATTGGGACACTAACAACCGCGAGAGATTAGCATGTGAGGTGACTGTTGGACTAAGTTTCATGGAGTCAATGATATGATTATCACAGTCAATCACATAGATATATGTCGGTGAACATATGATCGGACATGACCCTGACCGTCAGTGTTGCTTCTCAGAGAGAAGTCAGAAACATAGAAACTCACAGCATCCCATAAGATCCGATCACCGGTACTAGCATCCCGGCGGATTCTAGCTTGTGTGCGTGTGGACTACGGTAGAGGCGCAGCATCTGAGGCGCTCTCGATCTCAATTACCTGATCTTCATTCCGCTGCCAATCTCCAGGTAATCACGAGGTCAGTTCTTAGATTCAATCACCAAGACCCAGGATCCTAGGGAATCCTACACTAATGTCATACAGAAAGCCGAGAAAAATTCTGGCGCCGATAACTTCAACCTGCGAAAAACATGCAGAATTATGAACGAAACCGGCAAGTGTTGGGAATGTCCTGAAATCTATCGTACTTGCTCTAAGTGATAGTTGTATTGTCGAGATGAGACAATCATATAATACTAGGTAGTCATAATGCTTTGCTAGAAGCCACTTATGATCAATGAGTTTAGTACTCATTGCTAGTGTTATATGATCCTACAGGGTCACACACCTAAGCAAACTGGACGTTAAAGACGAGGTTGATCATTAATGTAATGATCTAGTGAATGCATATTTGATATGCATTCGATATCAATGTTCTGGGACTGCATCGATCGATGCATATAGTGCAACGATCGATGCACTCGCGGATTAATCAGATTAATTCGGTTAATCGTTGGTTAATTCCGTCATGGTTTAAGTCGACATATATAAGATATATGGTCGACCTAAACTGATCTCTAACCTAATTCACAGCCACCAGAACTTGAATAGAAACCTCTGAAGAGATTGGATCTCTATAGGCACTAGCATCCCTGCTGTTCAGTTTGTGTGCGTGTGGATACCAGTAGAGGCGCAGCATTTGAGGCACTTTAGATCTCGATTATCTGCAAATCTTCCGCTGCTAATCACCAGGTAATTCTGAGATCCCAATGATTCAATTACATGAACCCTAGATCCTAGGCTTGGAATTCAGACCAGGATTGCCTAATTGGATTAGGATCTGCTAGAAATTCCTTCAGTGGTATCAGAGCTTTAGGGTTCCATTGAATTTGTAGCATGTTGATTAGATTAGTTGAATCTGAATCTGAGTATGGCTGATACAAACTTGCTAAAATTCGTTTTCATGAAAACCTAGTTTAGGGTTCTGTTCGAAAACGTTTTAGGGTTTTTTCGCATGGTGTCGATCGATGCCAATCCGGAATCGATCGACACAGGGCGAAAACCTGAATAAAATTTAGGGTTTTTCGCATGGTGTCGATCGATGCCGGGCGAAAACCCGAATAAAACCTATGTTTCGCCTAGTATCGATCGACACAATAGTTGTGTCGGTCGACACAAACCTCGCGATATTGATGAATCGGTTCAATTGGATTGGACCGGTTATCGAGCTTGGTTAATGATGGTTAAACGCTAAGAATGGTTTATTGCGATTGGGTTGGTATCGACCGATGCTAATGTAGCATCGATCGACACTGACCGGTACTCAAAACCGGATCAATTGGATTGATCGATTATCGCAGATTGGTTTTGGTCAATCAGCATCGATCGACACTAAAGTAGTGTCGGTCGACACAAGATTCGATGGTTTAGGTTATGGAACCTGAAACCACAGAACCAAACCAAGACAAATCATTTAATTAGAAGAATTAAAACATAATAAAACTAAACGTTTTAAATGGTTCCGTTCCTCAACCAAATATCAAGTGATACTTGATGTCTTTACAATCTTGTCAACTGTCAAGACCCATTTAATTGTGCGATAGACTTGCAGTGCAAGATGTCCACAATTTCATGAGTAAGACAGAGGTAATCGTGTTGATGGATTTGCAGTGCAAGACATCAACAATTACATGACTGAAGAGATTGGTTTACTTGACTGGGCCATCAAAATCGTTTTGGGCTCAGAGACATCAGGTGGATTGCGCATGAGATGTTGATCCACAACCAAGAGTTATATTGGATATAACTAGCAAAGAGTTGCTTACCTAGATAGCTAAAATTTGGGTGATAGCCAGTGGCTCACTCAAGTTTAGTGAAGTAAGGATCTTGGATCATTATATTCATCTGAGGAAACATTGTTTGAATATAATGCGAGTTTTCTTAATAGTTAAGACTTCTCATTTCTTGAACATCATAACTAAAACTCCCTTGTTTTTCCAGCTATGTCTAGCACAAACCATCGTAACAATTTCTCCCTGCGATCCGTCCTTGAGAATGACAAGTTAAATGGATCCAACTTTCTTGAATGGTATCGGAACTTGAGAATTGTTCTCAAAAAGGAGAAAAAGGACTATGTCCTTGAGAAAGTTCTCCCCAAGAAGTACCGAGCCAATGCCTGGCAGTCAGATAAGGATGCTTGGGATAAGCATTCTAATGATGCGGTGGATGTGAGTTGTCTCATGTTGGCTACCATGAACTCGGAATTGCAGAAGCAATATGAGTACGTGGAGTCGCCAAAACAGATGATCACTGGCCTGAAAAGTATGTTTCAGGAGCAGGCACGAACTCAGAGATACCAGACGGTTAGATCTCTGATTGAGTGCAAGCTACCAAAGGGCGAACCAGTTAGTCCTCATGTCATTAAGATGATGGGCTATATTGATAACCTGGGGAAACTGGATTGTCCCATTAGCCAAGAGTTGGCTACTGACATCATTCTACAGTCACTGCCGTCAAGCTATGATCAATTTGTTATGAACTATAACATGAACAACTTGACGAAGACGTTGATTGAATTGCATGGGATGCTTAAGACTGTTGAACCTAACATCAAGAAGGACACCCCAAATGTCCTTATGGTACAAAAGGGTAAAAAGTTTAAGAAACTTGGTAAGAACAAAGGTTATGGCAAGACGAGCTCGATTGTGAATCCAAGTGAGTCTGGCCGTGCTCCTAAGGTTAAAACTAGTCCTTCTGAAGATGTTAAGTGCCGTTATTGTAATGGTTATGGGCATTTGAAAAGAAACTGCAATAAATTCTTGGAAGATTATGAGAAGATGAAGAAGACGTACGAGACTTCTTCTTCAGGTATTATGTTATAGAAGTAAATGTTACTTCTTATAGTCCTACTTATTGGGTATTGGATACCAGCTGTGGTACTCATATTTTGTGAAAATGTGCAGGGCCTGAGAAAAAGTAGGACTATGGAGAAAGGACAAGTGGACCTATGAGTGGGAATGGAGCAAGAGTTGCTACATTAATCGTAGGAGTATTTCATTTGTTTTTTCCTTTTATGGCATGTTTTGAACTTAAAGCTGCTACTATGTACCTGCCATGAGCAGAAAGATTATTTCTATTCCCTGATTGGATATGGAAGAATATCAGTTCTCAAATCAAGAATAAGTGTTATTCATTTGATTACAGTGATATATTTTATAGTAGCAATCCATTAGAGAATGGACTTTATGTTCTAAACCAGAATGTGCCTAACGATAACATTAGTACCAAGAGATTCAAGTCAAAAGATACGAATCAAACTCTTTCTCTGGCATTGTCGTTTTGAGCCACATAAATGAGAAACAGATTCAGAAGCTCCATAGTGATGGGCTTTTGGGCTCATCTGATTATGAATCATAATGAGTAAAGTGAATCTTGTTTATTGGAAAACGACAGAGGCCCCTTTCAACAAAGGTAGTGTCGATCGATGCATGTATGCAACGATCGATACAGGTTGCGAACGAACGAAAAAAAATAGAAAGGGCCAGAGGCTTATTGGGCTTTATACATACGGATGTATATGGGCCGATGAGCACTAGTGCTAGAAGAAAATTTCAGTACTTCATTACCTTTACTGATATTTTCAGAAGGTACGGTTATGCCTTATTTATAAGGCATAAGTCAGAATCTTTGAAAAGTTCAAAGAGTTCCAAAATGAAGTACATAATCAATTTGGCAAAGGTATTAAATCTCTACGATAAGATCATGGAGGTGAATACCTAAGTCAAGAATTTAGTGATCATCTGAGAGATTGTGAAAGTGTTTCACAATTCACTCCTCCTGAATCGGACCTTATTAGATATGGTTCGATCAATGATGAGTCACTTAGATCTTCCATTATCCTTCTAAGAATACGCTTTAGAAATGTCTGAGTTTACATTAAATAGAGTTCCATCAAAATCAGTTACAGAGATACCACATGAGATGTGTAATGTAAATGTTTCTGATTTATCCATCATGGAGATTTGGAGTTGCGAGACTTATATAAAACGTTTAATCTCTGATAAGCTCACACTCAAATCTGATAAGTGCTACTTCATTGATTATCCTAACAAAACCAAGGCATATTACTTTTACAACCAGTTCGAGAACAAATCGTTTGTTGCTCGAAACTATGTTTTCTTAAGAAAGACTTTCTTTCCAAGAAGAACAGTGGGAGTAAAAGTACAACTCGAAGAAATTCGAAAATCACAGAAGACTACTCAACCTGATGAGGAAGAGTAGCAGTTGGATCTACAAAGAGTTGTAGAACCTGCACCTGTGGTGCCTAAAGTTTATAAAGGATCTGGTGAATGTATATTCGATATACATTTAAATGGCGAGTTTCTGAAGAAGTGTCGATCGACACAAAAGTTGGATCGATCGACACAGACCGTGAACTAAAATATTGATTTTAGTTTATGACTTAATTAACTACGGTTTAAATCTTGGTTAATTAGGTCGTGGTAAAAGTATACATATGAGATATGTGCGCGACTTTTACACAAAACTGAAGCTCGCAGATCCGAAAGGATCCGTCACGAACCCGAGAAATGTGGATTTCTCGTAACCAATTGTCGTGATCTATTGATCATTGAAAGTGACGGGCCTGCAAATTTTGAAGAAGCAATGATGGGCCTTGACTCCGAAAATGGCTGAAAGTCCATTCAGATTCTCCTAGCAACCACCACTCATAATGGTTATGAGATCTGGCAGATGGATGTGAAAACAGTTTTCCTTAATGGAATTCTGCAAAGGGATGTGTACATGACACAACCTGAAGTTTTTCATTGATCCTAATGAAGCTAGGAAGATATGCAAGCTTCATCAAACCATTTATGGATTGAAGCAAGCATCTCGGAGTTGAAATCTTCGTTTTGATAAAGCAGTCAAAAGGTTTGACTTCGTCATGAATGAAGAGGAACTGTGTGTTTACAAGAGGACTAGTGGGAGCGCAATTGCATTTCTAGTATTATATGTTGATAACATACCACTTCTCGGAAATGAAGTTCCATTGTTTCAGTCTGTTAAGACTTGATTCGAAAGTTATTTTTCGATAAAATTATGGGAGAAACCGTATACATTCTTGGAATAAGAATCTATAGAGATAGATTGGACAAGCTAATTGGATTGTGTCAATATACTTATAGTGATAAGGCCTTGCACATGTCCAATATGCAGGATTCCAAGAAGGGCTTCGTGCAAATGACTCTTGGTATTACTCTTAGCAAGACGCAGTGTCTTTCGACACACGCTGAGCAAGGGCGAATGAGGGTCAGGCTACTGCTAAAGGCATTAGATGTCTTAAGATGTGATCTTAATTTTAGTGGGAGTCATTGTTACTAATTTTAGTTATGATATGATGTTCGTATAAACATAATTTGATTATGTTACTGAAATCTGACATCTGTATTATTTAATAATGGTTATTAAATAATAGTCCCAAAGTAATTTATGACATTTTATAGGTCATCAAGTATGTGACTTGATCATGAAACCCTATAGATAATAAATGACATAAATTATGTTGGTCCCTGGTCGAGGTTGTTAAAGTGGGACATTAACAACCGCGTGAGACTAGCATGTGAGGTGACTGATGATTAAGTTTCATGGAGTCATTAATAAGAGTATTAAAGTCAATCACATAGATATGTGTTGGAGAACACAGGATCGGACATGACCCACTGATGAGAACTCTACGGGATAGTTATATAAGTGTCATGAGAGTTTTCATTACGACTATAGAGTATAGTCCTTAGACCTGAGTTCATCATGTTTTCTTACATGTGAATTGGTCCGCTTTAACCTTGTCAAACGTCAGCCGTAACTGGTGACTATAAAGGCATTGATTGGGCGTATCATGAAGCGTGTGAAGAGACAAGGATGGAACAAGATGGGATTTGTCCCTCCTATATAACAGGAGATAAATATCTCAGGGCCCATCGAAGATTTGATACTGAGAAATGTGTGGCCACACTCAAACGAGGTGATTGTCAGTCGTTTGTCTTGTCAGTATAAATCGGAGTTCGATGAACATGATCTTGGCTCAATAAGGATGACACAGTTCTTGCCTTATGCTAGATCGAGATATAGTGACGAAGGGATTATCGGAATAGATGATTCCAGTACAAGTGGGAGATTGTTGGGAATGTCCTGAAATCTATCGTACTTGCTCTAAGTGATAGTTGTATTGTCGAGATGAGACAATCATATAATACTAGGTAGTCATAATGCTTTGCTAGAAGCCACTTATGATCAATGAGTTTAGTACTCATTGCTAGTGTTATATGATCCTACAGGGTCACACACCTAAGCAAACTGGACGTTAAAGACGAGGTTGATCATTAATGTAATGATCTAGTGAATGCATATTTGATATGCATTCGATATCAATGTTCTGGGACTGCATCGATCGATGCATATAGTGCAACGATCGATGCACTCGCGGATTAATCAGATTAATTCGGTTAATCGTTGGTTAATTCCGTCATGGTTTAAGTCGACATATATAAGATATATGGTCGAACTAAACTGATCTCTAACCTAATTCACAGCCACCAGAACTTGAATAGAAACCTCTGAAGATATTGGATCTCTATAGGCACTAGCATCCCTGCTGTTCAGTTTGTGTGCGTGTGGATGCCAGTAGAGGCGCAGCATTTGAGGCACTTTAGATCTCGATTATCTGCAAATCTTCCGCTGCTAATCACCAGGTAATTCTGATATCCCAATGATTCAATTACATGAACCCTAGATCCTAGGCTTGGAATTCAGACCAGGATTGCCTAATTGGATTAGGATCTGCTAGAAATTCCTTCAGCAAGTCCTATGGATTTTCTGAACGCATGCCTAGACAATCACAACTGCGCGGCTAACTTCGTGCAAGGTATCCTCAATAGTTTTACTTTACTATTTCAATCAGTTTTACCGGTTTTACATCGATAGTTTTACTCAGTTTTACCGGTTTTACATCAGGTATCCTCTCATACTTCCAAGAGGGTGATGTGGAAAGGGGATTGTTATATTTTAACAATGCCGCCATTGGAGAGGGCGAGGGAGAGATTGTGTAAGCTGCTTACCTATGGGGTGTCCTGCGCTTCCTCCACGACGATCCTCTAGAAGGTGATCTTGAGGAAGTTGCTTTCCGTGACTGGCGGGAAGATGAGGAGGATTTGGTGGCCCGCGTTTGGAAGAACTTGAGGAGGATACTTCATGGAATCAATGTCGAGAAGAAACCGGTTTATATGCAAACATTGCGGAACCGAAGGCCCCCAGCATCTTGCCATCTTCTGGATATGGAAATCGACTGTCCGGATTGCTTCATGTACAAACGGTGCTTGAAGTTCTTCTACATGAATCAATATGTTCATTATCTCCAATAATTTCTTTTCTCGTACTCTGTTTTTTTTTTTAATTTCTCGGCTATGTAGTACTCTTTTTTGTTGGTTTTAATTTCTCGGCTATGTCTCCATCATTTTCCAAGAAAAATCGAAAGTTGTTCATATTAATATGCAGAAGCATTAGATTCATAGATTAATTGAGTATAATCAGATGTACAACTATAAAATCAAATTTAAAGTTCCAGTAAAACTGACTATATTGAAAACAGCCAAAGTACACCAGTTTTATATCAATAGTTTTACTTAGTTTTACCGGTTTTACGTCAATAGTTTTACTCAGTTTTACCAATTTTTCATAGTTTTACTCAGATATTAATATATCCGCGTTATTTTTAAAATTTTAAATAAAAACGGAAAGTTTAAAAACATAAAAAATTTAGTGTTTTTGGTTTTTTTACACGAAAAGATAGATTTTGTTTTGGGATACCCTTTTGTTTTGAATTGATCACTTCTCCCCAAATCACTTTATATGTAATATAGCTTGAGTTGATTAACAATATAACACGATAGTTCAGTGGCTGTGGTGTTTTTATTTCATTTAGCCACCCGAGTTCGAATCCCATCGGTGTCACTTTAGTGTGATTTTTTCCTCTTTGTGTTCAGTAAGGTTAAAATCGTAATTTCTAATATCTTTGAGTTGGACGGGTTATCCGATTTGTGGGTTATCCGATCCGGGTAAATCGGGTGAACCATCGATTTTTTGTTTCCTTGGTTCATTTACGGTTCAAAATTGGATTGCGGTTTGGTCGAGAAAACCGGCTGGTTTGTCATGTAATTTAACGAAAATCATAAGGTTTTTTGGTAACTTCACAAGTTTTCGATTAAAACAAAATGTTAATAAAAAATCTAAAAAATCGAAGGGCATAAGAGATTTGTTTCGTGTACGGAGGGTCTCTGGAGACAATAATCCAAGCAAGACTCTAAAAGTATCTAATTGATTCGAAGATTCATTGGAAACCCATCATCCCAATGATAAGTCTCTGAGTAGTTGTTCGATTGACAAGCAAGAGACAATATTATACTCCTAAGATTTAAGTTTCTTCTTTAACATGATAAATACTCTTCCTGATCTTTAAAATCTGTGACTTTGAGCTGTCAAAATGACAAATTTCAAACATCAGTTTATTAAAGCTAACATTAGAATCTGCAATTAACGATCATGGAGCACCGATTCAGACAAATCTTCTATATAAAACTCAAATTGCTGCTCTTATTGCCCAGAAAAATCATGGGTTTTTGATGCTTTTAGGAAAGTTATAATGAGAAACCTCAGAGATCTATGAAGCATGGTGACGCCGATAACGTCGCCGTCACCGTCGCCGTCACCATCGCCACGCCGTTGCTTCGCTCGGACTTGGGCGATTGCGGGATGTAAGTGAGGAGCCGACTTCAGTGCTCCGGCAAGCTGCGACTAAGATCTTGTAAGTTGTTTCTCAGAGTATAGAATCTGATAAATTAGGGATTGGGTCGCCGAATGAAGAAGATAAAAATTCCATTTTCATTTGGAATTATGCAACATTGAAACCAATAAAAGAGGAAAAGAGAACTAAACTATTAAAAAAAAAATTGGATTGGTATAAGGAGTAAATACAATTAAAAGGTTAGGGCAGAATAGTAATTGAATTGTTTTTAAAATTAAAAATAAATCAATATAAAATTCTAATTTTAAGAGTGGCTTTTGAGATTTTCATTTGAGTTAAGGGGCATATGAGACGATGTCTCAACATACGAGGAGTGAAAATCTCATATAGCCTTATGGCTAAAAAAAAATCTTGACTACCCCATAATAATCTTCATACCCCTTTTCCTATTAATGAATTATGTACTGATGATTTTTCCCTTTTCAAATTGGTTTAAATTTAATTGATTTAAAAACAAAATTAAGAAATTAAAAAATCCCGAAACCCAGCCCTAAAAAGGCCCATAACTAAGTACAACTAGTATAGCTATGAATAACTAGTATAACCGTGGATTACTAGTATAACTAGTATAATTGGTATAACTAGTATAATTGGTGAAACTAGTATAATTGTGGATAACTTGTGTATAACTGAGAACAACTAGTGTAGAACTGTGTAGAAATGTGTAGAAATGTGTACAACTATTAGTATAACTAGGGTAAAACAGATAACGTTATATATAACTAGTATAACTGGTGCAACTAGTATAACTGTGGACAACCTGTGTATAACTGGAAACAACTAGTGTAAAATTGTGTACAACTAGTGTACCTCGTCTTCTTATGTATTCTTTGTCGCGTCATCATCATCTCCTTCTTCACTCTCATCTCTTTCGCTCGAATTCTCGAGATAAACGTCTTCGTCAACAACAGTAGTGTTAACAATCGTCGATCGATTAACAAACCTCTTTTTCGGCGCCCTCTCCGCCGCAAGACTCTTCGGCTTCGTCTTTTTCGAAGCATTTCTCGTTTCCACCATCTTCAACTTCTGATTTCTCGAGAAAGCGGTAAGTTTCGGGCTCGAAAGTTTTCGGTGTAAGTTTATGAAATTGGGAATCAGGGATTTTACGCCAAGGAGGATTAGAATCGATGCAATACTCAAGGTCTTGAAGTTGTTACATCGGAGGATGGTTAATTTTAGCCATGGCTTTTTTCTGATGAAGCAGCCAGAGAAAGAAGAAGAAGTTTTTGAAATTGGGAATTAGGGGATTTAGGTTTCGTAAAGTAGTCAGGGTACGCTCTGTAATTTTGATGGTCCCCACTTGGTTTTTCAGCCATTTCTTATTTTCTCTGATTTAAATTAAATCAAAATGAAATTTCAAATATAACAGGGCTATATGAGATTTGATTTTCTGGGAGAGTGGAACAGGAGACGAAAATCAATATACGAGCCATTTTTCCCAGTTTCGAGCTAGAAAAGAGTTCAAATGCCACTATTTCTTATAATATAATTTTTTATACCCTTCAATAATCTAGTTTCCTCTCAATAGTTTAATAAAATATGAAAAGACGAACATGCCTTTTAATTTATTAATATTATTTTTCTGGAAAAAATAAAATAAAAAACAGAATAATTATATATAAAAACAGCTTCGTTAGTGTAATACTAATATTACTAGTTTTAACCAGTATTACTAATATTACTAGTGGTACCAGTGTTACTAGTGTTACAATAAAGCTAATATGTCATATATTCTCTCATAAACCGAAAAAGAATGGAATCAAGATAGTTAAAAGGTTTCCATCAAATGGGAAAAGACGTTTAAGGATGCGAAACAAAAGGAGGCTAAGACAAAGACTAATGGTTATTATTTAGAAGTCATTCTAGAGTTTGATTGTATCTTCACGGACAAATAAAATAAAATATATCTTCACCTTTTGTTTTTATAAGACGTGTAATACGTACAATTTAGTTTGGGTAAAACTAGTAAAACTTGCATAATTTTTATCGTATATGTTGCTATCAGATAATACTGATAAAGTTGGTATTACTGAGAGAAGAAAGTAATACTCGTAATTGGTAAAACTGTTAAAAATAATACAATCATATTAATGCTTAAACCAAAACAAGTATTATTTTGATAAAATTTAAGTTAGTCAACATATTATTGTATAAAACTATCAGAATTATAGGTTAATCGAATTCTATTCTAGTCGACTTAATGGAGTTATAATAGAAGAAACTACACAATATAGTCCTTATATTTTTAAGATCACTTTATAACTAATAACCAAGTAAAGAAGAAAAAATTCCAGAAATTTTGATTTTAAACAACTAAACGTATAAAACAATCAGAATTACATGTTAATCGATTTATATCATCTGTAAAACTACAAAAACACAATATTAGGATATGTAATACTAAATAAATTGAAAAAGAATAAAAGTAAAACTATTTGCAACTTCTGTAAAACTACTATCTTATGTAATACTACGTGTTAATTTGATAGATTTCATTTTAGAGCCAAAATAAAATTTCCCCCCTAATTTTTAGATGCCTAAATTCTCATTCCAACATATTAGAAATCTCAATCAATAAATCGAATCTTATTCTCTCTCGTTTCCTTTCTCTTCCTACTCTCTTTCACTTTCACTTGTCTCATTTTTATTAGACAAGTTTATGAATCTAGTTATGAATTTCACTTTTTTAGTGGTTTTGATTTAGAAGTTCTGTTTGAGATTATGTTTCAAATTTAATGAAGCATGAACAACAATGATTTTATAAAAAAATCAAGAATACATGAAGATTTAAACGCAGAAAAACTAATGGAAATGGTATTTCTCATTATATCGAGTTCCATTACATCATTTGGCTGAAGAACAAGCCCTTGCGCTTTTGGCCTAAAACGAAACCCTCGAACAAGTTACTGGTACCTCTTGAAGCGAACCCGTGAAAAAGAATAAGATGAATAGCAATCTCTAATAATATCATCTTCACAAAAAAATCAAATTCCTTCACACCCATTGATACACAACTATTAATCCACAATTCCAAATTTCACCGCCTAGAATGTCGAACACTGACCCAATCGCTGAAGATATTTTTAGGATTACACCACTGACTATAAGCCTGATAAAAATCAAACGAATCAAGTATTGAGAAGAAAAACCATCAGGGAACTCCTTATTTCATCAACTAATTCAAAAGAAAATCCAGAAAGTACCTGAAACATAAAATTAGAGAAACTATAAAGCTTGAAGCTGTGAGGAACATGTGCTAATCAGAATCCGGCGGCTGGATTGCGTGTAGAGAGAAAATCGACGGAAAAATTGGGAGGAAGTTACAATGGGAATAAGACCATGATTCATGACTTTTCTGTAAGAAACGAAACCCCAAAGGTCTTTGCGGCTTCAGATAGATTAACATTCAACTTTCCAGAATAAAGAGAGCATTTTTTTTCATAAACACGACGAAGCCAAATCTGCAACAACGAATGTGGATAAAGGAATAAAGCCATTGAATTTTTATTTCTTTTTCTGAAGACTTTAGATCTGGTATAAGGTGTAAATATTATTAAAACAATAGGGCTAGAAGGTAATTTGCTGTCTATAGAATTAAAAATAAATCATTAAGTTATTCTGTTTTTTTTGTAGTCTTTGGTCTTTTCTGGAGAGTTGACTTTTCTCTCTAGACTTTTGGCGATTTTACGGAGACGTGTCCTTACGGCGTATCTTCGAACCTTCATGAGTGGTGATTCACCGTTTTCCATGGCGGTGAGGAGTCATATTTCTTCGGCTCCGATGAACTCTGTCTGCAGGAGATCTCCTGTTTCTCACTTTTTATCAACTATGGAGCGTGAGCTTTGGGTATCCTTGCAAAATCTAAACCTTGGTCTTGAGAGATCTCCGCTCAAACTCTCCTCTGACGTGACCAATCGACGGGATGAAAATCACCGGTTAAGCCTTATCGTTCAAGGTCTTAATCCACAGCACCAGAATCCGGCGGGAATTCGCGTTCTCTTGCCTCGAATTTGGCATCTGGAGGGACGGCTCACAAGCCGCATCAACGATGATGGCTCGGTCCAATTCTTCTTTCAACACGAGCATCATCTCCTCACCGTTCTTGACAACGAACCATGGAGCTATCGTGACTGGATGCTCGTGGTGGACCGGTGGACTCGCCGTCATGCTACGGACTTCCTCAGCCTTATCAAATTTTGGGTTAAGATCGAGAACATCCAAGATGATTCCCGCGAGGATCGCGCCATTCGGGAAATTGGTCGGGAGCTGGGCTTTGTCGCGGAAGTTCGCATCTTCCAACCTTCACGTGAATCTCCTGGAGCGGTTTGGATTCAGGTAGTTATGCAAGCGTATCGTCCTCTGATCTTCGTTCGGTTCATTCGTTTTGATCCGTATGGAGTCCCTGTCCTGGTTCGGTTTTCTTACGATCGGCTCCATAGATTCTGCACGGTTTGTGGAAGTCTTACTCATGATCATGAAGACTGCCCGGTTGCTCTGCTTCGTGATCCTCCCGTCTCTCAGCCACCATCACCTCCGATCCCACCTCCGATCCCTCTGGCTCTCGATCCTCCTCTGCCGCCTGTGTCTCCTCTTCAGGCTCTCGCGGACGAGGACCTTGCTGATACTGCAAGCTCACACCACAGTTTGACGGTTCCTTCTGTTCAAGCAGTATCACCAGGCTCTAATGCTCTCCCCCAGCGCTCCGTGGGAATGGAGATGGCCTCGACTGCTGAGTGTTCTCATCGGGGTCTCAAACGTAAGGTTTCTCATTTGGAGACTACGAATGAGTCTTCTTCAACTCGTCAAAGGACTTCCAGCACATTCTCGGGTGCAGATACAGGTTTGGTGGCCCCTGCTCAGCCACCGCAGGTTCCATGAGGCTCCTCCTCCGGAAGTGCCAAGGCTTGAGGAGTGTCTTGACCTTTCTTTTTTGGAATGACGTCCTTCGTACATATAAACTGGAGGTCTTACTCCTTCTGGAAGTGCAACATGATGATATCTCTGTCTCTTGGATAGGACAAGAGTTAAGCTATTCATTCTCTTTTGTTGTATCAGTTGGCTTTAGTGATGGCTTAGCTCATTTTTGGTGTGATGTCGTGAAGTTTACCTTTGTAAAAAGTTCTCTACTTCACCTCTCTAATATAAGCATATCAGTTGTTTCTTCTTTGTTATCCCTGTTTTATGTATATGGAATCCCTAGATGGCTCTTTAGGATTGGGCTATGGAACTCCTTCACATCTCTGCTCTATGGACTCCATCCCTTCTTTCTTACTACTACTGCCATGGCTTGGAAGGGTAGCAGGCAGCTCCTTTATGACAATCGATGGAAGCATTTAGTTAATAGTTACTCGGCAGAGAGTTCTTCTAGCCGTAACTCCGTTTTTCACAGTGCAGAGAAGGTTAATCCGCGCAAAGCTCAAGGTAACAAGAAGCTATCCTCAATATTGGTTAAACTTGATGACGGTTTGATGGTTTTCCAGAAACCATCCAATTCTCAATGACGACGCTCAGTTGGAACTGTCAAGGTTTGAGGAGTGACTTGACAGTTCGACGCGTAGAGGAAATGTGTCGTGTCCATTTCCCGGATTTTCTATTCCTCCTAGAGACTAAAAACTCTAGTGATAAGGTATCAAGTTTCCAAGAATCGTTGGGGTACGATAACCAATTTTTGGTTAATCCAGTGGGTTCAAGTGGAGGTTTGGCACTGTTTTGGAGAGATGCGTATAAGGTGGACATTTTGACGTCCAACAGTAGAATGATAGATACAAAGGTGCATATCGGTTCAGTTTCATATTTCATGACCTTTGTTTATGGAGATCCTGTGCAACATAAGAGAAGATTGGTTTGGGAAGCACTAGCTCAGATCAGCCTAAATAGGAATGGAGCGTGGTTCTTAACGGGTGATTTTAATGAACTGATGAACAACACGGAGAAGATGGGCGATCCAATTCGACCAGAATCATCATTTTATCAATTTAGATCTTTCGCCAGAGACTGTAACATCAAAGAGGTTCCTAGTGTGGGCAACAAGCTATCCTGGGCAGGGATGAGAGAGATTTTGGTTAGTGGAACTAAAGAGAAGGTGTGGATTCAATGTAGACTGGATAGGGCTTTCGGGAACTCAGAGTGGTTCAGGCTATTCCCCAGAGCAGTTACAGAGTATTTGGAAAGACTGGGTTCAGACCATAGACCTATACTGACGAGATTAGCGTCATCAGGCCAGGGCCGTACTGGACGGTTCTGCTTCGACAAACGGTGGTGTTCTGTACCGGAAGTAAGAAGCATTATTCGTAACGTGTGGCTGCTGAATCAGAACCTCCGGAGAAGTTCAGTTTCGGAGAAGATCAGTGTCTGTCGGAAAGAACTCTCTAAGTGGAAAAGACGCTCCCACCACAACTCCAAGGAGAAGCTGGAGCGGTTAAGAAAAGAACATGACAGTGAATCTGCCAAGTCCACACCTAATTTTCAGAAGTTAATTCACTTACGAACAGAGATAGAGAAGTTGTGGAAAGAAGAGGAAACTTACTGGAAGCAAAAGAGTGGTGTGAGATGGCTTAAAGAAGGAGACAGAAACTCGAGAGTGTTTCACGACTGGGCCAAAACAAGACGGATGAAAAACAAGGTTTCGTCCTTAGTAGATTCTACAGGTGTTGAGCATTTCACAGAAGAAAAGAAAGGTGATATTGCGGTGGAATATTTCAAGACTTTGTTTCAATCCTCTAGACCCGCGGCAGCAACAAAGCTCCTACGAGGATTTCAGGCCAGAGTTACGGACAACATGAATAGAGATCTAGTCCAACCTGTGTCGGATGGATAAATAAGGAAAGCAGTGAAAGAAATAAAAAGTGACAGCTCACTTGAAGCTGATGGAATGACAGGGCATTTCTTTCAAAGTTTCTGGGATATTACTGGTGATCAAGTCACAGCTGAAGTCAAACTCTTTTTTGAGGCACAGAGGCTACCCCACGATTGGAACTTCACTCAAATTTGTTTACTGCCGAAGAAACCGAATCCTCATCTTATGACGGATCTACGGCCTATTAGCCTATGTTCTGTCTCTTACAAGATTGTATCCAGAATCTTATGTTCTCGTCTAACGAAGATTTTGCCTTACTTAGTATCTGAAACACAAGGAGCCTTCGTTGCAGGGCGTCTCATATCAGACAACTTACTCATTGCGCACGAAATGATACATGGTCTTAGGACGAACCCATCATGCTCTCAAGGTTTTTTAGCCATTAAAACTGACATGTCGAAGGCTTACGATAAGATGGAATGGGCTTTCCTCGAGGAGCTTCTCTCTCGGATGGGTTTCGATAAGAAATGGATTGAGTGGGTAATGCTTTGTGTTCGATCTGTCTCTTACACAGTCCTACTGAACGGACAGACACACGGCCACATAACTCCGAAACGAGGTCTACGTCAGGGAGATCCTTTATCTCCGTTCTTATTCATTCTATGTGCTGAAGCTCTAGTACATGTTATGAACCAGGCGGAATTAGAAGGGAAGATATCGGGGATGAGGCTCACTAAACACTGCCCATCGATACAACATCTCCTATTCGCGGATGACAGTTTGTTTCTATGCAGAGCAACGTTGAAGGAATGTTCTGAGTTCTTGCACTGTCTAACGCTATATGGACAAGCATCAGGTCAGGAAATCAACTTCCAGAAGTCCTCAGTTACATTTGGAAAGGACATTGACCCAATTATGAAACATTTGATTGCTGAGATCTTAAACATTGAGAATGAAGGTGGAGCAGGTTCTTATCTCGGGTTACCGGAGTGCTTTAGTGGGTCGAAACGACAGCTTCTTAATTTTATCACGGAAAAGCTTGATAAGAGACTACATGGATGGTATGCCAAGATGCTCTCACTTGGCGGCAAAGAGATACTGCTGAAATCAATCGCCATGGCCCTTCCGGTTTATGCTATGTCATGTTTTCGCTTGTCGAAGCATCAATGCCAGAAGATTACGAGTGCGATGGCTAGCTTTTGGTGGAATGCGTGTGAAAAGAAGAGGAAAATTCATTGGGTTTCCTGGCAGAATTTATGTAAATCCAAAGAGGAAGGAGGTATGGGGTTCCGGGATATCGAATGTTTTAACCAAGCGCTCTTAGCGAAGCAAGCCTGGCGATTATTAAATGAACCAAACTCTCTTCTGGCAAAGTTATACAAAGGGCGTTATTATTCGAATAAGAGTTTTTGGAGAGTGGAAAAGGTATAAGACCTTCATATGCATGGAGAAGCATTAAATTTGGCAAGGAACTCCTGGTGAAAGGCTTGGGGAAATCTGTGGGCAATGGGGAATCAACTCTGGTGTGGTCGGAGAAATGGCTCTTTGACAAGCACCCACGCCGTCCAATGAATAAGCAGACAATGTATGACATCGAGCTAAGAGTTGCGGACCTTATGGACGGGAACAGATCGTGGGACATGAATAAGCTTCAGGAGCTTTTTCCTGTAGATGATGTTAAAAGAATTTGTGAATTGCAGACTGGAAACACAGAAGATAGGAGCATTTGGGCTTATACGAAGCATGGATCTTATACGGTCAAAAGTGGTTATTGGTTGCTATCACAGCAGAGTCAGCCACAGTTGCACTCTCCGTCCGGCATAGATCAGCAACGAAAGACACTCATCCGTAGGATCTGGAAGCTAACAACATCTCCTAAGATTCGAATCTTTTGGTGGCGAGCAATATCAGGAGCTCTGGCGGTCGCAGATCGTTTAAGATCAAGAGGTATTCAACTGGATAACGTGTGTAAAGTGTGTCAAGGAGCAGTGGAGAGTATAAACCATGTTCTCTTCCATTGCTCAGCTGCTTCTGAGATATTGGAAAGTTCTAACATGCCAAAGCCGTTAAATGGTTTCTCTGCCTCGCTGGAGGATAATTTGGCTTTTTTACTGGATAAAATAGAGGATCCGAGCATCAATACTAGCACGCAAAAGTCTATTCCATGGAGTATATGGAACATTTGGAAAAGACGAAATGCAACTGTAATGGCGAATTCACAGGAACCAGTACAGTTGATAGCAAACCGGATCACAGAGGAGGCACACGCATGGCAGGCGGCGAACAACCAGGCAACAATAGACGACTCTGTCTCGGGTAATCAGAGGCTCATGGCTGTGCGATGGCTTCCCCCTCCGTTAGGAACAATCAAATGCAATGTTCATGCTAAATGGAGAAACGCAGACTTAATGAGTGGTGGGGCATGGTTAGCCAGAGACCACAATGGAATGGCAATCTTTCACGCAAGAGATGCTTTCCTAAGAACTCCCAACAGGATGACAGTTGAGCTTCTCTGCATTGAATGGGCATTACGCAGCCTTCGAGATATTAGAGTTCGAGAGGTGATTATAGCTTCAGACTTCCGACAG
Organism: Orychophragmus violaceus; assembly: GCA_030180135.1. Lineage (NCBI taxonomy): Eukaryota > Viridiplantae > Streptophyta > Magnoliopsida > Brassicales > Brassicaceae > Orychophragmus > Orychophragmus violaceus. The sequence continues at coordinate 42,724,313 of CM058240.1, forward strand.
GCTACTGAAGCTTTAGCCAAACCTACAATGTGGCCTAGATATCGGTCTCTGTTAAAGAAAATTCTCGACCTGAGGAATGCTTTTCAAAGCTGCTCTTTTGAAGAAGAGACTGTTGTTTGTAACTCGGTTTCGAGAGATATTGCGAAGAGTGTGAACAGGTATGGCAAATTTCAATCTTATCTAGCCATGGGAGGACCGGCCTGGCTGCACTTAAGACTTCAACAGGAGGATGTAAGGAGCATTTGATCATCCTTCTTTTAGGATTTTAAAGCTGTCCTTCCGTCCATTTTCTCTTTATCTAAGCTTCTTGCTTTTTGTACGAACAAGTATCTTTACTATTTACTCCAGACGTTAAAAAAAAAAAAGTGTCTTTTGAGATTATCATTTGAGGTTTAGGGGTATATGGGACGTCTCGTTTCGGGTGAGAAAATCGTCTCTAATACCATTATGTGCGAAATGGAATTCTGGCTACCCCATTTTAATCAGAAATACCCTTTTGATTTAATGAAATGTTGAAAGACGAACTTGTCTCTCCTGCTTTATTGATTTTAGAAAATCACCCGACCCGATCAGAAGACCCAAAAAAAAGAATCACTCGACCGATCTCGAGTAGCTCGCGAACCGGTTTCGTGAACCCGCATGGTTCAAAGAATCACCCGCTGCCGCCGTCGACCACGTCATTCTCCATCGCCGTCATCAGAATCTAGATCCTTGGAGCTGTGTTGGATTTGTTAATTGAGATCTTATTGGATTTGATTCGTGTTTTACCATTGTTTTGGGTCGATTAAGACTTGGTTTACCATTGTTTTGGGTCGATTAGGACTTGGTTTACTGTGAGATCTGAGATTCACACCAAGAATTTGTAATCGTGGATTTGGACTTTTGGATATAGAAATGGTATAGATTTCCTATGAATCAAAGACTTTATTGAGATTGATCGTCGAGATAGAACAAACATAGTCGAAAAAGAGAGTACAAAGTATGATGATCGAGCTATCTAGTCGAAGTGTTCTTAATTAGGGTTGGAATGTCTTGAATGAATCGCCACTTCTTCTTTAAATACTCTCGACTTTGATCCTCTTGTTCCGATATTTCGGCCTCGTCGTGATAATGATCTCCGAGATTTGCGTGGATCTGTTGAACTGACGAAGACCGGGTTATTTTATCTCCGCATCGTATCCTATCGAGCTCGAGCTCGATCTCCTCTCACTTCGGCATTGCTTGGGCCTTGTCAGGATGTCAATCGTATGGGCCCAACAAAGGAATCGGCTGATCTCTCTGTCTTTGATTTTGGAACGGGCTCATGAATATGGGTCTTTGTCTTATTTGTTTATGGGCCGGATTTCCTAGAGGGAAATCCAGTACCAACAATAGCCCCCCAGCCCATTAATTTTGACAAGTCGAGGTTGATGGGCGGTTGGCGTTCTCGGGAAGAAGCGTGCGCCTCGGGCGTGATAAACCTAACGATTACATTCGCCCCATCCGTAGATCTTGTTTTGATCCAACGATCAAGGGTGGGTGCGTGGGTCGAACTGACCTGCTTGTTGGCGCGTCGGCAGTCGTTGATATCGAATCGACGGTTAGGATGGGGAAGGCGAGGAGTCTCAACCGTCTCGATTTTCTCGTAGTTATTACGAGTCTGGAATCGTCTGAGACTTTGCACAATTTCCACCATAGATAATAGTTTTTTTATATTGTAGAGAGTAACTTTCCCTCTTCTCATTTGCGTCTCGCATTCTTTTTGATCACCAGGAACTCTCTCAGAGGCTTCTTTTCTTTTCTTTGGTATATTTATTCTCATGGCTCTGAGAGACGCAACGGGAGCAAGTACAAGTACGGCGGCGGGATCATTTGGTCCACATCCGCCGTTTGTCTTAACTGAGAGTCTTATCAAGCGGTTACGGACGCAGTGCCGGATTCCACCGGGAGTAGAGATTGTTATCCCGTTACCGGCGCTCTCACCGGAGACCGTCGTGGAAGGTTATTGTTGTGCTTCCTACACCAACTTTGAGAAATGTGGGCTCTTCTTCCCCATTCCCCGCCTTGTTTTCTTAGTGCTGGCCCAACTCCAGTTGGCGTTTCATCAGATGACGCCAAATTTCGTTCGATACGTCATCGGACTTGGAATCAGGGCCGCAGGGGAGGGGATTGAGTTTGGTCCTGAGGAGCTCATGCGAGTTTGCTCGGTGAAGCAAGATTCTCGCTTTCCGGGGACGTATTGTCTTTCTCCCCGCTTTGGGAGGATCCTTGACGGTATTCCATCGAGGGATGAATGGAGGGACCAGTATTTTTTCTTTGGGATGACCCATCATTCGGTCGGGGAGTTCGATTACTCGGTCGTCCCTTCACGGGGCTTCCAATGTTGGTAAGATTCATGGTTTAATACTCGATCCTCTCCCCTCTTTTTTGTTGTTGTCAGGCTGCTTCCTGATTGGTTTTAGTCTGTATCATAGAGTCTCCCGAGTCCCTCGCTCTCAACCCGATTACGGAGTCTTTAATAACCCGATTGAGAAGGGGTACCGCCAACTGGGACAGTTTTTCAGTGGAGCGCGTGCAAGCTGCTCTGAGGATCGATTTCGAGCGGGTTCCGCGGGGTCGACCTCAGGTTCATCGAGACTTACTGCTTTCCCTTATGCCTCGCCGGGTTCCCCCGGTTCGAGCTCCTCAGCCTCCGCTTCGTCTTGCTGAGCGGGCGGGAGAAAGTGGGTTGCCCGTTCATGACGTTTTGTTTGTCGTCATTGGGAAAAGTCTAAAAATTCTTTTATTTTTGCAGGCCGTCCCCATGTGGATGATAGTTCAACCGCTAGTACTCCTCCTTGCGAAAAACTATCTCGGAGGGCAAGGAGTCACCGAGATGGGAAAGACCCTGTGGAATTGGCGAAGAAGGTGAGGGACGAAAGCTTGAGCAGTGCCATTTTTTTTTGCCATGTGTGATTCTCCTCCTCCCCCTCTTCCAAGTCTTCCCTTGAGCACAGGAGCCACCGACGCCGTCGCGGGGGCAGGCGGTGTTCCCCCTTCTTTGATTGCCCGGGAGACGGATCTGATACCGCCCGAGGTGCCAGTCTTACGTGATTCCTACCTGAGTGATTCGAGGGAACCGGTCGGTCGGAGTGGGAGCGAAGTTCCCGTGCCGAAGCGCCGAAGGGTTGACACTAGGGAGGGCTCGAGGAGCTCAGGCGAAGATGTTGGGATGCCGGGTAGCGTGGCTTGCCTGCTGAGGCATTTTACACCTGCGGGTATCCGGCTCCCGGCTGTTGGAGACATGGTCCTTGGTGATTCATACACCGAGAAAGCGGCGGCCATTGGAAAGGTAATGGTCGTAGCTCTTTATTTTCCTTATCTTTGTTTTGGGAACTCATCATCAGTATTTCTATGTAGTTCCTGGAGGCTACAAATGGATTCGTGGCTAATTCCGAGCGTGAGCTGCGCGAAGGGTCGCGGGTGGGCGAACTCGAGACCGTCAAGAATACGGTCGTCGACTTGAATGTACAGCTGCAGGGTTCCTTGGCCCGAGAGGAGGAACTTAAGAGGAGATTGGCCAGGTACGAGGAGATCGAGGCTCGACTACTGATTCTTGAGAATCGGGAGGAAGATCTTTCTCAGAAGCTTCAAGCGGCTGTGGGTCGAACTCTGGCTGCCGAAGAAGCGAGTCGGGTCGCAGTTTCGCAAGCTGCTCAAGATCGAACTGATCTGGAGAGGGTCCTCGAGGGGAGGGACTTCGACGTGAACGTCGCGGCTCATGAGGCGAGGAAGAAAATGAGCGGGGAGTACTTGGAGATCCTTAAGGAGATTAAGGAGAAGAGCGAAAAGCGGAAGGCCGAAACCAGCGCCGAGATCCGCCTCCAAGAGACCCTGGCCAATATCGAGCTCATCGCGGAGTTCGCCTCCGGCGAGATCGACCTAACTCGGGAAGTTCTGAAGTTGGCCGATAAGAAGAGGGCGGCCCTGGAGGAGATGAATGCCGCAGCGGTTTCTGATTTCAGCATTGGCAAGTTGAACCTGCCGGCGGTGTCAAACGACTCAGTTATTTTGGCGCATGCTCCGCCGCCGGCTGCTCCCTGTCCCGATCAGTACGGATCAAATCTTTCGACTGGGGTTTGTTCTACCGGTGACCAAGCGGAGTATGGAGACGAGGCTTCCTCGAGATCGCAACAATTTTGATTGTTTTGTTGCTGCCCGAAGGGGTTTCTTTTCATTTTCGATGTTTCCCTCTGGTGGTTTCTTGCGAACTTGAGGGCGTCAAGTCCTTTTATGAATTTCTTTTTAATCTTTTATGCCTTAGCGTAGATTCTATCGTTTTAACGCCTTAGCACAAAATCGGCCGTATGGCGGTCTGAACCTCTAAAGAGGGGTTATATAAATAATCTGGCTTGAGTTGCCTTAGGGAGTTCTCTTGTGAACTTTTGGACTGATTGCATTTGAGCTCGAACTCTTCCTCATACTTTATTCGAGGTACAACTCTTTCCCGGTGTGGAATTCGAGCTTCCTGAACGAACTGAAATGAAAAGTGCTAAATATATAATGAATCGAAGTAGACTTATATAGATTTGTCTTGATGTAGAGTTGACCTTGTTTTTTTTTTACTTAAATGGGAGGGGGTAGCCCCCCAATTCTTCTAAGCTGCATAAGGCTGGAAGAATTTTAGGTTTTCGAGGGATCATTTCAGATCGCTTATTTTGGGACGACCATTTCAGTTCGTTTGATAAAGAGGGACCGTTTCAGGTCGCTTGAAAGGGATAACTTAATATCGTTTGTTTCTGAAGAGATAATTTCATACCACTTTTAATTTTCTAAGAGATAATTTCATATCACTTGGTAAAATGTAATGGCGAAATATTTCGCAACGACTCCGACTTTTACTACAGAAAGAGACATTGATCGAGAGACTTATTTTGATTTCACAAAGATAAGCTAGTACGATTTTGAAGTTATCGAGCTCGGTAAGAGCTTTGTGTTGGGGGGGGGGGGGGGGGCGGCTGCGCTCGAAGTCGAGCTGCCTACGTACCCTTTTAAGGGGATCAAGCCATTTCGTAGTTCGATTAGGTTGCGTACTTTAGTGAAAGTACTTTTTGAGGTTAATGATGTTCCAGGGTCGTAGTTCAGGTTTCTGGGTTTCCACCGACTTGAGTCGGTAGACCCCATCCTTCACAACATCAGTGACCTGGTAAGGACCTTCCCACTTTGCTCCTAACTTTCCAGCGTGTTCTTCCTTTTTATGGTCGAACACTTTCCGTAAGACGAGCTCCCCTACTTGAAACCTTCGAGTTTTAATCTTGGAATCGTAGTAGCGAGCTGCGGCTTGTTGGTAGTTCTGGATTCGAGCTAGTGCGAGATTTCTCCTTTCGTCGACGAGATCAAGCTCGTCCGTTATCATCTTGTTGTTACGTTCCTCTTGACGTGGGCATTCTTCTTTGCGGATGCTCGACATGAGGATTTCGGTTGGTACTACCGCCTCGATTCCGTAAGCCAGCGAAAAGGGAGTTTCGCCGGTGGATTTGCGAGGGGTAGTCCGGTAAGCCCAGAGTACGGCTGGGAGCTCATCGCTCCAGCTCGTTTTGCACTCATTGAGTCTTTTCTTAAGGCTGTTCATGATCGCTTTATTAGCTGCCTCTGCTAGTCCGTTTCCTTGCGTATAACGGGGCGTAGAGTAGGTCAGCTTTATGTTTCAGGTTCTACAGAACTCCTTGAACATGTTTGATATGAATTGCGGTCCATTATCGGTGACGATCTCGTGGGGTAGTCCATGTCGGCACACGATGTTTCGCCAGACGAACTCCTTAACGTGAACGTCTTTGACCTTTTGGTATGATTCCGCTTCAATCCACTTAGTGAAGTAGTCTGTCATCACTAATAAGTATGTAGCTTTCTTTTTGCCGGATGCGACTAAAGGTCCCACGATATCCATTCCCCATCGCATGAATGGGTATGGCGATGAGATAGAGGAGAGTTTCTATGATGCCTGGTGGATAATCGGGGCATGCTTTTGGCATTTGTCACATTTGCTGGAAAAAGATTCGCATTCGGTGGCCATTGTTGGCCAGAAATAGCCTTGCCTTTTGATTCGTACGGCCAGGGCTCGTCCTCCGGAATGGCTTCCGCAAGGTCCGTCGTGGGCCTGTGTGATCACGGCTAGGGCTTGATTTTTATCGAGGCATTTAAGGTAAGGTCCGGAGAGACTTCTTTTAAAGAGTTCTCCTTGCGTGACGCAGTACCTTGCACTTTGCATCTTGAGTTTCCGCGCCTCCCATTTGTTGTCGGGGACTTCGCCAGTTGTAATGTATCGAATGATCGGAGTTCTCCAATCTTTGTCATCGTTAGGCTCAGGTCCTTGACTAGTGGATGCATCTTGGATTGGTCCATCGGGGACGTTCGCGACGTACACGGCGTTTCTTGGATCGAGATCATCGTCGATCTCGATGATGTCGCGACTGGTGTCCTTGGGACGTTCCTTGTGTTCGACATCATCCTTTATGGTAGGCTCGTCCTCTTTCAAGGACAGAGCTTTCAGGGCTATGTCGATACTTGGTTTTTCAATCCCCTCGACTGGTATAATCCTTTTGAGGTTAGGATCAGATGTCAACGCTAGAGCGGCCAGGGCATTGGCTGCGGTGTTTTCCCCTCGCGGGATCCGTGTTAGATCAAAGAATTCGATCTGTTCGGCGAGCGTACGGACTACCTGTAGGTATGCTTCCATCCGTTCGTCTTTGGCCTTGTAGTCGCCATGATATTGGCTCGTGACCAATTAGGAATCACTGAAGGCGTCTACTTCTCGGGCTCCTATCGCTATTGCTAGTCTGAGCCCGGCTATTAACGCTTCGTATTCTGCTTTGTTATTTGATGCGGCGAAGCCCAGTCTGAATGACTGTTCTAATACTTCGCCAGTGGGGGAGACCAGTTTTACCCCGACTCCGGATCCTTGCCTCGAGGAAGCTCCATCGACGTAGAGTTTCCATCTCTTGGCTGAGGTCGGGTCGAGTTCGATGGTCGGAGGGAGTTCAATTATGAAATTGGCCAGCACTTGCGCTTTTAGGCACGTCCGAGCCTTGTACTCTATGTCATACTCGCTGAGTTTGATAGCCCATTTGACCAGTCGACCTGACTGGCTTGGACTGTGAAGGATGGTTCTCAGCGGTTGAGAGGTCATCAATATGATTGAGTGCGATTGGAAGTATGGTCGGAGTTTCCGAGCTGATGTCACCAATGCCAAAGCGAGTTTTTCCATGGCAGGATATCTGGTTTCAGCATCGATTAAGGTCTTGCTGATGTAATACACCGGCCTTTGTTCGTTTTGTTCTTCGCGAACCAGGACTCCACTTACTGCTGCCGTAGAAACGGCTAGGTAGAGGTAGAGGGGTTCCCCTTCTACTGGTTTCGCCAGTATAGGTGGTTCGCTTAGATAAGACTTGAGCTGGGCGAACGCTTCTTCGCACTTTTCGTCCCAGAGGAACTTCTTGTTCGCTTTGAGCAAGTGATAGAAGGGTAGAGATTTATCAGTCGACCTCGAGATGAAGCGGTTCAAAGCAGCTATTTTGCCAGTCAGGCGCTGGACTTCTCGCGTTGTTCTGGGAGATTTCATCTCTATAAATGTTGCGATCTGTTTGGGGTTCGCTTCGATCCCTCTTTCGGTCACTAGGTAACCAAGGAATTCTCCTGAGGGGACCCCGAAGGTGCACTTTGCTGGGTTGAGTTTCATCCCATATTTGTTGAGAATGATAAAGCATTCTTTTAGCTGGGGGATATGGTCTTCGTACTTGGAAGATTTGACCAACATATCGTCGATGTTGACTTCCATGGTTTTACCCAGGAGTCCTGAAAACATCTTGTTGACCAGGCGTTGGTAAGTCGCTCCTGCGTTTTTTAGTCCGAAGGGCATGACTTTGTAGCAGTACGTGCCTCGATCAGTTATGAAGGAATTCTTTTCTTGGTCCTCAGGGTTCATATTTGATTGTACCCCGAGAAGGCATCCATGAAGGATAGTAGTTGGTGTCCAGCGGTAGCTTCGACCAGTCGATCGATGTGTGGGAGTGGGAAACTGTCCTTCGGACATGCTTTGTTGAGATCTGTGAAATCTACACAGACTCTCCACTTCCCGTTCTTTTTCTTGACCACTACGGGATTTTCCAGCCAGTCGGGGTACTTGACCTCTCTGATCGATCCGATTTTTAGTAACCGATCGACCTCGTCGTTGACGGCTTGAGCTCGTTTCTGGCCTAGTTTTCGATGTTTTTGTCTTACCGGTTTGTAGGTTGGGTCGACATTCAGCTCGTGGCTGGTTACGCCGATGTTGATCCCTTTCATGTCTGCTGAAGACCAGGCAAAGGAGTCGACGTTCTGTTTAAGAAAAAAGACCAATTCATTTTTGACTGGCTCTGATAGGTCGATTATTCCAATGCCAACAAGTCTTTCGGGATGAGATTCGTCTATGCAAACTTGGTTCGTGAGGTCCTTTGGGGGTCCTATTTGAATTGGGTCGTTCGACCTTTTAGTCTGCATGGTGGCGAGCTCCTCCTCTTTCCGTAATTGCTACGCGGGGGATTTCTCAATTTGCTTGTATCCGTTCATGTAGCAATGGTGGGAAATCTTTTGACTTCCGTAAACGATTTTTACTCCTTTGGGAGTTGAAAATTTTACGCATTGATGGTAGGTCGATGGTATCGCTTTCATGTCATATATCCATGGTCGACCTAGAATTGCGTTGTAGGGAGCTGGCCGATCTACTACGACGAACTCTGTCATTCTTCGAACTCCTCCAGCTATTACTGGGGCGAATACAGAGCCCATTGAGTATGTTGTTTCGCCAGTGAACCCTACCAGTGGTGTCTTTTCCTCGACAATCTCGGAGTCGTTGAACTCCATCTTTTTGAACGCAACGTAAAAGAGGACATCCACCGAACTTCCTGTGTCGATCATTATCCTCGAGAGTTCGACATCTCCCACTACTAGACAAACGAGGAGAGCGTCGTCGTGTGGTTTGTCGAGATTACTTGTCTCGCTCTCGTGGAAAGTGATTTCGTGGTCTGGACCTAACATTGGGATTTTCCCCCCTTTGTCGTTCTCGACTCTTCTTTGAAGGGCTTTGATTGAATTGACCGAGTCTCGGCATAGCTTGGAGCCACCGAAGATGAAGTTGACTCGTTTAGGAGGGTATGGCCCGTACACCCCCCCCCCCCCCCCCCCGGCAGAGACGAGGGAGATTGATCCGTGAGCGTAAACTATTGACGGGAGCCGGAGGTGGAGATTGTTGGGAATGTCCTGAAATCTACCGTACTATCTCTAGAAAGTATGATAAGTGTCGAGATCAGACATAAGTCATAAATACTGGGTGATCATGATGACTTGCTAGAGCCCGCTCATGATCTATAAGTTTAGGACTTATTACCAGTATTGTATGATCCCAAAGGGTCACACACCATAGCTAACGGGAAAGTTAAAATGGAATTAATACGATAAGATGCAAGGCATTTACTGTATTTGTACAGAGAATTGGGCCAGACAAAAGACAGTCTTTTGTCTGATTTGGGCCTTGGGCCCAAAAGCCTAATGAGCCATTAGTTTAATTACTTGGGCCCATATAAGGAAGAGGAGAGGCGCAGGAAGCCCTAATGCTTCTTGTCTGCGATTTTCACCTGAGCCGTCTTCCTCTCTCTCTGTGATTTCCAGCTTGGTCTAGCAGCCTGATCCAGTAGCTTGTAAGAGTGTGGATACCTAGGAGGAGCCGGTTTCTATCAGCTCTTGCAGATCTCTTCATTCCTTTGATCAATCCGCTGCAATCACAAGGTAATGAATCTGATCTGTTTATGATTCAACTGCAAATCACCTAGATCCTAGATGATTATGTGCTAGGATGTAACCTGACAATTACACCATGAACACACATAATCCTTCAGTGGTATCAGAGCCAGGTTATTAGGTTTTTGCTTTTGGATCTTTGAATGAATCGATTTGATATTGTTTGTTAATAGCATGAATCGAAAGTCAAAGTTGATTATTGAATTAGAATCTGTTTTGTCCATAAGTGTATGTCACAATCGATTATTGAATTGGTAAAGTCAATATTAAGCGATCGATATCTTTGGCTTGAAACGAATTGGCATGAATCGAATTGGTATAGTCAAATTCGCTTGTTGACTTTAGGTTAATAATTCGCTTGTTGACCTTGTTATTCAATCAATAGAAATCGCTTGTCGTCTTGTATCATAATTGAAACGAATTGATAAAGTCATTTGTTAGCGATCAATTATGGTTCAATTATTCAATTTGGAAAAAGTCAAGTAATACCAATTGGTTAGCGTGATTTAATGTATGATCATTAATTATTTAATTAATGTATGGTTTAAGCCGTTAACCCAAATCGCGGTTTGCTGGAAATTATTTAATACAATTGGTATTATTTAATTTCTGGTTAAACCGGATTTAAAATTCAAAATTGAATTTTAACCTAAACCGAAGGCTGGTCTAAGTTTGATTTGGTTGGACCAAATAATTTAGAGCTGGTCTGGTTTAGTAAATAACCAGTTGGATTTAGTAGTTAATTTGGTCTTGGACCAGAATTAATGAACCGACTCGGTTATGTCAAATTATTGGGCCAATTGGAATTCTGTGGTCTTGGGCCAAGAATTGGGCCTATAATTTGTGACCCAACCGAAAACTTTAATAAAATATTAAATTAGAAATTTCTATTTTTAGTATATTTCTAAATTTAGAAAGTTTCTAAAATAAGTAAGTTTCCCAAAATAGTAATCTTCTATTTTTTGGAAATAAAACCTAAAATCCTCAAAACCAATATCAAGCTTGGATGTCTTGCCCAATCTTGTCAGCTACTTAACGCTTATTCAATTACAGATATGGCTTACAGTGTGAGGTGTCTGTTTTTGCGTAAGTAAAGTAGTATATAGTCACTAATTTCATTGGGAGTCCCAGACTTTAGTGATTATTTGGCTGTAAGAGATTGGTTTCCTTGACTGTGCCATCGGGAGTCCCGGGCCTTGAGACATCTGGTGAATTGGGCCTTGGGCCCAATCCACAACCGAGAGTTATATGGTTATAACTAGCTGTGTGTATGCTTACCAAGTAAAGCTAATTCCGGGTGACGGCCAGTGGCCCACTTTGGTTTTAGTTGAACATGGGTCTCGGAATCATTGCATTCTTATGAGGTTAAACAAAGAAATTTTGAATGCAATGCGAGTTTTCTTATAAGTTGTTAAGATTACTCTTTTATGAACTAAATAACTAAAACTCTATTGTCTCATAATTTCAGCTATGTCAAGCACAACAACACAAAACACTTTCTCGATCCGGTCTGCCCTTGAGAAGGACAAACTGAACGGATCAAACTTTCTGAACTGGTCCAGGAACCTGAGACTTGTGCTCAGGCAGGAGAAGAAGGCTTATGTCCTTGAAATAGTTCTCTCTCCTAGACCTGCGAATAATGCCGCACAAGCTGTGAAGAATGCTTGGGATACGCATTCTTCAGATGCTAATGACGTGGTTTGCCTAATGTTGGCGACAATGGCTCCCGAACTGCAGATGCAGTGGGAAGGCCTGACTTGTCCCATGGAACTGATGGCAAACCTGAAAGCGTTGTTTCAAGAACAGGCTCGTACAGAGATATTCCAAACTGTAAAGAATCTCTTGGACTGTAAAATGGCTAAGGATGCAGCAGTGAGTCCACATGTTCTGAAAATGATGGGTTATCTCGATCATTTGACTAGACTCGACTGTCCTATAAGCCAAGAGCTTGCTTGTGATATCGTTCTGCAGTCTCTTACTTCTGCATATGACCAGTTCATCTTGAACTATAATATGCATGGGTTGATAAAGACTTTGCCTGAGCTACATGGTATGCTCAAGACTGCAGAACCTAATCTGAAGAAGGCCAAGGAGCCATCTGTACTCATGGTGCAGAAGGGCAAGGGTTTCAAGAAATCCGCTGCAGACAAGGGAAAGGGCAAGGCAGTCGAAAAGGCCAAGCCCAAGCCCGTGTCTAAAGCTGGGCCTTCTGATATCTGCCACTTTTGCAAAGAGGCAGGGCATTATCGCAGGGAGTGTAAGAAATACCAGGAAAGTCTGAAGAAGAAGAAGAAGTCCTTGGAGACTACTGCTTCAGGTATTTTTGTTATTGAAGTAAATACTACTACTTCTGATAATACCACTTGGGTATTAGATACTGGATGTGGGGCTCATATTTGTACTAATATGCAGGCGCTCAGCAACAGTAGAAGGTTGAAGCAAGGGCAAGTAGAGTTGCGGGTTGGCAATGGAGCGAAGGTTCCAGCACTGGCCGTTGGCACTTACTTGTTGTCTTTACCTTCTGGATTGATTTTAGAACTTGAGAATTGTTATTTTGTACCTGTTATAAGCAGAAATATCATTTCAGTTTCATTATTGGATTTGCAAGGATTTGATTTTTCTATTAAGAATAAATTGTGTTCCTTTAATCTCAATAATATGTTCTATGGTTGTGTCCCTCTTGTTAATGGGCTGTACATGCTGGATCAATCTGCTCCAGTATATAACATTAATACAAAACGGTTCAAATCTAACGAAGAAAATGAAACGTTTCTCTGGCATTGTCGTTTGGGGCACATTAGTGAGAAACGCGTCAAGAGGCTCCATTCAAATGGACTCTTGGGCTCATTTGACTTTGAGTCCTGTGAGCAATGTGAATCTTGCCTAATGGGCAAAATGACACGGGCCCCTTTCAATAAACCCACAGAAAGGGCCAGTGAACTATTGGGCCTGATACATACTGACGTGTGTGGCCCTATGTCCACAAATGCTAGAGGAAACTATCAGTACTTCATTACATTCACTGATGATTTCAGTAGATATGGATATGTCTACTTGATGAAACATAAGTCGGAAACCTTTGAGAAGTTCAAAGAATTCCAGAATGAAGTACAGAACCAGCTTGGTAAAAGTATTAAGGCTCTTCGGTCGGACCGAGGAGGAGAATACTTGAGCCAGGAATTCCGTGATCATCTGAGTGAGTGTGGGATCATCTCCCAACTCACACCTCCTGGAACACCTCAGTGGAATGGTGTGTCTGAGAGAAGGAATCGGACATTGTTAGATATGGTCCGATCCATGATGAGTCACACAGACCTTCCTATATCCCTTTGGGGATATGCTTTGCTGACCGCGACGTTCACACTGAACAGAGTGCCATCAAAAGCAGTAGCAAAGACACCATATGAGTTATGGACTGGAAAAGCTCCAGCAATGTATTTTCTCAGAATTTGGGGTTGTGAAGCCTATGTCAAAAGATTAATCTCAGACAAGCTTACACCAAAATCTGACAAATGCTACTTCATTGGTTATCCTAGGGATACCAAGGCTTATTACTTCTATCTGCGATCCGAGAACAAGATCTTTGTTGCTCGGGATTGCACCTTTCTTGAGAGGGAATTTCTCTCTAAGAAAGATAGTGGGAGTAAGGTACAACTTGATGAAATTCAAGAAGGACAGGAACCTGTTCAACCTAATGAGGAAGAACAGCAGGATGAATTACATGAAGTTGTAATAGAACCTGAACCTGAAGTACCTGAAGTTCGAAGATCCGGAAGGATCCGTCACGAACCTGATAGATATCAGGGATTCCTCGTGACTAATTGCCATGATCTTTTGATCATTGACGGTGATGAACCCTCGAACTTTGCAGAAGCCATGATGGGCCCTGACTCCTTAAAGTGGCGTGAAGCCACTGAATCCGAGATGGACTCCATGTCTGTCAACCGAGTGTTTTCACTGGTTGATTTACCCGCTGGTGCAAAAGCCATCGAGTGTAAATGGATCTTCAAGAAGAAGATTGACATGGATGGAAATGTCCAGATTTACAAGGCCAGGTTGGTGGCAAAAGGTTTCAAGCAAATTCATGGTATAGACTATGATGAAACCTATTCACCAGTGGCCATGATGAAATCAATTCGGATTCTCCTAGCAACTGCCGCTTATTATGATTATGAGATTTGGCAGATGGATGTGAAAACCGCCTTCCTGAATGGAATCTTGGAGGAGGATGTGTACATGACACAGCCTGACGGTTACATTGATCCTAAGAATGCTGGGAAAGTATGAAAGCTTCACAAATCCATTTATGGATTGAAGCAAGCATCGAGGAGTTGGAATCTTCGTTTTGATGAAGCAATAAAGAACTTTGACTTCATCAGAAACAAGGAAGAACAATGTGTGTATAAGAAAACTAGTGGGAGCAAAGTGGCGTTTCTTATCCTATATGTCGATGACATATTGCTTCTTGGAAATGATATTCCAATGCTGAAGTCTGTTAAAGACTGGCTGGGAAGTTGTTTTTCCATGAAGGACATGGGTGAAGCCGCGTATGTTCTTGGAATCCGAATCTTTAGAGATAGATCTAAAAGGCTGATTGGACTTTGTCAAGATTCTTACATAGACAAAGTCCTGCACCGATTCGGAATGGATAATTCCAAGAAGGGGTTCACGCCAATGATACATGGCGCCACACTAAGCAAGACTCAGTGTCCTAAAACACCTGATGAGCTTAAGCGCATGAGTAGGATTCCTTATGCTTCGGCTATAGGATCTATCATGTATGCCATGATCTGTACTCGTCCTGATGTTGCTTATGCACTTAGCATGACGAGTAGGTACCAGTCTAATCCAGGTGAGGATCACTGGATAGACGTAATGAATATCCTCAAGTATTTGGAAAATACTTAGGATAAGTTCTTGATTTACGGAGAAAGTGAGGTGCTACAAGTCGGTAGAGTCTGAAAGGCAAGTTTCCAACAGACAAAGATGATTTCCGATCACAGTCCGGTTATATCTTGTGTCTGTCTGGCGGTGCAAGGCACTGTTGCTGACTCCATGACTTAAGCTGAACATTTCGCAGCTTGGTTAGCGGCGAAAGAGGTTGTTTGGAAAGAAGAGTTCATCAATGAACTTGATGTGATTCCCAGCATAGATGAGGCTAGCTGCACATCAGAGGTCCAAACACCTTGAGGGTAGGTATAACCTATTCCGCGAGATAAATGACAGAGGTGTTAAGTAGATCAGCAAGTTTCAACGAATGAGAACGTTGCTAATCTATTAACGAAGCCACTCCTTAGGCCTAAGCACGAGTCGCGGACTGTTGCTGTAGGATAAATGAAATTAAGATGTAGTCTTAATTTCAGTGGGAGTTTGTAAAGGGCTTTATTTAGTTGTTTTGAAAGGTTCATGTAAACATAATATTTTATGTTTATGAAATTTATGATTTCTGGATTATTTTAACTGTGATATAAATAATCGTTCTAAAATGATTCATGTCATTATATATGGGCCATCGAAGTACATGAGTAGACTTGATCCTGAAACCCCATATTTAACGAAATGACATAAATCATAATGTCCATAGTCGAAGGTTGTTGAAATTGGAACACCAACAACCACTTGAGACTAGAGTGTGTTGAGACTTATGACCAAGTTTCGAGGGGTCATAGATGCGCGGCATCAAAGTCGACACATAGGTATATGTAGGGGAGCATATGACCGGACATGGCCCGCTGATGAGAACTCTACAAGATATTAATATCTGTGTCATAAGAGGTTCTCATATACGACTATAGAGTATAGTCCTTAGACCTGAGTTCGCATGCATGTGGCTGCACATGGAGTGATGCGCTTTGATCATTGTCTAATGCTGTTTCGTAACTGGGAGCTATAAGGACCTTGGTTGGGTGTATTATAAAGTGTGTAGTTCATAGTGATGGAACAAGATGGGATTTGTCCCTGCCGTTTAACGGAGGTAATATCTCTAGGCCAATCGGAGACTTGATAGCTGGTAAGAGAGTGGCCACTCCCAAACGGACTTGCCCAAGTCGTTTGCATTGTCAGTATCAAATCTGGTCCGATAAACATGGTCTGGCTATATAAGGATGACACGCATCTTGCCTTATGCCAGATTGAGATATTGAGACAAAAGGATTAGGGAATGTAGGATTCCAGTACAAGTGGGAGATTGTTGGGAATGTCCTGAAATCTACCGTACTATCTCTAGAAAGTATGATAAGTGTCGAGATCAGACATAAGTCATAAATACTGGGTGATCATGATGACTTGCTAGAGCCCGCTCATGATCTATAAGTTTAGGACTTATTACCAGTATTGTATGATCCCAAAGGGTCACACACACACCATAGCTAACGGGAAAGTTAAAATGGAATTAATACGGTAAGATGCAAGGCATTTACTGTATTTGTACAGAGAATTGGGCCAGACAAAAGACAGTCTTTTGTCTGATTTGGGCCTTGGGCCCAAAAGCCTAATGAGCCATTAGTTTAATTACTTGGGGCCCATATAAGGAAGAGGAGAGGCGCAGGAAGCCCTAATGCTTCTAGTCTGCGATTTTCACCTGAGCCGTCTTCCTCTCTCTCTGTGATTTCCAGCTTGGTCTAGCAGCCTGATCCAGTAGCTTGTAAGAGTGTGGATACCTAGGAGGAGCCGGTTTCTATCAGCTCTTGCAGATCTCTTCATTCCTTTGATCAATCCGCTGCAATCACAAGGTAATGAATCTGATCTGTTTATGATTCAACTGCAAATCACCTAGATCCTAGATGATTATGTGTTAGGATGTAACCTGACAAGTACACCATGAACACACATAATCCTTACGCCGAACCTCCTGGGGTGCCGCACAATCTGAGCTCGCCGAGAATGACCTCGACTCGCTTTCGCGACCCCTGAGGGAGTGTTTCGGGAGATTTCAGCTCCTTTGACCGTTCTCGTTTGTTCTGAGAAGGCTTTTTGGTGTTAGACTCCTTGGTCTGCTTACTTTCCTTTTTGTCAGATGGAGTTTCCTCATCGACTTCTGATTCTTGTTTGTTTTCGGACTCTCGCTTTTGAGTCTCGACTTTAGCTCGAGTATAGCATTCTTTAGTCGAGTGTCCTCTTTTGTTGTAAAAATCACAGAATTTTTCCTTATCGAACTCGAATTTCTTCGAGCTCTTCGGGCTCTCGACCGCATTGACGTTTCCTAATTTACGGGAATCCTTTTTTGAGTTCGGGTTCTGGGAGACCGACGGGTTCTTTTCTTTTCGATGCTTTTCTCTGAGGGTCGTGGTTTCGTCCTCGAGGCGAGCAAAGGCCGATGCGCGATGAAGGGCGTCATCGAGTGTTTGAGGTTCGCGGACTGTTATTTCCTCGTGGAATCTGGTTGAATACCACAGTCCACGTCTCAGTGCTTCTATAGCTACTTCGTCTCGTGGGTTTGCGATTTTGGGTTTTATTTCCTTGAATCGGTCGATGTACGAGCGAAGTGTCTCTTCAGGTTTCTGAGAGACGCCAAACAGGGCTTCCTCAGTATTTTTTACCTCGATAAAGACGGAGTATTGTTTGAGGAAAGCCGTCATGAACTGGGTGAAGTTGTCGATGGACCTTTCTTCCAGTCCGTTAAACCATTCTAGGGCGGAGCCCGATAGGTTTTCGGCGAAGAGCCTGCAGAAAGCCGGCTCTCTTTCCTCATCGGTAAAGTATACCCTTGCCATTGCTAGTCGGAATCCCCTGATATGGGCTTTCGGGTCCGATTTTCCAGAGAACTCCGGAAATTTCGTTTTCTTGATTTCTCGGATTCTCGCAAAGGTGATCCGGTCTGTGAACGGCGTTTGTCGCGTTTCCTCGATCAATGTTGGGCGCCGCGCTTGTTGCCATGTGAACTTTCGAGATCAGACTGACGAACTGGGCCTTAGCTTGTTCAATGTACTGTCTGAGCATATCGTGTTTGTCGCCTACCGTAGGCGCAAACTGGGCTTGTGCCTGGATGGATGTTTGTTCCGGGAAAATGGGGTCGAGAAGATCAATTGTTGGAATCGATCTCGTCTGGTCGACCTGCGGCGTTTGGAACTGTATCGTATTTGACCCGTTAAGGTATCCTGAGCTCGAGGCAAAAGCAGATTCGGGAAAGGTGGTGGCCCGGGTAATGGTCGGTTTCCCGAACCGGTCGGATCTGTGACCATTGAACTCGAACTGAATGGAGTCGGTATCGCGATAGGTGTCATTATAGGGCGGAAGCCGCTACTTGACGTATTAGCGAAATTTCCCGACGCTCCCGGGGGAGTTATTACCTGGGAGAAGTCCAAGCGTGTGCATGGTGAAGGACTTATGGGGGTTCGTGGATCACGTGTTGATCTACCCCCTGGTTTTGGCTGGTGAGCTCTTTAAGACGGGCGTTAATGCGCCATTCCTGTTCATCGAGCTGCGCGGCCAGAGAACGGTTTGCGATCTCTTGGGCCCGTGCGCTTGCCTCGTTGTTTCTCGTTCGGTTTACCAACAGGCTTAACATCGAACGGATTTCAGCGAGGTCATCTGGGCCTTGTCGCTGCGGAGCAGAAGGCAGTGGCGAATTAGGTCTGGTTATTCCAGATTCACCTCCTAAGGTGGGGGCGGAAATGGAATCATTCCTCATCCACACCCAATTTCTGCTCGGATCGTTAGTTCCTGACAAAAAAATTGTCGGAGTCTGGCTCGTTGCGACTGTTTGGGCGACTGAGCCGGCTGGTGCCGAAGTCGTGGAGACTGAGGCAGAGCTCGTCAACACGCCATCGGTCTAACCCATGATTCTTACCCCGGTGGTGTTCTGAGGAACGTTGTCGACCGTTTGAGGGTGGTCGACTTGTGGTGTGGTGCTGGGAGAGCCAGATTGGTCGGGATTCATCTCGATCAATCGGATCTAAGATCTGATTCTTAAGACAGGAAAAACTATAGATAGTCCCCACAGTCGGCGCCAAATGTGAGATCTGAGATTCACACCAAGAATTTGTAATCGTGGATTTGGACTTTTGGATATAGAAATGGTATAGATTTCCTATGAATCAAAGACTTTATTGAGATTGATCGTCGAAATAGAACAAACACAGTCGAAAAAGAGAGTACAAAGTATGATGATCGAGCTATCTAATCGAAGTGTTCTTAATTAGAGTTGGAATGTCTTGAATGAATCACCACTTCTTCTTTAAATACTCTCGACTTTGATCCTCTTGTTCCGATATTTCGGCCTCGTCGTGATAACGATCTCCGAGATTTGCGTGGATCTGTTGAACTGACGAAGACCGGGTTGCTCTATCTCTGCATCGTCTCCTATCGAGCTCGAGCTCGATCTCCTCTCACTTCGGCATTGCTTGGGCCTTGTCAGGATGTCAATCGTATGGGCCCAACAAAGGAATCGGCCGATCTCTCTGTCTTTGATTTTGGAACGGCCTCATGAATATGGGCCTTTGTCTTATTTGTTTATGGGCCGGATTTCCTAGTGGGAAATCCAGTACCAACAGTTTACCATTGTTTTGGGTCGATTAGAACTATAATTCGTGTTTTATCATTGTTTTGTGTCGATTAAGACTTGGTTTACCATTGTTTTGGGTTGATTAGGACTCTAATTCGTGTTTTACCATTGTTTTGTGATCATATGTAATGTCCTCATCATTTTGGATCGATTAAGACTTGATTTACCATTGTTTTGTGTCGATTAGGACTTGGTTTATCATTCTTTTGGGTCGATTAAGACTCTAATTCATGTTTTACCATTGTTTTGGGTTGATTAAGATTTGGTTTACCATTGTTTTGGGTCGATTAGGACTTGGCTTACCATTTGAATGTTCATACGATAATAGAACTATGTAAAACTAGTATTATTGTTAAATGATGTAATACTAGTAAAACTGGTATTACTGAGAATCATGAGCTAGTGGTTAAAATATGGTGGACAACAAGTGTTATTGAATAATGTTTTTGTTGTTGTTTCTGCATGATATAATCAATAACAACTCGTCGAAGGATGTGAAACAAAAGACGGCCTAGATAAGGACTTCATGGCTGTTATTTGGAAGTTGTTATATAGTTTTATTGTATCTTCACCTTTTGTTTTTGTATGACCTTGTCTCTAATTTTTAAGATATGTATGTACTATTTATTTGGGTAAAGGTTATATAACTATTTGTCATATTTGTTTGATTCTGGGTAATACTGGTAATACTAGTAATTACTAAGAGAAATGTGAAATTTGTAAAATTATAATAACAAATATCATTCTAACAAAATATAAATTAATCAACATATTAATGCATAAAATTACCATAATTATAAGTTAATCAAATTATATATTAATCGACTTAATATGCATATAATAGAAAAAACTACACAATAATGTTCTTATACTTTTAAGATCATTTTGTAACTAATAACCAAATAAATAAGAATTTTTTTAAAAAAAATCAAGATTTTAAACAAATTATTATATAAAACAATCATAATTACATGTTAATCAATTTTGTAAAACTATAAAAACATAATTTTAAATTATGTTATACTAACTAAACTGAAAAACAAATAAAGTAGAACTGTGCAAATTTCGTAAAACTAATATCTTAGGTAATACTATGTGCAGATTCCGTAAAACTAATATCTTAGGTAATCTTAAGTAGTTTTATGTGCAAATTCTGTAAATCATATCTTCTCTTTCTTCTGGTTCTCTGTATTTATCTCTCATATAAACCAATTTGACGTTTACGTTTCTCGAACTATTGTCAAATCACAAACGTTTAATGAAGTCGTTTAATGCAGGGGACAAACTAGCCGTCGATTTTCAAACCCAAGAAAGATAGCCCCCACGCCATCATCTTTACACCTCTGATACTGGTGAATCGTCACCTCTCGGCGAATCGACGCGTCCCTAAGATGCAACCTTAAACTCGTCGTTAAATACTCGATGACCCCATAACCATCAAGCACAGAGAGAAGTTGAGGTTCCAAAAAACCGACGAAAAACAGAGAGAAACCCATAACCATCAAACACAGAAAGCGTGACCAACAGGAGACCGATTGTCTCTCTGCAACAACTCCCGATCGAAGTCCTTACCAAGATCGTCCAAAAAGTCGGCAAAGCTTCCTCTGCCGATTACTGCAACCTTAGAGCAACCTGCAATGAAAGAAGCCTCTAACAGTCCTGAAGTTCTCCATTCTCTCTATCTCTCACCGCTGGTGAAGAAGCCTCTCTGTGCGCTTCAACACTCGGCGATTGTGGATTAATGCATAGAGCATGAGAACTACGCCGCATTCTTCGTTCGAGGTATTCTCACTTACTTCGAAGAGTGACGAGGAAAACATAATGACGTATTTAAACCTTTCCGCAATTGGGGAGGGCGACGATGAGATTTTGGAAGCTTCTTACATGTATGGTGTTCTGGGCTCCCTCCACGGCGATCCTCTAAGGGGTCCCTTTGATGAAACGGCCTTCAAGAACTGGCGGGAAGATGAGGAGGATTTGGTGGCCCGAGTTTGGAAAAACTAGGGGAAGACACTGAGTGGAATCACTGTCCGGAAGAAGCAGATTTATGTGAAATTGATGGCGGACAAAAAGCCCGATATATCTTGCCATGTTCTCGATATGGAAATCGACTACCCCGACTACTTTATGTACTAACGGTGTTTGAAGTTCTTTTACATAAATCGAATTGTTGCTCCTGATATGGGTGTTTAATTTTTTTTCTCGTACTCTGTTTTTTGTTTTTAATTTCTCGGATATTTAGTACTCTTTTTTGAAGACCATCTTAGAAGTACTTTTTTATATAAAGTATCGTCTTTTGTATCTCTGGAATATTATGTTTCCACCATTTTCCATGCAAATCGAATTCGAATTGAGCAGAACTAAAGTAGTTGTACCTAGTTTCACGAATAACTCATAAATAACCATCGAAAAATAATTTAAATGTTGAAATTGGGAAAGAATTTGAAATTTCAGGTTAGATCCGATAGATCTGATTGGATGGATAAAAATCATGTATAAATTGTAGTTTTATCTTTTTTTTTTTTTTTGGCAAACTTAGTTTTATCTATTTATTTTGGGTTTTACTAACTTAACTTATATTTCAGTTTTAAAAAATGTTAAAAAAAAATATTAAGTTATAACATAGTCATTTTAGATTTTACTTTTGGCAAGAGGGATATACAAGAAGATGACCAGTTTCTACCTCTGAAGATTCGATTTCTGCCCCTGAAACCTCCGTCAGATTCTGCAGCTAGGTTTCTTCTACCTACTTTTTTTCTCAGCGCAAGTTCGAGCTTCTATCGAGTTCGGAATCGTTAGATTAGCGTTAGGGATTTGACCCAAGTAAATCTCAGATCGACTTCACTCAACTTCATTTTTCGATTTTATTGTTCTTCTTCGTATCTCATGTAGCTTCGAAGGTTTATACATTCAAAATTGTAGGTTTCGGAGCTGAATATGGTGAGAGATGAAGCATAGATTGATAAAATGGGTTGTGTGTTTGGCCGAGAGGCTTCGTCTGGGACAAGAACATCTGAACCTAAACTAGCAAAGAGCTCCACAACTATCGCAGCAGGAGAATCTGTGCAAGTGAGTAAGACCAACGGTGCTATTGTGGATGTAGAGAAGAAGCATGAAAAGGTCCCCAAGGAAGAAAATACTGAGAAAGATAGGAAATCAAAAGGAGATCGGAGAAGGTCAAAGCCTAACCCACGGCTGAGTAATCCTTCAAAGCATTGGCGCGGTGAACAGGTCGCTGCTGGTTGGCCTTCTTGGCTTTCAGATGCCTGTGGTGAAGCCCTAAATGGTTGGATTCCAAGAAAAGCCGACACTTTCGAGAAAATCGATAAGGTGTGTTTGTTGTTAGGTTGCTTTTCTGAAACTTAAGTTTTGTTTTTGACATCCCTCTTTTGGATTTCTTGTTAGATTGGACAAGGGACGTACAGTAATGTTTACAAAGCAAAGGATATGTTGACCGGTAAAATAGTAGCACTTAAAAAGGTTCGGTTTGACAACTTGGAACCGGAAAGCGTCAAGTTTATGGCAAGAGAAATTCTCGTTTTGCGGAGACTCGATCACCCTAATGTCGTTAAGTTAGAAGGTTTGGTCACGTCAAGGATGTCTTGTAGCTTGTACCTTGTGTTTCAGTACATGGATCATGATTTGGCTGGTCTTGCTTCAAGCCCTGTTGTTAAGTTCTCAGAACCAGAGGTTAGGCTAGGCTTACACTATCTCACATTCTAATAAGGCCATACTGATCTCTTGATAAGAACAGATTACTCTTCCATATTGCAGGTTAAATGTTTAATGCGTCAATTGCTGTCTGGCATGGAGCATTGTCATAGTCGTGGTGTGCTTCATCGGGATATCAAAGGATCAAATCTCCTTATCGATGATGGTGGGGTCCTCAAAATTGCTGATTTTGGACTGGCAACAATTTTTGATCCTAATCACAAGCGGCCCATGACAACTCGAGTGGTCACACTATGGTATCGAGCTCCAGAGCTTCTTCTCGGGGCTACTGATTATGGTGTAGGCATTGATCTTTGGAGCGCCGGCTGTATTTTAGCTGAGCTATTAGCGGGAAGACCTATTATGCCCGGTCGAACGGAGGTATCTGATCGAGTCATCGTCCTATTTTATTGTCAATATTTGTATATTCATACTTTGTGGCCCTTGATGCTTATGGTTCATCATTAATTAGGTGGAGCAACTCCATAAGATTTACAAGCTCTGTGGTTCACCATCAGATGACTACTGGAAAAAAGGAAAATTCACACACGGAGCGGTATACAAACCCCGTGAACCATACAAAAGATGCATAAGAGAGACATTTAAAGACTTTCAACCATCATGTCTTCCTCTCATTGACTCCCTTCTTTCAATTGAACCAGAAGACCGCCAAACTGCAACGGCTGCTCTAAAAAGTGAAGTAAGTTCTTAGGTTTGATTTTGCTGTTGCTTTACATGAACTATTTTTTCCTGTACAGTTCTTTACAAGCGAACCATATGCCTGTGAACCTGCTGATCTCCCAAAGTATCCACCGAGCAAAGAAATGGATGCAAAGCGACGAGATGAAGAAACTCGGAGGTTAGTAACATTTCCTCTATCTCTCATGACTTCTTTTCTTTCCTTCATGAAAGCTAATCCAATATAAATATGCATGCTTAGCATATATGAATCTTAACATGAATATTTGAATTGTTGAGGACGAAAATGGTCGGACTGTTGTGTACATTACTCAAATCATGATTCAAATACTTGAGTTTAGGTTTTGACTTTGGCTGGATATAAGTTATTAACATCCAGATAGAGTGGCGGGAAAAACTTTTTATTTTGGAAATTCAGATATTATTCTTGCGTCCACCATTACTTGTATCTATTTTATACTGTATCTGTCAGCACGCATAAACAAACACTCTTCTCTTGCGCAGGCAAAGAACTGCTAGTAAAGCCGAAGGCGATGGTGCACGGAAGAATCGGCACAGAGATCGTTCAAATCGAGCATTTCCAGCTCCAGAAGCTAATGCAGAACTTCAGACGAATCTCGATGTATATCCCTCTCAACTGTTTTATTTTCAGTAACTTCTTTTCTTTTCTACATGTACTCCTGTGAATCTATGATTTAAATCAGATTGCTTCTAGGTTAGTATTGTCGTTAAAGATTTGATTTTGCCGTATATACTTGTGCATATAGGTTGATCTCAGTGTTAGAAAGTGAGCTGAATTTATTTCACCTATGCTTATGCTGTTCTGCTTCTGGCATGTCGGCATACACACTCAAAGACCGATACATGGATTTAGACGCTTATTTCTGCGTACATGCATCATAGGTCTTTAACCTTGTTATCTTTGACTAACAGAGACGGAGGTTAATCACACACGCAAACGCAAAGAGCAAGAGCGAGAAGTTCCCGCCACCGCACAAAGATGGTGGAGCAATGGGACTACCATTAGGAGCCTCGCAGCACATAAACCCGACATTCGTCCCACCAGACATGGTCTCATCCTTCACTTCCACTTCCTTCAATTTTTCAAACGACGAACCACCAACACAAGTCCAGACATGGTCAGGTCCTTTGGGTCTTCCCATCACTGGCATTTCGAGAAGGAAAAAAGATAGTACCAAAAGCAGCAAAGGAAAGAGAGCAGTGATGGCTTGAGAAGATGATATTATTGCAAATGCTCTTTCTTCAATGTATAACGATGCAAGTTCAACTTTATTATTCTTTCCGCCTTCCTGAAGAGAAGTGTTTTATTCTTATCAAATTTGCGTACTGTCATGTATTTATTATAACTTTTTATATATACATATATATTGTTACGAAAGTGTATCAAAAAGTAAAAAAAAGGCAGGAAAAAAATAAAAGTGAGAGTGAATTTTGAAAATTGGAGCCCACTGTCAATATGCTTAAAACCAGTTTTTCATTCTTTATATATAGTGTTTCTAAATCACATTTCTTTAATAATAATTATCTCTCTTTGTAATATTTTTCTCTTTAGATTTCTTTATTTTCAGTATCACCACTGTCAATAATTATCAATATGCAGGTATAGTATTTGTCTTTATTTATATTTGTTGATATGGTAAATTATTATCAGCACAATTACTTTATGATACGGCTATATTTATATCTATAATATTTTCCATGTTTTAATAGTTGGTATACCGCCTCTATTTTTTTTTGGTCAACTAGCGTCTCTATTACAATTTATTATTTTGTAGTGATTGTTTAAATACACCACTTCTACTAAATATTGATTTGGGTGGTTTGTCGCCTCGTTATTAATTTACTGTCTTATATCATGGTTGCTAAATGTACCATAATTATTTGCATATTGTTGATAATATAATGGACGGCTAAGTCGCTGGATAATTTATATGTTGTCGTAACGCGGATGATCATATCACTATAATATTATTGCTAAATTTATGTTTATACTATGGTTATTATTTAAGGAGGCTCAGCCACATGTACATAAACTTTTTGTCTGAAATTAACTAAAATGAATTGACTGCACATTAAAATTGTTTCGGAATGATTTTTAAACACTTTCATCAATGGTCATAAAAAAAAATCAAAATTTTAACCATTTTTCAAACGGCTATGAACAATGTTTTTAATCTATAAATACAATACAATCATCTTACACTCATTTATCTCATTCAAATACTTCATCTTCTCTCAAATACTTTCAAAAGAATTCTTCTTTTCAGATTTTATTTCACAAGAAAGATGTTCCATAACTCTGCTATTTTGAGGATTGTATCACAAATGAAGTATTGTGGTCAGTCTATCTCTATTGCTAAAATGCTCGAGAAGACTTACTTAACATTTCATAAAGAGCACCGTCTCCTACAAAAACTATACAGGAAAAACGGATACACGAGGTTTTCTAAGTTGATTGTGGCACTCATTTTAGCAGAGAAGAATGATGAGCTCCTCATAAAAAATTACAACTCTCGACCCACATGAACAAAAGCATTTCCTGAAGTAAATGCATCAGAGGTGAATAATTCGAAAAGAAAATATTAAACCTTTCGAGGTCGTGGTCATGGTCGTGGTCGTCGATTCAATTGAAGACATAGAAGAAATTATAATCCACAAGAGAGAAAGTCATACAAGTGGGTCCGACCTGGAATATTTCCTAAAGGAAAAGAAATCCAAGGGAGTTCCACCCAAAAACAAGAAAATACTTGTTACAGGTGCGGATCCACAAAGTACTGGGAAAACATATGCCGTACTCCCCCACATCTTTGTAAGTTATACCAAGAATCTATAAAAGGCAAGGGGAAAGAGGTGAACCTTACGAAACCCTTCAAGGGTACGACATACCTCGAATCTTCCGACTTTGGGAATGAATTCGACGAGACCACCACATGAAATTAAGATGCTTGTAGTGAGACCGTTATGAAGTCTCAAATAAAGCCATATATAATTATTATGCATTTTAATTTCTTCTAAATAATAATGTTATTTATACAACATTGTAATGAATACTTATTGTGTGTTCCTTTTCTTATTATATGAATGAATTTACTTTCTTTTCTAGTGTTTATGTTGATTACAGAAATGGACTACAACACGAAAAGGATAATATCCAAGGATATGGTTAGAGAAACTTGTATACCAGATAGTGGTACAACACACACTATTCCGAAGGACAAGAAATATTTCTCTAACTTAAAACCAACAAATGTATTTGTCAATAAAATATCTGATCTTACAAACTTGATTGAAGGAACTGGTAAAACCAGCTTTATGTTGTCAAATGGAACAAATTTTCCATAAACAATGTCTTGTATTCTCCAAATTCAAAAAAAGAATTTGTTGAGTTTTAATGACATATACCTTCAAGGATATGATACCCAGTCAACGACTGAGGATGGAAAGAAGTATATGTTGGGAATGTCCTGAAATCTATTGTACTTACTCTAAGTGAAAGTCGTATTGTCGAGATGAGACAATCACATAACACTAGGTATTCATAACGCTTTGCTAGAAGCCACTTATGATCAATGAGTTGAGAACTCATTGCTAGTGTTATATGATCCTACAGGGTCACACACCTAAGCAAACTGGACGTTAAAGACGAGGTTGATCATTAATGTAATGATCTAGTGAATGCATATTTGATATGCATTCGATATCAATATTCTGGGGCAGTGTCGATCGACACAAAGAGTGTGTCGGTCGACACAACTTGCGGATTACCAGATTAATTCGGTTTAATCGCTGGTTAATTCCGTTGTGGTTTAAGTCGACATATATAAGATATATAGTCGACCTAAACTCGAACTTAACCTAATACACGTCCACCAGAACTAGAATAGAAAACTATCAAGAGATTTGATCTCCATAGGCACTAGCATCCCTCCTGTTCAGTTTGTGTGCGTGTGGATACCAGTAGAGGCACATCGTTTGAGGTGCTTCGTGATCTCGACTACTTGCAAAACTTCCGCTGTAAATCACCAGGTAATCTCGAGATCTGATAGATTCAATTATATGAACCTTAGATCCTAGGCTTGGAATTTATACCTAGGGTTGCTAATCCTGATTAGAACTGCTAGAAATTCCTTCAGTGGTATCATAGCCTTAGGGTTCCATTGAATCTGTAGCATGTTGATTAGATTGGTTGAATCTGGATCTCTGTATAGTTGATACAAACATGCTAAAATTCGTTTTCATGAAAATCTAGTTTTAGGGATTTTTGCTTGAAAAATGATTAGGGTTTATCGCCCTGTGTCGATCGATACCAATCTGGTGTCGGTCGACACAGAAGGATAACCCGAACAAAATTAGGTTTCGCCTGGTGTCGATCGACACAAGAGTTGTGTCGGTCGACACAAACCTCGCGAGATTGATGAATCGGTTCAATTGGATTGGACCGGTTATCGAGCTTGGTTAATAATGGTTAAACACTAAGGATGGTTTAATTGTGATTGGTTTGATAAGGTTGATGTCGACCAATGCTAATGTTGCGTCGATCGACACTGACCGGTACTCAAAACCGGATCAATTGGATTGATCGGTTATCGCAGATTGTTTTTGGTTATTCTGCATCGATCGACACTAAAGTAGTGTCGGTCGACATCAGATTCGATGGTTTAGGTTATGGAACCTGAAATCACAGAACCAAAGCAAGATAAATCAATTAATTAGAAGAATTAAAACATAATAAAACTGAACGTTTTAAATGGTTCCGTTCCTCAACCAAATATCAAGTGACACTTGATGTCTTTCCAATCTTGTCAACTGTCAAGACTCTTTTCATTGTGCGATAGACTTGCAGTGCGAGATGTCCACAATTACATGAGTAAGACAGGAGGTAATCGTATTGATGGACTTGCAGTGCAAGACATCAACAATTACATGACTTAAGAGATTGGTTTACTTGACTGTGCCATCAAAATCGTTTTGGGCTCAGAGACATCAGGTGGATTGGACATAAGATATCAATCCACAACCAAGAGTTATATTGGATATAACTAGCAAAGTTGTTGCTTACCTAGATAGCTAAAATTTGGGTGATAGCCAGTGGCTCACTCAAGTTTAGTGAAGTATGGGTTTTGGATCATTATATTCATCTGAGGAAACATTGTATTGAATATAATGCGAGTTTTCTTAATAGTTAAGACTTCTCATTTCTTGAACATCATAGCTAAACCTTTTTCCTTTCTTTGTTCTCAGCTATGACTAACACTCATAACAACTCTTTCTCCCTGCGATCTGTCCTTGAGAAGGACAAGTTAAATGGATCGAATTTTCTCGAATGGTATCGGAACTTGAGAATTGTTCTCAAGCAGGAGAAAAGGGACTATGTCCTGGAAACTGTTCTCCCTGAAAAACCGAGAGCCAATGCTCCACATGCAGAAAGGAGTGCTTGGGATAAGCACTCTAATGATGTGGTCGATGTGAATTGTCTCATGTTGGCTACCATGAACTCGAATTTGCAAAAGCAATACGAGAACGTGGAGTCGCCAGTGGAGATGATCACTAGCCTGAAAACTATGTTTCAGGAGCAAGCACGAACTGAGAGATACCAGACGGTTAAATCTCTCATTGAATGCAAGCTACCAAAGGACGGTCAAGTCAGTCCTCATGTCATTAAGATGATGGGTTATATTGATAACCTGGGGAAGCTGGATTGTCCCATTAGCCAAGAGTTGGCTACTGACATCATTCTGCAGTCACTGCCGTCAAGTTATGATCAGTTTGTTATGAACTATAACATGAACAACTTGACGAAGAAGTTGACTGAACTGCATGGCATGCTCAAGACAGCTGAGCCTAATATCAAGAAGGGCACTCCAAATGTACTTATGGTACAAGGAGGTAAGAAGTTTAAGAAACTTGGCAAAGGTAAGGGAAAGGGCAAGGCCGTCCAGGTTGAGAACCAGGACGCGCCTGCGCCAGCCCCTAAGCCCAAGCATGGCCCATCTGTGACTGATAAGTGCCATTACTGTAAAGAGCTTGGACATTGTAAGAGAAACTGCAACAAATTCTTGGAAGAGAAGAAGAAGAAGAAGACTTTCGAGACTTCATCTTCAGGTATTTATGTTATAGAAGTAAATGTTACTACTTCTGGTTCTACTTCTTGGATATTGGATACCGGCTGTGGTGCTCATATTTGTACAAATATGCAGGGCCTAAGCAACAGTAGGACGTTGGAAAAGGGACAAGTGGACCTACGCGTGGGGAATGGAGCAAGAGTTGCTGCATTAGCCGTAGGAACATTTAACTTGTCTTTACCTTCTGGTTTGGTTTTAAAGCTTAATAATTGCTACTATATACCTGCTATAAGCAGAAATATTATTTCTATTCCTGTTTTGGATGTGGAAGGATATCAATTTTCAGTTAAGAATAAATGTTGTTCTTTTGAT
Source organism: Orychophragmus violaceus (assembly GCA_030180135.1). Lineage (NCBI taxonomy): Eukaryota > Viridiplantae > Streptophyta > Magnoliopsida > Brassicales > Brassicaceae > Orychophragmus > Orychophragmus violaceus. The sequence goes on from CM058240.1 coordinate 42,754,469, forward strand.
TACAATGATATATTTTATGGTAGCAGCCCATTAGAGAATGGGCTTTATGTTTCAAACCAAAGCACACCAATCTATAACATTAACACCAAGAGATTCAAATCAAATGACACGAATCAAACTTTTCTTTGGCATTGTCGTTTGGGCCACATAAACGAGAAACGGATCCAAAAGCTCCATAGTGATGGGCTTCTGGGCTCATTTGATTATGAATCATGTGAGAAATGTGAATCTTATTTACTGGGCTAAATGACCATGGCCCCCTTCAACAAACGAAATGAAAGGGCCAGTGACCTACTGGGCCTTATACATACTGATGTGTGCGGCCCAATGAGCACAAGTGCCATAGGAAATTTTCGATACTTCATTACCTTCACTGATGATTTCAGCAGGTATGGCTATGTCTATTTAATGAGACACAAGTCGGAATCCTTTGAAAGGTTCAAAGAATTCCAAAATGAAGTACAGAATCAACTTGGCAAAAGTATTAAGGCTCTTCGATCAGATCGTGGAGGAGAATACTTAAGCCAAGAATTCAGTGATCATTTGAGAGATTGTGGAATTGTTTCGCAACTCACTCCTCCTGGAACACCACAATGGAATGGGGTGTCCGAGAGGAGGAATCGAACTTTATTAGATATGGTTCGATCAATGATGAGTCTCTCAACTCTTCCATTATCCTTTTGGGGATACGCTCTAGAAACGTCTGCGTTTACACTTAATAGGGTTCCGTCAAAATCAGTTGCAAAAACACCACATGAGATGTGGACTGGAAATGTTCCGAGTTTGTCTTTTCTGAAGATTTGGGGTTGTGAAGCTTATGTTAAGCGATTAATTACAGATAAGCTCGAACCCAAATCTGATAAATGCTACTTCGTTGGTTATCCTAAGGAAACCAAGGCATACTACTTTTACAACCAATCCGAGAACAAAGTGTTTGTTGCTCGGAACTGCGTCTTTCTTGAGAGAGAGTTTCTTTCCAAGAGAAACAGTGGGAGTAAAGTACAACTCGAAGAAGTTCGAGAACCGCAGGAAAATGCTCAACCCGTTGAGGAAGAGCAACAGTTGGATCTGCAAAGAGTTGTAGAAACCACGCCTGTGGAGCCTGAAATTCGCAGATCCGAAAGGATCCGTCACGAACCCGAGAGATATGGATTTCTCGTAACCAATTGTCATGATTTATTGATCATTGACAGTGACGAGCCCACGAATTTTGAAGAAGCAATGATGAGCACTGACTCCGAAAAGTGGCTAAAAGCCGCTGAATCCGAAATGGGATCCATGTCACAGAACCAAGTATGGACTTTGGTTGATTTACCCGATGGTGCAAGACCCATTGAGTGTAAATGGATTTTCAAGAAGAAAATTGATGTGGATGGAAATATTCAGATATATAAAGCAAGGCTGGTGGCAAAAGGTTTCAAACAAATTCATGGTATTGACTATGAAGAAACCTATTCCCCTGTCGCTATGCTTAAATCCATTCGGATTCTCCTAGCAACAGCCGCTCATTATGATTATGAGATCTGGCAGATGGACGTGAAAACAGCTTTCCTTAATGGAATTCTAGAAGAGGATGTGTACATGACACAGCCCGAAGGTTTCATCGATCCTAATGCTGCTAGGAAAGTATGCAAGCTTCATCGATCCATTTATGGATTGAAGCAAGCATCTCGGAGTTGGAATCTTCGTTTTGATGAAGCAGTCAAAAAGTTTGACTTCATCAGGAACGAAGAGGAACCATGTGTTTACAAGAAGACTAGTGGGAGCGCAGTTGCATTTCTCGTATTGTATGTAGATGACATACTTCTTCTCGGAAACGACGTTCCGTTGTTACAGTCTGTTAAGGCTTGGCTCAGAAGTTGTTTTTCAATGAAAGACATGGGAGAAGCCGCGTATATTCTTGGAATACGAATCTATAGAGATAGATTAAACAAGTTAATTGGACTGTGTCAAGATACTTATATCGATAAAGTCTTACACAGGTTCAGAATGCATGATTCCAAGAAGGGCTTCATACCAATGTCTTATGGCATAAGTCTCAGCAAGAAGCAGTGTCCTGAGACACCTGCTGAGCGAGAACGCATGAGTCGGATTCCTTATGCCTCGGCATTGGGATTCATCATGTATGCCATGCTCTGTACTCGTCCAGATGTTGCTTGTGCTTTAAGCATGACGAGTAGATACCAATCTGATCCAGGTGAAAGTCACTGAACAGCCATCAAGAATATTCTGAAGTATTTGAGAAATACTAAGGATAAATTCTTGGTGTACGGAGGAAGTGATGAGCTGGCAGTAAGTGGTTACACAGACGCAAGTTTTCAGACGGACAAAGATGATTTCCGATCGCAATATGGTTACATATTTTGCCTGAATGGCGGTGCAGTCAGCTGGAAGAGTTCCAAGCAGGACACTGTAGCAGATTCCACGACTGAAGCTGAGTACCTCACTGCTTCTGAAGCGGCAAAGGAGGCTGTTTGGATCAAGAAGTTCATCACTGAACTTGGTGCGATTCCTAGTATTTCTGAGCCAGTGGCTTTGTATTATGACAACAATGGAGCCATTGCGCAAGCAAAGGAACCTAGATCACACCAGAAGTCCAAACACATAGAAAGGAGATATCACCTTATCCGTGATATTATTAATAGAGGAGATGTGAAGATCAGCAGAGTCCCGACGGATGAGAATGTTGCTGATCCACTGACCAAGCCTCTCCCAAGGCCTAAGCATGAGTTTCATACTGCTGCTGTAGGCATTAGATTTCTTAAGATGTGATCTTGATTTCAGTGGGAGTTATATTTGTTTTAGTTATGTCATGATGTTCACAAAACATAATAGTTATGTTATTTTAATGAAATTTGTTTCAGCATTATTTAATTGTGTTATTAAATAATAGTCCCAAAGTAATTTATGACATTTTATAGGTCATCAAGTATGTGACTTGATCATGAAACCCTATAAGCAATAAATGACATAAATTATAATGGTCCCTGGTCGAGGTTGTTAAAGTGGGACATTAACAACCACGTGAGACTAGTATGTGAGGTGACTGATGACTATGTTTCATGGAGTCATTAATAAGAGTATTAAAGTCAATCACATAGATATGTGTTGGAGAACACATGATCGGACATGACCCGTTAATGAGAACTCTACAAGATGTTATATGAGTGTCATAAGAGCTTCTCATTATGACTATAGAGTATAGTCCTTAGACCTGAGTTCATCATGATTTCTTACATATGGATTGGTCCGTCTTGACTTTGTCAAACGTCAACCGTAACTGGTGATTATAACGACACTGATTAGGCGTATCATGAGATATGAAAGGGGCATGGATGGAACAAGATGGGATTTGTACCTCATATATAACAGGAGTTGAATATTTATGGGCCTATCGAAGATTTGATACTGGAAATGCGTGGCCGCGCTCAAACGAGGTGATTATCAGTCGTTTGTTTTATCAGTACAAATCAGGATTCGATAAACGTGATCTAGCTTAATAAGGATGACACGGTTCTTGCCTTATGCTAGATTGAGATATAGCTACAAAGGGATTAAAGGAATAGATGATTCCAGTACAAGTGGGAGATTGTTGGGAATGTCCTGAAATCTATTGTACTTACTCTAAGTGAAAGTCGTATTGTCGAGATGAGACAATCACATAACACTAGGTAGTCATAACGCTTTGCTAGAAGCCACTTATGATCAATGAGTTGAGAACTCATTGCTAGTGTTATATGATCCTACAGGGTCACACACCTAAGCAAACTGGACGTTAAAGACGAGGTTGATCATTAATGTAATGATCTAGTGAATGCATATTTGATATGCATTCGATATCAATATTCTGGGGCAGTGTCGATCGACACAAAGAGTGTGTCGGTCGACACAACTCGCGGATTACCAGATTAATTCGGTTTAATCGCTGGTTAATTCCGTTGTGGTTTAAGTCGACATATATAAGATATATGGTCGATCTAAACTCGAACTTAACCTAATACACAACCACCAGAACTAGAATCGAAACCTCTCAAGAGATTTGATCTCCATAGGCACTAGCATCCCTCCTGTTCAGTTTGTGTGCGTGTGGATACCAGTAGAGGCACAACGTTTGAGGTGCTTCGTGATCTCGACTACTTGCAAAACTTCCGCTGCAAATCACCAGGTAATCTCGAGATCTGATAGATTCAATTATATGAACCTTAGATCCTAGGCTTGGAATTTATACCTAGGGTTGTTAATCCTGATTAGAACCGCTAGAAATTCCTTCAGTATATGTATATAACTTCTGATAAATATGGAAAAAGGCTAATATTGGAAAAGTTTCCATAACTTCCTTCTTGATTGCATCATAGTTATATAGATGCAATCGAATCAAATCTTGCGATCAAAAGAGATCCAGTGAATATCACATTATGGCATGATCGCTTGGGTCACCCAGATACCACAATGATGTGAAAGATCATAGAGACCTCTCATTTTCATTCATTAAAGGTCCAAGAAATATGTGAGAAAATAAAATGACATGCACTGCATGTTCTCTTGGAAAATTGATCATAAGACCATCGCCAACCAAAATTGATAAAGAATCACCAAAGTTCATTGAACGAATCCAAGGAGATATTTATGGACCAATACATCCACCATGTGGACCATTCCACTTTTTATTGTACTAAATGACGCACCTAGCAGATGGTCACATGTTTGTCTATTATCATCTCGAAATATGGCATTTGCGAGATTTTTAACTCAGATAATCAAATTGAAAGCTCAATTTTCTGATTATCCCATTAAAAGAGTTAGATTAGACAATGCTGGTGAATTCACATCCCAAACATTCAAGGATTATTGTATAGTAACGGGGATTGAAGTTGAACACTCTGTAGCTCATGTTCATACCCAAAATGGTTTGGCTGAATCATAAATCAAACGTCTGCAACTGATTGCAAGACCATTGATCATGAGATCTAACCTCCCAACTTCTGTATGGGGACATGCTATATTACATGCAGAAGCACTTATTCGGATAAGACCAAGTGCATATCGCAATAGTTCCCCACTACAGTTAGCATTTGATTGAGAATTAAACGTTTCTCATCTAACGATCTTTGGTTGTGTGGCATATGTGCTAATAGAAATACCACAACGTACAAAGATGGGCCACAAAGAATCTTGGGAATATATGTTGGTTGTGATTCTCCATCAATAATACGATACCTAGAACCACAAACCGGTGATGTATTTACAGCACGCTTTGCTGATTGTCAATTCAATTAGAAAGTATTCCCAGTTCAAGGGGGAGAAAATAAACAGTTAGAAAATGATATTAAATGGCATGTACCAACTTTGTTACGCCTTGATCCTCCTACAAAACAGTCATAACTAGAAGTTCGACGAATTATGCATTTTCAAAGTATTGCAAAACAGCTACCTGATGCATTTGCAGATACCAAAACGGTAACTAATTCACATATAACAGCTGCAAATACTCTTGCTCGTATTGAATTACCACAAGAACGTGTAAGAGCAGATGATATACGTGAGTCTCAAACACGCTTGAAGCATGGTAGACCTATAAGTTCTAAGGATAAGAATCCTAGAAAACGGAAGGAAGCTGAAAAGCATCATGATCCCAAAACTACAAAAGTATTTTGGAATAAACAAATCATGACATTAATGATAATGTAGAGCATGAACCATAAGGAAACAATGAGATTTCTATAAAATACATTCACAATGGAAAGATATGTGATCGAAATGAAATGAATGTCGATGATGACTTTTTCTCATACCTTGTGTAAAAGGAAATAAATGAGGAAAATGAAGATACATAACCAAGATCTTTATATGAATGTCAAAAGAGACACGACTGGATACAATGGAAAGATGCAATAAAAGTCAAACTAGATTCACTTAATAAAATAAATGTATTCAGGCCTATTGTAATCACACCCGAAGATGTGAAACCAGTTTTATACAAATGGGTTTTTTGTTCGAAAACGAAACGAGAAAAATGAGAAAATAAGATACAAAGCTCGTCTTGTAGCTCAAGGGTTTTCTCAAAGACCCGAGATTGAATATGATGAGACATATTCTCCTGTTATGGATGCAATCACATTTGGATTCTTGATGAGTCTAGCGACAGGTGAAAACGTAGAGATGCGTCTAATGGATGTTGTTACAACATACTTGTATGGCTCATTAGACACCAATATCTATATGAGAATACCTGATAGGTTTAAGATACCATAACCATTCAGTGCCAAACCAAAAAAGTTATGTGCAATGAAATTGAAGAGATCATATATGGTTTAAAACAGTCTGGACGCATGTGGTATAATTGTCCTAGTGAGCATTTAACAAAAGAAGGATATGTAAATGATCCAATATGTCCATGTGTTTTCATCAAGAAAACACAATCGGGATTTGTGATAATCGCAGTATATGTTGATGATCTAAACATGATCGGAACTCGTGATGAGATTCAGAAAGCATCAAATTATTTAAAGGAGAATTTGAGATGGAAGATCTCGGACAAACAAATTATTGTATTGGTCTACAAATTGAGCATTCTCAAGAAGGAATATTTGTACATCAATCCACATACACTAAAAGAGTGTTAAAACGATTCAACATGGATAAGACAACTCCTTTTAGTACTCCCATGGTGGTTAGATCACTAAAAGTTGAAAGTGATCCATTATGACCACATGAAGAAAATGAGGAAATACTTGGTCCTGAAGTACCATATCTAAGTGCAATTGCGGCGCTTATGTATCTTGCAAATTGTACTCGACGTGATATATCACTTGCCGTTGATATATTGGAAAATTTTAGTTCATCACCAATGCAAAGATATTGGAAGGGATTAAACACATCTTTCATTACCTTCAAGGGACTCTTGATTTATGATTATTTATCCTAAGAATTCAAATAGTGAAATGATTGGTTTTGCAGATGCATGATACATATCATACCCACACAAAGCTAGATCACAAACATGGTATGTTTTCACAATTGGAGGCACTGCTATCTCATGGCGTTCTCAGAAGCAAACGCTCGTGGGCACTTCATCAAACCATGCCAAAATCATAGTACTCCATGAAGCGAGCAAAGAATGTGTGTGGTTAAGATCAGTAAGTCAACACATCCAATCAAGTAGTAGAATTCACTTAAATACAGAGCCAACGATCTTATATGAAGATATTGCTGCATGTATTGCCCAAATCAAGGAAGGATATATCAAGACTAAAAGAACCAAACATATCCCCTTGATGTTCTTTTCATACACCCAAGAACTCGAGAAGAACAAAGAGATTGAAGTGAGATATGTCCAATCATGTGACAATACTGCAGATCTCTTCACAAAATCACTACCTACCACTACGTTTATGAAGCATGTTCATAACATTGGAATGCGCCGTCAACGAGACCTATAAGATACTCTCTTGGTCATTCTAGGAGGAGCTTTTAGAGTTGTACTCTTTTTACCTTACTACAGTTTTTTTTAATGGGTTTTTCTAACGAGTTATGGTAGCGACACTGGTCTCCAAGGGGGAGTGTTACGAAAGTGTATCAAAAAGTAAAAAAGGGCATAAAGAAAATAAGAGAGTTGTGAGTGAATTTTCTATGTGAAGCACACTATCACTATGCATGCACAGTAAAACCAACTTTTCATTCTCTATATGTATGACTCATTCTCTATATGTATGACTGTTTCGATGTTTGTAAATCACACTTCTTCAATAACAATTATCTCTCAACAAAGAATAACTCTCTCTAGCTTTCTTTAATCTCAGTATTACAATAGGTATAATATTTTTATCTTTATTTATATTTATCGATATGATAAATTATTATATTATTATTATATATAGGAAAAATCATAATTTTAATACTTAAAAGTATAATTCACTAAGTATAAATCACTAACAATTTAAACATCAGGAATTTATTACACTCATTTAGACTATCAAACAAATAAAACTCTTATTTTAAATCATTAAACTGGTTTCCTAGTTTACCCGTTAAAAAATTTAACAGAACTATACATTTTCCATTAAAAATAATGATTTGGCTTTTAATTTAATTTTTAATAAACAAAATCAGCTTTAAAGATTATATTATTATTATTTAAAAATCATAAAAGGGAAAATAAGGAAAAGAAAATTTTCTTCATCTTCCTTCTCCCACTCGAGCAGCCGATCTGAATAAACAGAATAAAAAACTTCAAATCTTTTGATGTCTGAAATTACACAAAAGTCAATGCATTTGTCGTTAACAAAACATAAAAAAAGGAAAACTATATATCCACATTTGCGTAACGGATGTACATTCTATCATGATGAACTCTAATTACTTTCTCTAACAAGAATTAGGAACACACAACCATTTTAAAAAGGGCAAAATTTATGGAAATAAAATTCCAGATTTGATTTGACCAAAAAAAAAAAAAAATCCAGATTTGATAATAAAACATTGATAAAAGCAGTTTTGTGTATTCAATACCATATCCAAGCTCCACTAGAAATCCAAACTTTAAAAAATAAAATTCTAAAGAGAATTACTTAAACCATATGTAGGGATGTTAATATGAGTAAAATAACATAACCCAAACTCAATCCACAAAAAATATTGTTTTTTTTTGTTAATGGGTAATACCTATGTATAGCTTATTAAGTTTTGGATATATTCATGGGTATCCATACTTTGATACTAATATTGTTTTGTACTAAATGTTAACATTTTGTCACATTTCTTTAGTCCGTTTTTTTTTTCAAAATATAAACGGGTCTAAATATAAACGGGCCTAACCAGACGGGCCTAAACGGACCTAAACGAGTCTAAATATAAACGAGTTTAACCGAACATGCCTAAACATGTCTAAATATAAACGGCCTAAACGGGTCTAAACGGACTTAACTGTACGGACCTAAACGGGTCTAAATATAAACGGGCTTGTAAAATGTTGTATTCCCAATGTTGTATTCAATAGTAGGCTGGATAAAGTTTATAATAGCTTCTCTATAAATAAGTCATAACTACTGGTTCATTAGTCTCCTCACCGGTTAAAACATTTCTGAGTTAACTTGTTACAATTACAAATATGGCTCAATATTCAAGCTATATCTGCTTCATTACAGTTGTCTTTCGTCTGATTCCATTTAATCAACCTCTAAGATAGTCAATTTCGAATCCAGTCTAAGACATTACGATCATTAACTCAACTAATCTAGCTGAAATAGAACGGAAACACACTACAAGAAAAACTGTCTTTAGCCACGAACGAGCCACGAACAGTTCGTGGCTAAGAATTTTCAAGCCACGAATAGCTACGAACCAGCCACGACTGTAAATCGTGGCTAATTCATAGATATTCGTGGCTATTTAGTCACGAAAAAATATTCGTAGCTATCCGTGGATAATTAGCCACGAATAGCCACAAACTAGTCGTGGAAGAACATAGCCACGACTAGACACAAATATGTTTGTGGCTACCTAGCCACAATCTGAAATCGTAGCGATTTGTGGCTAATTTATCCACGAATAGCCACGATATTATCGTGGAAGATATTAGCCACGAATAGCCACAACGAAATTCATGGCTATGTATCCACGAACAATTTCGTAGCGATTCGTGGCTATATTATGAAATAGCCACGGATAGCCACGAATAAATCGTGGCTATTCTAAACCCTAAACCCTAAATATATCCTAAAACCTCAAACTCTAAACCTCAAACTTTTAATCATAAACTATAAAATCAAAATATAAACAATTAATTAAATATACATAAAACTATTTTTTTTTTCAAATTCAATACACAATATTCATATCCTAAATTAAATAACCTATATATATATATATATATATATATAAAACCTTAAACTATAACCAAAAATCTAAAAACTAAAACCCTAAAATTATAATATATCTAAAATTATGATTCAAAACTTATAAAAGAATTCTTATGTCCAAATCTTAATCATATTATAATCCTTAGTACTCTTAAACATAAAATATTAAATTAAAATATAAATATTAATTATAACAAAACTCTAAGTCTTATAATATATCCATGACTTAGATTAAATACTTACAAATAAATTCTTATTTTCCAAATCAACTATTTCTAACATTATCTTAAAACTTTACTCATAATCTTTCAAACCCTATACCATAAACCATTAACACATTCTAAACTAGAAAACTTTTAAATCTTTACTTACATATATATACTTTACATAATTAATTTAAAATATTTCTAACACCAACCCATAAATTAAAATTTCTAAATCTTTAACTATTAATCATAAACTATAAAATCTATATATAAAAACTAATATATATTTACTTACAACTAATATTTAAATCATTCACATTTTTTAAAACTAATTTTTACTACTAAAATAACAAGTAAATCTAATTTGTTAGTTTATTCTTACCAAAAATAACAAAATAATCTAATTGGTTAATACCATTTCACTAGGATCACAAATAATAACCCTTAGATTATAATATATGAACGGTGGAGATTACAGATCCAATTTCTCTCTCTCTCCCTTGTCGTCATCTTCACATTCCTCCTCTCTTCCTATACAGATCTTCATCTTATCTCAAATCTACTTCTCCTCCATCACCACAAAACAAATCGAATCTAGTTCTTCTCCTTCACCAATGCCGTCGTCGTCTTCACCGTCTCTCGCCGTCTCCCACTTCTCTCGCCGTTCTTCGTCTTCACCATCACTGTCTCCCGCTTCTCATCATCCACCCATGGCGTCGTCGTCGTCACTCTCCCTCACACTTTGCTAACAATCGCAGAAGGCGCACGGATTCGATGTCTCTGTGTGTTGATTATAAAAAGGAACACTTTTTTATTTTCCATGGCTGGGAACGATGAAGTTAACCTTATTGAGAGCAAGGTGAGACCTTTTTCTAGTTTTCTTCTATTTTGCATTTGATTGTTTGCTTAGATAATGAGAACTTTAGAGGTTTAATCGAATTTGATGAAGCTTTTGTGTTTCTCTTGTAATTTTTTGCTGTCACCTTATGGTCTTGTTGATGGCGTTTGTTGAGAATCATTATTTTTCAAAGATCTGTTAGATTCTCTGATTTATCATATGTCTGTCTATGTTTTTTTTTTTTATTGCAGACAGTGGTTCCTCTCAATACATGGGTTTTGATATCCAACTTTAAGCTAGCCTACAATCTCCTTCGTCGTCCTGACTGAACTTGTAGCAGCGGTGGGTGTGGAGCTGCGTCATCATCACCGGAGCAGAGGGCGGAGGCATCCCGGACCACGCACCGGAGCTGGCGGAGACGTCACCGGAGACGTCATCGGAAACGCACAGAACAAAGGCTGAGACGCACCGGCTCTACGTTTTATTTTCTTTTTGTATTTTTTTTTATCAATTTTATATGTTTTTTGTAAATTAATTTGTAATTATTTTGTTTTTAATAATTATTATATTAAATTAATTTTTTTTAATATATATATTTTTTAGATAGCCACGGACAATTCGTGGTTAGTCGTAACTAAATAGCAACGAGTATATCGTGGTTATTCGTGGCGATTAAGCTACGAATATATCGTGGTAATTCGTAGCTATATAGCTACGAACAATTCGTGGTAATTCGTAGCAAAATAGCCACGAATATATCGTGGATAGTCGTAGCTAAATGGCCACGAACTAGTTTGTAGCTATTTGTGGTTATTAGCCACGAATAGGTTCGTGGCTACACCGTGGCAAGCTTGCTACGACTAGCCACGACTAGCCACGGTTTAACATTAGCAACGAGCTCGAAGCTACGAAAAATTTTCGTGGCTATTCGTGGCTAAGGGCGAACTAGCCACGGATTTTTGGCTCTAGCCACGAAAAAATTTGTGGCTAAATACAGATTTTCTTGTAGTGACACCAATTAGGTATATCAGTTCTTCTTACTTTGAGATCGACAGAAATACCACTGGAAGTATAAATGATAAATTCAAGAGAACTTACGTATAGAATATAAACCAAGCTAGAAGGTCGAAGAAGCTTGATTCATCGAATTTACCTTTGGTTTGCAGAGATTTCGTTCGAGTAAATTGTTCAAAGAGATCGAATTAGGGATTTAGCAAAACCTAAATTCATGATTTGGGGAAGATATTGTGTACGGCGTCGTTTTAGTTAGGATTTTGTTTAAAAAAAAAACCCATGGATATCTGATATCCAATGGGCAAGACCCGAGTGAAACAAAAAAATAATTAGACCCAAACCATTCTTGATCCATATTATTTTCTGTACAAATCCAACCCATATATGATAAATTTGGGTACCCAAATGGGTTTAAACCCAAATTAACATCCCTAACCATATCCATAACACCCAACCGAGTTCGAGACCGTGACTCACATTCCTCCCATGCAAACAAAATCGCGCGAAACCCAGATTAAATATATTTGTTTATTAGTTGTAATATAGTTTGCTACTGATATTGGGCTTAGATTCGATGTTTCATTACTTTGCTAATGCCCATCAATATGGAAAGAGTTGGTCGTTGTTGATGTGGAGAAGCGAATCGGAGAGGGTTGATTGAAGCTCTATAAACTAAAGAAACATTTTTTTCCTATTTTAAAGTTTTATTTTTTGTTTTTTCAATTATAATAAATAATAAAATATTATTAAAGCTGATTTTGTTTATTAAAAATAAACGTAAAAGCCACATCATTATTTTTAACGGAAAATGTATAATTTTGTAATCTTTTTAACCGAGTAAACTCGGAAACCAATTTAATAGTTTAAAATAAAAGTTTCATTTGTTTGATAGTCTAAAATGAGACTGCTAAACTCTCGAAGTTTAAAGTGTTAATTATTTATATTTTGAGATTTAGAATGTGAATTTCCCTATATATATACGCTAAATTTTTGTTGCTCTTATTATCTTAAAATTATATATCTAAGACTTTCCACTAGATATTTGTTTTAGATTTGAGATTCGAGATTTGAGTAGGAATAAGTTCGTAAATACATTTTCAAGCCAAAATATATAAATATGTTTTTTTAATCTGAATTTCATTGATTTAGTATTAGCAAAAACTTTTTTAGTACAAATCCGAAAAGTCTAGAGACTACATCCAAACGACTAAAAAGAGAACAAGATGGCAAGGAAAACAATTTATGTAGACTTTAGTTCAACAAAAGGAGCCAGAATGAAACTATACAACAACAATTTACAAAATTAACACAAAGCTGATTGCTCAAAGAGCTTAAGATCTTATCAATTAAACTGAACAACTGACCTCCACCACAAACTCCCTTAAATAAGAAAAGATAACGAAAAGACTGTTAAAGTTGTCATCTTGCAAAGCCTCCCTCCATCTGTATTGACCGGACTTATTCCCTTCTCTCTCAATGCTACTCTTCACATTTTCCAAAAATACACTTGTTACATTGTATCAATACCCCGCCCAATGAGGTGCATCTTGTCCTCAAGCAGAAAAGAAGGAAATTGACGAACACATTCCTACCCTAACATCCAAGTAGCCTCATGAGTTGGTAACCCATTCCAGTGAATCAAAACCTCGAGGTGACCTTCTGTAGTCTAAAGAGTATCAATTACAGTTTTCGGAGATAGCATAAACTGTCCCTGATCAGAGAATGAGATGGAAAGTGGTGTTACATGTTGATTGTCCCCAATGACCGGTTTATGTTGTGAAACATGAAAAAATGGATTTATGTGAGATCCTGGTGGAAGTTTCAGACGTTATGCCACTTTCCCAATACACTCTAACACATGGAAAGGGCCATAAAACTTGGCTGCCTGTTTTTGGAAAAGATGACATGAAACCGATTGTTGATGGTAAGCTGGAAGTTTGAGGAAGACCATTGCTCTGACGTCAAATTCCAAATCTCGGCGATATTTGTCTACGACACGTTTCATAGATGCTTGTGCTCATTCCAAACATTCTTGGAGTTCAGACATCATGTTATTACGTTCCTGCAACATAGTTTCCAGCTCAAAGTTAAGAGTACACCCTGTTTCATTGCGGAGTATAGCCGGCGGATCCCTGCCATAGACAACCTTAAATGGAATGGTTTGTAGCGCAGTGTTCACACATGTGTTATACAAAAACTCAGCCTAAGTCAGAAACTTTAGCCAAGTCATAGGGTGAGAAGAAGCGAAACACCGTAAGTACGTGTCAAGGCAGCGATTTAGCACCTCAGTTGACCATCGGTTTGGGGATGGAATGCTGTAATATACTTTAAAACTGTGCCGGATAAGGGAAAACACTCTTTCCAAAACATACTAAGGAATTTTTTTTGTCTCGGTCCGACACGAGGGAAGCAGGAAAACCATGTAGCTTATTTACTTAAGAAGTTAACTTGTGAGAGACATTAACATCAGAGTAGGGGTATTTCAAGCCAACGAAATGAGCATACTTACTGATGCGGTCAACCACCACAAAAATAACACTGAAGCCTTGTGACGAAGGTAGACCGTCAATGAAATCCATGTTTATATCTTGCATCAGAATTGCTGGAGAGAGCGTCAATGTTTTATGTACCGCAAGTTTCATCCCTTTCCAATGGAATGAGTGTTGGATTCATTTAAGTGTCTTGAACACCCATGAATGTTCTCCCATGAGGTTGTCGTGACATTCTTGAATGATTAGTGGGATAAAGCGTTAATTGGGAGGCATAACCAACCTCCTTTTGTACCACAAGTGACCATCCACAACTGAAAAACCCTGTTTCATGGAGTCACCATTCAGTATATGTTGTTTAAGAAGCTGACTATCCTCATTTTGTTCAATTTCACCAAAGATTTCTTGTAATTGCAGCACATTGGGACAAGTAGAGCAATCAAGGAAGAGCCGGTATCGTGGAAAAACTCCTGCAATTGTCGAGATAGCCCGTCCTCAGCTTTTTTTCTCCACTCCAAATTTGTTAATGATATCGAATTGAAAACTCATTAAGCGAGAGAGCTTTTTGGTCCATGTGAACAATGAAACGGCGGCCAACGAAGTAATGTTTCCAATTCAGCACGCCGAAAAATATCGCCAAAAGCTCTCACTCATAGATGGGTTTAAGCTTCTCTCGTGGTGTTAAATTATGACTGAAGTAAGCTATTGGTCGTTTTCTCTGCATCAAGACAGCACCCAAACAAAAACCCGACGCGCCAGTTTCCACAACAATCACCTCCTCAAAGTTAAGTAGCACCAACACTGGAGCAGAAAATATAGCATGTTTCAGATGATCAAAAACAGATTGTGTAGCCTCCGACCACACAAACTGATCCTTTCGAAGTAACTACATCAAGGGATTAGCGATGATACCATATACTTTCACAAAGCGACAATAATAACTCATAATTCCCAAGAAAGCACACAACTCTTTGACAGTTCGCGGGGTTGAACCAAGTTGCAATTCATCTGATCTGTAGCAACCCCTGAAGATGAAATCACGTGTCCCAAATACTTCACCTGATTTTGGCCAAACGTACAGTTCTTGTGGTTTGCGAACAAGCAATTATCTTATAGAATTTGCAGCATTAACTGTAGATGTTTCTGGTGCTCGTGTATGCCCACATTATACACTAGAATATCATCGAAGAACAAAACGATGCAAATACGGTCGGAAAAACTCATTCATCAAACCTTGAAAGGTTTCCGTAAAATTTATGAGACCAAAAGGCATCACGAGAAACTCGTTATAACCCTCTTGAGTGGGGAAAGTGGTCTTATGTATGTCGTCCTCCTTGATATGAATCTGATGATATCCCGAGTGTACATCCAATTTGGAAACACTGCTGCGCATTGGAGTTCATCCACAATTTATCAATCGTAGGAACCGGGACTTGTTCGGAATCGTAGCGTGATTAACAGCCCTGTAATCCACACAAAAGCGCCATGCAGAGTCATTCTTACGAACCAACAACACCGGACTGGAAAACTGACTACAACTTGGTCGAATGATTCCACTTTATAACATATCTGCCACCATTATTTCCATAGCCTCCTTACTAGCGTGAGGATAACGGTACGGCCTTACTGGAATTGCTGTGACACCGAGAAGAAGGTGAATCGAATGGTCAGGGTCTCGGATGGGAAGAAGACCATTTGTCCATAGGTTCGATTCAGTTTTAATTTAGATGATGCAATTTTTAAACAAAACAGAAGAGTAAAAATCAAAACCGAGAACAAACACATGAAGCAATCGCAATCAGTGAAACTGGACGGACAAGTAAACACTCAAGCAAGCAATTTATCGCCTAATGCTTATATGCAGTCGGCTTTCAACTTAAACAACCTCTACTCCCTATTCCATTTTTTTTTAAATGGTGCAAAAGAAGATGAATCAAGCTAAAAAATGCAATGATAAACACAAAAACTAAAAATTACTAACCGCAAGCAACAAGCAACTATCCTAGAGAATGCAAACAAACCTATCGGTGATGGTATATGCGGGTGGATCGATTTAATCAGCCTAACAACTCAACAACTTGTTTTTTTTTTTGTTTTTTTATTTTTATGCAGGAACATGAATGAACTAGAGGATTACAGAAAGCCAAAATCAAAAGGAACAATAAACTGAAGCAAATACTCAACAACAAACAACAACTCAAGCGATTTTCAAGAAACCCTAAAGCTGTCTATATGCCGCTGGTTTTGATTCAAAAACCTAGCAACTCTTTTTTTATATATGAATATGATGCCAGGACAGAAGTGAAACCATATGAAAAAATCAAATATGAGATGCAACACATTTTTTTGAGTTTTTTTTTGAATTCTAGATGAAATAAAAAATCTGAAAATAAGTAAAGAGATTAGAAATAGAGTTGACCGGAAGGTTCCAAGAGCCTAAGCTCTGATACCATATGATGTAAGCTTCGCGGGAAGCTCAGACTGAACCGGTTTTATGGTTGACATAAAGGCTGTACTGAAGTCGCTCTCCGTTGGACCATGGACATGATAGAGATGGTGCACAAGCAGCTGGACTGAAGTTGCTCTCTGCTGATGCAATTGGATGGATTGAAGCTGTATGAACTTGAACAAGGAACAAGGTTTGGCTGGAGTTGTAAGGGGGAAGCCATGCAATGCAGAATCTCACATCCATAAAAGATAAGGACTTTTGGGTTTTTCTCTATGATTAAACGTAACTTGAAAAATAAAGAGTACAAGGCTTTATAGCATAGTTTGCGAAAACCCCAAATAAAATAAGGACATAGGCCTCCAGCGGGTTCCTTGAAAGGCTATTGAATAACTTAAAATTCTTTATGGTTCCTTGTTGAGTTAAGTTTCTGGAATAGGTTGATTTGTAGCATAAATCCTCCTGGTTAGGTAGATATGCCCCAAAACGTGCACCTATGTCTCTGGTACGATCAAGCTGCTTTTCTCGAAGGACATATACCGGCGTGGTGAGTATCCTCTAGTCTGCTTGGATGATGATGACTTGATGTCCTCATCATACATTCCCTCTTGAAAATGTTTCGACCTCAAAATTGTATAACCTGCACCAAGTCAAAGAAAGTTATCTTTCATGCGGTTTTGTGAGTCCATGGATTTACCTTGATGGATCCTGGGCTCATTGACTTAAGGGCTATCATGCGGTTCTCATTTGAGTTGGTAATTCAATATCACGCCTTTGCTCTGGCTTGGGTTCCATGGACGAGCTTCTGCACCATCATCTCTTGTGGTCTCGGTCTTGTCCTCCCTTGGTGGTGGTGGTTCTTTCTTGAAGCGTCCATGGTCTAGTGGCACTTCTTTTCGGTTTTCTTCCTTCGTTCCTGCAATAAGATGAAAACTCTTGGCAAGAAACAAGTGTGTTATAAAAGTCAAGCAATAACTAAAAACAAGTAAACTCATATCAGCTCGAACAGATTCATTATCATTGCCAGGTTTCACTTTAACCTTCATTTTAAAACAAGAAGTTTGTATCTTGTGTTCCTCATTTAATCCTAAACTTTTCACAACACATTCTGAGTATAACAAGTTTATTGAATTAGTTCTTGAGTCATTAGAAGTACACCAAGTTGAGTTGCTACTTACCTGGACAAGATCCTTGGTGTTTTTGGTTGTCCGGGTCAACATGGTTTTTGGAAGTGGTGTTTGGTCTGGAGGCTCTTATTTGATAAAGAGGTTTTTTGGTAACACACTCACTCCCTTTATGGAATGTAGACACGTCATGAGCTTTGGGAGATATTGCAAAGATTGTGCACTGATTTCTTCTTGATTGAAGTCGAGTTTTGGTGTAAGGATGCTCTGTTCTAGAATGTGTATTGGTGTTCGGTCTTTCTCATTGATCCTGAACCTATATTGGGCGAGAGGCAAGTGCACTATCAGAGAAGTCGATTATTGAGAATCAGATGGGTCCAAGTGCTTGCTTACCTTGGATTGATCGGGTTTTATGGTCTTAATAACCATGTCATTCTGGTCATGCTTTTGATCATGTAAGGTTTGGCTTTGCCTCATAATGTCTTCTTCACCTATTGGATCATATTGTAATCAGCGTGCGATCCACTTTTCTCCTCCATCTTTACAATGTGTTTCCTTCAAGAGAGATGTTCCTTGCTCATTAGATTGGCTCTTGGTGGGTTACTGAACCAAAATAATCTCCTTCTTTGGTGTTGGCATCCAAACTCTTGAAGATGATCTCATCATAATCCTCTTGGTAATGTAGATAATGTTGTGTGACTTTTGTACAAACTCCTTGTACCTACACTGCTTTAAAACTCCCCAAGTAATGATCGGGTTATGGTAGTACTTGAGAGGTTCTTCTTGTATCCACCACAAATAAGCTTTTCGAACAAGAGTGTTGATGGCATAAGTTAGTCTCTCCTTCTTTGGGATTTTATAGAACCAAAAACAAGCTTTCAGGCCTCTTTCCCATCTTAAATAAGTCTCTGGATCTTGTTCAAGACCCGAAAATGAGAGGTTATGGGGCTCATAGATTTTTCTTTCATCATGAGAAGGCTCTTGCGACTTAGAGATGAGTGGTATTTGATCTGATTCATCCTCATAACATCTTATGTTATCTTGGGAATAGTCTGGTGGTTCTTGTTCTGGTTCATCTCCACATTCTGAACTTGAGTAATATCATGGTGCTGGTGGTGGTCACTCAAGCCAGTTAATACGTTCTCCTAACGCTTCTCCCGAGCAGTTGAGCTAAGTCCACTGGTGCATTATTGTTTCACATAGTAACTAATTCTGTAATAACAACACTAGACACAAATAAAGTGCCACAAGAACTAGAAACAAACAAGAAGAACAAAAAGGAAAATCGGCAATTCGCAAAAATGAAAAAATGCATATTTGGAAAAATGCAACTAAAGCTAATTGGTTTTCTATTTTTTTTTTACTTATGAATGCAACAAGAATTCTAAATGGAAAATTCAATTAGTATGAGTGTATAATTGAAACAAGCAAACACAGAATCAAAAACCGGATGGCTCGGGTGAAACCCTAGCCGCGATTCGCGCACGCAAGTGAAAGGATGAGGCGGATGCAATCTGTCCTTAGGTTCGATTTGGTTTTAACTTAGATGATGCAATTTTTAAACAAACCAGCAGAGTAACAATTAGAACCAAGAACAAACACAAGAAGCAATCTCAAGCAGTGAAACTGGACAGACAAGTAAACATTCAAGCAAGAATTCGATCGCCTAAAGCTTATATACAACAGGGTTTCAACTTAAACAACCTCTACTCCCTATTCCTTTTTTTTTTAAATGATGCAACATAAGATGAATCAAACTAAAATATGAAATGATAAACACATAAACTAACAATTACTAACCGCAAACAACAAGCAACTATCCTAGCGAATGCAAACAAACCTATCGGTGATGTTATATGCGCCTGGATCGATTTTAATCAGCCTAACAACTCAAAAACTCATTTTTATTTTTGATTTTTATGCAGGAACAGGAATGAACTAGAGGATTACAGCAAGACAGAGTCAACATGAACAACAAGCTGAAGCAAATACTCGGCAACAAACAACAACTCAAGAGATTTTCAAGAATCCCTAAAGCTGTCTATATGCGGCTGCTTTTTGATTAAACAACCTAGAAACTCTATTTTTTTATATGAATATGATGCAAGTACAGAAGTGAAACGATATGACTGAAGCAAATATGAATGCAACACAGTTTTTTTTGGAGTTTTTTGAATGCTAGATGAAAGAAACAAATAGCAAAATAAGTAAAGAGATAAGAGATAGAGTTGACCGGAAAGGTTCAAGATCTTAAGCTATAATACCAGATTATGTAAGCTTCACATGAATCTAACACTGAACCGGTTTTATGGTTTACACAAAGGCTGGACTGAAGCCGCTCTCCTTTGGACCATGGACACGATAGAGATGGTGCACGAGCATCTGGATTGATGTCGCTCTCTGCTGATACAATTGGATGGATTTAAGCTGTAAGAACTCGAAAAGGAACAAGGTTTGGCTGTAGTTGCAAGGGGTAAGCAACACAATGCAGAATCTCACGTCCGTCAAAGACAAGGACTTTAGGGTTTTTCTCTATGATTAAACGTAACCTGAACAAAAAAGAGTACAAGGCTTTGGAGCCTAGTTTTCAAAAACCCCAAAGAAAATAAGGACAGGAGCCTTAAGGCCTTGCAAGAAATAAGACAAATAAATAAAGAAAATAAGGCCCCATGGTCGTGTGGCACTTGGCTTGGACATGCCATGCATTCTATCTAATGGATCAGTCTCAGATTACCTCGTTAAAAACCTTGCAAAGAAAACCCAGTGGGATAAAATCTTGCAAGGGAAAAGGAGTATAACCCTTGGTCCACAGAGATGTTGCAATGCTCCTCCTGGCTTTCAAGTATAAATTTGAAGTGCATCAAACCCATGAGATTCCAAATAAGGTAAGTCTAGAAACCATTGGGTTAGAACTTGAGTAACTTCTCCATCCGGACTGGTATTGGCTTGATTCCAACTCTGGTTTCATGATGAGTCAAGATTCCAGAACAAGTTACTTTGTTGTTTCATTCATCCTGGTCTGTTCTGAGCTCTCCAATAAGTTTTATTTGGTCTCCAGCGGGTTCCATGGAAGTCTTTTATTTTGTAACTTGCATTACTTCCTCATGTGAAAGGCTACTGAAGCACTTCCACTTCATGATGGTTCCTTGGTGAGTTAAGTATCTGGAATAGGTTGAGCGTGCACTTATGTCCCTAGTATGATCAAGCTGATTTTCTTCTAGGGCATATACCGGCTTGGTGATCCCTCCACTAGTCTGCTTGGATGATGGTGGCTTGATGTGTCGCATGATTTTAGACGAACTAGTCAACCGCACCAAATTTGTTATGGCCGGAGCTATGATCTCTGCTTAACACGGTCTCTCTTCTCTATAACTCACACCCAAAATGAAACACTTTGTAAGGAAATGGACTTTTTCTTATTTATGAAACACCGTATCGATTTATAAGACAGACTCAATACTGATTAGAGAGAAATATTGTGAAGAACTACGATCTCATCACGATTGTATCTCGAGGACTCATGATGTCACTCTAATCCTCATACACATCATGCTTAATCCATGAGTAACAAACTTCCTTAAGTAAGAAAAGATAACGAAAAAGACTGGTAAAGTTGTCATATTACAAAGCCTCCTTCCCACATGGAGTCTTTGCTTTCCTCATTTAATCTTCATGAGTCAACTCTCTGTGTTGACCGGACCTGTTTCCTTGTCTGTCATGTCTTCTACTCCAATGCTACTCTTCACCCTCTTCCAGAAATACACTTGTTGCATCGTATCATTGTCATAGTGTTTTTGTTTGTTTTCGACAGTCTCCTTCTCTGTTGTGTCTGATTGTAAAGAGATCTTTGGGAAAGAGTATCAGATCGAGGAACGAGAGCTAAGGCTTGCATCAGAGGTAATTATTCCTTTGGTTCAATAACTTGTGTTTCTTCTTATATACTTTGACTTCTTACCCTAAAATTGTGTTTCAATTTATGCATTGGGTTATATATTGCAATATATTTCTCCCATAGGTAGAGTTTTCAAAAGGTTGGAAACTCAAGTACTGTTATATGTCCACGGCAAATAAACACCATTGTTCTTATCTTTTGTGTTTTTTTTCACAGGAAAATAGCGCCGTTTTAAGTGAGCATGCAAAAAGTGACTTGTTTGAATGGTGAAGCATCCACTGTATTGTGGGCATGTTCGTTTGTTCAATCAGATAGTTCATTGGTGAAGCATCTAATGAGTTTTTCTTTCTAAACCGCAAAATCACATTTTGTTGCCAAAATTTTAAAATCATATTTTTGCAAAAACCATAAAATCTTGTTTCTCCCCCAAAACGTAAATTCATATTTCTCGCCAAAACCGCAAAATCGGGGTTTTCCTCCAAAAAATAAAAATTATATTTTTTTTGTCAAAACCGCAAAATTATTTTTCTTTTAAAAATTACAATATCGCGTTCCTGCTAAAATTGCAATAATCGTGTTTTCCATCCAACATCACTTATAATATTTTTCCAAACATCGTGTTTTTCCACCAAAACCGAAAATTATAATTTCCCGCTAGAACCGAAAATTATGTTTTCTTATCAAAATTGCAAAATCATATTTTTATTGTCAATATCGCATTTTCTCGTTAAAATCGCAAAATTGTGGTTTCTATTAAAAATTGAGAAATGACAAGATAATAATTTTGAAAATTATATAGTTGTAAATATATTTTAGATTAATAATTGAAATTATAATGGTTAATATTATAATTAAAATATCATTAAATCAAAGTATGATCATTTTAGTTATTTTTTTTATTGAATTCATCTAGATGGAGATGATGATATATAAAAACTAAACACACAAATAAAAGGTCATTCAAATGTTCCATCCAAATGAACATTAAAAAATTAAGAACAACATTTAAATGAAGCATCTGGATGGAACATTGAAATGAATTATCTAGATGATAATGCCAGATGAGCAAACGAACAACCCATGTATAATATTGTTCAGTTATAGAAAACGGCTATCATACCTGAACTAGAGAGATACAGTTTCTTTTTTTTTTGTCAACTAGATAGTTTGTTATGCACATCATTCACATATAAACGTTGTATTGTTGGAAAATTATGAAATAAAAGAAGATAGAGAAAATGTATAAAATAGCATAAAAATATAGCACCAAAGAAAGTAATTGATATTTTAGCATCATTTTGATTACAAAGACTTTTATAACATTATATAATTTAGGGTTTAAAATTTATTATTTAGAGTTTAGGGTTTATTATTTAGGATTTAGGGTTTAGTATTTAGGATTTAGGGTTTATTACTAAGAGTTTATGGTTTAGTATTTAGGGTTTAGAGTTTCATATTTAGAATTTAATATTTAGAGTTTAGGGTTAGGGTTAGTTTAATCTTTATCCTTTAATGAATGTTATTTTGTGATTTTTCCTCGTTGTTGCTATATTTGTGACAACACATGTTTTTGTGCTTTTGTGAATTGTCCAAAAAGATATGTATATTTTGGGGATGACTTATAAAATAAAATTTATATAATATATAATTCTAAACAGTATATCAGAACACTAAATTATTATCATAATAAAATAATACAGTAAAAATAAATTGTTATAATAAAACAAATGCATGTGATTCCCGCGCTATAATAGGTCCACTAATACTAGCACACATTTTAACGCTACTATATACTTTCGTGTCCTAACATTCCTAACATTTATGAAAAAGCTATGAAAAACATATAATAACAAAATAAATATGCTATCAATACTCATATTTTCTATATTTTCTATAGTGCCATTTCCATTGAATTATTATATTGAAGGAATTCACAAAATCGTCCATTTATCAAACATGGAGTACTCGTCACCTTCTCTAGTTGTTGTCATTTCATGCCAGTTGGAAAAATTAGAAGACGACAAGGATCTAGTGAAACCATTGTGTGTGATATTAATTCCTCTCAAATATCAAAACCCAATGGACAAGTAGGGATGATACAACAACCCGTGGAATTCATGCAGTGCAAGAAAACATCCCATAAGCAACGAAATGTTTTTGTTGTTAATTTTCGACAGATTAGCGATGATTTTATGACATATAAAAAATTGTTGTAAAATCGTTAGAATTAGCGATGAAAATAATTCGTCGACGAAAGAAACAACAAATTTACGACAAACTATTGTGGACGATACATTTCTTCATAACTTCGACGCTAACTAACGACAACGACGTAATAACGACCTATTGTTTCTTTTCTGGAAGTTAAAATGTTAAATTGATTAATAAAAAAACAGTTTAATTTCTTTTCATTTCTCCTTCATTGTTGCCGTTGGAGGTGATGCGTCTATCGCTACTGTTACGTTCCGGCGATTTAGAAGACGCCGTAAAATTCAGCGGCTTAAAAAGTGACGCCACGACTCCAAAACTGTGACCAATATGCCACTTTTTGTCTTACACCAAACTAAAGCTGCCGCCGGTGTTCACAAAATGAACACGCCGCTAGCGGGAGGTTGCCGAACATGCTTATATACATGAGAGTTTGAATTGTCTTTAATGGGACTCTGAGGCGAAAGAAAAGTTCAAAAAGGCAAAAAGACAACACTGAAACTGCTCTTCAAAATGGAACTGAAAACATGGGAACTCTTGTTATGATGAAGCCATCAAACCAACATCAGCCATGGAAGAAGGAACCAGACAAAATGGAGATGAGAGCATGAAGCCGAGAAGAGCTAAGGAGAAGTGTGAGCTTTGCTTAGCTCAAATGGAGATCAAAATCGATAAATCTAGCTTAACAACCACTTGGAGTACAATATCAACTCATATAGAGCACACCACGAAGAAGAATAATTCCAAAAGATTTCCACACGAAAAAATATCAAGATCAAAACCGACAAAATTCAAATGGATCCAGTTGGAGACCAAAATATACAAATTGAAGCATTCCAACCAGACCAGGAGGAAACAAGCAACAAATCAACTTGTTCTGGATTCTCAACACAAAAAAGCACACTGAGGATTGGAATCATGTCAAAAGCTAGTATGTTCCTCAATTATGACAAACCCTGATTTTATTATGTTCTTCTCTTTTTCTGAAATCTCATTTGATTCATCTCGCTAATCTCTCTCCAAATCCTCTTCCATGCCCACCCATCTTAAAATGGTATCTCTTATTTCGATCTCTTATTCGAAGCTCTTAGTTTAATTGCTAACTTTGGCAGAAACCCTATCGACCCTCTCAAACTCTTCTTTGAATCTCTCAATCACGAAACCCTCCTTAATACGAGCCCTACAGCTACGGGTAAGATACAAATTTAGGAGTTAGGATGTGTGTTACACCCTCACGTGATTTAGCTTTGCTTTGCTTTAGAAATGGGATTGCTCCTGAGTCTGATTGTTGGTTTGCTTATGATTTTCTTGTGATTAGCTTGTTTTGGAACAATTTATTTTGGTTTTACAGGTTGTAAACGACTACTATATTCCTCTTTCAGCTTCAATATGGTCTCTATATCCCGGATAAGTTGGTTGTTTTGTTTATAATAAGTGTTTGATGAGTTAGAGTCCGATGGTTAGGATGTTAATCTTATAGTTAACAAGAAATTGAGTTTGATGTCTCTGTTTAACTACTATATGTGTTTTGTTATGTTTGATTGTCTGGGCGTTTACAAGATAGTGTTTGTATCATTTGAGACATGACCAAACCATCCATAACTTTATTCTTAAACATTTTTTCGAGGCTATCTGTCAACGACGGATGAAAGACATAGTCAGTTCTCCAAAGGACTACAGCAGAACTGCATCGGTCTGCGACCTCGTGAGATCTCAACAGATGAATATAACTACATATTTGCTGAGTGAAAGTAACATTTCACAATCCATGCTTGTAAAGTCGTCTCATGCTCTTTACTTTTTTTTGGGGGTCAAATTTCATGTTCTTTACCTAATTGTTTTTTTCTTATTGTCTTTAATTATCACAGGCACCTGAGAAGGATGGACAAGTAAATCCTTATGGAGTCGAAAAAATCCATTAATGGGCAAGCGTAGATAGACAGCCCATACATTTTTCAGCAATTGTGGCCCACCAAGAGCAACTGAAGGAAGCTCAACGTAAACTAAAACATCATCTACACCATAGGTTACTTATAATTATCTCTTGCACTTCTTAATTTTTTGGTATATGATTTGGCAACTCCTTAATACTGGAGTTTGCGTATGTATATCGTTTGTGTCTATATACTAATGTTATTTTGAAGCAAATGTCTTTTACATTTCTTGTACAATCAAATAACGGTATCAACAATTACCAAATCGTAAATGTAATTAATCCAAATTCTTATTTTTACAAAGAAAAGTCAACAACAGTCATCAATTATTCACAAAATATTTACCATCAGCGTATTTTGATTTTTCGAATAGTCGCCATATATTACGACTAAGTTGTAGCTATAAAAGACAATCAAAAAGTAGTCGGCAAGTAGTGACACAATCATTACCAAATTGGATCTAGCTGTTCCGATTAGACGCTGCGTATTCGTTAATTTAGCCATACAATAATCGCTAATTAATAGCAAAATTCTTACCATAATCATATATTGATGTTCCCGTTAGTCGTCAGATCATCGGTAAGTTAGTCAAGAAACAGTCGCCAAATAGTCACCTTATATTACGACTACGTTGTGACTATGTTAGACATTAATGTAATAGTAGACAAGTAGTGGCCGAATCAGTACCATAATCGTATTTTGGTCTTCCGATTCATCGCTGGATAGTCATTAATATGGTCGTTATACAGTCGATACATAGTGGCCAATTGTTACGACTACTTGGTGACTATATTAGACAGTCACATATTAATCGCCCATTAGTCAATTATTTTAACGACTATTTGATGACTATGTTTCTCTGACTATGTGTGGAAACATCTTTTGGTCGCATAGTTGTCGCCGTATAGTCGGAAGTTAGTCCTTATATATTGCGATTAAGCTACGTTTAATCGCCGACTACTGCTGTTAGTCGTATAAATATTTGTAACTCGCCGACGATTTAGCGACTATGGATTTACAACTACCATAATTAGTCGTAAACTAGTCGTAAAACTGGGATTAACGACTATTTTGCGATTAAAAGTACAGTCGCAAAACACTGTTTTCTTGTAGTGAAACAATCTTCTATGTAAGAAAAATGCTTATAGATGCAGAGACCCGGTATCCAGCAATGGAAAACTGGCTTTAGCTCTGGGCATGTCAGCTCACAAGCTCTGACCTTACAAACAATCACACTCCATCGTAGTAATGACCTCACAACTTATTCGAACTCTACTCCACAGTCCAAACCAATCGGGCCAACTAGCCAAGTATGCCATTGAGATCAGCGAGTATGATATCGAATTCCGCAGTCAGACCTACGCAAAATCTCAAGTTTTGGCTGACTTCGTCATCGAGTTGATGCCACAGTCTGCATAAGAGGCCATTCCCGACAAAGAATGGACACTCCATGTCGACGGAGAAACCCTCCAGAAATAAATTATGAGTTGGCATAAAACACGTAACCATACGGGAGAGGTGTTAGAGTCCTTCAGACTCGGCTTCATAGCATCTAACTGAAGGATTATGAGGTTTTTCCATGGTTCAATTCTCAGATTGCAACCTAGCACATAATCTTAAACAGATCTAGGTTCTTGTAATCGAATCATAAAACAAACCTGATCTTTACCTTTGCAGCGGAATTGGTGGTAATGACAAGATCAGATTAGAGCTGATGAGAAACGGCTCCTCCTCAGGTATCCACACGCTTACAAGCACGGATGGCTGCTAGACCGATATGGAAGAACAACAAAGAGAGAGAGGCTCGAGAGAGAGAGATGAGCCGCGGCTGCCATCTCCAAAATCGCAGACAAAAAGAATGCCAGGGTTTCTCAACCCTTGTTGCCTTCTTATTTCACTAATGGGCCCAAGTTTAATTAATTAATTAAACTAATGGTCCATTAGACTTTTGGGCCCAAGATACAAATCAGACAAAAGCCCATTTGTTGTCTGCCCAACTCTCTGTACAAATACCGTAAATGCCTTAGCATCTTACCGTATTAATTCCATCTTAACTTTCCCGTTAGCTATGGTGTGTGACCCTTAGGGATCATACAATACTGGTAATAAGTCCTAAACTTATAGATCATGAGCGGACTCTAGCAAGTCATCATGATCACCCAGTATTTATGACTTATGTCTGATCTCGACACTTATCATACCTTTTAGAGATAGTACGGTAGATTTCAGGACATTCCCAACAATCTCCCACTTGTACTGGAATCCTACACAGGACATTCCCAACAATCTCCCGATTGTACTGGAATCCTACATTCCCTAATCCTTTTGTCTCAATATCTCGATCTGGCATAAGGCAAGATGCGTGTCATCCTTATATAGCCAGACCATGTTCATCGGACCAGATTTGATACTGACAATGCAAACGACTTGGGCAAGTCCGTTTGGGAGTGGCCACTCTCTTACCAGCTATCAAGTCTCCGATTGGCCTAGAGATATTACCTCCGTTAAACGGCAGGGACAAATCCCATCTTGTTCCATCACTATGAACTACACACTTCATAATACACCCAACCAAGGTCCTTATAGCTCCCAGTTACGAAACAGCGTTAGACAATGATCAAAGCGCATCACTCCATGTGCAGCCACATGCATGCGAACTCAGGTCTAAGGACTATACTCTATAGTCGTATATGAGAACCTCTTATGACACAGATATTAATATCTTGTAGAGTTCTCATCAGCGGGTCATGTCCGGTCATATGCTCCCCTACATATACCTATGTGTCGACTTTGATGCCGCACATCTATGACCCCTCGAAACTTGGTCATAAGTCTCAACACAATCTAGTCTCAAGTGGTTGTTGGTGTTCCAATTTCAACAACCTTTGACTATGGACACTATGATTTATGTCATTTCGTTAAATATGGGGTTTCAGGATCAAGTCTACTCATGTACTTCGATGGCCCATATATATAATGACATGAATCATTTTGGAACGATTATTTATATCACAGTTAAAAATAATCCAGAAATCATAGATTTCATAAACATAAAATATTATGTTTACATGAACCTTTCAAAATAAATAAATAAAGCCCTTTACAAACTCCCACTGAAATTAAGACTACATCTTAATTTCACTTATCCTACAGCTACAGTCCGCGACTCGTGCTTAGGCCTAAGGAGTGGCTTCGTTAATAGATTAGCAACGTTCTCATTCGTTGAAACTTGCTGATCTACTTAACACCTCTGTCATTTATCTCACGGAATAGGTTATACCTACCCTCAAGGTGTTTGGACCTCTGATGTGCAGCTAGTCTCATCTATGCTGTGAATCACATCAAGTTCAGTGATGAACTCTTCTATCCAAACATCCTCTTTCGCCGCTTCTCAAGCTGCGAAATGTTCAGCTTAAGTCATGGAGTCAGCAACAGTGCCTTGCACCGCCAGTTAGACACAAGATATAGCCGGACTGTGACCAGGAATTATCTTTGTCTATTGGAAACTTGCCTTTCAGACTCTATCGACTTGTAGCACCTCACTTTCTCCGTAAATCAAGAACTTATCCTAAGTATTCCTCAAATACTTCAGAATATTCTTTACGGCAATCCAGTGATTCTTTGCTGGATTTGACTGGTCTTTACTTGTCTTGCTTAGCATTAAAGCAACATCAAAACAAGTACGTGTCATGGCATACATGATAGATCCAATTCCCGACGCATATGGAATCTCATCCATGCATTTAAGCTCAGCAGTTATCGTAGGACACTGTATCTTGCTTAACGTAATGCCATGTGACATTGGCATAAAACCCTTCTTGGAATGCTGAAAACGTGTAGGACTTTGTCAATTTAAGAATCCTGACTTTGTCCTACCAGCTCTTTTGGATCTCTATCTTTAGATCCAAAATCCAAGAACTACGTGGCTTTACCCATGTCAATCATAAAACCAACTCCCAAACCAGTCCTTTACCGACTGCAGCATTGGGACGTTATATTCGAGAATCAGTATGTCATCGACATACACTATGAGAAATGCAGCATCGCTCCCACTTATCTATTAGTAAACGCACAGTTCCACTTCGTTCCTGTTCAAGTCAAAACCTTGACTACTTCAACATAACGAAGATTCCAACTCCGATATGTTTGCTTCCATCCATCAATGGATCAATGAAGCTAACTTACACATAGTGTAATTCTCCGGAGTCCTGGCTCACTTTCGCTTCTTTGAATTTCGCAGGTTTGTCACTTTCAATGATCATCAGATCATGTGAACTTTCAATGATTATCAGGTTCAACTAATGACGAGAAATCACTCTCGGATTAGTGACTGATTCATTCAGATCTGCGAACTTCAGGCTCTACAGGTGTAGATTCTACCGAAATCTGTAAATCCATCCGCTGCTCTCCCTCAACAGGTTGAGCAGCCTCCTGTATTTCTCGAATTTCTTCGAGTTATACTTTTACTCCCACTGTTCTTCTTGGAAAGTAACTTCCCCTCTTAGAAAACAGAATGGACGTAAAAGTAACAAGCCTTGGTTTCCCTAGGACAACCAGCGAAGTAGCACAACTACAAATACTCAGTAAAGACGAATTTGGATCGATTCCAATCCACATTTACGTGGTGTCTTTCAACTGATATTGGTGGAACTATTTCAGCGTAAACTTAGATATTTCTAGAGCGTTATTCTTAAAGAATATCATGGAAGATTCGTGTGACTCATCTTTTAATCATTTCTAATAAGATCTGATTCTTTCTCACAGAAATACCTCAAGGTTTTCAGGAGAATTGAGCTGTGAAACGACTTCACACTCATTCAGATGATCACACCATCAATGACTTAAGTATTCTCACTCGTGATCTAATCCAGAGTCTCAATACTTCTGTCATTCAGATTCTATACTTCATTCTGGAACTCTTTCGACCATGTCAAAGAATTCCGACTTGTGTCTCATCAAATGAACACAGTCACACTCACTGAAGTAATCAGTAGAGACAATGAAGTACAGGAAATTTTCTCTGGCATTACTGCTCATCGGGCCACATACATGAGTATGTTCAAGGTCCAATAAGCCTTTGGGCCTTTCTCTAGCTCGGCTAAGATGGGCCCTTTGTCTTTTGGTCCAGTAAGCAGAATTCAAGTCTCATAAGATATTCAATCAAATGAGCCCAAAAGTCCATAACTATGGGATTTCTGAATCCGACTTACTCTATGTGACCAAAACATTTATGCCAAGAAAAATCAGGTTTAATTCATCAGATTTAAACCAATTCGGTATTTATGTTACATTTAGGCACTCTTTGGTTTAAGATATAAAACCCATTCCTTGAATAGGGTGCTACAATTAACATTTCATTAAGATCAAAAGAACAAAACTTGTCTTTATCAAAATGAAAAACATTCAAATTCTTTACAAGAAAATGAAAAACAACTCTGCTTAAAGCAGGTACATTGTAGCAATTACTTAATACAAAACCAAGCCTCAAAGGCATCTACAAGTGAAAATCCTACGGCTGAGGAAGCATCAATAGCTCATTCCAGACACGCAGTTTCACTTGCCCTTCCTTCAACGTTTTACTGTTGCTCAGGCTCTGCATATTATACCAAATATCAGTGCCACAACCAGTATTCAATACCTATAAGGTATAACTTGAAGTAATAACATGAATACCTGAGGAAGTAGTCTCATACATCGACTTTAACTCCTCATAATCTTCCATGAATTTAATGCAATCTCTCTTCCAATGCCCAGTCTCTTTACAGTAGCAGCACTTGTCAACGTAAGAGGTATCTGACTCGGGCTCAGAAGACACGCGCTTGCCATGATTCAAAATCTGGACAACTTTGTCTTCACCCTTGTCAGCATTAGGTTTAGTAAACCTACCCTTCTCATTCATGAGATTGTACAGGGTACTCTTCACGTTTGGCTCAACTGTCTTGAGCATATCATGCAGTTCAGTCAACGTCTTTGTTAAGCCTTTCTTGATATAGTTCCTTACGAACTTATCATAGCTTGACGGCAGTGACTGCAGAATGATCTCAGTTGCCAATTCCTGGCTAACTGGATAATCCAGTTTCCTCAGGTTATCAACGTAACCCATCATTTTACTGACATGAGGACTTACTGGATGATCATTCGGTAGCTTGCAGCTAGTGAGAGATTTAACCAACTGGTATCTCTCCACCCTTACCTGCTCCTGAAATTTCAATTTCATGCTGCTGATCATCTCTATTGGCGACTCCATGTTCTCATATTGCTTCAGCAAATCTGAGTCCATGGTAGCCAATATCAGACCACGCACATCTACCGCATCATTATAATGCTTATTCCAAGCATTATTTACTGCATGAGAGGCATTGGACCCGATCCTCACGGGGAGAGCTCTTTCAAGGACATAGTCCTTTCTCTCATGCCTGAGGACTAGCCTCAGGTTCCGCGACCAAGTCAAGAAATTTGATCCGTTCAGTTTGTCCATCTCAAGGACATACCGGATCGAGAAAGTGTTTTGATTGTTTGTGCTCGTCATAGCTGAAATTTAGAGATAAATAGAGTTTTAGTTATTTAGTTCATTAAAGAGTAATCTTAATAACTTATAAGAAGACTCGCATTGCATTCAAAATTTCTTTGTTTAACCTCATAAGAATGCAATGATTCCGAGACCCATGTTCAGCTAAATCCAAAGTGGGCCACTGGCCGTCACCCGGAATTAGCTTTACTTGGTAAGCATACACACATCTAGTTATATCTCATATAACTCTCGGTTGTGAATTGGGCCCAAGGCCCAAAACACCAGATGTCTCAAGGCCCGGGACTCCCGATGGCCCAGTCAAGGAAACCAATCTCTTACAGCCAAATAATCACTAAAGTCTGGGACTCCCAATGAAATTAGTGACTATATACTACTTTACTTATGCGAAAACAGACACCTCACACTGTAAGCCATATCTGTAATCGAATAAGCGTTAAGTAGCTGACAAGATTGGAAAGACATCCAAGCTTGATATTGTTTTTGAGGATTTTTAAGTTTTATTTCCAAAAATAGAAGATTACTATTTTGGGAAACTTACTTCTTTTAGAAACTTTCTAAATTTAGCAACATACTAAAATAGAAATTTCTAATTTAATATTTTATAAATATTTTCGGGTTGGGTCA